>CM050398.1:73633492-74833492 GCA_027562975.1 Rhynchospora breviuscula | reverse complement strand
CAGGTGAAGTGTTGAAATAGAATGCAGGCTGAGATGCAACTAGTTCAAGACAAGATGCAGACTGACAGAAAGGACTCGAATAAAAACTGAATGTATTTATGTGTTTTTAGGCTAGGGTTATGACTTCACAACTATGTAATACTTGGATTAATGAAGCTTGTTTATTTTATTCTCATGGCTTAACAAACTGGTGTTAAAGAGTGGTTTATAAGTACTTTTTTGCATGTCTACTTGTGTAAAACCTGAAATCCATTAACTTGAGCGGACCGTTTGGTAATAATCTATCATAACCTCCTCTGGAATCTGTCTACTCAAACCACAAACAAATAGTTTAAGCAGATTGCTGAAAAGTTAGGAGAATCAACTACACCTTTGTGTCTATCTACTTAACGAGAAATCCAAACAGATTTAAAACAAGCGTGCAAGTGGTCAAATAAATCGCACAACACATTTCAGTAAAAGATAGAAATAATTAACAATAACTATGATATAAAATAAACTAAGCATTCAATAATCCAAGCATTTCAGTTGTTACATCATAACCCTAATTTAAGTTTAGCTACTCATAATAAAATAAAAATAAACAGCAATTGTTTTGGATACAAACATCATGAAAGAAAGCAAAAGATAAGATAAAACCGATTATCCCTTCAACTCTAGCTTCTACCAACCAGTGCTCCAGCGCCTTTTGCCTCTTGCTGTCACCAAGAGAGGCAGCTTGAACCCTATTTTCGTATTTAGAGAGAGAGGAAGAAAGAACAGATCTGGATCTGAGAAATTTCAGAAAGAGAGAATAGACATCAGCTTGAATTCCTTTTATTGTTGGCCTAATTTCAAATCCCTTGATGTCCTCCTTGATTTTCTCTTCTTCAGCCTGGAGAACCTTTAACTCATTCCATTTTCAGCCTTGCAATAAAGGAAATCGGATCTGAGAGGAGCAGCTAGCTGTCACTTGAGACACAACGCAGTTTCCAAATCTGCGCTAGGATGCACCCTGGAATGCGAGTGCACTCTTAGACTGCAGCACATCATTGTTTTCTAGTCTGCACCAGGATGCACCATAGGATGCGGGTGCACCCTTAGACCTGAAATGCAACAAAAACAACAAATCGGCAGTATCTCCATCTTTCGTGCAAAACGGACAAAATGATGTAAAATGGACGTGAAAAGGGCAGAAGTTAGAAAAATAATTAGACTTAACCGGACACAAATACTATGTCATTTTCATGTTCATCAAACACCCCATGCTTGAATCTTTGCTTGTCCTCAAGCAAATGGCACGGTTTAACCTAATCAATTCCCATTGAGTATTTTTCATCTCATTTTGTGCAGTTGGGTTTCAAAGTTGAAACGTCCCGTTTGATAATTTCTGGAAACTCTCAAGTACAAGAATGCAACAGATCAAAGACTCTTCTCTCAATTGAATGCATATGACACAAGGAATTATTGATATCAAACAAAAATAATTTCTTTTTTGGATTCAACCAATTTTGAAACGAACTTAAGAATAAATGCAATGTACTGTCCATGAGTTGTTTACCTAAACAGTAAGTCGATTAATTCTTCAAAGCTCTTTAATCAATTTCAAGCCAAATAGAGACGGGATCGAACCCTTTCAACTCAAATAATTCTAAACCAATTCTGAGTCATGAAGCACATGTTTGGAAAATTCAAAGCACTCGAAAATTCTTTTAAAACAGTTTTTGGGTTATTTACACATTTTTCCCAGGGCAAGGGAGGTTTCCCGCGGCGGAGAGGTCAGCCAGATGAGTGTGGTTTTTACATGAGGTTTTCCTCATTAATTTCAAAAATGGATCCATTTTTTTATCCACACAGACCTATAGCTTCCCGCAATGGCCATCGTCAGAGCACCGCTTTTTAGTTCCCCTTTTTTTTATTTTTTATTTTATTTTCGACTTTTAATTTAAACTTGAAAACAGTGGTTTAATCATACCAAACATGCATCTCACTTCCTGCAATCAGTTCGATTCATGAGTTGAAAGAATGATCTTAAGCAACTCGAGGTCGCCCTTTGCCGGCTCTATCCAGCGAATTCAATTAAACCCTTATTAAGTTAATCAACCTAATGATTAGAAAAACAACTCTCAGACAATTCTTGCTCTTATCTTTAGGTCGCTTGAATTCAATTTCATCAAATTCAATTTTTCAACAATTCCCAAAGTCCCACGAATTCATCCAAGAGAAAAGAAATTGACTAACGAATTACAAGTCCTTAATCTGTTCCAGAAAGTTTCAAAACCGTCATTTCAATCCTAAAACTTATTTGTTCGCCACGAGATTACTTGACTCTTCACAATCAATCAAACTTTCACACATTCCCCAAGACCTTCAATCAAACCCATTGAAAACCCAGAACAGTTCATCCCCAAAAATATCACAACAAACACCCCATGCTTAAAAGTGAGCATTGTCCTCAATGCACAAAAGAAAATCAGAAGAAACAGAGAAAGAAAGAAAGAAGTACTCACAGAGAACAATGCAGGAGAGTAACTCTGGCTGCACTCCAGAATCATGGTGCACTCGAATGATGCAGATGCACCCTGGCTCGCACTTCACTGAGGAGGAGGTTGGAAGTGGCGGTGATTCTCCTTCCACCACTTGTACATTTCTTCCATCATCTTGAATCTTTCTTCAATGTAGACGTGCATGTGGGCCTCATTATCAGATTTGCCTCTGAGCATGGAGAGAATTTCTACCAGCATTATTGTTGCAGTGGGGGCAAGGCCACATGTTGGGCAAGTCTGTGGGCGCTGGTCAGATGCAGGTGCACTAGCAGATGCAGGTGCATTGGTAGGATGTGCAGGTGCACTGGCAGGATGTGCAGGTGCACCCAGAGGTTGTATTGGTGCAGCTGAGGATGCACCTGCATCACTGCTGATTCTGCTAGGCCGCCAATTCTCCATGGCACTGAACTTGGTGCGGTCGGGGTTAGGAAGGAAGAGCTTGAATCCAGTCCCCTCGTCCAGCACGTAGTGTTTGGATCCATCTGTCCTGATAATTTTCATGTTTACCAAGGACCTTAAGTCGAGGAGATAGCTGCCATTATCCACGTCGGTCGTGGGGTACGAGATCAGATTAGCCTCCTTTGTGGTGAGGTAATCCGCGATGAGCGTCACTATGCCCCCGGCCGAGATTTTGCCACTCTTGCTGCCCACCAAAGCGAGCTCCTTCATCATCGTGGTGGCGATGTCGAGGCTATCCCCTTTGTCATGGATCATGGCGTGTAAGAGTTCGAGCTCCGAGTTCCTCACCTTCTGCGCACAATCTCCTCGCATGAATACCGTGTACGCCATCAACCTTAATGAGTACCTGAAATAAAGAGGGAAAATCTACGATGCGTAGGCATTCGCGACATTAGTGTAGGGGTGCTCCGACATCAGATCCCAGAAACTTTTGATCTGAAAGGATGCACCCCGAGATGCAGGTGCATTTGAATAGGCTGGTAGATCAAAAACCTTTCTGAACTCTTTTACATCAAGTGCATGGTCTTTTGATCCTAACCTAAAATGCAAAACCCCATCAACGAATACCACAGATGAGAAAAATTCAATAGTTAATTCCCTTTTTGTCGGTTTTCCCCCGTTTACAAAATTAAATACCCCGACCCTTTGGAGCATTTCTTGGAAACCTAGGTCGGTGTTGAGTTCGGGGGAGACCGGCGATGGCTGTGCCTTCTTCCTAAGTCTTTTGCGGATCGCATTCATCGGCTTCTTGGCATTTGATTCTGTGTTAGGCTCAACCTGAAGAGGTTCCGGTTGCTCCGGTTCTGTTTGCATGGGCTGCGGTTGCTCAGGCTGCAGCGGATCAAGCTCTGGTTCCACGGGCTGCTCGGGTTGTTCAGGTTGTTCAGGTTGTTCAGGTTGCTCAGGTTGTTCAGGTTGCCGCTGTTCGGAGTTGGCTTCCTTCCTTTTTCTCTTGTAGACCAGCTTGTTGAGGAGGAGATTGTCGTCAGGTTGCTCCGGCTGCATGGCTGCCTCGTTCCTCTCGGAGTTCTCTCTTGCCTGTGCTGACCTTCTGGTCTTCATGGCTTTAGGTTTAGGTCAGCAGAGAGAGTGGAGAAGGGAGAGGTGTGGGTCTGGCCTTAGTGGGTTGGATTTGCAAGTTAGGGTTTCGGATCTGGTTGCAGCCACGAGAGGGAGATGACGGCAGTGGAGAGGCGAGAAGAGAGGGCTGCCGGCGGAGAGGTGGCTGCGTGTGTCAGGTTTGGTCACTGGTGGCAGCGCACGAGAGAGAGAGAGTGGGGAAGAAAGTATGGCACGGCTTAGGTGAGAGAGGCAGTTAGGCGATTTGGTAGAGGAGGGAGTGTTGTGGCTTGGTGAAGAAGAGAGAAAGAAAAAGTGAAGAGGTGGGTTCGACAGTGAAGTAGAGAAAAGGAAAAGAAAAATAAAAGAGATGGGAAAAATAGAAATTGTGGGCTGTTAGAATAAAATAAAGGAAGTAGGCCTTGTTAGAATAAGAAATGGATTAAGTGGGGTAGAGAACAAAATGGTAAGTAACAAAGGGATCAGTAAAGAATGGAAGGTGGGCCCGCCAAATCATCTCTCTTCTAAAATTAATCCATGTTGCCTTGTACCCGACAGATTTGCCTCCTCACGCCTTAACTGCAAAAATTCAAATTTTAAAATTCATTTTCTGCCATTAGAATGCACCCTCGTGTTGAGAAGTCCTGGGTGCATCCCTGGTTGCATCCTCAGTTGCATCCTTCAATTTTTGTATTCTCTTTTCTTTTTCTGAAAAACAAATCAAGAAATCAATCAAAATGTTTATATCTTTATTTTATTCAAATTGCAAAATAAAAATAAAACAAAAAAATAAAAATAGAATTGAGCTAAAGTTTTAAGAAACTTGGGCTGCCTCCCAAGGAGCGCTTCTTTTAGGTCATTAGCTTGACCGTTGCATGTTTCACTCGGTGTTTGGATCTGCCAAGGGAATGTCGTCTCCCTTGCCAATTGGTTCACCTGCGATGTACTTCTTAAGTCTCTGGCCATTCACCTTCAGTGCGCCTGCACTCTCGC
Organism: Rhynchospora breviuscula; assembly: GCA_027562975.1. Taxonomy (NCBI): domain Eukaryota; kingdom Viridiplantae; phylum Streptophyta; class Magnoliopsida; order Poales; family Cyperaceae; genus Rhynchospora; species Rhynchospora breviuscula. The sequence continues at coordinate 74,828,456 of CM050398.1, read as the reverse complement.
TCCAAATCTCGACTGCACCATATGGAAAAACTTTTTTGACATGGAACGGACCTGTCCATCTCGATTTCAACTTCCCAGGGAAGAGCTTGAGGCGGGAGTCGAAGAGAAGGACTAGATCCCCTTCATTGAACTCGCGGTGCTGGATTTTCTTATCATGCCATTTCTTGGTGCGGTCTTTGTAGATGCGGGCGCACTCGTATGCATTCAACCTGAGCTCCTCTAACTCATGCAACTCGAGGAGTCGCTTTTCACCGGCTGCCTTCATGTCAAAGTTCAGCGCCTTGATTGCCCACATCGCCTTGTGCTCTAGTTCAACAGGGAGATGGCAAGGTTTGCCATAGATCAGTTTGAATGGCGTCATCCCAATCGGAGTTTTGAATGCAGTCCGATACGCCCAAAGCGCATCATCGAGTTTCACCGCTCAGTCTTTTCGAGTGCTAGACACCGTCTTTTGAAGGATGGTCTTGATCTCTCTGTTGGTAATCTCAGCCTGCCCATTGGTTTGCGGGTGATAAGGCGTAGCAACCTTATGAGTCACCCCATACTTGGACAAAAGTGAGTTGAATTGTCGATTTGTGAAGTGAGTACCACCATCCGATATCACAGCTCGAGGTGTGCCAAACCTGGAAAAAATATTTTTGAAAAGCTTTGTTACCTCCTTAGCATCTGCTGTTTTTGTTGCCACTGCCTCGGCCCACTTGGAGACATAATCAACAGCAACGAGGATGTACTGGTTGCCATAAGAAGAAGGGAACGGTCCCATGAAGTCGACTCCCCATACATCGAACACTTCGACTTCTTGGATGCCATTGAGGGGCATCTCTTGCCTGCTAGAAATGTTCCCGGTTCGTTGGCAAACATCGCATGAAAGCACATAGCTGCGTGCATCTTTAAATAGACTAGGCCAGAAAAAATCGCATTCCAGCACCTTGGAGGCAGTCTTGGATGCACCTGCATGCCCTCCGCTGGGTGCATTGTGGCAGTGGAACAAGATGCTGGTGCACTCTTCTTCAGGGATGCACCTGCGGAAAATGCCATCAACCCCTAACTTGAACAGCAGAGGGTCATCCCAGTAGTAGTATTTCAGGTCTGCGAAAAACTTCTTTTTCTGCTGGTAGCTAAGGTTTAGAGGGAGAGCACCACATGCAAGGAAATTTGCAAAGTCTGCGAACCATGACATAGTTGAAACAGACATGAGCTGGTCATCAGGAAGTGCATCATCAATTGGGAGGGTGCAGTCTGAGTGGATGCACCCATCCTGGGTGCATTCTGGTAAAGTGCACCCGATTTCTGCTGGCTGAGATTTGATGCGAGAGAGATGATCTGCTACCAGATTTTCGGTACCCTTTTTATCTCTTATCTCCAGATCAAATTCTTGAAGGATCAAGATCCACCGTATGAGGCGGGGGTTTGCATCCTTTTTGGCAAGAAGATACCGAATCGCGGCGTGGTCGGTGTACACAATTACTTTCGACCCGACCAAGTCCTGCCTGAACTTGTTTATTGCAAAAACTACAGCAAGCAATTCTTTTTCAATAGTTGCATAATTCACCTGGGTTGCATCCAGCACCTTGCTAGCGTAGTAAATTGCATATGCACGCTTGTCCTTGCGCTGACCAAGTACTGCCCCCACCACATAGTCGCTTGCATCACACATGAGTTCAAATGGCAAGTACCAATCGGTCGGTTGAAGGATAGGGGCAGATACTAAGGCATTCTTGATCTTGCAGAAAGCATAAAAGCATGACTTGTCGAAATTGAAAGGTGCATCCTTCATGGTCAGATTTGTGAGAGGCCGGGCAATTCCCAAGAAATCCTTGATGTATCGCCGGTAGAACCCGGCATGTTCCAAGAAAGCTCTGATTTCTTTGACATTGGTGGGTGCTGGCAGCTTCTCGATCACTTCTACTTTTGCTTGGTCAACTTCAATGCCTCGGGATGAGATCAAGTGCCCCAAGACAATGCCTTCCTGCACCATGAAGTGATATTTCTCCCAGTTTAAGACGAGATTAGCTTCCTCGCAGCGCTGCAAGACCTTAGAAAAGTTAGTGAGACAATCATCAAAGCTGGAACCATAAACTGAGAAATCGTCCATGAAAATTTTCATTATGTTTTCAATAAATTCAGAGAAAATTGCCATCATGGCCCGTTGAAATGTAGCGGGTGCATTGCACAAACCAAAAGGCATGCGCCTATAAGCGAAAGTTCCATAAGGGCAAGTGAAAGTGGTTTTCTCTTGGTCATTCGGGTGGATGGGAATCTGAAAGAATCCCGAATAACCGTCTAAGTAACAGAAATATTCATGTTTGGCCAACCTCTCAAGCATTTGATCAATGAAGGGTAGTGGAAAATAGTCCTTACGGGTTGCATTGTTCAATTTCCTATAATCCACACACATTCTCCACCCGGTCACTACCCTAGTTGGTATCAACTCATTGTTCTCATTCACAATTACAGTGGTTCCACCCTTCTTTGGCACAACGTGAATTGGACTTACCCATTGGCTGTCGGAGATAGGATAGATAATACCTGCATCCAACAGTTTCATGACCTCTTTCTTTACTACCTCCTTAAGATTTGGGTTCAATCGTCTTTGTGTCAACTGTCGGTTTGTGATCGTCTTCCATCAATATTCTGTGCATGCACATCGCTGGGCTGATTCCTTTGATGTCATCAATAGTATATCCAATCGCCTTGCGATGCACCTTGAGTTCCTTGAGCAATCTTTCAATCTGCGACTCATTCAAATTTGCATTAACTATAACATGATATGTATTATCTGGCCCTAAGAACTCATACCTGAGATGGGGTGGAAGAGGTTTCAATTCCACCTTTGGTGCTGTTTCTGAACTAAACAGATTGCTGCCTGGGCTGCACTCAGAGTTTTTACCAGAATCAGCACTGGTTGCATCCTGGGTCGCAGCATCAGATGCAAGTGCATCCACCTCCAGAGGTTCTGTTGCATTCTGTTCTGGCAGGAGTGTTGGGTTGGCATCTAGGAATGCAATCAGCTCTTTTGCTTCTGCCCAGTCCACCGACATTCTAGGATGTTCCAAGGCGAGTTGTAGCAGGTCATCTGGCAAGTGTTGTCCAAGAGCTTCAGCCATTATCTCATCAATAATATCGATTATATAGCAAGAGTTGTCTAGAGAGGGTCGTCTCATGGCTTTTGCAAGGTTGAACTCCACTTTTTCTCCATCCACATTGACAGAAGGAATACCGCTTTTAACATCAATAAGTACACCTGCAGTAGCTAAAAACGGCCTACCAAGAATGAGAGGAACTTGCTTATCCTCCTCCATTTCCACCACTACAAAATCCACAGGAACACAAAACTTACCTATTTGCAACGGTACATCTTCAAGAATACCTGTGGGAAACCTTACCGACCGATCAGCAAGTTGGAGAGACATGCGAGTGGGTTTTGTTTCGCCTATATCCAGCTTCTTGTAGATGTTGTGCGGCATGAGGCTGACACTCGCCCCCAAGTCGCACAAGGCCTCCTCAAAGTTCATGTTGCCTATCCTGCAAGGGACAGTAAACCTACCTGGATCCTTCAGTTTTTTAGGCATTTTTCTCAACAAAACAGCGCTGCATTCTGCCGTGAGTGCTACCATCTCGCATTCCAGCAAGGACCTCTTGTTTGTCAACAATTCCTTCAAGAATTTGGCGTATGCTGGCATTTGGAGCAACACATCAGTGAATGGGATGTTGATATGAATCTTCTTCAACATCCCCAAGAATCTCCCATACAAGTGCTCAAGCTTAGTCTTCATGAATCGCTGTGGGAATGGCAGCGAGGGCTTGTATGGTTGTGGGGCCACATCCCTCTTTTCACTGTCAGCAACTATCTGGCCAGGTGCAAGTGCACTGGGTGCACTAGGGTCAGTTGCACTTTGATCAGCTGCGCCTGCACTCTCGATAATGCCCCCAGACTGCATGGGTGCATTATGTTCTGTTGCTCCTGGATTGGCTGCATTGCTGCCTGGGCTCAGTTCCTCTTGCTGATGCTCATCTAGAACAAACACACACTTGCATTCTCCTCTTGGATTGACCTCAGTTTGCTCTGGAAGATTGCCCGGAGGTCTCGATGCAGATGCACTTGCTTGTTGTGCCACCTGAGTCTCAAGTATTTTGTTTTGAGAAGCTAGTTGGTCAATTTTTGAGGTTAAGTTTGCAATAATGTCATTCATCTTTTCATCACTATGTCTCTGTGCATTAGCTAACTTCTCTATAGCTTCTTCCCAGCCTGCTTTCCTCTGGTTCTGATATTGACCCTGCTGGTTCTGGTAGGGTGCATTTCTGGGTGCACCCGAGGCTGGCTGGTATCGCTGGAACTGGTTGGGTGCATTCTGCTGTGCACCTGAACCTTGATCGTTCCTCCACCTGAATCCTGGGTGATCTATGTTGTTATTATTGTACTGACCATACCTATTTAGAGCATTGACTTGCTCAGTGTTTTCCTCCTCTAAGGCCTGCGTGTGGTCAACAGCCAAGCATTGGCGGGTCATGTGTCCCATATCTTCGCATGCTCCGCACTGAGGAACAGATCCAGAGTTGGTACCATTTGCATTCATCTTGTCTATTTTCTTTGACAATGCATCCACTGTGGCTGTAAGAAGTGTAAGAGAATCGACTTCGAACTTCCCCGATGCATTCGGTTTACGAACACTTTGAGGTTCATTCCACTGAAAATTATTGATATACATCTTCTCAATGAGGTCGTAAGCCTCATCTTCTCCTTTGTCCATTAGTGCACCTCCAGCGGCTGCATCAAGGGTTGCTTTCGTGGTAGGACTTAGCCCCTTGTAGAAGCTGTAAATGTATGACCACTTCTCAATTTGATGGTTGGGACAGCCATGGAGAAGCTCTTTAAACCGCTCCCAACTCTCAAAAAGTGACTCACTATCTTGCTGTTTGAAAGTTGTGATTTGATCTCTAAGGCCAGCAACTTTGCTCGATGGAAAATACCTTGCAAGAAAGAGTTTAACCATCTGATCCCAGGTTTTGATTGAACCATTATTGTGTGATCGAAGCCATATCTTGGCCCTGCCAGCGAGAGAGAAAGGGAATCCTCTCAGCTTGATGGCCTCCGTACTCGCTCCATTCAGTTTAAGCGTGTCACACAACTCGAGAAAATCAGCCAAGTGCTGATTGGCATTCTCACCAGGGTTGCCTAAGAACGTGTTTTGCTGAAACATGTTGATCAAGGAGGACTTCAACTCGAAGTCGTTAGCTGCTATGCCAGGTTGCTCAATGCTCCTAGGGATGTTTTGCTCGGTTGTCAGAAAATATTCTCGCAACGGCTTGGGTTGCTGATTTAGAATTGGAATGTTGTTGTTGTTATTGTTGGCCATGTTGGTCGGCGGTGGACCGACAGTCGGCGGTTCTGGATACGCTCGTAGGTATGCACGAGTGCCTGGTCGTCTAGGAAGACGTGCCAGGATGCGCCTGAATTTTTAGAGTGCACCTGAACTGCGAGATAAAAATCAAAATTTGCAAAAATCAGAAAAAAACTGAAAATAAAAGAAAACAAAATAATGGTCTAGCCTCACTTAAATTGGTCGTACCGATATTCTGTTGCCTCCCCGGCAACGGCGCCAAGCTTGATGTGTGCTTTTTAGGTACACAAGGCTAATAAAAATCCTAACCCTAATCAGTCGGAATGCAAGCGCACTATCCTACCGCGTAGTACTTAGGGGTCGATCCCACAGGGAGGCGGTTTAGAATTACCGGACTAACAATTTTGGGTAATCTAGACCTGGCAAGTAGTTGGATTGGTGTTTAAACTACAGGGATAAAACATGAAAGTAAATAACAAATTAAAATGACAATGCAGGGAAAGGATGCAGTCGCACTGGACTGAGTGCAACCAGAAATGCAGGTGAAGTGTTGAAATAGAATGCAGGCTGAGATGCAATTAGTTCAAGACAAGATGCAGACTGACAGAAAGGACTCGAATAAAAACTGAATGTATTTATGTATTTTTAGGCTAGGGTTATGACTTCACAACTATGTAATACTTGGATTAATGAAGCTTGTTTATTTTATTCTCATGGCTTAACAAACTGGTGTTAAAGAGTGGTTTATAAGTACTTTTGTGCATGTCTACTTGTGTAAAACCTGAAATCCATTAACTTGAGCGGACCGTTTGGTAATAATCTATCCTAACCTCCTCTGGAATCTGTCTACTCAAACCACAAACAAATAGTTTAAGCGGATTGCTGGAAAGTTAGGAGAATCAACTACACCTTTGTGTCTATCTACTCAACGAGAAATCCAAACAGATTTAAAACAAGCGTGCAAGTGGTCAAATAAATCGCACAATACATTTCAGTAAAAGATAGAAATAATTAACAACAACCATGATATAAAATAAACTCAGCATTCAATAATCCAAGCATTTCAGTTGTTACATCATAACCCTAATTAAAGTTTAGCTACTCATAATAAAATAAAAATAAACAGCAATTGTTTTGGATACAAACATCATGAAAGAAAGCAAAAGATAAGATAAAACCGATTATCCCTTCAACTCTAGCTTCTACCAACCAGTGCTCCAGCGCCTTTTGCCACTTGCTGTCACCAAGAGAGGCAGCTTGAACCCTATTTTCGTATTTAGAGAGAGAGGAAGAAAGAACAGATCTGGATCTGAGAAATTTCAGAGAGAGAGAATAGACAGCAGCTTGAATTCCTTTTATTGTTGGCCTAATTTCAAATCCCTTGATGTCCTCCTTGATTTTCTCTTCTTCAGCCTGGAGAACCTTTAACTCATTCCATTTTCAGCCTTGCAATAAAGGAAATCGGATCTGAGAGGAGCAGCTAGCTGTCACTTGAGACACAGCGCAGTTTCCAAATCTGCGCTATGATGCACCCTGGAATGCGAGTGCACTATTAGACTGCAGCACATCATTGTTTTCTAGTCTGCGCCAGGATGCACCATAGGATGCGGGTGTACCCTTAGACCTGAAATGCAACAAAAACAACAAATCGGCAGTATCTCCATCTTTCGTGCAAAACGGACAAAATGATGTAAAATGGACGTGAAAAGGGCAGAAGTTAGAAAAATAATTAGGCTTAACCGGACACAAATATTATGTCATTTTCATGTTCATCAATTACCAAGAGAAACTGTAATAGTCTTGTGAGGTTATTATTATTATTATTTTGAATTCAGTCTTGTGGGGTCGACAGCTGTTGGTTGAACTAGATTACTAGAACATGTCTTATGGCCTTTGTTCTTTGAGAAAACTAAGAGATGAGCGATATATAAATTAGCCTACATGCATAATATTTTTATTTTGGAGGTTGATGCGTGATTATGAACTAATATTTTTATATTAAATATAAATTACTGGATAATTACAACAATAAAAGAAGATTCTGACAAAAAAGGTTAAACAATAAACAATCACAGTCAATTAAAGAAAGAAAAAAGCTACAATTTTCTATTTTCTTTCAAGCAATATATAAGAACTAATTTTCGGCCTTTCAGTTCTACCGCAAACACTGTGATCTGGAAATTGAAGGGAGTGAAATGGAATGGAATGAAATGGACATGGATAGATTAAGAAAAGCTGAAAATAATTTTATACATCCCAAATTTGAGTGACAAAAATTAAATTCATTTCTACAGAATGATTCTCATCTTTTCGTTCTCTTCCATCCTTCTACACCCCAAGTACTGTGCGTCAATGCGTCATTGAAAAATATTCAGCTATTACAATTTTTATTTTGTTCAGATTAGTCCAAAATCTAAAGCCGAGAGGGCGCCCCTTCGTAAATTTTGGAATTATAGGAATCTTTGAACCACCAATTAAACCACCAAGACCATATAAAAGGTGCTTGTAATCTAGATATTTGATACATCTGTTTGAAAATAATAGTCTGAATTAAAAATATAATAATCAATCGTAGGCTATTTCAGACAGATATCGTTCCTTTCTGATGAGATGGTCCAGGTCACGCCTGATGTTTCACAGACAGACAGGATAGGCAGGGACTAGACCTGAGTTCAAAATTATTTTCTCCAAATAAGAAAGTATGTTAAGGGCCAGAGGCAAGTGGCTCTCATATCTGCCCATTATGATGGTATATAACTTGGTTGGCTCCACTAGAAACACTATTGCCTTGATAAGTTCATATAACTGTACAGTACTACCTTTCTGCATCTACATTGTACTCTGCATTTATCAAACGCTACAAGCAAATGATTAAACAAATTTCTTGTTCAAATTTAAATCTCGAGAGTTCATAATGACTGCATTAAAGAAACTAATATACATTTTGTTTATACTCCTATATCAAGGCTTAATAGACAACCATTATCTTCTTCAGTTAACTATATTGTGTGCCAAATTGCCTGTACAAACTGCTTTCAGTTCCTTTTACAGTACTTTCTTATACATTAACCTCACACAGAATCATACATATCACAGGCTACAACTTTGAAATAGCATAATTTTATGTTACATATTGTCCAACTTCATTGGGAAAATATTAATCTTAAGGCAATCGCACACTAAACAATTGGTTTGTTCATGTATTAAATATGAAACCATCTTATCAAACCCATTCACAACCTTGGAAGATCTCTCTTCAATCTCCCATACCTTGCGGTAAGGTATGGACAAACCAGTATTATTAACTTCAAACTTGTTCAACCAAGGGATTCTGAATTTATTAACCAACACAAGGCTTTTGATATTAAATAATAATAATAATAATAAATAAATAAATAACAAAATTAAAAACAGAAACTTCTAGTCCTGTGAATCTGTAAGGCTGTAACTAGTCCAGTAAATGTAGTCATGATGTCTCAATAAGTCTCTTCCATACATAGATAGATGTTAACCTCAACTGCCGATCTGGGTTACAGCGTAAATTCAGGACAAATACGCGATTAATTTTTGAGGTGATTATCTGCTTCTATCCTTGTTTTATATATGGATAGATAATCTGTTGCTTTTTTGGGCGTATGATTGAAAATAATTTCTTGATCTGGCCTCAAGTCTTAAAGAATTGAGCTAATCTGATTTAAAGGAACATATTATCATGAAGACTTGAACTGCCGATCTGTGTGTAATCTTTGCTTTGTGTTGCAGAGGATTATATCTTCATAATTGTTACTGATCTATTACAAATTTTTATGTCATGTACTCATGTCTCATCCTTTGAAGTAATTTTTCATCTCTGGTTTTTAAAAATGAAAGGACATTTAGTTGGGGAACATGTTCCGCGTGAAAATAAAGAATTGAGTGGCCTACAAAGCTCCACTATTTAATATGTGTTCAGGAGAAACTGAGAACAATTTCGTTCAGGAAATTAAATTGATGACATTAAGACTATTCAACTTCTTTAAAAGGGTGCTAGTCTTAATCAGTGGATCGGAAAGAGCTTAAGCTCAATTTATCGAGTTGACAATCGAACTCAATGGATTACAGCCTCAGAATGCAATCATGCATTATACGGTTATGCATTCATTGTGCATGCGTGCCTCAATGGATTAAGGGGAAAAAAAAAAAAAAAACTAAACCATAAGTTACAGATATATACGATCACTGGTGATATCAAATTTAAAATTATTCTTAAAACTGAATCAGAAATTACTCAAAAAGTGTAATAAATTTTCTTCTATTCATTCTGGCAAGGTATTAGTAATTTGTTGTTGTACCCCTTTTGTTTTATAGAATTACAAAACAAGTGCCAAATCACAATTGAATACATATATATATTTTTTGAACCAAATATTGAATACATATTTTTTTTGTCTAAGCAGTACCCACTAAATCTTCATGTGAATGGGCCAACGGGTGGTTCACATCAGTGACATTACAAAATCAGATTAATGAGTAAATGAAAGAATCGGCCCTAATTACAAGAGAAGGTGAAAAAAGAAAACAAAAAAGAAAAGAAATCACCGGTCAGTCTGGGCAGTACATGCGACAAAATGAGACAATATCTGGTCCGTAGACTGAATAAACTGTTACGACATTTGACCATTCGAATATTGAGATTTGGGTCAGACTAGACTGTTTCAATTTTGAATGATTACTTCATATTATTTCTTTTATGTCATGTACTCATGTCTCAATTTTGAATGGAAAATGTACAATTGGCTTGAAAATTAAATGATTACTTCATGTTTGTTAAAATATCGTCAGTCGTCGCAGCGGAATTATTTCATCATCAGATCGATCAGGGGAGGCACGGTCCGAGTGCCATCTGCACACGAACCGTGCCCTTAAAAGTGTCGATACAGTGAACTCAGAAATCAATCAAGCACATAAAAAAAAAATAGACACAAGATTTAACGAGATTCAGCACCAACTTGGTGCCTACGTCCTACACACACACGCACACTATTTTTATTATTTTCTGAATAATCTGAGTTAATACAACACAAGGAGAGAAGATGAATAAATAGAAAACGAATTAACTTCTATCCCAATAATCAATCGGATAAGAAATAGTAGAATATTTAAATGCATCTTCAGATAATCTAATCAGATTCTCAATAATCAATCATCACCTTCCTTGTGTATATTCTTTCATTTTTTGAAATATCTCTAAGAATTCTTTCCTCTTCTCTGAAATAATTCCAAATAAGGTCAGAACTGTCATTTTCTGTCGGTGCCATGCATTTGATCCAGGACACGATCTTATGCAGCACAACCCGTGTCTATCCATGCCATGCATCTGATCCCGGATACGATCTTCTGCTGCATCATATTTCAACACTCCCCCTCAAGTTGACATGTACAGTCTTGTCATGACAACTTGCCAAGTTTGCCGCTGAATCTTACACTCACCATCTTGACTCCTCCGTCAAGCAACTCCAAATCATGTCTTTAAGAGAGTAGCCATTCACCACCGGATACGCAACTCTCTCAACTCCAGATCCAGAATGAGCAGATTCCACACGACTCCCTAAGAAGTGATGAAGTCCAAAACTGATCAATTGGCCAGCCCATGACTGCATATTCGATGCAACCTCTGTCGAATCATCTCGACAGACTTATTGACGATCCACCCCGCCAACTAGGTCAACTGTGCGGTAACTTGCAAAGGGAAATGGTCCACTGTGAGGTAACTTGCATAGAGAAATAGTCAACTGCACGAATGTCTTGTGCAGGGATAAAAGGTCGATTGTGTGGTAACTTGCACGGGAAAAATGTCAACTGAGTCAACAATCGCAGGCACTCACCTACGACCCAAACAACGACACTTACTGTCCAAAGCGGTAAACACCGATCTCAAGTTCCTGTTCTAAACTGGTAACACCTACCAGTCCACACATGTCAGGTCCGTGTCCATCCTGACACGACCCGTGCACCTCAATAGTCAAAAAGTCTTTCTTTCAAACCGCATGACCCGACTAAGATCATCTTCTCTCTGTCGACACCAAATGTTTCTCTCACATCAACTCTCCCCCTGAGAGGAATATTAGGTGGCTTACATAAACAGTTATTTCTTGACTCAAATATCCTCAACTTGAAGACATCAAATTTTTCGACACGAAGAACATTTCTTACCCATCTTGGACATCGTCTTGACCCGTCATGGGCCAGTTTCGTAGACCCAACATGGACAATTCCAAATTCACAAAATATACCATATTATTTGATACACCAGAAAATTACCAAACAAATCGATTCTCACCACATGCAGAATTATAACATTACAGCTCCAAACAAATTGCATCATCAAAGAATCTTCCATTCACCGACGTTCCATATCAATTAATATCCAATTCAATAGCATAAAGTATTTTTACTAGAAAATTTTAAAATTGGAATATTCACTAATTGATTGGTAATTAAATCAAACCCAAATATGTGGCACGCTTCACGTGCACAGAATATCAAGTTTCCAAATTCCAAATCACATTTGATTTTTTTTTTGTCCTATATATGGTGCCAACCATTAAAAAAATGGAAAGTACCATTGGTGCGGCTCAATATAATCCAAACATATTCAATATATGGTGTTAATTGGAAATTACTCATGACCAACTAGAGAGCCAGACAAAAAAAATATCACCCAAAATCTCTTCTACGCCAATCAATTAAATTCGAAATTTCAAATTAATAGAATCTTACTCGATTTCCTTCGTGCACGAAAGACATGATTTGACTTAGGTAAGAGCCAATTAGTTGGGGAGAAGTCAAATTTCTGAAAGCTTCCAAATTAGCAATTTGCCTGCCAAAATTAGCAATTCGCTGCCAACTGGATTGTCATGATCGAGCACCAAAAGTCAATTTGCACTCCATGGTCTTGAGCAAGTAACATGGTTTATCAATCTATCCCAGTTCTCATTTTGCTCGAACAAGAAATGCTTAAAACACACCAACACGAGTGAGATATAGTTAAAACAATCGCCAATTTTTAAGACTCCACTCGGCAGAACAGGATCGAACCTGGCTCTGATACCATGTTAAAATATCGTCAGTCGTCGCAGCGGAATTATTTCATCATCAGATTGATCAGGGGAGGCACGGTCCGAGTGCCATCTGCACACGAACCGTGCCCCTAAAAGTGTCGATACAGTGAACTCAGAAATCAATCAAGCACAGAAATAAAAATAAACACAAGATTTAACGAGGTTCAGTACCAAGTTGGTGCCTACGTCCTCCACACACACGCACACTATTTTTATTATTTTCTGAATAATCTGAGTTAATACAACACAAGGAGAGAAGATGAATAAATAGAAAAAGAATTAACTTCTATCCCAATAATCAATCGGATAAGAAATAGTAGAATATCTAAACGCATCTTCAGATAATCTAATCAGATTCTCAATAATCAATCATCACCTTTCTTGTGCATATTCTTTCTTTTTTTGAAATATCTCTAAGGATTCTTTCCTCATCTCTGAAATAATTCCAAATAAGGTCAGAACTGTCTTTTTCCGTCGGTGCCATGCATTTGATCCAGGACATGATCTTATGCACCACAACCCGTGTCTATCCATGCCATGCATCTGATCCCGAATACGATCTTCTGCGGCATCATATTTCAACAATGTTATTTCTTTCCCAATCAGTTATCCATTTGCTGAATTACTGGGGTGTTGTTGGTGGGGTTTCTACAGGTCAACTGTCGCGAACTTGATCCTAGTACATAAGAGTTGTTTAGTTTTTTATGTGTTCTTTCGATCTATATTGATTCAGATCTGGTTATGATTGTTGATCCCCTCACTCATTTTTATTAGGCAGGGGAGAATTAATTGATTTGCAAAATAAATATAATTTGAAGTAATTATTTCAGTTGAAGGAAGGAATTAGGAAAGGGATCGCAAATAAACACCCCTATGATGTCTAAGAAGACCGACAGGAGGGCTGGTGTTATATTCAATGCTAGTAAGTCGAAGAAGCCCAAAAATGCTATGTCATCATGATTCGTAATATGGTAATTCTATATGCTGTCACTTTCAGTTTTATATATTTAATTTTATTATTTTCGAAGAGTTTTACAAATGCAAATATAATTGCTGAAGGAGATTCATATTCTATTGAGGTACTGTACTTTGGTACATGCCTGAACTGTCAACGATTATATTGTAAACGTAGGTCTCTGCCCACCACCAACCAAATACAAAAACTGGAAATTCTCTTGAAGGTTAATTAGAGTGCTCATGTGACTAGAAAAAATTTAATATATTTGATGTTATTATTATTGTTTGCTCTATTAATTTTTGGGTGAGTATCATATCATGATCATTATTAGTTTATTGTCTTCATAATTATATTTATTACTTATGTTGCTACTGCCACTGCTGCTGCTGTTGTTTTATTTACTGCCCTAGCTATTACTTGTCCTGTCCACTCTGGCCTTGTTGCTTGCTCGCTCCTCAGTAGGCATTGGTTGATGTTTAGCTCAATACATAAAAGGAGCAGAAAAAGCACAAGGAACTTGTTTTTAGTTACCTCCAAGATGTTTTTATAAATGTGTTTAAATGTGTTCAGAGCCAAAGCTGACATTATACAATTGTGAATGAATCATTAAATTTATATCTAACGTTCATTAATGCTAGGTCTGTAGTAGGGCTTCAAGCCTTCAATTGTATGTATCAGCATTTTTACGAGTTGATATGCATATCAGTCTGGCAAGTGGCAACTTATACCAGTCTGTAAGGCTGTAACCAGTCCAGTAAATGTAGTCATGATGTCTCAATAAGTCTCTTCCATACATATATGTTAACCTCAATTGCCGATCTGGGTTACAGTGTAAATTCAGGACAAATACACGATTAATTTTTGAGGTGATTATCTGCTTCTATCCTTGTTTTATATATGGAAAGATAATCTGTTGCTTTTTTGGGCGTATGATTGAAAATAATTTCTTGATCTGGCCTCAAGTCTTAAAGAATTGAGCCAATCTGATTTAAAGGAACATATTATCATGAAGACTTGAACTGCCGATCTGTGTGTAATCTTTGCTTTGTGTTGCAGAGGATTATATCTTCATAATTTTTACTAATGTATTACAAATTTTTATGTCATGTACTCATGTCTCATCCTTTGAAGTAATTTTTCATCTCTGGTTTTTAAAAATGAAAGGACATTTAGTTAGGGAACATGTTCCGAGTGAAAATAAAGAATTTAGTGGCCTACAAAGCTCCACTATTTATATGTGTTCAGGAGAGACTGAGAACAATATAGTTCACGAAATTAAATTGATGGCATCAAGCCTATTCTACTTCTTTAAAAAGGTGCTGGTCTTCATCAGTGGATCGGAAAGAGCTTAAGCTCAAATTTATCGAATTGAGTTCGACCATAACAATCGAACTCAATGGATTACAGACGCAGAATGCAATCATGCATTATACATTTATACGGTTATGCATTCATCGTGCATGCATGCCGCAATGGATTAAGGAAAAAAAAAAACTAAACCATAAGTTACAGATATATACGATCACTGGTAATATCAAATTTAAAATTATTCTTAAAACTAAATCAGAAATTATTCAAAAAGTGTAATAAATTTTCTTCTAGTCTCTCTGACAAGGTAATACCAATTTATTGTTATACCCCTTTTGTTTTATAGATAGGATTACAAAACAAGTGCCAAATCACAATTGAACCAATAAGTTACAGTTTCTGGGCAGTTGGGTGTCCTTGAAGAAGAAGATGCAAGCTGACAGAACCCTGGCAGAAAGGAGGAAGAAGAAAAGGGAAATAGAGAAACCTCAAATAATTGTTGCCAAATCCGGGTGGGTTCGAACGACGAGATTCTACCAACAAAGTAGCTGGGTAAATTACTCTTGGAACGGAAGATGCTGCCTCACCCCTGACTCGATTTGCCTCACTGTTCCGACTTGTTCAATAAATTATTTCATAGTGCGTGCTTGATTTGGGAATTTTATTTGAATTAGAGTAAGCATATGCTCTAGGTTTATTTTGAATGAAAAATATACGATTGGTTAAATGAATCCTGCATGTTATTTCTTTTGAAATTAGTGGTCCAATTGCTGAATTACTTTGGGGTTTTTGATTACTGGATGTTGGTTGGGGTTTCTACATGTCAGTTGTCATGAACTTGATCCCAGTACATAAGAGTTGTTCAGTTTATTAAATGTGTTCTCTCAATCTACATAAGAGAATTATTTGATTTACAAAGAAAATATAATTTGTAGTAATTATTTCAGTTGAAGGAAGGAATTAGTGGGAGAGATCACTGGAGAAGCTTAGAGGATGACAGCAGCTTAGAGGATGAATGATCGCAAAGATGGGATGGGAGGGGTAGGGAATAAACACCCATCTGATGTCTAAGAAGACCGACAGGAGGGCTGGTGTTATATTCAATGCTAGTGAGTCGAAGAAGCCCAAAAATGCTATGTCATCATGATTCGTAATATGGTAATTTTATCTGCTGTCACTTTCAGTTTTATATATTTAATTTTATTATTTTGTAAAATGCAAATATAATTGCTGAAGGAGATTCATATTCTATTGAGGTACTGTACTTTGGTACATGCTTGAACTGTCAACGATTATATTGTAAACGTAGGTCTCTGCCCACCACCAACCATATACAAAAACTGGAAATTTTCTTGAAGGTTGGGCCTAATTAGAGTGCTCATGTGACTAGAGAAAATTTAATATATTTTGATGTTATTATTATTGTTTGCTCTATTAATTTGGTTGAGTATCATATCATGACCATTATTAGTTTATTGTCTTCATAATTATATTTATTACTTATATTGCCACTGCCAGTGCTGCTGCTGTTGTTTTATTTACTGCCCTAGCTATTACTTGTCCTGTTCACTCTGGCCTCGTTGCTTGCTCCTCAGTAGGCATTGGTTGATGTTTAGCTCCGAGATGTATTTATAAATGTGTTTATGTGCTCTGAACCAAAGCTGACATTATACAATTGTGAATGAATCATTAAATTTATATCTAACGTTCATTAATGCTAGGTCAGTAGTAGGGCTTCAAGCCTTGAACTGTATGTATCAGCAATTTTACCAGTTGATATGCATACTAGTCTGGGAACTTATACCATGTATGTTAGGAAAAATACATCTGACATCTTTCCTTTGCTTCTGTCAGGTAGGGCCCAAAGAGGAGGATGAGGTGGTATCAGATTGTGCAAAATATGACACAGCGACTCCTGTTCTCATTTTTGCAATAGCTGAAACCAATTTCCCGTCTGAAGAAGCTGTCAGAATTTTTATTCAATCTGAGAGATCTGAAGAGACCTCAAAAGCCTTAATTGATTTAGAAGGCTTTGGTAGCGTAGCCGGTTTGTGCGTGACTCTTTTTATGATGAAGACATATTCGGGAGGATTGATTTGGCTCTATTGCATGAGGATGACTTCTAAATTGTAACCGATCAAAATGTGGAATTAGGAACAGGTCAAAATCACCTAATCTCAGAGACGGATCAAATTTCAATAACCTATGTCAGATTTCGGTCAAAGAATAGTGATTTCATAAAATTTAATGCATGCAGCAATGATATCTACACTCTTTTCATGCAGAACTTTCCTTATTATACCCCTTTTCTAACAAAATAGGCAACATGTACATTTTGACGTTGTAATTAAATTTGCAACGTCATTGTGAAACCCTAACTAATTCAAATAGAAGCATTTAACATATAAAATTCAATTTCAAGAATCAAAATCTAAAATTTTTCAAACTTAAAATTTTGTCAACAATAAAAGGATGATGAAAAGGAAAAAATAATGTCAATTACTCAATTTCATCTCCCCTATAGGCCGGTTCTTCGGTGGACGGGTTGTGCGTGCATGTTTTTATGATGAAGACACATTTGGGAGGAACGATTCGGCTCCATTGCCTGAGGAAGTGCCTGATTTTTGACTTCAGAGGTGGAGATTTGCTTTTTCTTGGTGCCGGTTTTTTTTGTCCTGTGTTCTGTGTATTTTGAGAGTTATAGTTTTTGGGTTCGCATCTGCTGCCCTAGAATGGCATGCAATTAGAACCATTTGATTCAGATCAAAAGACTCACATTGCAATACAGGTGTTTTTTCGGGTGTTTTCTTTAGATCTGTGGAATTCGAACTTGATGGCTCAGATCACATATCATGGTTGTAACTTCCAACTCTGGGAGCAGACTGTGAGCCTCTGGTGGTCGGCTACTTCAGATAAGCTTTGGTAGGGATTATTATATGTAGCCTTGTTCTTTAGACTGCAGTTTAGATCTTCATAGGATCATTTTTAATGGAATGCATATTGTAAAAATTTAGGACTTTGGTGCACTCAATATTAAGTTGTTAGCCGAAATAATAAATAAATATAAATAAGTAAAATCTTCCTAAACATTGGCCTGCTTCAGTTAATCGAGTCTGACAGTCTGAGGCCTTGTTGGTACCACGTCCCTCTAATTAATGCTACTAATTAATTTGTAGAAATTCCCACAATATAAAATGTTGAAGTATTTTTCTTAACTTCTCCTAAAAGAAAAATTGTTGGGAGACTCTACATGAAATTGAGGCAACAGGTACAGAAAAATTGTAGCAGAAATTAGTTGAAAATTTTAGTTCTGAAAGAAAGGCCCGGAGAAATTAGATGAAAAAAACTGAGAAAAATAAACAGTGATTAACCAAATATGCAAGGATATGGAAATTTGGTCAGTGGAGTTCTCGTTCAAACGGAGGCTATTCTGATGGAGGCTATTCTGATGCTCCAAGTTAAACAATTAAGGATCCGCGCAGTTTGCAATCTAATCATTTTCTATTTTATTCTTTGCTTCTTTATTTCTTTTGTTTCTTTTCTGTTATCTGTATTTCTGTAGAAATATAGTTTTCAAAGCTTTAATTACCAGATATTAATTTTGTTTTTGACGAGGATGGTGTCTAATTAACAAGCTAACATTTTCTGAGTCATAATCAAGTCAATATATAGATCTTATATTCATGGACTTAAAGGATATGAAATAGAAATATTATAATTTTATAATTTCCTATGCTAGACAGCTTTATGAATTCATACTTGAATGGTAATCCACTCTGTTGTAGATTAGGATTCTCAATTTTTTTTTTTTTTGTTATCACATTTTTTAGTTCATTTGTTCTAAAACTTAATTCAGTTAAGATTTGATCATGATCGTTATTAAGTTCTATATTTAGAATAAAGTTAGTATTAATTTTTAACACATTAAGATTATCGTGTGCATAATTTCAAAATTTGTTCCATAATTCTGAACTACAATTTCAAAAATGGTCAAGATATAAATGTTTTGAGCTACAATTAATTCCATAATTTTAAACTGCTTAATGAATTAATAATGTGCTTACAAGTTAATTTCTAATTTAAAAAAATTATTCATTATAAAGTAAATGGTCAAGATATAAATGTTTGAAAATTATTTTAATATTATCAGTATTTTTTATCACTTGATTTTATATTAAAATGAACTAAAGTTTATTAGTTTAAAATGCTAACAGTATTTGTAAATTACATCGGCTTGAATGATTTACCATTTGTCTGATTTTCTATTTATTTATTCTTTAATGTTCTTCCGGATGGAAACTTAAATATAACGAACATCTTTCAAGAAAAGAGAAAGAAGTTAATGTTCTAGCTCTAGCAAGTAAATTTTAAGTGAATAGCTGTTAAAGTTTTTGGTCAAAGTTTAGCGATTCTTAAATGAGCTGGATCTGGACTCCGGAGGCGTTAAGATATGTCAAATTAAACAGAAGCACGAAACAGAGTAAAATAAACTATCCCAGAGAAAACTTAGCAAAAATGATTTCGGTAAAATTTAACGATTTTAGGGAAATTAGACGCAAAAAAGATATCATCTAATGATGCACTCTTTTCATGCAGCACTTGCTTTTTTATACCTTTTTCTAACAAAGTACTTACGAAATATCTTGGAAAATAAACATAAAACTAAATAGATAGTGCCATAGCAACAAAAACACGTACACACACACATATATTATATAAATTGAATGCTCCAGACCCAAATATTAATAAGATTACAACAATGGAAGCTGAAATTCATATTGTACCTTAATTCATCCAAAGGGGAAAATATATAGAAATAAAAAAGCAGATTACATCCTAGAAGAGAAAAACAGAGTAATTAGAAATAGCGAAATTTTAAGCTACATAAAAACAAATTCAGGTAATATTCAGTACAAAGTTGAAACTCATGGTGTTGCCTTCGTGCCAACATAAGCAGTACAGGCTCACTCAGAAAGAAACGGAGGGGACATGTTTGCATATGCTGCGGATCTCATTTATCTCTGTTTCACTTATTCTAAAATGCCACCATTTTAGCTCTTGAAGAACTGTCAGGTACTGTAGCCCAAGAGGAACATGCAGCTTATCACAACTAGAATACTAGATACATATAGATTCTGAAGCATAGGCATAGCACCCTCCTCTATCTCCCATTCCTCCAATCCTGTTAGACCCCTTAAATAAAGGTTTTCTAGCATGCCAAACCCTCCAGCAGAGCAGCACACTCGTAGCAGAAGTTTAGAACCACTCAGATGAAGAAACCGAAGGTTCTTCAACTTCTCCACCACTGGAAATGGATCTTTCGAAAATATAATATCGATAAGTGATAGCTTAATCAGGTATTTCGGCAACATACCGACATCAAGAACTATTTGATTAAGAGGTTGAGCTCTGAAAATGTCCTCCTTGTCACCTAAGAAAAGATCTGTTAAACGGCAGCGAAATAGAAAAGACCTCATATCAATTATCTTCAATGGGATATGCGGGCCCCATAATACAAGAACGACGAGGTACTTCATTGTATTTAGTAAAGTGACGATGGAATCCCATTGATCGGCCATAGGTACATGCATATCCAAATGCTTCACATTGGGTAGCTTAGGTGACCCTTGGGCCACCCATGATTCTCTAGCATTCACACCTATTAACGTTTGTAGATTTGTTTAGTCTATTGATGCTGGAGGCCCCAAACTCCGATTAGGAAGTAAAACATGTCTTAACGTTTTGATATTCCATACAAAATCTGGTAGATCACAATCAAGCATATCATGGAGATCAAGGGTCTGGAGAAACCTCATACCACCAATGAATTTCCCAAAAGAATTTTTGTCCTCTTCGCGCATCTCCAAATGAAGTCTTACATATCTTAATAAACTCAATCTCCAAAACTTGTCTGGTTCATAAACAACAATGTCAGAACTACTCAACACTTTAAGGCGAGTAAATTGAGAAACGTTCGGTGCTTGCCAACGACACCACAGGGTGCGCAGATTTGAATTAACTGCATATGCCATCAATTCGCCAGAGGACTCTCTATCATGGATTGCTAGACGTCGCACGCCATCTACTTTTGGAAAGGCCACTAGAAAGTTCTCCTCTCTAGCTTTTCTAATAGCAAGATCATGCAGGAGATCATGTATACGACACTCTTTAATAGAACCACCATAATAATCCCTCTCCGATACTTGAATCATGCTTCTGTTAGACAAATTGAGTGTCATTTAATGAGAAATCAAATTTGGCTTGAATCTTTGTAATTTGTAACTAAGATAATATAATTCATTGTTACAATTTTTTAAATCACTACATATTTTCTCTATTATATATCAACAAAAAATGTAATATCAAATTTATTATTTGGCAGATATATTAGGTTTCTCCAGTCAGCGTGTGCACCATTACCCCTATAAATTAGAAATGCAGCAGAATTGGATTTTGAAAAAATATAAAAATGAAAAATAAAATTATTTTTGACCGATTCTCTAGTGTTAAATAAAGGTCGAATTCAATTCCAAATCATATGGAATCTCTTATTTGACATCATCATTTTATACATAAAAACTATATATTTCATCATGTATGAAGTATCTTAATTTTTTTTTTTTTTTTTGACTTAACTCCACTATATTTCACTCTTTTCTACCTATATGGAATATAGATGCATGTCAATATTGAAAGTATATAATCACGGTAACCTCTACCATGGCAACATCATTACATCAACCACAATAAAATCAAAATATTTTGACTACTAACAGTACCGAAGTTTGAATTTGCTCTTATGGTTGAAATTCATGAGCAATATATTGCCATGTTGTAAAAACAAAAGCTAAGGAAGGCTACTTGATAACGTTGGTTATCAAAGGGAGTACTAATCATTACACCGCCGATCGAGAAGAAACGAAATTGTATGGACAATTATTTTTTGGCATTTAACATTTTTTTTTATAAATATAGCAGTCAGAAAGCGCATATTTATCTTATCTAGTATAGATATTTATTACGATCATGGTATAGAACATAATAAGAATATGCAAGAGAAAAATATAAATAATTATTCTAGATTAATTTACATGTAGAGAGAATGAATTTAATAAAACACATTTGATCGAACTCTTTGTCAAACTTGATCAGTTCTCAAATTTAAAGTTCAAATAGCCGATCTATCGATCCGAACAAATCAATGTGATCTTCATTTTGAATATTCCTGAAGACATGCGAGGACATTTTGATCGTTTGACATTAATATATACACGCACTAAGTTACTCTTCTTATTCAATATAACCAAACACCTTATTATATAACACTACAATAAGCACTTATATATCTTTAAGTTATATACGCAACTCCTTACTCCACAAACAAACGAGTTTCTATGTATTTTCGATTTGTTCAAACTGTGGCATGTCATCTGTGTTGGTATGATGCCATACATACTATGTATCAATACATGCCTTATGTTGCCAAATCACCATATTGTATGGTTAGACGTGTCCTGTCAACACATCCGAAAATCCATATTTATGGATGAAAATTATCTTTTCTAAATCTAGTTTTAATTGAACCTACTGAAAACTTCAAATGCATTATTGTATGCTTTGCAATCTGCATTCATGTATAGTTTCACATTAAATTTAGATTTAGTTACAAGTAGTTACATAACTTGACAAGATTTTATTGTGATCTTGATATTTCTTTAATTAACACTAAATAAAAAATCAGGCAACCTGACAAGAATAATAGTCAAACTTTGGTGCTATATATGTGTAGAATTAATCTGCCAATAATACGCTCAAAATATAAGATTTAAGATATAATGTTCAATTCAAGCCATTTATTATATATGAAGTCAAATTTTATATTTTTTAACCTTTTTCTTATGGTATGAAGACAAAAATAATAACTTTTGAATAAATATAAAATTTAGTTTCTTGCAAAATTTGGATACATGATCAAATTAAGTGTCTCGGATATATATGTTATGTAAACTCAAAATTCAAAATTTAGAGCTGTACTTCCGAATTATTGATGCTATAAAATGTCGTAACCTGACGTCATTCTGACGGTATGTATCTAATAAAAAATATATAAAATTGTCGTGAATATTGAAAAAGTTCGTCTATATTGCTCATTTAGATATACTTTTTATCTTATTAATTTGCATGGTAAGTGCTATATAAATGGATAATATATTTAATATTTTTAACATGAAAGACTAATTAATTAATTGAATTTCGATCATTTTATAATGAAAATAATAATTTCGAATATTATAGAAAAAATTAGTGAATATATAATTTGTTATAAAGTACTCATTCTACCGTCCACGTGGATTCGACACTTAGCTAACTAGTCATAAAATTACGACTAATTTGGTAAAAACTAGATTTCATTTTAAGACTTGTTTATCCAACGATCACAAGCCATTTATTATATCTATTTATCAAAATTTATATGAAGTCAAATTTTATATAAGATCCTTTTAGTATTTTTTTTAAGAGAGAGAAAACATTATCTAATTTTCAAAATAATAGAGTTTCAAATAAAATATAAAATTTAGTTTCTTGCTAAATTTGGATACATTATCAAATTGAGCGACTCGCAAACTTATCTAAACATGAAATTTAAAATTCAGAATCGTACTACCAAATTATTGATGCTATGTATAGTATTGTAGCCTCACTCTTCTAATAATGTTTTCTGAACTTAATTTTTCATGAATGATGGGGGAAGAAGTTTTCAAATTAAGTAGAGGAAACAAAACGAATGACGCCTTTCAAAAATTTTCAAATAAGGCATCTAAACTTTAGAAGTTGTCAATTGGTCTTTAGCATTTTAAAGTCAACAATATGATGCAAGAAGATGTAAATATTGTTGAGATTAAACAAACATCTATAATTGTCAGGATAATTTTCATTGATGAGAAGCACACTGTAAATACTTTTTTAACTATATTAGGATGCTCGGATTCCATCATTCTGATGGTATTTATCCAGTAAAGTTGTCGTCGATATTGAAAAATTTCGTCTATATTGCTCATTTAGATATATTTTTATCTTATTTGCATGATTAGTGCTATATATAAATGGATGATATATTTAATATTTTAATCATGAAAGACTAATTAATTAATTAAATTTCGATCATTTTCTAATGAAAATAATACCTTTGAATATTATAGGCAAAAATAAATTAGTGATTGATATAATTTGTTATGAAGTACCTTTGCACTAGATCTTCCAAAAACATCTCAGCCGTGTCCTCTAGTGTTTTGTTTTCTTGTTGCGGTACGAATCCTTCTGCAACCCACATCCAAAGTAATGATGTCGCGTCGATTTCGTAATCTTCGGGAAATGCAGCAAAATACATAAAGCATGACTTTAGAGCAAATGGCAAGTCGTCGTAGCTAGTGCCTATGATGGCACTACACTCTTCTCCATCGTTACCCCAGTCCATTTTTTCCATCTCCGCATGCCAAGATGCAGCAGGTTTTGTTGACAATAGACCACCCAAAACTCTCAATGCAAGAGGCAAACCACCACACTTTCTAGTCAATTGTTCACCGATATCATACAAATCATCAGGAATTGTTTCATTTGTATCAGAATCTGGAAGAGCTTTCTTGAAAAAAAGCTTCAAGCTTAATTCCTCAGTTAAAAACGGAAGTTCATATACATTTTTATGATCAGCTTTTGGAACAACTTCAATTTTTCTAGTGGTTATGAGTATCCTACTCCCATTTTTTTCATCAGGAAAAACTTCTTTAATTTTATCCCAAAAATTTTCTTCCCAAATATCATCTAATAATATTAGGTATTTTATCTCGGCAAGTGATCGACGAAGATTAGTCAGCCGGTCATAATCGTCAAGGTCTCTAGGCGGCTCGATTTGGAGTTGCGCTGCTATCTTTACTAAAATATCGATCGAATTAAATTTTTGAGAGATAACCACCCATATGCGAATGGGGAACTGCTGCTTGACTGCTTCGCTGCAGAAAACATAGATGTGAATTTTATCTTCTAAACTTGAACAAATCAGCATATAATTTTGAAGAGCACAGACAACTTGCAAAAGAAAAACAAAAATCAAAAGGGTAACAAAAATGAAGAAGTGCCATCCGGTTGACCAAATAAGTATATACTTTGGAAGTGTACAGAGAACCAGCAAAAAGAAAATGATAAGGCCTAAGGGTACCAAAAAGTGACACCACGCATGGAAGTGTACAGCCACTCCACCATTCTAGGAATTTAATTTAACTTCCGCTAATCTGTAATATTTACAATTTTAAGAGTCTATTTTAACATATTTATTTCAAGGTACCAAAAAGTGACACCACGCATGGAAGTGTACAGCCACTCCACCATTCTAGGAATTTAATTTAACTTCCGCTAATCTGTAATATTTACAATTTTAAGAGTCTATTTTAACATATTTATTTCAAGGGCAACCTTTCAAGAAAAATTCATATATCAAAAGGTGAGAAAAGTTTATCATTCCATTAATTAAAATTATTTATAAATTTATCAGTAATGTTTTCATACCTATTATACACTTTCCGAGCGAGAGTCGTCTTCCCAAGCCCACCCGTTCCTACAATTGAGATCACAGAACGCCTCATGGTTTTATCATCAAGCAATAAACTGATAATTTTGTCTCTATCTGCTTCAAAACCGACAATACCCTCTTCATCAACGCCTGGAAGCACAACCCGCTTGACCGACTGTCCAATTTCTCCATCAACATCCTCACCTAGATTGTTTATTCCATACCTGACTCTACTTGCTTCGATCTCTTGGAACCTTGCCTCAATCTTATTAATCTCATCTCCAAGAATGTGGACAGCTGGGAGGTTTTTAGTTTTCATAAACATTCTCTTGACAGCCTCCCTCTTGCCCGGCTTTTTTTCTGGTACGGTTACGAGAAAGGTGTCGATGACATCTTCTATATCGTAAGAAAGATCTCTCACCTCCTTCACCCAGTGCTTCTGCCTCTCGTCTAATTTGCGGTTCGTGTCAGCATCTTTGAGGAAAGCCTGAATCCGGCTCAGTTCACGGGTCACCTTCTCCACTTGCCCACTAACACCGTATAGGTGAAAAACCTCCTTAGCAAAAGCATCCCCTAGCTTTCCTAAAACAAAACTGAGTATACTCTCAGCCATATCTCAATGATCGGGTAGCTAGGTTGTGTATGTTGGTACTTGGTAATTGAAAAGAAGAGCTTGGTATGATGAAGATTGAATAGATGATACATGTACTGTTAAGGATGAGAATAAACTAAATAAGGCCTGATATTATTTTATTTCGTCTTCTTATTTTAATAAGATACTGCATTGATCAGATCTAGCTTGTATTTTGTCCGTATGCTAGCAACTTGTTCACTTGTCCCCAGATTGACAGATATGGTCAACTTTGCATGTTAATTTTCACATCCAGTAATAATCACGGAGATAGCATATTAATTAGCATAAACATATATAATCTAAGTCGGCAGTCAGCACTGCAACTGTGGTGAAATAAAAAAAACAATGTTAATTATTGAGATATTTTATTTTATTTCATTTTCTAATGTTAATAATGTACTATATTGAGAAATTTGTTGCTTGCACGTCTCCTGATACAAAGTCAACTTTGTACGTTAATTAACTTTCACATGCAGTGGTCCCGAGTCACCTGAAAGATTTAATTTAGAGTGATAGCTGTTAATTTAGATAGAAGTAAAAAAAAAAAAAAAAAAAAGTAGTCCAATGAAGACCACAGGTTTTGGTATTGACAGCCGCTGTCGATTTAAAAAAAAAAAATAATAATAAGATAGCAGGTTTTGGCAGAAAAAAGTTGAGCAGGATATATTGTTGATTGCTAATTTTTGGTCGAAAACTGTAATAGACAAATTTGTGTGTTTCGGTATTTCTTTTGTATTCGTACTCGCTTTTCTTTTTTCTACTTTTTTTTTTCAAATTTGTATTTTAATAAATGTTGCACTTTTTTATCTTCTACTTCAGAGAGAGTGAGAGGAAAAAAATTGTCTTGTGAGGTTATCAAACTTTGGTGCTATATATGTGTATTATTCATCTGCCAATAATACGCTCAAATATAAAATTTAAGATATAATGTTCAATTCAAGCCATATATTATATATATTTATATATGAAAATCTTATATGAAGTCAAATTTTATATTTTTGAACCTTTTTCGTATTTTTAAAAGATTAAAATAATAACTTTTGAATAAATATAAAATTTAGTTTCTTGCAAAATTTGGATACATGATCAAATTAAGTGTCTCGCATAAGTTATGTAAACACAAAATTTAAAATTTAGAACCATAATACCGAATTATTGATGCTATGTATAATATCATAACCTGACGTCATTCCGACGATATGTGTCTAATCAAATGTATAAAATTGTCGTGAATATTGAAAAAGTTCGTCTATATTGCTCATTCAGATATACTTTTTTTATCTTATTTGCATGATAAGTGCTATATAAATGAATGATATATTTCATATTTTAAACATGAAAGACTAATTAATTAATTGAATTTCGATAATTTTATACTGAAAATAATACTTTCGAATATTATAAAACAAAAATAAATTAGCGATTATATAATTAAAGTACTAATTTTACCGTCTCTATGGATTCGACACTCAGTTATACCCAATTTCAATCGTACACTTACGTCTAGTTAGGTAGAAACTAGATTTTACTTTAAAACTTGTCTATCCAACGATCACAAATATATATGAAAATTTTATATGAAGTCAAAATTTATATTTGTAAGACTTTTTAAGTATTTTTTTGAGGGGAGAGAAAACATTATCTAATTTTCAAAATAATAAAGTTTTAAATAAAATATAAAATTTAGTTTCTTGCTAAATTTGGATACATGATCAAATTGAGTGACTCGCATAAGTTATCTAAACACAAAATTTAAAATTTATAACCGTACCTCCGAATTACTAATGCTATGTATAGTGTCGTAGCCTCACTCTTCTAATAATGTCTTTTGAACCTAATTTCTCATGAATTATAGAGGAAGAAGTTTTCAAATTAAGTAGAGGAAACTAAACGAAAAGATGCCTTTTACAAATTTTCAAATTGGGCCTCTAAACTTTAGAAGCTGTCAATTGTTTTTTAGCATTTTTAAAAGTTAACAATATGATTGCCAGAAGATGAAAATATCGATGAGATTAAACATCTATATTTGTCAAGATAATTTTCTTTGATGAGAAGCACACAATAAATACTTCTATAACTATATTAGGATGCTCGGGTTCCGTCATTCCGACGGTATGTATGCAATCAAATGTATAAAGTTGTCATCAATATTGAAAATTTTCATTTATATTGCTCATTCAGATGTACTTTTTATCTTATTTGCATGATAAGTGGTATATATAAATTTATGATATATTTAATATTTTAATCATGAAAGACTAATTAATTAATTGAATTTCGATCATTTTATAATTAAAATAAAACCTTTGAATAGTATAGACAAAAATGAATTACCAATTGATATAATTTGTAATAAAGTACCTTTGCACTAGATCTTCCAAGAATATCTCTGCCGTGTCCTCTAGTGTTTTCTTTTCTTGTCGCGGTATGAATCCCTCTGCAACCCACATCTGAAGTAACTGTATCGTATTGATTTCGTAATCTTCAGGAAATGCAGAAAAATACATGAAGCACGACTTGAGAGCAAATGGTAAGTGATCATAGCTAGTTCCTATGATGGCACTACACTCTTCTCCATCGCTACCCCAGTCCATTTTTTCCATCTCCGTAAGCCAAGATACAACAGGTTTTGTTGACAATAGACCACCCAGAACTCTCAATGCAAGAGGCAAACCACCACACTTTTTAGCAATTATTTTACCGATATCATTCAAATCATCAGAATATCTTTCATTCGTATTCGAATTTGGAAGAGCTTTATTGAAAAAAAGCTTTAAGCTTGACTCCTCATTTAAAACTGGAAGTTTATATGGTACACTCATTGGATCAGATGCCAGAGCAACTTTTTCAAATGTAGTGGTTATGAGTATCCTACTCCCATTTTTTTCATCGGGAAAAACTTATTTAATTTCATCCCAAAAATTTTCATTCCAAATATCATCTAAGATTATTAGGTATTTTTTCTCGGTAAATGACTGACGAAGCTTAGTGAGCCAGTCATTATCGTCAAGGTTTGTCAGCTCGATTTGGAGTTGTGCAGCTATCTTGCCTGAAATATCGATCGAATTGAATTTTTGAGAGATAACCACCCATATGCGAATGGGAAACTGCTGCTTGACTGCTTCGCTGTGAAAACATAGATGTGAATTTTAGCTTCGAATCTCGAACAAATAGGATATAATTTCGAAGAGCACAGACAACCAGCAAAAGAAAATCAAAAGGGTAACAAAAAGTGCCACCACGCGTGGACCCAAGCCACTCCACCATCTAGCAAGAATTTAATTTACCTTTCGGTATTATGTAACATTTACAATTTTAAAAGTCTATTTTGACATATTTGTTTCATGGGCAACCTTTCAAACTAAGAAAAATACATATATCAAAAGGTGAGAAAAATTTATCATTCCATTAAAATTAGTTATTAATTTATCAGTAATGCTTTCATACCGATTATACACTTTCCGAGCTAGAGTTGTCTTGCCTGGCCCGCCTTGTCCTATGATTGAGATCACAGAACGCCTCTTGTCCTTTTCATCAAGCAATAAGCTGAGAATTTTATCTCTATCTGCTTCAAAACCGACAATACCCTCTTCATCAATGTCCGGAAGCACAATCCGCTTGACCGGCTGTCCAATTTCTCCATCAGTACCCTCACCTAGATTGTTTATTCCGAGCCTGACTCTACTTGCCTCAATCTCTTGGAACCTTGCCTCGATCTTATTAATCTCATCTCCAAGTTTATGAACAGAGGGGATCTTTATAATTTTTTTAAGCAACCGTTTGAAAGCCTCCCACTTGCCCGGCTTTTTTTCTGGTACGGTTAAGAGAAATGTGTCGATAACATCTTCTATCCAGTAGGCAAGATCTCTCACCTCCTTCACCCACTGCTTCTGCCCCTCGTCAACTTTGCGCTTCCTATCGGCATCTTTGAGGAAAGCCTGAATCCGGATCAGTTCACGGGTCACCTTCTCCACTTACTCACTAACACCGCATAGGTGGAGAACCTCCTTCACGACAACATTCCTTAAATTTTCCAGAACAAAACTCACTACGCTCTCAGCCATATATCAATCCCGTGGGTTATTTATCATTATCCGATGGAGTGGGTAACTTGAAAAGAAGGTAGCTTTTTTTTTTTGATAAATAAAAGAAGGTAGCTGTGGAGACGTGGAGTGTGGTCTGTGGGAACTGGTAAGGAGCATGCATGTATAAAGAGTGGAGGAATAGGCTTTGGCCTTTGGCCTTTGGTAGCCGGTGTTATGGATGAGAACTCGTGAGTCTTGACTTAAACATGGCTGGTCAATGCCTTTAACATTCGAATTTTGTATTAAATATTATCTATGATTCATTTATTTATTATTTATTTTATTTACAGACCATGTGAAAGTGGGTCCTACAATTATAAAAGTAACGGCATGACCACGTGACCGCAAGTCCTACATAAACTTTTACGCGAGGAGACGTGGTATTCTTTCACTTTCTTACTGGAAAGTAAGTTGAAAATGACAATTAGCTTGCTCTGTTTTGGAATATGGTTCCCCATTGCGAACCAACAATTCATTAATTAAATAAAAGATTATTCTATTATTACGGAAGAGGAATTTGGTTCCCCATTGTGAACCAACAATTCATTAATTAAATAAAAGATTGTTCTATTATTACGGAAGAAGTAAATTAGAGTTTGCAACCAAAAGAACAGCCAAATCATTCACAATTAATAAAATAAAATAAATGCAAGCTACAACTTTCAGAATTTCTGTTTGGCGATCTATATGAAAGGTTTACTTTTTATTTTTATTTTTAATGTTTACTACTTTTCTATAGATGACGAATAATTAAATTTGATGTAACTTGTTTATTTACTCATGGAAATAGTAAATTGTATGTAAAACAATTATTATTAATTTTATAGTCGATATTAAATAATTACGATGTATTAAATTTAATAAGCGTTTGAATACAATAAATTTATCGAGGGTGGTATGGTAATTTAATACCGCGTTAAGTTAGCACTTAGGAGGCGTTTGGATGGGTTAGGAATAGCATCTTCCTAAAAATAGCTTCTTCCTAGACATAAATCTCTCTCACAAAGTTACACACTTTCCAACGTTTTAGTCCTAAAATCCTTATTCCTTCCTTATTCCCATACGATCCAAACGAGCCCTTAGAGATCAACTTGTCATTGTCAAATAATAACTGAAAATAAGGTTGGAAATGCAAATAGGTTAGTTCACATGAGAATTTTTTTTTTTACATTGTTTACCCCAGACAAGAAAACAAACTTCAATCGAATAAATATGTAGTGATTAGGAAATTACGCGTTTTGCCTGCTGGCCTTCAATAATAAAAAAAAAGAAGGAAATTGTGTGTCTCAATAGAGTTAATGGGGCCGTTTGGATCACATGGGAATAGGAGGAATTTCATATTCCTAGGCATAAATTTATTATAAACAATTCAAACTCTTCACAAAATTACACACTTTCCAATACTTTCCGCCTAGGAATAGGCTATTCCTCTTATTCCTAAGCGATTCCAAACGGCCCCAATTGTATTAATGGAACTGTCTCAACAGAGTTGTTTTTTTTTTTTTAATACAGAGTCACTTTTCACTTGTTAGTCCATCCACACATTTCGATTTTGAAGAGCTATCTGTTAATTGTTTAAGGCTTTTAAGTTTCCAATGAAAGCTGAACCAAACAGGTGTCGGGCCCAGTTTAGTGACGAATGAATAAGAACAACATGGAGAAAAATTGGTTGTGGTGGGCACATGGAGTGACTGGTTCTCTTTGGAGGAATCCTTATCCCGCCCCGCGCGGGATGGTGCAGCGCACTTGATTCTACCGTCCGATCTGATCTGGACGGTTATATTTTTTCGGATCTTACAATCTAGTATTTTTTAGAGATCGTCCAAATCAGATCGGACAGTGAAAACAGGTGCGCTGCATCGTCCCGCACGGGACCTGATCTCGTTTGTTCTTTGGAGTGGCTGGTTATAATAGTTGTAGCCTAATGGCACGTTTTCAAAAAAAAAAAAAAAATAATAGTTGTAGTTATTTTTTTATGAATTGTGAATGATTTGTTGCTCTTTTGGTTGAAACTCTAATTTATTTGTTCCATAATAATAGAATAATCTTTTGTATAATAAATTATTGAATTGTTGGTTCACAACGGGGAAACAAATTCCAAAACACAGCAAGCGTGAAAATTGAAAAAGAACACCTTAGTCCCACTTGTTTCAACAAAAAAAAGAAAAAGAAAAGAAAATTTGAAGCTAAACCAAATATAATAATATTTTTTGAATGCTTTCTTATGAAATGAAGAAAAGTAACGGAAATTTTTTACTGTCTGATTTGAACCTGAATTTCGTACATAGTCTACCTCCGATGCCCAAACCAGCTTTGACCGAAGAAAATTTTATTGATTATGAAAATTGCTCGTCTCAACATTAAGCTATTTATATTGATATGATATGAAAATTTGTATGGTTTAATGGTTATGAACCTGAACTGTCTCATGGACGTTGACGGATCAAACGGTCCGCACGTTTTGATTTGGAGAGCTGTTCGGCATTATTGTGAGATCAGTTTGGTAGTATTGATTGAATGCTTTTCAATTTTTCTTTTAAAACATATCAATAGGTGTTGTCATGTTTGATCACCGAAGGACTTTCTTGTGAAAACAGAAAAGCAAAAATAATGGATGTGGCCCATCTGATAGGAACCTGAATTTCGCAACTGGTCTAAGATGGATCCTTTCGATGAATGTCTGTGGCGGAAAGTCCAATTTTAGTAGCAGAAGGTGAAAAGCACAGGATACAAAATGGACGATTCATACGTTGGTGAGGCTATTGTCATTAGCATACTATACACTATGACATGGAGTTTCAGCCATAGAATTACAATCAAGTCGGAGAAATTTTGGTTGGATTAGCGCAGGAAACTCTATCACGCGCTACGAGTCAAAAGTTCGATCTGATGGGGCACATTATTTGGTTTGGTGTCTACAGTCTAGTGTCTACTACTGCACTGTCCAGCGACCAGTATAGTACTGTTCCTTCAGTTGCCATTGTTATTGCCCACAATTATTGTACCTTACAATTACATGGATTGGAGGTGGGGCCCTGTTTTGTTGGGAGTTGAGATTATATTAATTAATGCAGACAATCAATTACTCTCAATTTCCAAAAAAGGAAGGTATGGACGTACCAGTGTTATTAACTTCCGAAAAAGGTATTTAGTCCCGTGAGTCTGTAAGGCTGTAACCAGTCCAGTAAATGTAGTCGTGATGTCTCAATAAGTCTCTTCCATACATAGATAGATGTTAACCTCAGCTGCCGATCTGGGTTACAGCGTAAATTCAGGACAAATACGCGATTAATTTTTGAGGTGATTATCTGCTTCTATCCTTATTTTATATATGGATAGATAATCTGTTGCTTTTTTGGGCGTATGATTGAAAATGATTTCTTGATCTGGCCTTCAAGTCTTAAAGAGTTGAGCCCATCTGATTTAAAGGAAATTATCATGAAGACTTGAACTGCCTATCTGTGTGTAATCTTTTCTTTGCTGTGTTGCAGAGGATTATATCTCCATAATTTTTACTGACCTATTACAAATTTTTATGTCATGTCTCATCCTTTGAAGTAATTTTTCATCTCTGGTTTTTAAAAATGAAAGGACATTTAGTTGGGGAACATGCTCCGTGTGAAAATAAAGAATTGAGTGGCCTACAAAGCTCCACTATTTAATTATGTGTTCAGGAGAGAAACTGAAAACAATTTCGTTCAGGAAATTAAATTGATGACATTAAGACTATTCAACTTCTTTAAAAGGGTGCTAGTCTTAATCAGTGGATCGGAAAGAGCTTAAGCTCAAATTTATCGAGTTGAGTTCGACCATAACAATCGAACTCAATGGATTACAGCCTCAGAATGCAATCATGCATTATACATTTATACGGTTATGCATTCATTGTGCATGCATGCCGCAATGGATTAAGAAAAAAAAAAAAAAAACTAAACCATAAGTTACAGATATATACGATCACTGGTAATATCAAATTTTAAATTATTCTTAAAACTAAATCAGAAATTATTCAAAAAGTGTAATAAATTTTCTTCTAGTCTCTCTGACAAGGTAATACCAATTTATTGTTATACCCCTTTGTTTTATAGATAGAATTACAAAACAAGTGCCAAATCACAATTGAACCAGTAAGTTACAGTTTCTGGGCAGTTGGGTGTCCTTGTAGAAGAAGATGCAAGCTGACGGACCCCTGGCAGAAAGGAGGAAGAAGAAAAAGGAAATAGAGAAACCTCAATTAATTGTTGCCAAATCCGGGTGGGTTCGAACGACGAGATTCTACCGACAAAGTAGCTGGGTAAATTACTCTTGGAACGGAAGATGCTGCCTCACCCCTGACTCGATTTGCCTCACCGGTCTCGACTTGTTCAATAAATTATTTCATAGTGCGTGCTTGATTTGGAAATTTTATTTGAATCAGAGTAAGCATATGCTCTAGGTTTATTTTGAATGAAAAATATATGATTGGCTAAATGAATCCTGCATGTTATTTCTTTTGAAATTAGTGGTCCAATTGCTGAATTACTTCGGGGTTTTTGATTACTGGATGTTGGTTGGGGTTTCTACATGTCAGTTGTCATGAACTTGATCCCAGTACATAAGAGTTGTTCAGTTTATTAAATGTGTTCTCTCAATCTACATAAGAGAATTATTTGATTTACAAAGGAAATATAATTTGTAGTAATTATTTCAGTTGAAGGAAGGAATTAGTGGGAGAGATCACTGGAGAAGCTTAGAGGATGACAGCAGCTTAGAGGATGAATGATCGCAAAGATGGGATGGGAGGGGTAGGGAATAAACACCCATCTGATGTCTAAGAAGACCGACAGGAGGGCTGGTGTTATATTCAATGCTAGTGAGTCGAAGAAGCCCAAAAATGCTATGTCATCATGATTCGTAATATGGTAATTCTATCTGCTGTCACTTTCAGTTTTATATATTTAATTTTATTATTTTTGAAGAGTTTTACAAATGAAAATATAATTGCTGAAGGAGATTCATATTCTATTGAGGTACTGTACTTTGGTACATGTCTGAACTGTCAACGATTATATTGTAAACGTAGGTCTCTGCCCACCACCAACCAAATACAAAAACTGGAAATTCTCTTGAAGGTTGGGCCTAATTAGAGTGCTCATGGGGCCGTTTGGAATCGCTTAGGAATAAGAGGAATAGCCTATTCCTAGGCGGAAAGTATTGGAAAGTGTGTAATTTTGTGAAGAGTTTGAATTGTTTATAATAAATTTATGCCTAGGAATATGAAATTCCTCCTATTCCCATGTGATCCAAACGGCCCCCATGTGACTAGAGAAAATTTAATATATTTTGATGTTATTATTATTGTTTTCTCTATTAATTTGGGTGAGTATCATATCATGATCATTATTATATTTATTACTTATGTTGCTACTGCCAGTGCTGCTGCTGTTGTTTTATTTACTGCCCTAGCTATTACTTGTCCTGTTCACTCTGGCCTCGTTGCTTGCTCCTCAGTAGGCATTGGTTGATGTTTAGCTCCAAGATGTTTTTATAAATGTGTTTAAATGTGCTCTGAACCAAAGCTGACATTATACAATTGTGAATGAATCATTAAATTTATATCTAACGTTCATTAATGCTAGGTCAGTAGGAGGGCAGCTTCAAGCCTTCAACTGTATGTATCAGCAATTTTACCAGTTGATATGCATACTAGTCTGGCAACTTATACCATGTATGTTAGGAAAAATACATCTGACATCTTTCCTTTGCTTTTGTCAGGTCGGGCCCAAAGAGATGGATGTTGAGCTGGAGGATGAGGTGGTATCAGATTGTGCAAAATATGACACAGCGACTCCTGTGCTCATTTTTGCGATAGCTGAAACCAATTTCCTATCTGAAGAAGCTGTCAGAATTTTTATTCAGTCTGAGAGATCTGAAGAGACCTCAAAAGCCTTAATTGATTTAGAAGGCTTTGGTAGCGTAGCCGGTTTGTGCGTGACACTTTTTATGACTTCTAAATTGTAACCGATCAAAATGTGGAATTAGGAACAGGTGAAAATCATCTAATCTCAGAGACGGATCAAATTTCAGTAACCTATGTCAGATTTCGGTCAAAGAATAGTGATTTCATCTCTTTACTTATAAATTCACCCACAGAAAGGTCATAATAAAATCGCCACTAGGAGTTGAAACATGTGTTAACATCAATTATAAACCATTTATTTATGCAATTTGATATGATGTGCGGTTTAGATTTGTATTTCTAACAAAGAGTCAGACTCTTTGGTCTGAAAGTGTCTGGTTGCTGGTCGCTGGGATGAGATTTCTTTTCTTTTCGTGCACACGGCAGCGCGAGGGGTCGATCTCTAACAAGCGCAAGCTTTTTTTTCTTTATTATTTCACACGTCTCTTTTATTATATGCACCAGAAGAATCTTTTTTAGATTGCTATTTTTATTTACTATACCCTTTCAAGCCACAAGCAAATCAAGAATAGGATTACACTCTCTTTATTGAGAAACATATTTATTTTCATCAAATTATTTTTGAGTTGTTTACATTTCTACTTTTATTGATTATATTTGTTTAAATATTGTTTCTAACGATCAAGACAACGGTGAACTTAAATATTAAAAATGAATAATATATCTATGTCAAATAATAATTTCAAACAAAATAATTCCAAAATATTTTATAGATAACTCTAGTAGTAAAATCAGAGATAGATAAAACTAAATATATACAAAAGATAGCAACAAACAATAAACAAATAAATACATATCAGATCAAAAATCATATTCCAGTGAGCAAATATTATTTACAACAACGGAACCTGAAATACATATTGTTACTTAATTAATCCAAAGGGTAAAAAATATAGGAATAAAATAACAGATTACATCGCACAAGAGAAAAGTAGTGTAATTAGAAACAACGAAAATTTTCAACAACAACTAAGACTTTTGTCTCAAGTAAGTTGGGTATAGAAATGGTGGAATAACATATTTGAGTACACAGTTCAAACTCATATTCAGGGACGGATCCAGAAAATTTTGAAATGGGGTTCACTAAATTAACGATATTTAAATGAAAAATACTACGGTCAAATTTAACCTTATCTTAAATTTAAAGTTCAAATAACCAATCCGAATTGTTCAATGTGATCTTAATATTAAATCTCCTATGCCAACGGTCACTATCCCGACGGTCACTAAATTAACGATATTTTTTTGTTTCTTCGACAAGAGTAAATTGTTTCTTGTCTTGTAAAATGGGTGTGGATCTGTAGGAACATCTCATCACAAAATTCATAAGCAGTGAGGATGAAGTGCCGATGCTTAATTTGATACTTTCAATATTGAATAAAAAATAATTAACAACAAAAAATGTATAGGTTTATTGTTGGTTATATAGATTGATTGTAACAAATTACATATAATTTAAGCATAATTTAGTATGCTATCAAATACCATTAAATTTAGATCGTTGTAAAATTAACTTTTTTTTTATGAATGGTAAAACATGTTCCGAATTTTATCATTTTTGTACTTGTATGATATATATATAGAGAGAGTATAGATCATGTTTTGAATGTTAGACTTCAAAATATAAAGTGTAAATATACTTTTTTTTTTAATACTAGTTAAAGATTGCCAAATTAATTCATAGTCAATGGATCTCCACACTTAAATAAGATGATCTATACGATATATTTTCTAAGGAAATGCTTTCTTCAGCTACTCAAAATTTTAATTTTTTTCAAATACATAATTCACTTTTTTACGCACATAAATAGTTGACTATGCTCAAGAAATGAGAATCAATTCTTAGTCTAGTAGGAAAAAACAATTCACTTCCATAGAGGTCGTGGTATTGAAACCAAACTAGGGAATCGTAATGACTTATGACATTTAATTTGGAAAGATGATAATAAATATTAAATACTTATAATAATTTTTTAATTATTTAATAGTGAATATGAAATATTTTAATTAGATTTATTAATTTTTTATTTTTATATTCTTAAATAATTGAAGCAACAATGTATGTATATCACCATGATATTACTTATATGTTTTGTTTAAAGCAAAATTCTTCCAACCTTTATTTTGTTTGGACTAGATTACATAAATGAACACTCTTTTTTTTTTTCAAAAATTCAATATTATATCATTATGTCCTACAAATTAAGAAAATATACAAAACAATTTTTAATGATTATTTATTATATTGTACTATGTTGTTTCAGTGTTCTTTTAATTGATATAAAGCATGTCCCATAATTAATAAAATATGTAGTGGCTAAATTGTGTTCGATATCTGATATCTATATCCATACTATATTTATTTATAAAAGTTGGTCCGGGGATCCATATTAATTTTATAATTTATGATTCGGATCATGGCTTATCAACGGCCAACGCAAGTCACACCACATGTTTTAAATTTACAAGATCGGCCTAACAGAATTACAGAACTTCAAAATGTATCTTTGTCATTTTCTTCTTTGTCCTGGGATAATCAAGTTTTTAAGGTTTCGAATTGAGTTTGTGTTCTTAAGCAGTTAGAGAAAAATAGCTCGGTAAACTACCCGTATATTGTTCAATGGAAAGAATCACACTATTATTAATGAACATATACGGTATTTTATAGATTTGAACGCCAAATAAACGACAAAGACCAATTAGTCAACAACTAAAACTGATTAATTTGGTTATCAAATTCAGCTCCTGTCTAAAATAAAAAAAAACAAAAAAACATTTTAAACCTATTATAATTAAATGCGATGAAGATATTCTTCAATTCATCATGTCCGAAGTTCACAGCCCTGTGAGCAATCTTTTGGTAATTGGTATAATGGTATTTGTAATTTTTACAAGAGCTAGGTTGTAAACTCGTTAGAGTGGAGTTATCGGATTGACTAAGGTTCAGTTACCCAATTCACACTCCTAAACGAGGCGGTCAAATACTGCTCTCAGATTAAGGTGAATTAAAGTACATTTTAGTGGTTGTTTAGGATGTAAGTTTTAAATGCTCCCTCCATGATGGATATTACATACGGAATTGCTTAAGATCATTTCTAAGATTCTATCATCCCGTTATCCCCATGTGAATGCATTAATAACAGACGCGTTAATTCTATTTTTGGAAGTGCAGAGGATGAGAGGATGAGCATTGGGAGGATGAGCGACGCGAATCAGAGGGGAGGGAAGGGGGGGGCAACGCGTTAATTCTCAATTCTAACTGTTCTAGTTATTATAATTAAATGTTCTAGTTAAATAAATAACTGTTCTAACTGTGAATTCTAACTGTTCTAGTTAAATAAATAACTGTTTTAACTGTGAATTTAAACAGAATAGTTATTATAACTGTTTTAGTTATTATAAGTAAATGTTCTAGTTAAATAAATAGCTGTTCTAACTGCGAATTCTAACTGTTCTAGTTAAATAAATAACTGTTCTAACTGTGAATATTAACTGTTCTAGTTAATACATATAACTGTTATAGTTAATATAGCAACTATTCCAGCACATTTTTTTTTCAGAACAATTAGAGCAGTTAGCAACATTAAATAGAACAGTTAGTTTTTTTTCAAGAACAGTTAGTAATATTAACTAGAACAGTTAGTTTCAGAGCTTGAACAATTATTTATTTAATTAGAACGGTTAAGAGGGAGGGGTGGGGCAGGGGTTAATGACAGAAAAAGAAGGATGATGTCAACGCTGGATGGAATAGGGGAGGGGACCAGAAAAGGAAAGAGATGGAGAGAGGGGATGAGTTCTAGGAATTAATCACATTCTAAAAAAGGAAAACGCGTTAATAACTGCCAGGGGATGATGAGATGATTAATTAATCACATTCCTAATTGCTTGGGGGATGATGGAGATGATGAACCTTGGAGATGATCCTTATCAGCCCCGATATTACATATATTTTTATAATTATGTTTAATTTTTTTTATTTTTTAAATTTTCTCCATCTAAATAGGGTTTATAATTTAGAACTTAGGATTAATATTAGATTGTTTATTAAGTTGTTTAGCACATCTTGCTTTGATAAACCATCGTTATTCTATCGATTATATTAACAACAAAGCTTGAATAAATTAGATTTGTACAGGGCTAAACTGCATTATTGGAGTTCCAAATCATTTTAATTTTTCAAGGGTCAACAGACGGATAAGTATATCAATTATTTTGTTTCAGAAGTTCTTAACTTCAAAAACCATTATTGACTTTTCCAAAATCTAACTAATTCAAAATAGAAGCATTTAACATATAAAATTAAATTTCAAGAATCAAAATCTAAAATTTCTCAAACTTAAAATGTTGTCGACAATAAAAGGATGATGAAAAGGATAAAACAATGTCAATTTCGTCATTTCTCCAGTTCCCCTTCCTTCTCCCCTGCAGGCTTAAATTTGTAAAGGCCCATAACTAATATCTTGGGCCTTGAGCTATTTATAACGTAATACCTTTTCACGGTCTGGCAAGTCGGGCAGGTTAGAAGATTCGATACACCCGCTGCCCGTAATCCACTAATCCTTCTCTTGCTCAGTTGATCTCTCTCCAGCTCTTGTCTCGTGTAATGTTCAAACCCTAACCAAATCTCCAGTCGATTCTCTCAAGCTCTTCCCGCCATCTAGCACTGAGAAGAAGAGGAGGGAAAACTCAATTCTAGCCAAATCTGTGTTCAAACGACAAGATTCTACCGATTAAGTAGCTGGGTTTACCTCGATGAGAACTTAGAAAGCCAGCAGGAGCTTGACTCTGACCCGATTTGCCTCAGCTTGCAACCAACTGGAGTTCCGTTTCTAGGTAAGCAAACAAGTGGAATTTGAGCGAGCTTGATGTGGAATTTGATTTGAATTAGAACAACCATGGTTTAGGTTTATTTGGCATGAAAAGTGTACAATTGGCTTGAAGACTTAAAGGGTCACTGATGTTGTATCTTTTGAAATCAGTTGTCCAATTGCTCAACTATGGGGTTGTTGATTGGATGTTGGTTAGTGCTTATGCACTGTACGTACTTAATATCTATAGTTCTATACATATGAGTTGTTTAGTTTTGAACATGTTCTCTAGTATATTATACAAAAGAGTTGTTTAGTTTTGAATGTTTTCCCTAGTATATTACTCCACCTGAATTACCTCGCTCATCTTTTTTTAGCAGGGAAGAATGATTTCATTTCAAAAGAAATGATTACTAGCAATTATTACTTCAAGTACATTAAATAATATTTCTTGAGATGAAAAAAATATATATATTTTGGATTGATAAACACGTCTTTTGTATATTTAGCACAAAGGCAATGGAGTTTAGAATGTGGATTTCCTGAAGTATGCTAATGTTAGTGTATAGATTTGAGTTGTTTGACGACTTTGCATTTTGAAAAGTAAAGTGAAATGAGAAATTGACTGAAGACCTGTGATAGACAACGAACCTATAGTCAATGGTAACTCTTGGTGTGTAATTTCACAAATGGTATCCTTGATCCTAGCACTTGGGGGTCTGAAATTTCTTTTTGCCTCGGTCTTATTGCTATTTTTTTTGGCTTAGTTATATGTTTAGTTAAAAGTTCATCAATCAATTATTGTGAACCAATATGAAAATATCTAGTTTCTTAATTACTCGTACTTTTTGTTCTTGCAGTTTAACGATGTGAAATACAACCTATAAAACTGTAAAACCTAATCCAATTCCAATTTTTAAAATATTAAATACCTATAAAAATGTTAGGCGGCTTATATGGAGACCTCCCTCCCCCATCCTCCTCAGCTGACGAGGAAAAAACCACCACCTCATCTGTCTGGTCAAGCAGTACAAAAATGGCACCGCCAACCTTACGCAAACCTGCCTCCATTCTTGCACCACCCCATTCCCTCAGGCCCAAAACCCTAGCTCAATCCCAGCTGAAAACCACGGCTCCTCAACCAGTACTACTTGACACTACCCCGGAGCCTACCTCATACCAGCCAGCTCTTGTAGGCGTCACCTCCACAGTCATTGACGAGTACGATCCTGCAAAACCAAATGATTATGAAGACTATAGGAGGGAGAAGAAGAGGTTTGCAGCTGAGGAGGAGAGGAAGAGAGAGATCGAGAGGCGTCGGCGTGAAGAGGAGGAGAGAGAGAGGGAAAGGGAAAGGGATAGAGAAAGAGAAAGCCAAAACATATCCGGAGAGGAGGCGTGGAGGAGGAGAGCTACAATGGGAGGGAGGAGGGAGAAGGAGAGATCCCCAGAAAGGGAGAGAGAGAAAAAGGGAACCCAGATGACAGCGGCTCAGAGGATGATGGCAAAGATGGGATGGAAGGAGGGGCAGGGCCTGGGAAAGCAAGAGCAGGGAATAACCACCCCTCTCATGGCCAAGAAGACCGACAGGAGGGCTGGTGTTATTGTCAATGCCAGCGAGGCGAAGAAGCCCAAAAGTGCTACTTTTGAGGGTGTGCCAACCAGGGTCATCATGCTTCGTAACATGGTAATCTCTATCTCTCTTTTCATTTTATATAAATGTCTGTTATTTCAGATTTATTTTCTCGAAGGTTGTTATGAATCCAAATATGATTGTCGAAGGAGATTCATAGTCTAAACGAGCAAGTGTACTGTAGTACATATGACTGAACTGTTAAGAATTAGATTTTTATGTAGATCTCTGCCATGCCCCAACCAAATACAAAAAACTGGAAATTCTCTGGAATGCTGGACCTGATTAGAGTTC
Source organism: Rhynchospora breviuscula (assembly GCA_027562975.1). NCBI lineage: Eukaryota > Viridiplantae > Streptophyta > Magnoliopsida > Poales > Cyperaceae > Rhynchospora > Rhynchospora breviuscula. The sequence continues at coordinate 74,785,771 of CM050398.1, read as the reverse complement.
TTATAAGTCTGGAAAAAGCTATTATGTTTTAATGTTATTTTTATAGTTGTTATTTTTATTAGTTGTTTATTATGAGTATCATGATATTATTATTATTGTTGTTGTTGTTGTTGTTGTTATCATCATCATCATTATCATAATTGCATTTATCACCGATGTTGTTACATCTATTTGCATTGGTGTTTGCTCATCAGTAGGCATTGGTTGATATTGAACTGAATGCAAAACGGAGCTGTAAAAACACAAGGAACTTGATTTGAGCACCTCCAAGAAATTATGAAAAAAAAAAGTGTTTAAAGCTGGGAATTTATATCCAATGTTTATACAAAGTTTATAAGAAGCATACCTTGTTGGTCATTGTACAATTGTGGACGAAAGATAGAAATAACACTGACATCTTTGCTTTGCTTCTTTCAGGTGGGGCCAGGAGAAGTGGATGATGAGCTGGAGGATGAGGTGGCATCAGAGTGTGCAAAATATGGCATGGTGACTCGTGTGCTCATTTTTGAGATAACTGAAACCAATTTTCCCTCTGAAGAGGCTGTCAGAATTTTTATTCAGTTCGAGAGATCTGAGGAGGCCACAAAAGCCCTTATTGATTTAGAGGGTCGGTTCTTCGGTGGACGGGTTGTGCGTGCATGTTTTTATGATGAAGACAGATTTGGGAGGAATGATTTGGCTCCATTGCCTGGGGATGTGCCTGGGTTTTGACTTCAGAGGTGGAGATTCGCTTTTTCTTGGTGGCGGTTTCTTTTGTTCTAGAATGGCACAAACATAGCATGCAATTTGAGATCACATCTGCTGCCCTCGAATGGCACAAACATAGCATGGAATTAGAATAATTTGATTCAGATCAAAAGCCTCACATTGCGATACAGGTGTCTGTCGGGCGTCTGTGGAATTCAAACTTGATGGCTCAGATCACATATCATGGTTGCAACTTGCAACTCTGGGAGTAGACTGGGAGCCTCTGGTGGTTATCTACTTCAGAAAAGCTTTGCTAGGGATTATTATATGTAGCCTTGTTCTTTAGACTGCTGTTTGGATCTTCATAGCATTGTTTTTAATGGAATGCATATTGTAAAGGACTTTGGTGCTCAATATTATGTTGTTAGGTGAAATAATAAATAAATCGAAATAAGTAAAATCTTCCTAAACAATGGCTTGCTTCATTTAATCAAGTCTGAGGCCGTGTTAGTACCGCATCCCCCTAGTTAATGTGACTAATTAATTTGTAGAAATTCCCACAATCTAAAACGTTGAAGTATGTTTCTCAACTTCTCCTAAAAGAAAATTTCTTGGGACTTTATATGAAATTGATGCAACATGTACAGAAAAATTGTAGCAGAAATTAGTTGAAAATTTTAGTTCTGGAAGAAAGGTCCGGAGAAATTAGATGAAATAAACTGAGGAAAAAAAGAGTGATTAACCAAATTTGCAAAGATATGGAAATTTGGTCCATGGAGTCTTCATTCAACGGAAATTTGCCAGCCAAGTTTTTGAGGCCGCCATTCTGATGGCTGATGCTAACTTAAAAACAAGGATCTGCGCAGTTTGCAATCTTCTAATCATTTTCTATTTTATTCTCTGCTTCTTTATTTCTTTTGCTTCTTTCTGTTATCTGTATTTTTGTAGAAATATATTTTTTTAAAGCTTTAATTACAGATATATATCTTATTCACAAAGAGAGTAAAAATAAGAAAAAAAGAAATCGTAGATACAGATCCAAAGTTTGAGGTAATTGTCCAATTGGTGCTTACAGTTTATACCAACAGTTTTCTTTGCATTTCTTTTTTGATTATCGATCTATTTCCCAATTTATTGCCAACAGGAGGTTTCAGAAATCTAGACAAAAGAAAGTTAAATGCGAAACCTCCAGAATTGAAATATTATAATTTTATAATTTCCTTTGCTAGACAGCATTATGATTTCATAGTTGAATGGTAATCCACTCTGTTGTAGATTAGGAATATCAATTTTTTTTGTTATCAATTTTTTTAGTTCATTTGTTTTAACTCTTAATTCAGTTGAGATTTGATCATGATCGTTATTAAGTTCTATATTTAGAATAAAGTTAGTGTTAATTTTTGACATGTTAAGACAATTGTGTACATAACTTCAAAAATTTGTTCAGTAATTTTGAACTACAATTTCAGAAATGGTCAAGATATAAATGTTTTGAGCTACAATTCCATAATTTTAAACTGCTTTATGAATTAATAATGTGCTTACAATTTAATTTCAAAATAAAAGAATTAATCATTACAAAGTAAATGGTCAAGATATAAATGTTTAAAAATTATTTTAATATTATCCGTATTTTTTATCACATGATTTTATATTAAAATGAACTAAAAGTTTATTAGTTTAAAATGCTAACAGTATTTGTAAAGTACATCGGCTTGATGCTTGAACGATTTACCATTTGTCTGATTTTCTATTTATTCATTTTTTTATTGTTCTTCGGGATCGAAACTTAAAAAATAACGAACACCTTTCAAGAAAAGAGAAAGAAGCTAATGTTCTAGCCCTAGTAAGTAAATTTTAAGTGAATAGCTGTTAAAGTTTTTGGTCAAAGTTTGGCGATTCTTAAATGAGCTGCATTTGGAGGCGTTAGGACCATGGTTCTGAAAATCGGAATCGGAATCGGAATCGGGTTGATGGTCTGAGGAGTTGAATCGGGTGAATCGGAAAAAATCGGATGAATCGGATCGGAAAATCGGATTTTCACAAAAAAATATATTTTATGTTTTTAAAAATAGAAAAAATATGAAAACTATTTAAAAAAATCAATTTAATATATTTATTTTAAATCTGATAGTTTCATTATAATTGAATTTTCAATTCAAACGAAACTTTAATAATTAATCTTATCTGGATAAATATTCAAAATATTAAACACTGACATGCTACCAAAAATACAATGGTCATACGCAGCATTAATATATTGTCTGCTGGCCACAGAAAATCTTAGTCACGTGATGCCTTTCCTCTTTCTTTCTCCCCAGCGACACCTCCCATTTTTTTTTTCTCTCTCTCTCACTTTTCTCCGTTGGAAAAACTGTGCAATGGCTTGCAAAATTGAGAACGGAGATTCGACATGAGGCCAGGTAAGGCTTTTGCGCTCAAACGAGATGAGAGGAGTAACGCACAGGCACTCCGGCGCTTAGGTGGCGAAAAAAATTGACAGTTCCAAACCACTGCTCCGATTCCGTTCCAAAACCCCTAAAATCGGATCGGCCGATTTTTCGAACCATGGTTAGGACTTAGGATATGTCAAAACAGATGCACGAAACAGAGTAAAATGAACTATCCCAGAGACGATCGAATCAAATTTCAAAAACCTATCTCAGATTTCGGTCAAAATTTAGCAATTTCAGGGAAATTGAACGCAGAAAAGATATCATATTGGAGACGGCTCTAGTAGTATAATGATACACTCTTTTCATGCAACACTTGCTTTCTTATACCCTTTTCTAACAAAGTACTTACGAAATATCTTGGATACATCTCTAGTAGTATCATCCCTTAGATAAACATAAAACTAAAAAGCGCACACACATATATCATATAAAATGCATGATCTAGTACCTAAATATTAATATGATTACAACAATGGAAGCTGAAATTCATATTGTTCATCAATTCATCCAAAGGGAAAACTATATAGAAAAAAAAAATACATTGCAGAAAAGTAAAACAGAGTAATTAGAAACAAGGAAACTTCAAGGTACATAGAAACAAATTCAGGCTAGATTGAGACGTTGAGTACAGAGTTGAAACTCATGCTATTGGCTTCGTGCCAACATAAGCAGTGCAGGCTCACCTTTTCCAAAATTTTAAGTCGGGGACATGTTTGCATATGCTACGTATCTCATTGTTCTCAGTATCACTGGTTCCATTATGCGTCCAATTTAGGCATTGAAGAACTGTCAGGTATTGTAGCCCAAGAGGAACACGTAGCCCAGGACAACTATCTACATCTAGATTCTTAAGCATGGGCATAGCACCCTCCTCTATCTCCCATTCCTCCAGTCCCGTTAGACTCGATAATTCTAGTTCTTCTAGCTTGCCAAACCCTGTAGCAGAGCAGCACAGTCGTAGCAGAAGTTTAGAACGTTGCAGATGAAGATACCGAAGGTTCTCCAACATCTCCACCACTGCAAATGGATCTTCCCGAAATTTAATATTGGTAAGTTCGAGCTTAATCAGGTATTTCGGCAACATACCGACATCAAGAACTATTTGATTAGGAGGTTGAGGGTAATCCGGCAGAGCTCTTTGTTCCTCGTCCTCGTCGCCTCTGCTGGTGTCAAATATGGTAAGATTTGTTAAATGGCACCGAAATGGAAAATGCCTCATATCAATTATCTTCAATGGAATATCTGGTCCCCACAAATAAAGAACGACAAGGTCCTTCATTGTATTTAGTAAAGTGACGATGGCATCCCATTGAACTCCGCCTTGGGCCTTAGGTACACAAATCTCCAAATACTTCACATTGGGTAGCTTAGGTGACCCTTGGGCCACCCATGATTCTCTAGCTCTCACACCTGTTAACGTTTGTAGATTTGTTAAGTCTATTGATGGTGGGGGCCCCAAACTGTCACCAGGAAGTAAAACATGCCTTAACGTTTTCAAATTCCATACAAAATCAGGTAGCTCACAAATATAACTTCCCCGCAGATCAAGGGTCTGGAGAAACCTCATACCACCGATGAACTTCCCAAAATAATCTTTATCCTTTGAGTACACCGCCAAACGAACTTTAACATACCTTAATAAACTCAATTTCCCAAACTTGTCAGGTTCATATAGATCAGTAGTACCACTCAACACTTTAAGGTGAGTAAATAGAGAAACGTTGGGCAAGCGCTCGCGACACCATAAGGCGCGCAGATTTGAAACTACAGATGCCATCAATTCGCCACTGGGCTCTTTATCATGGATTGCCAGACGTCGCACGCCATCTGTTTTTGGAAAGACCACCAGAAAGTTTTCCTCTCTAGCTTTTCTAATAGCAAGATCATGCAGGAGATCATGTATACGGCATCTTTTGATAAAACCACCATAATAATCCCTCTTCGATACTTGAATCATGCTCCTGCTAGACAAATCGAGTGTCATTTATTGAGAAATCAAATTTGGCTTCAATCTTTGTAATTTGTAACTAAGATAATACAATTCAATGTTACAATTTTTTAAAATCACTACATATTTTCTCTATAATCAACAGAAAATGTAATATCAAATTTATTATTTGGCAAATATATTTAGTTTCTCCCGTCAGCGTGCGCGCCATTACCCCTATAAATTAGACATGCAGTGGAATTGAAAATTTAAAAATATAAATGAAAAAGAAAATTATTCTTGATCGATTCTCTGGTGTTAAATAGAGGTCGAATTCAAATTCAAATCATATGGAATATCTTATTTGAAATCATCATTTTATACATAAAAACTATTTCCTCATTTATGAAATATCTTAATTTATTTGGTTGAAATGAAATATAAAAGGTCCCATTTTGAGATTAATTTGAGGTTTAATGAAGAGTTTCTCTTTCTTATCATCTTTTTCACTCTTAACATTATTAGAATTCATTGATGACTATGTATCCATCTTTTCACCCATTTTGAGATTAATTTTTCTTATTATCCTTTTTTGTTTGAAGAGAGAAAAAATTATATAATTTCTGAAATAACAAAATTTTAAATAAAATACAGATTTTAGTTTGTTGTAAATTTTGGATATCCATGATCAAATTGAGTGGCTCACATATAAGTTATCTAAAGTCGAAATTAAAATTTAGAGCCATACTACTGAATTATTGATGCTATCCTAATAATGCTATTTGAACCTAATTTACCATGAATGACAGGGAAGAAGTTTTCGAATCAAGTAGAGAAAAAAACTAAATGAATGACTTTTAAAAAATTTCAAATTGGGCCTTTAAACTTTTGTCAATAAATTTTTAACATTTCTAATAGTCAACAATATATTTCTATCGCTAGGAGCTGTCAAAAATATAAAGAGTGATTTAGGTTTATGAATTATGCCACTGTGGCAGTAAGAAACTAGAGATATGCCGAAATCATAAATTATTTTTTTGCCATCATTTAATGGCAAAACTAGATTTATACCATCGATCAATTAATTTATTTAAGTAATCTGCACATTTAAATATACCACTATGAAATATTAAATTTTTAAATATGCAATTGTAAAATTAAAATAGAAATAGTAATCACAAAATGAATTATTGATTTTATACTGTCAACAAAAGAAATAAATATTTAAAATTTAAAATTTCAAAATTAAAAAAATTAAAACTTAAAATTTGAAAATCTTCAAAATTCTAAAAGTTATCAAAATTCAAAATTGTTTATTTTAAAGTTTTAAAAGTTTGAATTTTTTTTAATTTGAAAATAAAAATTCTAAACTTTTGTATTTGGATATCAATAGTTTTCAAATTTTATTCCTTTAATTTATTTTGTTCTTGGACATGTTTTAATACAGGTCTGGAGGCTAATTTGAGCCAACAACAGGGAGAAACTGTTAGGGCCACTACTCGTGTGTTCGTTCAGCTAGGGCCATGACAAGACGGTCATGTCTCTGAGGCCTCTAAGAATTTGGTAGATGAGTTTTTTTTGTTGTTTTTTGGTTTAATTGCTATGAGTTGTTGATGCTTGTCTTAACGGGTTGGATAGCTGGTTAGCTTATGTTCATGCTTGACTTAACTGGTTAGATAGTACTCTACTGTTTTTTGGATGGATGTAACTCTGAATCTCTTCTTGTGACTGTGAACCTTTTGTGTTGTTTCTATGATATTGGGTCCCCTTCTTAGGGCGCTTTGTTTAAAAAAAATTACTATATTTTGAAAACCTAAAAAGTTTCCTCGTTGCGTCTATCGTTTAATTTGCTCACATTGTTCTATCGACCCTATACAATTTAAGATTCCGATATGCACCAAGTTTACCAATTATTACTCGATTTTACAATGCCCCATGTGAGGAATTTATTCCTTTTACCATTAAAACCAGTCTTCCGAAAAAAATTTCCATGGGCGACTTTTTCGTCCATTGTGGTACCCTATTTTTTTGCTACCACGGTGTATAATCCAATGTTTTAAATACCGTACCGGCCATCAGAACGGTGGAGAGGCCGGTATAAGGTTTTACTGGTTTTATTGGTTTTAACGTTTCATAAACCGGAACACTTTTGTATATGTATAATTAATGGGCCAACCTATCAAAAACCATTCGGTTGTCCAGTGTCTTGTCTGCACGCTTGTTGATGGGCAGCAAGCACGCAGGTTCAATTCGCCTTGTTCGCAAAAAAAAAATTTCTTTCCTGCTCGCGCTTTCACTATTTGGTTTGGTTCGGTCGGTTCACTTCCTTGGTTTTCTAGTAAAAATAAAAATAGAGACTAAACCGGCTAGCTGGTTAACCAATTTTCCGCGGTTTGTCCGGTTATTCACCGGTTTATTCTGGTTCAATGGTAATCCGATTTTAGATGCAAACCATCTGTACTGGACTCCCATATTCAAGAAATCATGATTTACTTTGTGTTTTTGTTTGATTGAACAGTTATATGGACTAAGTATATATGGTTGCCTTATCTCTTCCCTTCAGAATAGTAGAAATTCAGAATTACACATATACGAGTTATGAAACGCATTAGTGAATATACATCTCTTCAAATTTACTAATTTTGGATGAAAAAGTTAATAACACTAAATAATATTCCTCAGTAAAGGTCATTGAAGATGATATCCGTGATATAAATATCTTATAGTGGGAAGGATTTCTGTATTGAATAGAGCATAACATAAATGCTAGTGCGTTGCATATATTTATTTTGTAATTTCACTAAATTTTGGAGAAATTTACATAACTAATCTAGATATTTGAACCATTTCTACAAGGAAAAACAAAAAGAGGGATTCTTATAATATATCCTCAAAGAAGTCCTTCGGTGACATCACATAATGATATGTGACTTACTAATCACATGGAACATCAGGAACCAGATGGTCATACAGTAAGACATAGAGTCTCAGCCACAGAACAAATCAGAGCGGAGCATTTTTAGTTCCATCACCACTAGAAAGTCTACCACACGAAAAGAGTCGTAGTCGACCCAATGGGTCCTCAAATACGGATGTGTTTAGCACCGTGTCTTGTGGCGTTGACACGGGTTATATTTACAATCGTGTTGTGTCGTGTCATGTTGAGTGAAGAAAAACACTAACACAATATGAAAATTGATACGATGCAGTTGGTAACCGTGTTAACACGTCACGCCACAGTTATGTCAACTGTGTCAAACCGTATTAGAAGGTTATTATTCTTTTTTTCATAGAAATTGCAAAAAATTGTTAAAAATTATTTAAAAATAAAAAAAATCTTAAAAAATTGGAATTAATATTTTTGAGTTTTATTGTCTACATGAGAATTGTTCTTTTTTTTATATATATTTCATGATAAAATGTATTATTAAAAAAATAATAGGAATCAGATGATGTTAATTTATTTTATCTTGGTTGAAAAATTGTATGTTCTTTATGATACCTTTTTGCTTGAAAGTTCAAATAATCCGTAATTATTAATTCTTATGTATTGATATTTTTGTGCTACATTAAAGTTTTGAATTTAAAATTGTAAAAACATGTGAAATTCCAAATCAACCTTAGTTTTTTTTTTTATGATGCATTAATATTTATATACTATTTTTTTATTTTAAACTTTAAAAGTTAAAATAATATATGGAGCTGTGTTGTAACCGTGTCATGTCAAATCGTGCCGTGTTGAACCGTGTCGTGTTAAATCTTATCATTTTTCTGAAAATACCAACATGACACAGTTTTAACACACCACACCAACACACCCGTGTCATGTTAAATCCGTACATGTGGCGTGTTATGTCGTGGTAACATGGGTAACACTAAACACGCCACAATTTGTAATTCACTAATCTAGATTTCAAAAAATGAAAGGACCTTTAGCGTGCAATATAGAATTGAGCGGCATCAAAAAGCTTAGAAGCAATAGAGAAGGTGCTGTACTAGTTAAGTACAGCACGTCAGCACCTTCTTCCTTCTTGTTTAATTTGGAAGGATAAATAAATAATTCAATTTCAAATGATGAACTTTGTGAATTTTCCAAGAAACTCATGTAAACCGATCCATCTCAGTGCTGACTAGCATGAAAAACTTTTTACGCCTTTTCATATGTTATCTCGTTCTTAGTAGCCCATATTAATTTTTTTTTCATACGGAATTTCATTTCATTTCATGAAATTTTTTTTCATCAAAATGAAATAATTTGGTATAATTTGGTGGAATTTCCATATTATTAGATCCAATAAAATTCTGAGAAATCAATTCTAATAAAAATGAAATGAAATCTCCCGTATAAGACATTTTGGTCAAAGCCGAATAAAATTTATTTGTTGGTGATTGGAACAATTCATGTATAGTTGTCTCCGATGTTCTAATGCAAATGGTTCCTCTGGGACCATCTTGTAATTATTTGGTACTGGTAGCTTGGCCTAAATTGAAGAGTGTTTGATATTGGTTTATTTTCGGAAATTAGAGGTGGCAAAAGAATGGATCAGGGCTCCTTAGCAAAAGCTGATTGAACATATTTTAGTATATAAATAGCCCTTATTTTGCATAATGTCGCAGCTCAAAACAGAATGCAATCATGCATTATACGGTTATGCATTCCTTAATTCTTATCAGACATTATTACAGACGGGAAAGCAATAAACTTTACACAGATCAGATAATCACAATTGTATCCATTATGCGTGCCTCAGACGGAAAAGCAATTAACTTTACTCAAAAAAGTGTAATAATTTTTCTTCTAGTCTCTCTGACAAGGTATAGCAATTTTATAGTTATACCCTTTGTTTTCTAGAATTGTAGATAAAATAAAATAAAATAAAAGTGCTGAATCACAATTGAATACTTTTAATAAAATATTGAGTACATATTTGTCTAAGCGGTAGCCACAAAATCTTCATGAAAACGGGCCAAAGAGGTTCATATCACAAAATCATATTAATGAGTGAATCAAATATTCGGCCCCAAGTACAGGAGAGAGCGAAGAAGAAAACAAAAGAAAAGAGAAATATCGTCTCTTGAAAGAAGGCATTACTCGATCAAATGAAACAAGATCTGGTCCTTAGACCAAGGGTTTGCTCCAAAAATAAGAGGGAAGAGGAAGAGTAAGGAAAGAAAGTGTAAGAGAGCAAAGAGAGATGCACTTCAAATTTAGAAGTAATTTTGTTTACTCTTTTTTTCATATTTTTATAAAAGGGTTCGCCTCCATTCCTCTCCATTCTCTTTGGTTTTCCTTCAAATTTTTTATTTTGAAGCAGGTTAACTGGCTTGGGCAGAGTTTGGTCAGTTAACCTTCTCCTTCATCCTCCTCCGTTAATCCCTTCTGGAGCAGACCCTAAGACTGTGCTCCACAAATGGATAATAAAGGAAGGGAATGGAAGGTAAAGGTTGGGAATGACATGGTATGTATGTGGACTTTTTCGTCACTTCTCGAAGAATGAAATGAGTTTCCTCGAGAAAGGGAATAAGCCTTAGATTCACCCCCCTTAAGGTTCGATCTCTGCGCTGAGTATCTCTTGACGACAAGAGAACCAGAACAAGAGTCACTTCTTATGAGGGTTTATTAATTTTGCGGGTTATTTCTTTCCAATAGGCGCAAGCTCCCATTATTAATTATCCCATAGTTGTCTACGGGAACCTCTGATTAAGGGGTCTAAAGAAAATACGTAATGGGCTAGAAAAAATCGTCTCTTAAAGTGACTTAATTGGTAATACCAGATCTGATTGACGGGACTCAATTAAAAAACTTCTAAAATTTTAGAAATTCTAAGAGAAGGATTAGTTTTGATTTTCGCTTGAAAGTAAGAGTTTCTTCAGTTGGAGTCGTTTAAAGTTGTTTTTAAAGTTGTTTAAAGTTGATTAAAATTATTTGAAGTTCTTTACTTTTGTTTAAGATTGTCTTAGAGTCATTTAAGGTTGTTTGAGATCGGTCAAAATTATTTGATAGCTCTCAGGACAACGGCTGGCTTTTTTGTGAGAGTGGGTTCCTGGGGCAACGGCTGGCCTTTCTGTAAGAATAAGAGGAGTTTTACAACCTTCGGGGCCTCTTAAGCGGCTTTCTTGTGAAAATTGGTTCTTTTACAACCCTAAGGGCCTTTTGGACGGCCTTCTTAATAAGAGTTGGTTCTCAAGCCCGTTAGCGGCTTCTTGTAAGAACAAAAAGAATTTTACAACCTTCGGGATCTCTTAGGCTGCCTTCTTGTGAAAGTTGGTTCTTTTACAACCCTAGGGACCTCTTAGGCGGCCTTCTTAGTAAGAGTTGGTTCTCGGGCCCTTTAGCGGCTTCTTGTAAGAACAAAAGGAATTTTTTTTTTCAGACAAGAGGGGTCATTTGATAAAAATCTAATTTCAAGTCATCTGAAGTTGATCTCAACCCCAGTGAGGGACTTTTCCCCAAACGAAGAGGTTTCGGCTTTGACTTTGGGTTCGCGTTTTAACTTTTTTATTTTTCTGACGTTTCTCTTTGGATATTGGTGATTTTACAGGTTTTATTCACTTTGGCCTTTCATACTTTTGAATTTTAGAAATTCATTTTGACAATTTTGAAAATACTTATTTTTAAAGATATTTTACTTTTCAGAATATCAGTCAATCATTTGTTATTTGAAGATACTTAGGTTTGAAAATTTCTTTAAGAGGTATTTAGTGAATTTATTATTTTGACTTTTTATAATTTTGAAAATATTTGTATTTGAAAGTACTTAACTTTTGAAAAATATCATCTTTGAAATCTTTTATATTTTGAAAATACTAGACTTTAGTTTTAGAAATCTTGTTAAAAGAGAATATCAGATAATTTTATTATATTTCTAAGACCTATAAAATTCTTATTTTGTAATGAAAATACTTCAAAAATACAAAAGGCCAACACTTTGACACAATCTCATATCAAAGTATCAGTGAATTTGGTTTAATTTGATTTTTAGAAATTTTGAATATTTTATTTATATTTTTCTGAGTTGTATACTATTTTTAACGAATTTTGAAGTTCTTGTTTATTTCGTATTTATTCGATTGGTCCACATCATCTTGATTCTGTTGAGGTGGCTGCCATGCAGGTAGGAGGAGGTGCGGAGTAACTCTGAAATTGTCTGGCTGGGTTTCATCTTGATTGGGCTTAGATTGGTATTGGGCCTTCATTCCCATTTTATTTCTCCTTCATTTAAAATCGATTTACATGTAGCGAGTATCTGACTAGTTTTGGTGACCCGTTAACCACAGAAGATCAAACAGATAGAGGCGCTGAAATTTTGAAGAAGGCTGGTTGGATGGCTGACGGGTTTGGATCCACTTCGCATTCCGGTCGCCGTGATCTTCAAGTCGAGTACCTGCGGCATCGTGAGATCGAGACGAAGACGATGATGGTTTTCGTTTCTGTTGCGTCGCTTCTAATGATTAGCAATCGACGATTCTTCGATTTAGTCCTTATAGTTTTTATTTTCGTATTTCCGGTGATCGCCGTCACCATTGTCGATGGGACTAGCTCCGTCAGCATCATGGTGAAGAGGAGAGTACATAGATGTAATCAATTCAAGTCGCGTCATTTTAGTTCAGTGTGGGTACCACTTAGTTGGTACGGGAAGAAAATGATATCGTTGCCAAGGCTCATTGTGTGCAATTGGCAGGGAACAAATCAGTTTTAAGGGACACATCTAATGTGTTTTGAGAATAGCTAATGTCAATTTCCTTTACTCGACATCCTCAATTAATGAGAGCTAACAATGACTTTTCAATTGGCACATCAGTTTGGTTTTGCCTCGTATGTGATTAGTGATCTGGTATACGACAAATGGTTTGATATTTATTTAACAACTAAGTCTTAGAAAGACACACGTACAAGTTAATAAAACGCCTCCTTTACACATGTCCTACATGATATTCATGTGGATTGATAACAGGCCTTAATAAATTTTGCAATATTTAAAGAACAGTGACAACAAGGAGTTATTTGCTAGTGTGAATTAATCACACATGCTTTTATGTACATACAGATCCTATGTTCTTAATGAAACTTCAAATGCTCCTATGGATATTCATATTATCACAGACGGTGGTATCAATCAGCATTAGTATTTTAACACAGTAGTAAACCAAATATGCTAAGTATATGTACCAGACTTGCAATTTCCTTATCCTGAGTCCTAACAGTCAATCACATATCTTTTCAAATAAACCCACCAGTTTTTCTTTATCACAGAAAACTACTTTTAGAGATTATCAGGCACTAGGATAACATTTTGAGGTATAAGCGTTCAACCTGAGATGCTTAAGGATAACATTTTCCTTATGATCTTTGACCTTCTATTAGAATTTACCAAGGGACAGTGACTAGCAGCAGACTGGCACATCGAAGAACACCTTCACTCTTAACAATTATTCACTTTATACATACCTTATATTACAGATCTCACAACATCCTACCATGTCAACTATACTAATCCTGAACAGGTTCACACTCTTTGTACAAGTTTCTTTTTCATCCAGGGAACAGTTAATGTCAAATTGGCGTCCTTGACTACTTGTTTAGAAATCATGTTTTGGCTTACATTGACAATATTTAACTAAAGAAGGAGGAACCAGATCCTTATACCTAAATTATATGTTTACAGTAATTAACAATTTCAGTTATAGCAATTACAAGAAAACCCTCATACTTTTACCATTTTCACTAAAACCCTTCACAATTTCAGTAACTAAGAATAGTAAATCGCCAGAATTGAATAGCAGCACCAAACTGGTATATTAAGGGAATGAACTCATCTCATGTCATGAACTCTCATATGGCCTAGTAGTTTCAGTTATATTAAAAGACTCCATGTGTTTCGCATTATTACACAGTTTTCCTTACAGGGAATAATTACACTCAAACTAACATTCCTACAATATAACTTGTTTATGTTTTGGCTTACCTGAGGACCACAGACAGTGGTAGTATTTAATAGATAACTAAACCAAAGGAGAAGAGACCAGATTTCTGTATCTAAATTATATCATTTCAGCTGCTGACAATTTTAATTATGACAGTTACAAAAGAATTCCTGCATTTTGACCATTTTTACTGAATTTCATGATAAAGGCAACAAGTAAGATAGCAGATAGGGGATGGCGACTGCAATTACACAATACCAGGGGAACAACAGAATTCACTGTCAAACATTGATAAATGGAAATCTTCATTCAGGTCCTTGAATTTTAAGTAATTGTGGCTCTGTTTAACATCATAGGGAGGGGCATGACATTGTTTATTACATAACCTAATTTGGTGTGTACTTAATCGAGTACATAACAAGCATGGCAGTTCATGCCTATTGTATACTCGATTTAGGTAACACCACTTGAATAAGATCTCCAAAGCTAGGCTAAGGAGGGAGCTTAAACAAGTTCATCCCAATTACATTCTTCATGCGCCAGGCGCAATTAGATAGTAATTAGGGTACAAACCGACACTAAATCATGTATTATCTCCTTCATGAGCCATGCGCTGTCAGGAATCAACCGAGTAGCCATGAATTGCATTTCAAATTACATTTTATTTGTCTGACTGATCCTCTCATGCGCCAGGCGCAATCGAATTTCAATCAAGACCTTAGCATTTACCATTACAGAGAGATAACACTATGAAATATCAAATTCAAAATTCAAACAGCTTTTATCAAGAAAAGGGAAGGCAGTTTCTAAATTTATTTGGAGATGTGATTTTAAACTATGATAATGTCAAATCAAGACCAGTACTTCGATTGATTTCTCAGCAATTGACTCGTACGAACTTAGCTACAGTTGAACTAACCTATAACGAAGTCAGATTTAAAAAAAAAAAGATTGTACTTCTCATGCGCTGGGCGCAATCAAAGGCACAATTGAGCGATTTACAGGAAATAAAGACCTTAATGCTTGTTCTTTCTTGCGCCATGCGCAATCAGGAAACTTACTATCGATTCAGATTTACTTGATCTAGCTCTTCATGCGCTGTGCGCAGTCAGATCCGACCAAAGAGACAAAGAAGAAGGGAGGAAAACAAGAGGAAGCAATTACAAATGCAAATGTTTAGATCTTTAACTATAAAGAGAGAGATTCGAGAGTAACAATCAAGAAATACGATTTCTTACCCATTACTAGCACAGATTAGAGAAAGAGAAGAACAAGCAAGAACAAGCAACTCAAATTTCAAATCGTCACAAGAATTCAATCAAGAAATCAAGATCTTACCAATTCCAAGTCAAATGCATACCAATTACAATCGTTACCTTGTCTCAATTGCACAATTTCGCCTTCCTTTCTCTTCTAATCTTCTTTCTACGCTATGCCTATGAACTATTCGATTAAATGCCTAGTCTCTAACCTAACCTAGTGTGTGTGTGTGTTCTTGTTTCTGGGAAGAGGAAGTGGGGATCTGAAGTGCTGCCCCTCTTGCTCCTTCTGGACTTCTATTTATAGGCAATGCCTCTTGCTTCCTATTGGTTGAGCCCAACGCCCGGCGGTTCAGCAACAAACTCGTTCTCTAACCATTTCTGTTACGCTCTCTTTTCTCCTGCTTCTTTCGCCATTTTCTGTACTCCTGGCTCACTGGACCAAGGCCAACTACTGACGGGACCCACAAATTCCCATCGCTTTTTTACTCCTTGTGCTCCGCGTGTATCCATCTTCTTTTTCACGCAGGGGTCGATTTTAACCCAACTCAGATACCCAGCGACACTCCTCTTCTTCATTTTGCGTGCACCTGGTATTCGGTGAGCCATGCATGGCTTTTCAAACTCTTTCTTCTGTGGTCTTCGTGAAACAGATGCAGTCAAATCATTGAGTACTGTACGGAGGGAAATTTTGAAACCGTGTGAGCTGCTCCTCCATTTCTGTATCGCTGGAGGTGTCCGGTTTCACTGTATGAACTATTGCATGGTTCTGATGATCATATTTTATGCATTCATCCCTTTCTTCGTTAATTGCCTTTGAATTTCAGCTAACCAGGTTACATCCCCTTCTCCTCTCTCTTTATCAATCATCATTCCTTTCAAAATTTTTATTTTACGTGAGGCCTTCATTATTTCCTTGTAATTCATCTCTTGCATATAATCACATTTTTTATGCACCAACAGTATGTTATGGAAGGAAAGAAACTTATTCATTTTACTTGTTCCAGTATACGCAATGGAAAGGAATGGAAACCGAATATTAATACAAATGACTACTTTGTCCTTTCAAGTTTCCAACGAGAAAGATATTTAAAGGTCAATTTGGTAATTTAACTGGTTTAACCTCTTGTACCCTCCAATTTCGGGTAACCAAACAGTGAGCTTAATCCGTGATTTTTTTTAATCGAAATAACCAAAAATGATTTTTTAATACTAAACCTTTGACGTTGAATTTTGAGAAATAAACATGTCAGTGCGCAGGTGCCGTGGCAGTGCTGCAAGCACGCCAGTGGCAGTGGCGCAGGCCCTAACATCGCCAGTGGCAATGGCGTGGGCACAATAGCATCAATTTCGCATCACTCTTTTCATCAACCGAGATTTCTTTCTCTAAATTAGGTTCGTGAGAGGACACAATAACAGTTGAAATTAGTTTAATCGCAATTTCCTCGTCTCAAGCTTTCCATTGATAGTTCGAACGACGAAATCCGTGCGGTGGATGGGCGGATCTTGTGGTGGTTGACTATTAGAAAAAAGGGAGATCGAATGAGGAGAAGGAGGGTCTGTCGGAAGAGAAGGTTTGAGAGAGAGGAGGTCTGAAATGGACCTATCCATTTCTTTAATAAAATATAATCGGAATAAGATGGTGAACCAAGAATGGAAGTAGTTTAATTTGCATTCGTTTTTAATTCAATCAACATAGCTGCAATTTTTTTTGAAGCAAATATAATATTCGCAATACAATTTTTTTTGTTCCCAAAACAATTTATAAAAATAATATTTGATTTTTTCAAGTCAGCTACCTCATATATTGTTACACAATTAATTTAGAGATTCTTATTTACAATTTTATCACATATATTGTATTTAATATCATCTTATTTCACACTATTTAAAAAAAAAAGAATGGACTTGTCGTATTCTTTTTATACGTATACAAAAAAAAACACAAAAGCAGGTTGGAATAGATTGTTTGGAAACACCACAAAAAAAAATTTACTGTGCTTTGACTTTTAATTTGGTACTAAATTGTACAAATTTGGAGTCTGTGATATTGAGATCAATCATCAAATAAACCTTACACTTCTCTCAAACAAAAAAAAAAAATAAACCTTACACCTCTCTAGTTTTGATTTTCGATTTGACCGGTTTGACCTTGGTTCACCATCTGATTCCAATTATATTTCATTATTTGAATTAAAAAAAAGAAATGGATAGGTCCATTTCAGACCTCCTTTCTCTCAAACCTTCTCTTCCAACAGACCCTCCTCCCCATTCATCTCCCTTTTTTTCTAATAGACAACCACCACAAGATCCGCCCATCCACCGCACGGATTTCGTCGTTCGAACTGTCAATGGAAAGCTTGAGACGAGGAGATTGTGATTAAACTAATTTCAACTGTTATTGTGTCCTCTCACGAACCTAATTTAGAGAAAGAAATCTCGGTTGAAGAAAAGAGTAATGCGAAATTGATGCTATTGTACCCGCGCCACTGCCAATGGCGCTGCTAGGGCCCGCGCCACTGCCACTGGCGCCCTTGCAGCGACGCCACGGCACCTGCGCACTGACATGTTTGTTTCTCAAAATTCGAACGTCAAAGGTTTGATATTAAAAAATTATTTTTGCTTATTTCGATTAAAAAAATTCACGGGAGCTTAATGGAACAAGATTGGCCTCTATGGAAACAGCAGCTCAGAGGATGATGTCAAAGATGGAAAGCAAGTGTAGGGAATAACGACAGGAGGGCCGGAGTTATTGTCAATGCCAGTCAGTCGAAGAGACCTAAAATTGCTTCTTTTGAGGGTGTGCCAACCAGGGTCCTCATACTTCATATAAAAAAAAAAGGGTCCTCATACTTTGTAATTTGTAACATGTAAACATGGTAATCCCTATCTGCTGTCAAGTTTTAAATAGCCAACCCTTGTTGCCCTCGCTACAATTCTGAACGAATAATATAATTTATAACTAATGTTCACCAAATACCAATGCTAGGTGAGTGCTTATTGGGGTTTGAAGCCTTTAACTAGGCCTGCAAATGGAAGACTGTTTATCCGTTTTTCGTTTCGTTTCGTCCGGACGAAACGGTTAAAGAAACAATAAAACGATTTCGTCTGGTTGGACGAAACGATTAGCGAAACGAAAAAACAGTTTCGTTCCTGTGTAAATTACGAAAATTTCATTAATTTTGATCGTTTTGTCCTTACGAAACGGTTAACGAAATTGAAAATCAGTTTCGTCAATGAAACGAAACGGTTAACGAAACACTCTAGTTTCGTGACCGTTTCGCACGTTATGCATGCCTACCTTTAACTGTATCTATCTGTTAATTTTCCGGTTGGTATGCATACCAGTCAGCAATTTCTTCCATGTATGCCAGGAGAAATAAAACTGACATCATTGCGTTGCTTCCGTCATATGGGGGCCTGGAGCGGTGGATGATGAGCTGGAGTAGGAGGAGGCGTCAGATTGTGCAAATTATGGCACGGTGACCCGTGTGCTCATTTTTGAGATAACTGAAACCAATTTCCCCTCTGAAGAAAACAAAAAGAAAAGGAAGCAAGGAAATGTAAACAAACTTGAAAGGATTTGCAAATTTGGTTTAATGGAATCCTCATTCAACGGAAACTAGCTATCCAAGTTTTTCAGGAGGCCATTCTGATGCTCTAATTTAAACATGGATCTGCACGGCTTGCAATCTTTTAATCATTTTCTATTTTATTCTCTGCTTCTTTTCTATTATCTGTATTTGGTTAGAAATATAGTTTTGAAAGCTTTAATTACCAGAAATTAAATTTATTTTTTTAAGAGGATGGCACCTAACAAACTAACATTTTCTGAGCGTCATAATCAAGTCAATATATAGATCTGATATTCATGGACTTAAAAGATATGAAATAGAGTGTATTTTCTCTTGTTTAATGAGCGGCTATTTCTTCGCTGACCGGCCATCAGAAAGACAAAAAAGGGCGGCGATTTCAAATAAAAAATTTAAAATCTGAAAATTAAGTGATCAGTCGTGTCAATGCTTTTAAAATATGTAAAAATCACAGAAGTTTCTTGATCCATCTTTCAATAATATTTTGTTACACACTGTTTTTTTTTTCTTTTTCTTTTTTTGAAGAATATTAAATGAGGGGTCAAGACCCATAACGGGTTCCACACAGTTGAAACAACCAGTGTATTTTTTTTCGCTCCTACTAGAAAAGCTGCAAAAATAACGAGAAATTTTTTTTTTTGAGGGACGGGTGGCAAAACACCACACCGCCAAATTTTATTAATAAAAAATTATGTAAAAAAAAATAACGAGAAGCTTCGAAGACAGAAATTTACAAATGGTCAAATGGAGAATCTTCGGAGGCTGCTTCATTGTGTAAATTGAATTGAGGAAATTAGGCATGCCTCTACTGCCAAAGTGCTGATGTAAAGGCGCAAAATCGCTACGAGTTAGCACAAGTTCGAGTCGTACTACTAACTGTGGGATGTGGGTTGTGTGAGTACGCCTACGGACATGAATCAAGGAAAAAAAACAAAAAAAGGAACAACAAAATTGAGGGTCTTGGTGGAGATAGAAGATGGGGATGATTCATTCGTTGTCTGAGATGGCATGTCCGTTTGCTGATGTTGTCTATTTTGTCAGGATTGAGTGCGAAAATTTAATGCTCAATTGTAGTTTTTTAACTATATTGTATTAGTTGCAGCATCTGGCATCAATACAAGCTTTTATTACTTTTGTTGTCATGTATCATAATAACAGTTTGTTTGGTTACAGTATATAATATTAAGTTTAAATTTGTCAACGAGGTAAAATGTCTTAGCTATAAATTTATAATTAATTACCAGAAGGGTCTATTATCTGAAGAATGTGTCTGCATCTGAAGTCATGTTTTTCAAGGTGAACGACGACTTGATATTACATGCATAATTGACGGCCTTTTGGTAATATTTACAGCTAAAAAGATTTAATAGTATCCTTAAAAATAGACAGTATTCGGTAGCAGCTGAAATCATGATTCATGTCATAATTAAGTTCAAACAGTGCTATCAAACAACCTCAAATCAATATAACGCCGGGTATATTGTCATTGCCACCTTCAAAATGAATTACAGCCCAAATCTTTTTACCCAAATAATTATTTGTTACTCTTTTCCAACGTAGCAATGACAAGAGGCACATGAGAAGTCTTTCAATTCATGTCCATCCTATTCCTCACATATTCTCTTGTAACGATAAGAAATATACATTTTATTCGAAGAGAGTAAACAGGAGGGGGGGGATCCTACATACAGATCCAAAGTTTGAGGTGATTGTCTAATTGGTGCTTACCAGTTTATACCAAAGGTTTCTTTGCTTTTTTTTATTTTTTATTATTGATCTGTTTCCCAATTTATTGCCAATTGGAGGTTTCAGAAATCTAAAAAAAAAGTTAAATGGGAAATTTCTACAATAATTGAACTTTTATAATTTTTTTTTTATTTCCTATGCCAGACAGCTTTATTGTTTCATAGTTGAATAGGTTTGACTCTGTTGTAGACTGGGCTCAGTTGTATTGGTTAGAACATAATTGAGTTAATTTCTTTTCAAAAATTAATTCAGTTGAGATTTGATCATTATCGTTATTAAGATCAATATTTGGAATAAAGTTAGTGTGAATTTTTAACACATTAAGATAATTGGTGTTATTAACTTCACAATTAGTTCGGGTGTTATTAACTTCACAATTAGTTCGATAATTTGAACTACAATTCGGGATGATTAACATAAACTACTTTATGAATTAATAATGTTTTTCCAAGTTAATTTCTAAATTAAAAAATTTATTCATTATAAAGTAAATGGTCAATATATAAATGTTTAAAATTTATTTTAATATTATCAGTATTTTTCATCACTTGATTTTATATTAAAATGAACTAAAAGTTTATTAGTTTAAAATGCTAACAGTATTTGTAACGTATATCAGCTTCAACGATTTACCAGTTGTCTGATTTTCTATTTATTCATTTTTTAATGTCTTCCAGATCGAAACTTAAAATTAACTCAAATGAACTCCTTTCAAAAAAAAGAAAAAAAAAAAAAGAGAAAGAAACTATTGTTCTAGCCCTAGCAAGTAAATTTTAAGTGAATAGCTGTTAAGTTTTTTGGTCAAAGTTTAGCGATTCTTAAATGAGCTGGATCTGGAGGCGTTAGGATATGTCAAATTAAACATAAGCACGAAACATAGTAAAATGAACTATTCCAGAGACGAATCAAATTTCAATAACCATCTCAGAAAAACATAAAACTAAGGGATAATTAGTTCCATACCCCCTGAAAGTTGGGAAATTGGCAAAATACCCCCCAAAAGTTAGTTCTCCCTTATTTACCCCCCTGACCATATAAGACAAATTAGTTAAAATATTCAAAATACTACAGGACCACAAGAACTGCCCCAAGGAAAAACCAGATGTGTAATTAGGAAATTTTGGACTTAATATTAACAGATGGTATAATCTGACCCGAAATACCAAACCTAGGATATATAAAATTAAAAGTCATTTAGAAATTAAGAATAAACCCGTAATTACTCCAAATATTCTTACAAATTTTATTTCTTATGAGCGATTGGCGCCTCAGTGTAAACAGTACCAACTACAGAGAAGCACTCAGGGCAACAGAAACAATCCATCCACCGGCAGTCGGTTTTGTCAAACCACCAGACATTACCGGAAGAACAACAGAAGTCCAATTTAAGCAAAACAATACCATCATACAATTGTTGCTTAAATTGACAGAAGAAGTTGAAGATCTAAAGGTAGCAGTCAAGAAACTCGAGGCTGTGAAAGGGAAGGAAGTCACTCAGCCTGACGACCTATCCGACTCCCTTGATCAAATCCAACAACAACTTCAGAAGCTAAGCTTAGGTGAATCTAGTAAGCCAGCAGTGCCTAAATTGAAAGGCAAACTTTTTGTGTTCAAAAATCCAAAAGAAATATTTGAAGCCGAGAAAAAGAAGGCGGCATGAGCAGAACGCAAACAACAACAGAAGAGGCAAGACCATCAGTGTCTGAGAGAGACACAAACCGTACTCCTACTGTTGAAGATCAGATCCGTGGCTACCGCCTAGGGTCTAGACTCAGATTTGAGGCTCAAAGGAGGCTCCCTGGTCAATCCAGACGATACCAGCGAAGCCTTGAGTCACAAATGAATCCAGATGCTGAGCTCAACATCTCTCAATACAGACGAGCACAGCAGGTTCCAGCAGAGACTCTGTATCAAGCTGGATGGACAGAAAACAGACACCGGGTATACCAACATTACTCGGATGAAAGAACATTGGTCACAGACGGCCAGCAAGTGGAGTTACCATTTATCTCTGAAGAAAGCTTTAACAGGCTTTTACAAGAAGGACTCCAACATCTGCATATCGGACTAATCATGGTTCGATTATACACGCTGCACAGACAGAGTGCAGGTGTGAATGCGCTAGTGTTAATCAGAGACACTAGATGGCGAGATGATAGGGCTGTCATTAGCTCTATGGAAATGGATCTTACATCTGGAACGCAGTTGGCATATACTGCTCCAGATATGACGCTAAGTATTCGTGATTTTAGGGATCACATTCAACTGGTGATTCAAACTCACGGGTATGAAGGATGGCAAGGTGGTGAGAGTAATCTCTTACTCTCAAGATCACTTATTGGGCGATTGTCTAATACCAGCCACACAAACTTCAGATATAATGTTCAGAATGTGGCAGACCATCTAGCAAGCCGAGGAGTTCGGGCCATCCCTGGCTCACAAAGAACAACCGCAGAACTCCAAGGGAGACAATGGCTCGTAAGACCGGCTGTCATCTCACAAATCCAAAATCCTCAGGTAGCGCGAATTAGAGCGAGGACAGACGGCTCATTGTCTGTCAGATTCTCAGGGTATGCAACAACAGTCCCTGAACAAGGAGTCATTCGTGGAGAAAATGATGAGGAAGAACTCGAACAGGAGTTTATCAATCTACTTACAATAGATGACGAATTGCCGTTTGTATTCACGATAGATGATGATTGGTCTTTCGACAATGATCCAGAATTTCCGGAAAACTATACAGACCCGGAGGAATTTAGTGATAACGGTGATGAGGCCGAGCAAGATGATGACTCTTTACTTTTGGGAAAATGGTTCTTAGCAATATTAAAAGCTGAACAAGCTGAGCCGGCAGTTGAAATGATGGAACCAATAAACCCGTATCAATGGTTTGCTATTGAGCAAATGAATAATGAAGATGAACTCGTGCAAATGACGTTTGCAGAGTTTAATTGGCTAGAGACCGTAGAAGCAGAGGCTGAATGGTCCGAAGAGCAAGCCTTGATGATGACTTGTCATTGGGATGAGTCAGACGGTGAAATTGAGGATGATCTATTCTCCACGGTGCAATTCCTGTCCCAACTGGATGCACCTAAAGACCAAGATGAAGACTTGTTAAGTCTTTTTGCGAAAGGTGGTGGGAATGAAGAAGCCAGTTCCCAAATTTCTGCTGAAATAAAGTGGGATGATCATCCGTCAGATGATGACCATCTGTCAGAGACAATTTACATGCTTGGAGAAATGGAGTACCCGCAATTCAAAAACCTTAGAGAAAAGGTGGAGACGGTACTCTCGTCAGCAAAATCTTCTATCACAAGAATACCACCAGAACCAATCATGGGTCCTGCTATGTACCCACCTGGTTCAAGGCAGCCACAGAATCTCCAAGTCCCGGAGATAAGAGCACGACTAGACAATATCCGTGGTGGCTATGCAAAACAAATGAATGAAAGGTTCAACCTGCCAACAGCCCAAGCCAGTCAAGGTGCAATCCTGGTCCTACCAGAAGACATTGGGCTATATTCAGAAGTTATCTCCCGTTGGGAATCCATTACCCTTAATCTTATCAATGAAAGAAACTGGGCGGATAACAAATCAAAGGTCAATTACATTGAAAATCTCCTAGGAGAAACGGAGAAAAAGACCTGGATTCAGTGGAGAATGGCATACCCCACTGAATATGAAGAATTAATTAACATCGCTGATGATCCACAGAACGTGATATCTCAGATCAGGCGAATGTTTCTATTGGAGGATCCGACAACCGGGTCCACAGAAAAACAAAATCGAGCATACAATGATCTGGAAAGACTTTCATGCCATAATGTGAAAGATCTTTTTGATTACATCAATGATTACAAGATCTTGGCCGCGAAGTCGGGACGGATGTTTATATCTCCCGAGCTCTCGACAAAATTTTTCAGAAAAATGCCTCCCATCATTGGCGGAGAAATTGAAAAGGCATATGCTGAGAAATACCCAGGTAATACTGTAGGTGTTATTCCAAGAATACATTTCACCTACCAGTATTTGGCAGAGCAGTGCAAAAGAGTGGCACTCCAGAGAAGTCTCAAGGATTTATCATTCTGTAGCCGCATACCAGTGCCCGGCTACTATCAGAAAAATAAAAAGTATGGTCTTCGAAAGGCAAAGACATACCGAGGCAAACCACATGATACTCACATCAGAGTATTCAAAAGGAAGCATGCCGACAAAATAAGAAAATGCAAATGCTTCATATGTGGTGAGGAAGGACACTTTGCCCGAAACTGCACAAGGCAAAAGGGCAACATTGCAAGAGCAGCAATAGTCGAAAATCTAGATTTGGATGACGACTGGGATGTGCTCTCGGTTGATCAGAATGAACCAGATAGCGATGCAATCTGTTCATTTTCTGAAGGGGAAGGAGGAGGTACTAGCTATTCTTTGATGGCTGGTATAGGTGAGATGCCATACGAAACCGCAATAATGATGACAAATAAAGAGGTCTCATGGCGAGTCGCAGTCTCACTACCTCAGGAAATTGAAAATTGTGCGCACCAATGGGAGGATAATGGCCCTGTAGCGCAAGAGTTCATGAAATGTCTGTTTTGCAAAGAGCAGACCAACCCACGCATGCGAGCGCATTGCAGTCTGTGTCACTTGACAGTCTGTCCAATGTGTTCAAGATTCAATCTGGGGAGAAAAATAATAATTGAAAGGTCAAAACCCCAGTATGACAGCAAGGATACCTTAATCAACGAATTGATTGGGTATACAAATTTCCTGTTAGCTGAGAATCAAAGGCTGAAGGAAAGGATTGAAGAGTTGGAGATGGGAAAGGATCTAGGCGAGATGCGAGATCCAACAAAAGGAAAAGCACCCGAAAAGCCAATTTTGGAGGAAATGGATTCGGATGATGAAGCAATTGAAAATCACATCAAAAAACAAAAGGGAGTGATTATCAAAATGATGACAGAAGAAAATGAGTACATCAGTACTCAAGTCCCAGATCCAAGAAAGGGAAGGGTCTTAAACAGACTCTACAACATTGAACTAACAATGGAGATACCAGGGGTTGAGAAATTCAAAATTCAAGCAATTCTGGATACTGGTGCAACAGTCTGTTGCGTAGACCAAAGTGCAGTTCCAAAAGAAGCACTAGAACCAAGTGCTTACCCCATTCAGATTAACGGGGTGAATTCTTCTCAGATAGCTAACCAAAAACTCAAAGGTGGAACGATGGCTATTGAGGAAAATCGGTTCAGAATTCCATTCACTTATGCATTCCCAATGGAACAGAGGGACGGGATTCAGATGTTGATTGGTTGCTATTTCATTCGAGCCATGCAAGGAGGGCTCAGAATCGAAGGGCAAATGGTGACATTTTACAAAAATGTCACGACAATTGCAACAAAGGTGGATGCTGAGGTGGCAGCTTCAGCAGCAATTGAGGAACTGGATCTATCCGAACTCGAGTATTTTGAAATACAGAGAATTACAGCATACTCTTGTGGTGAAGAATCACAAAAGTTCCGGGAGAAGTTTCGACCTCTCCTTGAAAGACTCAAAGAACAAGGGTATATTGGAGACAATCCTCTTCAACACTGGGAGAAAAATCGGGTAAAATGCAAACTTGATATTATTAACCCGGATATCACGATCCAAGACAAACCACTAAAACATGTAACACCAGCAATGAAGGAACAGTTTGACAAACATGTACAAGCGCTGCTAAAAATTGGAGTGATACGACCCAGCAAAAGCCGACACAGAACTATGGCAATGATGGTGAATTCAGGCACATCTATTGATCCAAAAACTGGTGCTGAAATAAAAGGCAAGGAGCGTATGGTATTCAATTACCGCACCCTCAACGATAATACGCACAAAGACCAATACAGTCTGCCAGGAATCAACACCATTCTCAAGAAGGTCGGTACTAGTCGAATTTATTCAAAATTTGACTTGAAAAGCGGATTTCATCAGGTAGCAATGGACTCAGACTCAATTGAGTGGACGGCTTTCGTCGTTCCAAATGGCTTGTATGAATGGCTGGTCATGCCATTCGGTTTGAAGAATGCACCAGCAATTTTTCAGAGAAAAATGGATGACTGCTTTCGTGGAACAGAGAGTTTCATAGCAGTCTACATTGATGATATACTGGTATTCTCTGAAAACGAAGAACAACATGCCAGACACTTGGAGACTATGCTATCAATTTGTGAAAAGTGGGGACTTGTTCTATCCCCAACAAAAATGAAAATAGCTGTGCAGGAAATCGAATTCCTAGGTGCAGTTATTGGAAACAGAAAGATCAAACTTCAGCCGCATATAATCAAGAAAATTATCACATTTGATGAAGAAAAGCTGAAGGAAAAGGCAGGAATGAGATCATGGCTTGGTATCCTCAACTATGCCAGGTCCTATATTCCGAAATTGGGTACACTACTTGGGCCGCTGTACTAAAAAACAAGTGAACACGGTGACAAGAGACTCAAAAGTTCGGATTACGAAATTATCCGAAAAGTCAAGCAAGCTGTACAGCAGCTCCCAGATCTCGAGATACCTCCGGAAGGATCCTACATCATCCTGGAAACTGATGGATGTATGGAAGGATGGGGTGGCGTATGTAAATGGAAGAAATTCAAACATGACCCCAGAAGTACGGAAAAGGTGTGTGCATATGCAAGCGGAAAATTCCCGGTGATTAAGTCAACAATCGATGCCGAGATACATGCATGCATGGAAACAATGAAGGCACTCAAAATTCATTACCTGGATCAGAAGGAGATCACTCTCAGAACTGATTGTCAGGCTATAATCAGTTTCTACAACAAATCAACACAAAATAAACCGTCAAGGGTTCGGTGGATTAATTTTGTTGACTTTGTTACAGGAACAGGAGTGCAAGTTAATTTTGAGCACATAGATGGAAAAATGAACGTACTAGCTGATTCATTGTCACGATTAACAGCAAAAATGGTGAAAACCGGTAACTGTTATTTTGCTGATGAACAGTTAGCAGATTTAGAAAAGGTGCTCGAAGAAACTAAAGGCGCACCAGATGAAATTCTAGCTCATCTAGCAACAACTGTCGGTCACATCGACAACGTGTTAGATTTCGGGATATGCTAGAATCTCTAGATGGAAGCAAGCGGGCATGGTGGACCGCTGGAAAAACCCACTATACTTGTATCTTAGGAACTGTCTGGTAGTAATCTACGGAAAACTACTGACAATTTTTAGTTTTCTAATAATTTGTTTGTATGACTTTTTATCTTTTTACAGAAGATGGTGCTTGATCACTTGCGAAGATTGATGAGAATTCATGAAGGAAGTCCAACCACTGGTTTTACGCCAGGAGGACGGCAAGCTTTTCAGCAAGCTGAAAGATGGGCAACCTTAGGAGGAGAGTCAGACTCTCTTCAAGATTATGAAGTCATTTCTGGAGATTTGCTAACAATGTATCCAAGGTCTTTTCATTGGGAAGGAGCCATGCAACTCAGACTTAGTGAAATTCATAATGAGCAGATACAAAAGACCATAGAAGAAGTACAGAGGCTCATAGCATTAAGCTATCTGCAAAAGATACGGCTTGAGCAATGGGCATCTAAAGACAACTGGGCCAGCAGTGCATTGGGACCAGTTAATCATAATATTGATGAGCTGTTAGCAATCCATCAGAAACTATGCATAATCCAGCAAGGCCATTACTATTAGGGAGACCCACCATCATATGGGAATCTCAATAATGTGTTTACTTTCGGTGCCACTATGATAGTGCGCACTTGTCTTTTTATTCTTTTATCTTTTATTAGTTGGCTGTCATTTGGAATGGCATCAACTTACTTTCTTTATGGGCAATTATTGTACTGAATATGCCCACCAATAGCTTGATAAGGACATACCATCTGTGGTAGACGAATAATTGCAATGGACGATGGGGCCCAATGAGCACCCGCATTCAATTATCGAGCTTACCAACCGGTAGCGTTCTTTCTATATAAGTAGTATGATGGTTCACTAGTAGGGGCATCTCCTCACAACTAGAAATCATCCTCTCTTCTTGTATCATACTCAATAAGCAATAAAATTCCCTTCTAGCCAGTACTTTTCTAAGTCAGAGTTAGTTGCGAATTTTCTATTTCCTGGGTTATCCATCCCATTCTGGTATCAGAGCAAGGTTTGTTTCTTAATATAATGGCTTTCTAAATTTATTTATATTCTAGGTAGGTAACTGAGGGGAGGGTTATACCAGAACATTAGAATTGTCCAAACCTAAGTATTAAAAATTGTTTATAAAATAATTAGCCAGCCCAAAAACATTAATTTAAAGGTGGAATTTATTATTAACCAAAAGAATTATCTTGCCGTACAGTACCTAAAGGAAGGGAAGATCGCGGATAACACGATAATGTGAGGTTAAGAGGGAAACTATCTTTTAATTAAACAAAAGGAGGGTTAATTATTAATTTGGGGGCACAGTTGGGGTGCACATGGTAAATGATATTGAATATAATAACTTTAGAAGGGTAAAAACAGAAGAATGAACTTTTGAGGGGTAATTACTGTATTTCACAAGTTTTGAGGGGCACAAAAAGATTTATCCCTAAAACTAAAGATTTGAGTGCCAAAGCAACCAAAGAAACACACACACATATATCATATAAAATGCATGCTCCAGTACCCAAATATTAATAAGATATATTACAACAATGGAAGCTGAAATTCATATTGTTCCTTAATTCATCCAAAGGGAAAAATATGTAGAAATAAAAAAAAATAGCAGATTACATTGCAGAAAAGTAAAACAGAGTAATTAGAAACAAGGAAACTTCAAGGTACATAGAAACAAATTCAGGCTAGATTAAGACGTTGAGTACAGAGTTGAAACTCATGCTATTGGCTTCGTGCCAACATAAGCAGTGCAGGCTCACGTTTTCCAAAATTTTAAGTGGGGGACATGTTTGCATATGCTACGTATCTCATTTTTCTCAGTCTCACTGGTTCCATTATTCGTCCAATTTAGGCATTGAAGAACTGTCAGGTATTGTAGCCCAAGAGGAACACGTAGCCCAGGACAACTATCTACATCTAGATTCTTAAGCATGGGCATAGCACCCTCCTCTATCTCCCATTCCTCCAGTCCCGTTAGACTCAATAATTCAAGTTCTTCTAGCTTGCCAAACCCTGTAGCAGAGCAGCACAGTCGTAGCAGAAGTTTAGAACGTTGCAAATGAAGATACCGAAGGTTCTCCAACATCTCCACCACTGCAAATGGATCTTCCCTAAATTTAATATTGGTAAGTTCGAGCTTAATCAGGTATTTCGGCAACTTACCGACATCAAGAACTATTTGATTAGGAGGTTGAGGGTAATCCGGCAGAGCCCTTTGTTCCTCGTCCTCGTCGCCTCTGCTGGTGTCAAATATGGTAAGATTTGTTAAATGGCACCGAAATGGAAAATGCCTCATATCAATTATCTTCAATGGAATATCTGGTCCCCACAAATAAAGAACGACAAGGTCCTTCATTGTATTTAGTAAAGTGACGATGGCATCCCATTGAACTCCGCCTTGGGCCTTAGGTACACAAATCTCCAAATACTTCACATTGGGTAGCTTAGGTGACCCTTGGGCCACCCATGATTCTCTAGCTCTCACACCTGTTAACGTTTGTAGATTTGTTAAGTCTATTGATGGTGGGGGCCCCAAACTGTCACCAGGAAGTAAAACATGCCTTAACGTTTTCAAATTCCATACAAAATCAGGTAGCTCACAAATATAACTTCCCCGCAGATCAAGGGTCTGGAGAAACCTCATACCACCGATGAACTTCCCAAAATAATCTTTATCCTTTGAGTACACCGCCAAACGAACTTTAACATACCTTAATAAACTCAATTTCCCAAACTTGTCAGGTTCATATAGATCAGTAGTACCACTCAACACTTTAAGGTGAGTAAATAGAGAAACGTTGGGCAAGCGCTCGCGACACCATAAGGCGCGCAGATTTGAAACTACAGATGCCATCAATTCGCCACTGGGCTCTTTATCATGGATTGCCAGACGTCGCACGCCATCTGTTTTTGGAAAGACCACCAGAAAGTTTTCCTCTCTAGCTTTTCTAATAGCAAGATCATGCAGGAGATCATGTATACGGCATCTTTTGATAAAACCACCATAATAATCCCTCTTCGATACTTGAATCATGCTCCTGCTAGACAAATCGAGTGTCATTTATTGAGAAATCAAATTTGGCTTCAATCTTTGTAATTTGTAACTAAGATAATACAATTCAATGTTACAATTTTTTAAAATCACTACATATTTTCTCTATAATCAACAGAAAATGTAATTTCAAATTTATTATTTGGCAAATATATTTAGTTTCTCCCGTCAGCGTGCGCGCCATTACCCCTATAAATTAGAAATGCAGTGGAATTGAAAATTTAAAAATATAAATGAAAAAGAAAATTATTCTTGATCGATTCTCTGGTGTTAAATAGAGGTCGAATTCAAATTCAAATCATATGGAATATCTTATTTGAAATCATCATTTTATACATAAAAACTATTTCCTCATTTATGAAATATCTTAATTTATTTGGTTGAAATGAAATATAAAAGGTCCCATTTTGAGATTAATTTGAGGTTTAATGAAGAGTTTCTCTTTCTTATCATCTTTTTCACTCTTAACATTATTAGAATTCATTGATGACTATGTATCCATCTTTTCACCCATTTTGAGATTAATTTTTCTTATTATCCTTTTTTGTTTGAAGAGAGAAAAAATTATATAATTTCTGAAATAACAAAATTTTAAATAAAATACAGATTTTAGTTTGTTGTAAATTTTGGATATCCATGATCAAATTGAGTGGCTCACATATAAGTTATCTAAAGTCGAAATTAAAATTTAGAGCCATACTACTGAATTATTGATGCTATCCTAATAATGCTATTTGAACCTAATTTACCATGAATGACAGGGAAGAAGTTTTCGAATCAAGTAGAGAAAAAAACTAAATGAATGACTTTTAAAAAATTTCAAATTGGGCCTTTAAACTTTTGTCAATAAATTTTTAACATTTCTAATAGTCAACAATATATTTCTATCGCTAGGAGCTGTAAAAAATATAAAGAGTGATTTAGGTTTATGAATTATGCCACTGTGGAAGTAAGAAACTAGAGATATGCCGAAATCATAAATTATTTTTTTGCCATCATTTAATGGCAAAACTAGATTTATACCATCGATCAATTAATTTATTTAAGTAATCTGCACATTTAAATATACCACTATGAAATATTAAATTTTTAAATATGCAATTGTAAAATTAAAATAGAAATAGTAATCACAAAATGAATTATTGATTTTATACTGTCAACAAAAGAAATAAATATTTAAAATTTAAAATTTCAAAATTAAAAAAATTAAAACTTAAAATTTGAAAATCTTCAAAATTCTAAAAGTTATCAAAATTCAAAATTGTTTATTTTAAAGTTTTAAAAGTTTGAATTTTTTTTAATTTGAAAATAAAAATTCTAAACTTTTGTATTTGGATATCAATAGTTTTCAAATTTTATTCCTTTAATTTATTTTGTTCTTGGACATGTTTTAATACAGGTCTGGAGGCTAATTTGAGCCAACAACAGGGAGAAACTGTTAGGGCCACTACTCGTGTGTTCGTTCAGCTAGGGCCATGACAAGACGGTCATGTCTCTGAGGCCTCTAAGAATTTGGTAGATGAGTTTTTTTTGTTGTTTTTTGGTTTAATTGCTATGAGTTGTTGATGCTTGGCTTAACGGGTTGGATAGCTGGTTAGCTTACACTACACCAAAAAAGAGCTTTAGTACCGCCCCATTAATACCTGTTTTTAATAAAACCGGTATAAAAAATAGTCACTGGCAATTTCGTAATTGTTAGAGATTATCTTTAGTACCGGTTTTTTAGAAAAACCGGTGCTAAAATGTTGGCGAAAAAAAATAAAAAAACGGTTTATCTTTAGTACCGGTTTTTTAGAAAAACCGGTACTAAAGATAGACAGAATTTTGATTTTTTTGAAAACCCTTTAGCACCGGTTTTTTATTAAAAACCGGTACTAAAAATAGTATCTTTAGTACCGGTTTTTCTAAAAAACCGGTACTAAAGATTAATTCAAATTTTTTTTTTTGTTTCTGCCGCCAAAACCCTTGACTCAGCTTATATCTTCGCACGAAATTTTCTAAGTACTCCTCCTCTACACTGCCTCTTCCTCTTCTCTTCCAAAACCTAAGTGTCTCTCCCTCTCCACTACCTCTCCTTCTTCTCTCGACTGCCTCACCGTCTCCATTGCCTCTCCCTCTACACTGCGCGCGCCTCTCCCTCTTCTCTCGACTGCCTCTCCATCTTCATTGCCTCTCCCTCTCTACTGCGTCACCTCTCCTTTCACTTCTCTCTCTCTATTGCTGCCTCTACTTCTCTCACCTCAATCTGCTCTCACTGCCGCCTCTACTCCTCACTGCTATCACTGCTCATTTGTGTAAGGCACGTCGAGCTCCCTCTCATTTGTGTTAATTGTCTAGGATTTGTATTAAACCGAAATAAATCCTAAACCTTAATTAGGATTTTTATTGATTTGTGTTGATTAAATTCGATATGTATTATTGTATGTGATGCGTATATATACCGACTGGTATATCGGTATTAATTGATGGCTAGCAAAAAAGGGCGCTAGCCCCAGAAACAGATTTTTTTTTTTATAATGATCTTTAGTATCGGTTTTTAACAAAAAACCGGTACTAAAGATAGTAAATATTAAAAAAAAGGGGAGATCTTTAGTACCGGTTTTTAGTTAAAAACCGGTACTAAAGGTCTCCGCCTTTTTTGCCGCGATTTCCAGTGCGTTTTTAACACCGGTTTTTTAGTACCGGTTTTTAATTATCTTTAGCACCCCCTATTATTAGTACCACTTGACAACCGGTACTAATAATCTATATTTAACCGGTACTAATAACAAAAAATGGCGTAGTGTTATGTTCATGCTTGACTTAACTGGTTAGATAGTACTCTACTATTTTTTGGATGGATGTAACTCTGAATCTCTTCTTGTGACTGTGAACCTTTTGTGTTGTTTCTATGATATTGGGTCCCTTTCTTAGGGCGCTTTGTTTAAAAAAAATTACTATATTTTGAAAACCTAAAAAGTTTCCTCGTTGCGTCTATCGTTTAATTTGCTCACATTGTTCTATCGACCCTATACAATTTAAGATTCCGATATGCACCAAGTTTACTGTGTGGACTTTTTCTTCATCTCTCGAAGAATGAAAGGGTTTCCTCGAGAAATTAGAATAAGCCTTAGATTCACCCCCCTTAAGGTTCGATCTCTGCGCTGAGTATCTCTTGACGACAAGAGAACCAGAACAAGAGTCGCTTCTTACGAGGGTTTATTAATTTCGCGAGTCCTTTCTTTCCAGTAGGCGCAAGCCCCTACTGTTAATTACCCCGTAGTTGCCTACGGGAACCTCTGATTAAGGAATCTAAAGAATTATATGTAATAGGCTAGGAAAATCGTTTCTAAAATGATTTTGTGTTTATGTGGGGTTTATTTCTTTTGGCTTAGACCGGACTCAATTGATGGTACCAGACCTAATTGACGGGATTCAATTGAGGATACTTGAATAATTCTAGATTTTCATTTGGAACAGATTTGGTTTCTTATGTCGGAGTGTGGTTTTCAGTCCTGAGGCTATTTTGGGCCTTTGTAGGATTTGGATTTTGATTTTATCAAGGCTATTTTGGACCATTTGGATCTGGATTTGGTTTGGGTTGTTTAAGGCTATTTTGGACCTTTGTGAAATTTGGATTTGATTTTGGATTTCTAAGGCTATTTTGGACCTTTTTGGATTTGATTTGAATATCTCGGGACTATTTTGGGTCACTTGTGAGAAAGGGGCTTCCGGGACTATTTTGGGTCACTTGTGGAAACGGAATTTTGGTTTCTCGGGGCTATTTTGGGCCACTTGTGAAAACAAAACTTGGGAGTTCTCGGAGCTATTTTAGGCCACTTGTGAGAATAAGGATTTGAGTTTCAGGGTTTTCAGCTTTTGAATTTGAATTTCAAAGTTCATGTCTTTTGGGTTTGAGTTTCATGGTTTCTGGATTTTGAACTTGCTTGAAGTTGATCTTGATTTGCTGAGGAGTTCGTCTTTTCTCTAGTGAAGAGGTTTCGGCTTTGGTTTTGGGATTCGTGTTTTGACTTTTAAATTTCTGAAGTTCATCTTTGGGTTTTACCATTGTCACAGTTTCATTTTATTTTTATTTTTAATTTAAGACTTTTAGAATTTCTTTTTATATTTTTAATCATGTTTATTTTTGAAAATATTTGATATTTAACATATCCTTTTGAAATTATTTCTATTTTGAAATTACTTAAATTTATTTTTATCTTTATTACTGGCAATTTGAAATGAGTTTGTACATCATTTTATAATTTTATTTAATTAATATCATTTTTGGATTTTATAAAATTTGTTTAACATTGAGAATACTTCAAAAATACAAAAGACCATTAATTTAGCAAATTTTTACATCAAAATATCAGTGAGTTTAGTTATTTGAATTTTTATGATTTTATGGATATTTTATTTTAATTTATTTGAATTTCTCATTATTATTTTAGAATTTTATGAAATTCATTTAATTTTTGAAAATACTTCAAAAATAGAAAAGACCAATAAATTGACAGATTTTTATATCAAAATATAAGTGAATTTGGTTTATTTAGATTTTTAGAAATTTTTGGATATTTTATTTGAATTTTTCTGAGTTTCCAACTATTTTTAATGAATTTTTGAAATTTCTGCTGATTTAGAATTTTCTGATTGGTCCAATTAAACACACAGTCTTGACGTGGCTGCTGACTAGGCGCTGACGTGGCCTGCTGACATGGCAGAAGAAATCAGGCGTTGGGCTTTTGCTTTTTCTTTTTGGGCTCCACTTCATTTTTTTTTGGGCCAAGTTTCTTTTTTTTTTTTTAGCCGGATTCTCATATTTTTTTACTTCAAATAGATCCAGGCGAGTCGTTATCATGCCTGCGACTCGCCACACAAGGTTTGAGCCACAGCGGATAGTTTGTGGCTTCGAATTTCGTCTCTCTCAAACCCGATAGAGGTAATTTTGCAGTTTAGTCCCTCTCTTTTCTCCGGCGAAATTGCGGCAGCTCCGCTCACCATTTCTGTCGAGACTTAGCTTGTTGGAATCGTAAGATTGAGGGGAAAACAGTGGTATGCTCCATGATTTTTGTTAAAAATTATTTCGTCATGTGGGACCTGAGTGACCTCGAGCTGCCGTTAATGGCGTTTAAAGCTCTTGGGACATCTTCCTCTGCCAGACTTAGGTTTTTTGTGCTTAAGAGAATGTGTATAAGACAAGGGTGACGTCAATTTGGCGTGGAGAGGACTTGAAAGGGATTAATTCGACTGAGGCAATTCGGCCTTCATTTGAACAGAATTGAGCTTGATTTGTAGGGCCCACAGAGAGTTCCTTTGATGCCAACAATTGTTTGGTGAGTTTCAGGAGCTCAATTTCATACCGTTTATGCCTTCATTTCAATTTGAAGCACCACAGTTGGACACGAGGAGCATTGAGGCAGAAGATGTTCACTTTGTTCAACTTTGTTTTTGCGTGTAAGTCATTTTACAACAGCAGGGTTTGATTTCATACCTATTTTAAGTCCATTTGAGTTTGTTTTGTATGTCCAAATCATCACAGAGAATAGAGCACAGTATTTAACACATTTTTCAATTTTCAGTTTTCTAATTTTCAATCAATTTGGGCTGTTTTGAGTGGATTTGAGTTTTAGTTACTTGAATGTATAAAAACTACTTATACTTGACATTTTATCCATAGGAAAGGCATGTAAGTCTGTTGTAAACAGATTTTGACATATCTTGTAATTATTGTTTATTTACACAAGTCCTGCTCTTTTTGAAGATAAGTGAGAGATACCTTTAAATTTGTCCAAAATGTCTGAAAATTTATACCAAAATATTCCTTAACATATTTGTGAATTTGCTATGTAAATCTTTTGCAGAAAAGCCCAAGGTTTTTGAAAATAGACTATTAATTTGAAAAATAGCATTTTATTTCATAAAATGACCTTGCTGCCTTTATTAATTGGTATAAAATCACATAAAATTCTAAAAATGGAAATTGTTCTTCCCTGCTGCCCAGTGTGTCTTATACCTGCTGTCCATATGGATTTTTGTATTTTTATGCAAGGAAAACCCCAACTTTTTATTAATTTTTATTGTTGGCCAGATTGTATATTTGTGTGTATTTTTTTTACTTCCTAATAATGCAAAGATGGATTAGAGACTACAGAACCCCTACTATTTCATTCTATATTGTGCAATTAACCCTAAATTTCAAGTAAATTTCATACATGGGGCTGGTTAGTTAACATGCCTTTTCACCATTTTTTTTTATGCCATTTTTGGATTTTTAATGATATCTTGAGCATGGCCAAGCCAGAGCCAGTGCTCTGACACAACACCAAGCCAAGTTAAGGCTTTCACAAGAGGATTGAGCTAGGCTACAAACCCTCAAGTGATGGCCATGGCAGATCTTATTTGTAACACGGGAACACCTCATGAAGCGAGGAGCTAGGCTCCAAACCTTCATGGGCATCCTTATTGGGACCTTCCTTATGGCCATGGCTGATGCTACGCTTCAAACCATGGCTCAAAGGAGCTATAGTACATATACTCAAGCACACCATTGTTTGGTGGCTGAGTTGAAGAAAAGAACAAGCAAAACTGATAATTGACTCTCCAATTTAGTTTATTTGATCTACATACAGAAGGTTACAAACCTAAATCGCTCAATTTCACCTCTTTTTCCTTTTTCACAGATGTTTGATGAATTGCCCCTTACAACTCAATATCCCTTAATGCTAATTAAAAGAAATTATAACAATCTAAACCTAGCCCCAGCCTCCAACTGCTCTCCCCCCCTTTTTTTTCGCTCTAATTGGAGTTTTTATAGGCAATGGATTAGGGCAACACCTTTTAGCCGTGAGCAATCCTCCTCTCTTGATTTCAATCCAATGGATAGGAATGGGCTGCGCTAGGGTTCTGGTTTCACAAAACCATGGGCAGCGACGTCCGGTTTTGCTTCTCTGGCCAAGGAAAAGGCCACGTCGACTGTCTTCTTCAATTTACCCAGCCTCGGCGGTAAGAAATCGCGTTTCCTTTCTTCTGTTCCTCTTTTTTTTACCAACGGAGAAGAAGGCCTTTTGAGGGTAAGAGATAGATGCACTCGTTTCACTGTGAACCGTACACACTCCTTTTAAGTTTTGAACGTGGCTCACAAAGGACTAGCGCATGCAACTTTTGAACGGAGGGGTAAATTTTTAAACCCAGCGCCTCTCTTTTTTTTCTCCGGATCCGCTCCAACGGACGCACCCGACATTTCTCCTTGATTTTTCTGAGAATTTCGCTTAATTTCCACTGATTTTTCATATATTCTTTAATGTCAATCCAAAATAAATTGTTTGGAGGCCTTCCCTTGGGTATTTTTGGATGAAATTTTATGGGTAGACTCACAAAAATATAAGGAATTTAATGGTTCGAATGGTTTTGCTAAATTCCTCACAGATTTATTTTGGTAATTTTGTAGAGTTTTGGGGTTTCTTTGCAAATTGTGGAGTTTCTGTTGACATTTTTGGAATTTTAAAATCATGATAAATTATCATAATTCTTAGGGAATTTTTGGGTAAATTTTGGGAATTTTTGGAGTTTGTTTTGTATTTTTTGCAATTTGAACTTGATTTTTCGCAGTTTGAATTTTGATTTTCACTATTTGAATTTGGTTTTAGCAGTTTGGATTTGGTTTTCAGGGTTATTTTTTAGGGTCAAACAAATGCCCCCCACCGAAGCATGTTGTGAGGGACTTGGACAGAACGACGTGCTTTGGTGGTCCCTTCTTGACCCCTTGTTATTTGTCGTGGTTTGGTTTCTTTAATACTTGTCATTCTTGTGTTTGATTGGGCTTCCGAGCTCAAGACCTTCTTATAAACTTTTGAAGTGAGGAGTCACCTTACTCCCGCCTCGTTTCTCTTGTTTTGGAATGTGGGTATTTTGGCCCACCTTTGATTTTTTCTTTCTTTTTGTTTTTCTTCATTCAGGACTAAGGCATCCATAAGTCCGCACCACAATTTAGGTCGGGGTATTTTGGCCCACACCTGTATTTCCTTGAGTTTGGATTTACGCGGGCCTTGTCCCTGTTTTGATTTTCCCTTCAGAATGTCGGCCTTGAAGCATTTCAGTTCCTTCAACACTTGACTTCACTTTATATTCTTTCATGTTGTCTCTCATCCCCTTAATTTGTATCAGGTTTGGTTGATCATCGGCTCTTGTCCCAGTTTGGTTGTTTATCAGCTCTTATTGTTTCTCTGCCCCGGTGTGGGCATTTGTTCCAGTGTCATCTCTGGTGTCTTATTTAGAGTTCAAGACACAGAACTTTTATTCATCCTTTTTATCGGTGAGATGAACAGGCACCTAGTACCTTGTTTAAAGCACAAAGCACAACGCTTAGGGTAAATTTCACCATTCCATGTATTCAGAAACCACACAGGCTTCCTCAACACTGCTATCCTTTTCTTGGTTGGTGTGATAGGTCACCGCCTTGTGTCTTAATTTACAGTTCAAGACACGGAACTTTTGTTCATCCTTTTGTTCGGTGAGATGAACAAGCACCTAGTACTTTGTTCAAAGTACAAAGCACAAAACTTAGGGACGTTTCTTTCTTAAATGTAGGCCTTTTGTAAAGGAGATGTCCTATGAATGTCCAGAAGGACAAAGACATTCCTTCGAATTCAGGCCCGGCGGGACAAGGTATGGACATGATTTTATTTCTTTTGGGTTTTATCCTAATTGTTTTTTTTTTATTCGGATTTTTGAGGTTAAGAATTTATTAATTTGTGGTTACTTTATTTCTTTAGGGCCTCGCAGAGGAATATTCAAAAATGTTCAAAAGAACGGAACATCCCTTTCGAGCTTTAGCCCGGCATGACATGAGACTTAATTCTTGGGTTTTGGTTGTTTGTTGTGATTTTCGGATTTTTTGGGATTTGAGGGTTTTGTTCAGGACTTTATTGGATTTTCTATTAGGGTTCTGGGTTTTGAATTTTTTAATTTTAGGTAAGGATTTGGTTAAGGTTTTGGAGTTTTGTTTTATTCGGAGTCATGAAAGATTTTGTTGGTTTTATTTGAGATTTTATTAAGGGTTTTATTGGCTTGGTTTTCTATATGTTTTGGACTTAATAGGCTTAGTAGTTTTTGGCATAGTTTTTTTTTTATTGAGGTTTTGGGAATTTTTAGACTTGTCTTTTTTATTTAAGAGTAGAAAGACATTTTGGCTTTGGTTGTTGTTGTTTGTTTTTTTTTTTTTTTGGAAGATGTGGGTTTAGGTGTAATGTTTCTTGAAGTACCGTCCGTTGATGGAAGGTATCGAAGCTTCTTCTGGGGGCGACTTAAATCCCAATCCTTTTGTGCGCTTCCATTTTCCGTCTACACCGTTCACCCATCGAGATTCCTCGCTCCAAAGATTTTGGAAAACTTTAGCCTTCTGTTTAGAGATTGGGTCCAAACAATGAGTTTTTTCAAAGAGGGGTATTAACTTCTTATTGTAGTAACCCATTATTTCTATCCTTTCGCATTCATTTTCTTCTTCTTTTAACCACTTCTCCCAATCATTGGAATCGGGCACATTACCAGATGGGTCTATATTCTCCGCCTTGTAGAACAAGATCTCTTTATGAACCACCAATTTTCCTTGGACCCTTTCTGTTTTAGGTGGTACATAAAAGGTTTCTAATTTTTTGACCTGGTTGACTTCTCTTGGTGTTAACTCTTTAAAGCAACCAATGGGAATTTGTTCAATAGCCATCGAGTCTTCCTTTTCATTGAACTTCTCTTTATCTGAGCCATTATCATACACATGGATTACATTCCTTTGTTTTGGTTTTTGTTCACCGTCAACATATAGCTTTTCTTTTTTACTTTCACTTCCATCTTCTTCATCAGATGACCTTATGTAAAATGGAGTCTTCACGACACATGAAGTTTTAGGCCTTTCTTTCAATCTTATTTTCTCATCACACTCTTTCTGATTTTCTACTCTTGGCCTCAAATCTGGAGAAGTACTCCTTTGAGAGGCTGGAGTATAAAATCGATCTATTTCTTCCAATTCCACTTCATGTGCTCCATAATGTTGTGCATCTCCTTTGATGATCTTTTGCTCGCCATCGTTTATGTATTTGATGCACTGGTGGAGGGTGGATGGCACAAGATGGTTTTCATGTAACCATGGTCTTCCTAGCAAAGCCCTGTAGGAGGTATCGGCATCAATTACATAAAATTTGATCGAAGTTTCAAATTCCCCAAATTTCATTGGAAGGGTAATTGCCCCCAATGCCCGCTCGGAATTCTGGTTAAACCCATGGATAAAGACATTCTCATCTGAGAGTCGCCTTCCTCCTAAGGCTAATTGGTTCAATGATTTAAGAGGCAAGATGTTAATGGAAGATCCAGGGTCCACTAACATTCGACTTATCTGGTTTCCATTGGTTTGGCCTGTAATGTAGAGTGGCTTGTTGTGGTGAGCCGTCCCCATCATTAAGTCCCTATCTGTGAAGGTGATTTGGCTTTGTGGCTCTACATATAGGGCCTCAGTCATGTGCTTTTCTGCTAAGTAAGCCTGAAATTTCTCGGGCTCTTGCAACACCTTCATCATTGTTTCTCTAAGCTCTTTTGACATCATCAACGCCTCGAATACACTGATCAGTGCGGGCGTGCGCCTTAACTGAGCCAAGATATTGTATTCTCCAACAGTTTCTTTTGTTTTTTGACTCGGCCCCGCTTCATCACTTATTTCTCGGCCTTTGTTTTTTCCTCCTTCTTTCTCATTTTCTTTGGACGCTTGCCTTTCAGGGATATTTGTACCCGATCGCAAGTTCACATGGCAGTCTTTTTCTTCAAACATGCCTTTAGCAAAGAGGCCTCCATATGGTGCCTCATCTTCATCTTCAGCGTCATAATAATAGGTATCAAATTCCTCTTCTTCTTTTTCTTCTTCCTTTTCCTTCTTTATTTGTTTCCTTTTTTCTTCTTCCTCTTTTGCATCTTTCTTCTCATTTTTCTCAATACTTTTCTTGTTTTCAATTTTTTTCTCACTTAATCTTGATACCTTCTGCACATAATATTCTTCTTGATCAGATTCTTCATCCACTATCACTATGACGTTGCACTCCACGTTGCGACTTGAATTGCCTCTTTGTGCTACTGCATTTGCTTGCGCATGTGGAGCTGGCTCTTGTTTAAAACTCTCGGGCAAGATCAAATCCCCTTCTTTAATCATCTTTTCTGCAATATTCTTAAAGACATAACAATCGTTTGTGGGGTGACCCAAGACTCGATGGAAAGCACAATACTTTGGGTCATTTGTCTTGTTTTGCTCATCAGGCCTTTTACAGTATGGTAACTCTATGGCTTTTCCATTCAACAATTGTTTGAGCAACGCTGCCGTTTTCTCTTTCTTAAATGAATATGGTTTGCTCAAGCGCTCCGCCAAAGTTACTTGGGGTTGGTTACTTCCATTGTTATGGTTATTGACATTCCCTTTATTGTTCTTATAGCCACCGCCTCCTCGGCTAGTTGACGTCTCGTTGGCTCCCACTATTTTAATAGGAACTTGCCCCTTAATCTTTTGTTCACCTTTGTTGTATGAGGTTTGTGTCTCTTTAGGCGGGCCGATATGCACAACTCTTGCAACCCGAGTCACTAAATCCTCATAAGTGTAGATATCGCTCCCTGAGAGCGGTCTACGGATCCAATCATCCAAATTTCTTATTAGAAACTCGACAGCCTCTCTTTCTGGCATTTGGTGAGTGCATCGTATATTCATATTTCTCCATCTGTTGATGTAGTCAAGCGGCGATTCACTCGACCTTGGTTTTTCACAAGCAACATCAGCCATAGAAATTCTTTGCATCACCATGGCGAACTTTGCTCGAAAGAGATCTTCCATTTCATCCCAAGTTTCGATTGAGTCATTCTCCAATGAAGAATACCACTCAAAAGCGGCACCTGTAAGACTCTGGGAGAACTGTTTTAGTAACAAAGCTTCATCATGGGCTGTATTGCCACATGCATTTCTGAATTGTACCAAATGTTGATCAGGCGTGATACCTTCCCTTCCTGTGCCATCAAAGAGGTTGAATTTTGGGACTTGGTATCCTGAAGGGTAAGGAATCTGTTCGTACTCCCTTGGATACGGCCTTCCACATCTCTTGCGAAAATTAACCAAACGGCCCGCTCCTGATGCTTGGAGTTGTTGATTTATCATTTCTTGGATGATTTGCTTTGTTGAATCTGACTTTCTTGCCCCTGTCCGAGACCTTGCCCCAGGGATTTCATCATCGTCAGATTCGTATCTGGTCTTGTTTCTCCTTTCTTTGGAGTGTTTTCTGTGATACCTTTCTTCTTCTTCTTCTGATGATTCGTACTTATTTTTGTTCTTCTTTTCTTTAGAAGGCTTTCTCCGACTCTTCTCTTCTTCTTCATCAGAAGTCCCATACTTGCTCTTACTCTTCCTTTCTTTTAGAGCTTTCTTCTTGCTCCTTTCCTCCTCTTCATCAGAAAGCTCGTATTTGCTTTTGTTCTTTCTTCCTTTGAGAACTTTCTTCTTGTGATTGTCTTCTCCTTCTTCTTCTGAGGAAGGATATTCTCTATCAAGCTCCCCGAGCAAATTTTTCTTCTCTATAAATTTATACATTTTCTTAAGTATTTCTCTTTCTTTCTCTCTTTCGCTCATCAATTCTGACATTTTTCTTTCATTCTTTTCCAACATGCTCATCAACCGAGCATTTTCTCCTTCAACCCATCGGCCTTTATCACCACCATCTTCTTGGTCGATCTCAACTGGCTCATCTTCAGGACGGCCGTGACCACTTGATGATGGGATCTCTTGTTTCCCTTTTCCATCATTTTTTATTAGAGGAATTTCCTCATCGCTAGCCATGTTCACGAATGCATGCATCTCATGCTCTTTGCTTATGCTAATCATGTTTACATAAGCATGCATCATAGGCTCCTTTTCCCGCCACACTAAGCGCCTTCGCTTGCTTTGTGTTTCTTGGTTGGCCACTTTAACCACAAATCGAGTCCTATCTTTTGGCACCCATATTTTCTCAATCCCTCTTCTATTTTGCAAAGGTCCCAGTCGCTCTTTGACCGGGGTTGTTGCTCGTTCCTTTCCTTTCGGCCCCAGTCTTTCTTTTACTGGAGTTAATTCTCTTCTTCGCCCCTTCGGTCCTAATCTCTCATGGACCGGTGTTTGGGGAAAGGTAAGCCTTTCTTTCACAGAATGTCTAGTTTGAGGATTTCTGTCCCGGAACTGGACCTGATATTTTGAAGGAAATTCCTCCATTGTTTTCAATACGGCTGTAGGGGAGTTCTTTCGAACCAACCGAAGTGGTGCGAACGGGTTGCTGACTGGGAGGTTAGGCTTTGTGTCCAATTCATTCTTATATGCCCTTTGTACTTTCTTGATAGT
Organism: Rhynchospora breviuscula; assembly: GCA_027562975.1. Lineage (NCBI taxonomy): Eukaryota > Viridiplantae > Streptophyta > Magnoliopsida > Poales > Cyperaceae > Rhynchospora > Rhynchospora breviuscula. Next base: position 74,741,599 of record CM050398.1, on the reverse strand, counting down.
TCTCGTGCTTTGAGGGACTGGCATATAGACTTTCCTCACCGCCGTTTTCTTTTGAGGGGACCAGTGGTCAAACTGGCGTCTCTTGTGACTTAGGCTTGGGTGGACTCCCTTTTGAGGAATGAAAGCCCATTCTTCCTCTTTGGAATTAATCTCAACGGGAATTTCAGGGACTGGGGAGACTACCATTGGCTTATTCGGTGGTTCCTCAGTGACATTGGCAAGTTGGAAACTTCCATCACTTACTTGGACTATAGGCACATAGGAGTACCCATATGGCATGTTGCCGAGCATGAACTCGTGTTGGTAGCAGATCGGAACTGCCCCAATCGTGAACACTCCTTCGGGTTTGCTCATATCAACGGTTGTGGATGCCATTTCTTGGACTATAGGCACATAGGAGTACCCATATGGCATGTTGCCGAGCATGAACTCGTGTTGGTAGCAGATCGGAACTGCCCCAATCGTGAACACTCCTTCGGGTTTGCTCATATCAACGGTTGTGGATGCCATTTCCTGCAAGAAAAGATCTCCACATGTTATCGTTAGAAATGTTTATTTGGAATTTCAAGCAATTGAAGAAACAAACAATTTACATTTTTTTTATTATTATTATTTTCTTTCTCCCCCTTTTTATTTTAACTTTTTATTTTATTATTATTTTTATTTATTATTATTTCTTTGTTTTATGTGTGTATATATATATATATATATTTATCAATTTTCCTAGCCTTTACATTATAGTCTTTAGAGCCCAAAGATGAGAGGAGAAAGATGTCCCACCGGGCGTGCCAGAGAATCTGTGTGGACTTTTTCTTCATCTCTCGAAGAATGAAAGGGTTTCCTCGAGAAATTAGAATAAGCCTTAGATTCACCCCCCTTAAGGTTCGATCTCTGCGCTGAGTATCTCTTGACGACAAGAGAACCAGAACAAGAGTCGCTTCTTACGAGGGTTTATTAATTTCGCGAGTCCTTTCTTTCCAGTAGGCGCAAGCCCCTACTGTTAATTACCCCGTAGTTGCCTACGGGAACCTCTGATTAAGGAATCTAAAGAATTATATGTAATAGGCTAGGAAAATCGTTTCTAAAATGATTTTGTGTTTATGTGGGGTTTATTTCTTTTGGCTTAGACCGGACTCAATTGATGGTACCAGACCTAATTGACGGGATTCAATTGAGGATACTTGAATAATTCTAGATTTTCATTTGGAACAGATTTGGTTTCTTATGTCGGAGTGTGGTTTTCAGTCCTGAGGCTATTTTGGGCCTTTGTAGGATTTGGATTTTGATTTTATCAAGGCTATTTTGGACCATTTGGATCTGGATTTGGTTTGGGTTGTTTAAGGCTATTTTGGACCTTTGTGAAATTTGGATTTGATTTTGGATTTCTAAGGCTATTTTGGACCTTTTTGGATTTGATTTGAATATCTCGGGACTATTTTGGGTCACTTGTGAGAAAGGGGCTTCCGGGACTATTTTGGGTCACTTGTGGAAACGGAATTTTGGTTTCTCGGGGCTATTTTGGGCCACTTGTGAAAACAAAACTTGGGAGTTCTCGGAGCTATTTTAGGCCACTTGTGAGAATAAGGATTTGAGTTTCAGGGTTTTCAGCTTTTGAATTTGAATTTCAAAGTTCATGTCTTTTGGGTTTGAGTTTCATGGTTTCTGGATTTTGAACTTGCTTGAAGTTGATCTTGATTTGCTGAGGAGTTCGTCTTTTCTCTAGTGAAGAGGTTTCGGCTTTGGTTTTGGGATTCGTGTTTTGACTTTTAAATTTCTGAAGTTCATCTTTGGGTTTTACCATTGTCACAGTTTCATTTTATTTTTATTTTTAATTTAAGACTTTTAGAATTTCTTTTTATATTTTTAATCATGTTTATTTTTGAAAATATTTGATATTTAACATATCCTTTTGAAATTATTTCTATTTTGAAATTACTTAAATTTATTTTTATCTTTATTACTGGCAATTTGAAATGAGTTTGTACATCATTTTATAATTTTATTTAATTAATATCATTTTTGGATTTTATAAAATTTGTTTAACATTGAGAATACTTCAAAAATACAAAAGACCATTAATTTAGCAAATTTTTACATCAAAATATCAGTGAGTTTAGTTATTTGAATTTTTATGATTTTATGGATATTTTATTTTAATTTATTTGAATTTCTCATTATTATTTTAGAATTTTATGAAATTCATTTAATTTTTGAAAATACTTCAAAAATAGAAAAGACCAATAAATTGACAGATTTTTATATCAAAATATAAGTGAATTTGGTTTATTTAGATTTTTAGAAATTTTTGGATATTTTATTTGAATTTTTCTGAGTTTCCAACTATTTTTAATGAATTTTTGAAATTTCTGCTGATTTAGAATTTTCTGATTGGTCCAATTAAACACACAGTCTTGACGTGGCTGCTGACTAGGCGCTGACGTGGCCTGCTGACATGGCAGAAGAAATCAGGCGTTGGGCTTTTGCTTTTTCTTTTTGGGCTCCACTTCATTTTTTTTTGGGCCAAGTTTCTTTTTTTTTTTTTAGCCGGATTCTCATATTTTTTTACTTCAAATAGATCCAGGCGAGTCGTTATCATGCCTGCGACTCGCCACACAAGGTTTGAGCCACAGCGGATAGTTTGTGGCTTCGAATTTCGTCTCTCTCAAACCCGATAGAGGTAATTTTGCAGTTTAGTCCCTCTCTTTTCTCCGGCGAAATTGCGGCAGCTCCGCTCACCATTTCTGTCGAGACTTAGCTTGTTGGAATCGTAAGATTGAGGGGAAAACAGTGGTATGCTCCATGATTTTTGTTAAAAATTATTTCGTCATGTGGGACCTGAGTGACCTCGAGCTGCCGTTAATGGCGTTTAAAGCTCTTGGGACATCTTCCTCTGCCAGACTTAGGTTTTTTGTGCTTAAGAGAATGTGTATAAGACAAGGGTGACGTCAATTTGGCGTGGAGAGGACTTGAAAGGGATTAATTCGACTGAGGCAATTCGGCCTTCATTTGAACAGAATTGAGCTTGATTTGTAGGGCCCACAGAGAGTTCCTTTGATGCCAACAATTGTTTGGTGAGTTTCAGGAGCTCAATTTCATACCGTTTATGCCTTCATTTCAATTTGAAGCACCACAGTTGGACACGAGGAGCATTGAGGCAGAAGATGTTCACTTTGTTCAACTTTGTTTTTGCGTGTAAGTCATTTTACAACAGCAGGGTTTGATTTCATACCTATTTTAAGTCCATTTGAGTTTGTTTTGTATGTCCAAATCATCACAGAGAATAGAGCACAGTATTTAACACATTTTTCAATTTTCAGTTTTCTAATTTTCAATCAATTTGGGCTGTTTTGAGTGGATTTGAGTTTTAGTTACTTGAATGTATAAAAACTACTTATACTTGACATTTTATCCATAGGAAAGGCATGTAAGTCTGTTGTAAACAGATTTTGACATATCTTGTAATTATTGTTTATTTACACAAGTCCTGCTCTTTTTGAAGATAAGTGAGAGATACCTTTAAATTTGTCCAAAATGTCTGAAAATTTATACCAAAATATTCCTTAACATATTTGTGAATTTGCTATGTAAATCTTTTGCAGAAAAGCCCAAGGTTTTTGAAAATAGACTATTAATTTGAAAAATAGCATTTTATTTCATAAAATGACCTTGCTGCCTTTATTAATTGGTATAAAATCACATAAAATTCTAAAAATGGAAATTGTTCTTCCCTGCTGCCCAGTGTGTCTTATACCTGCTGTCCATATGGATTTTTGTATTTTTATGCAAGGAAAACCCCAACTTTTTATTAATTTTTATTGTTGGCCAGATTGTATATTTGTGTGTATTTTTTTTACTTCCTAATAATGCAAAGATGGATTAGAGACTACAGAACCCCTACTATTTCATTCTATATTGTGCAATTAACCCTAAATTTCAAGTAAATTTCATACATGGGGCTGGTTAGTTAACATGCCTTTTCACCATTTTTTTTTATGCCATTTTTGGATTTTTAATGATATCTTGAGCATGGCCAAGCCAGAGCCAGTGCTCTGACACAACACCAAGCCAAGTTAAGGCTTTCACAAGAGGATTGAGCTAGGCTACAAACCCTCAAGTGATGGCCATGGCAGATCTTATTTGTAACACGGGAACACCTCATGAAGCGAGGAGCTAGGCTCCAAACCTTCATGGGCATCCTTATTGGGACCTTCCTTATGGCCATGGCTGATGCTACGCTTCAAACCATGGCTCAAAGGAGCTATAGTACATATACTCAAGCACACCATTGTTTGGTGGCTGAGTTGAAGAAAAGAACAAGCAAAACTGATAATTGACTCTCCAATTTAGTTTATTTGATCTACATACAGAAGGTTACAAACCTAAATCGCTCAATTTCACCTCTTTTTCCTTTTTCACAGATGTTTGATGAATTGCCCCTTACAACTCAATATCCCTTAATGCTAATTAAAAGAAATTATAACAATCTAAACCTAGCCCCAGCCTCCAACTGCTCTCCCCCCCTTTTTTTTCGCTCTAATTGGAGTTTTTATAGGCAATGGATTAGGGCAACACCTTTTAGCCGTGAGCAATCCTCCTCTCTTGATTTCAATCCAATGGATAGGAATGGGCTGCGCTAGGGTTCTGGTTTCACAAAACCATGGGCAGCGACGTCCGGTTTTGCTTCTCTGGCCAAGGAAAAGGCCACGTCGACTGTCTTCTTCAATTTACCCAGCCTCGGCGGTAAGAAATCGCGTTTCCTTTCTTCTGTTCCTCTTTTTTTTACCAACGGAGAAGAAGGCCTTTTGAGGGTAAGAGATAGATGCACTCGTTTCACTGTGAACCGTACACACTCCTTTTAAGTTTTGAACGTGGCTCACAAAGGACTAGCGCATGCAACTTTTGAACGGAGGGGTAAATTTTTAAACCCAGCGCCTCTCTTTTTTTTCTCCGGATCCGCTCCAACGGACGCACCCGACATTTCTCCTTGATTTTTCTGAGAATTTCGCTTAATTTCCACTGATTTTTCATATATTCTTTAATGTCAATCCAAAATAAATTGTTTGGAGGCCTTCCCTTGGGTATTTTTGGATGAAATTTTATGGGTAGACTCACAAAAATATAAGGAATTTAATGGTTCGAATGGTTTTGCTAAATTCCTCACAGATTTATTTTGGTAATTTTGTAGAGTTTTGGGGTTTCTTTGCAAATTGTGGAGTTTCTGTTGACATTTTTGGAATTTTAAAATCATGATAAATTATCATAATTCTTAGGGAATTTTTGGGTAAATTTTGGGAATTTTTGGAGTTTGTTTTGTATTTTTTGCAATTTGAACTTGATTTTTCGCAGTTTGAATTTTGATTTTCACTATTTGAATTTGGTTTTAGCAGTTTGGATTTGGTTTTCAGGGTTATTTTTTAGGGTCAAACAAATGCCCCCCACCGAAGCATGTTGTGAGGGACTTGGACAGAACGACGTGCTTTGGTGGTCCCTTCTTGACCCCTTGTTATTTGTCGTGGTTTGGTTTCTTTAATACTTGTCATTCTTGTGTTTGATTGGGCTTCCGAGCTCAAGACCTTCTTATAAACTTTTGAAGTGAGGAGTCACCTTACTCCCGCCTCGTTTCTCTTGTTTTGGAATGTGGGTATTTTGGCCCACCTTTGATTTTTTCTTTCTTTTTGTTTTTCTTCATTCAGGACTAAGGCATCCATAAGTCCGCACCACAATTTAGGTCGGGGTATTTTGGCCCACACCTGTATTTCCTTGAGTTTGGATTTACGCGGGCCTTGTCCCTGTTTTGATTTTCCCTTCAGAATGTCGGCCTTGAAGCATTTCAGTTCCTTCAACACTTGACTTCACTTTATATTCTTTCATGTTGTCTCTCATCCCCTTAATTTGTATCAGGTTTGGTTGATCATCGGCTCTTGTCCCAGTTTGGTTGTTTATCAGCTCTTATTGTTTCTCTGCCCCGGTGTGGGCATTTGTTCCAGTGTCATCTCTGGTGTCTTATTTAGAGTTCAAGACACAGAACTTTTATTCATCCTTTTTATCGGTGAGATGAACAGGCACCTAGTACCTTGTTTAAAGCACAAAGCACAACGCTTAGGGTAAATTTCACCATTCCATGTATTCAGAAACCACACAGGCTTCCTCAACACTGCTATCCTTTTCTTGGTTGGTGTGATAGGTCACCGCCTTGTGTCTTAATTTACAGTTCAAGACACGGAACTTTTGTTCATCCTTTTGTTCGGTGAGATGAACAAGCACCTAGTACTTTGTTCAAAGTACAAAGCACAAAACTTAGGGACGTTTCTTTCTTAAATGTAGGCCTTTTGTAAAGGAGATGTCCTATGAATGTCCAGAAGGACAAAGACATTCCTTCGAATTCAGGCCCGGCGGGACAAGGTATGGACATGATTTTATTTCTTTTGGGTTTTATCCTAATTGTTTTTTTTTTATTCGGATTTTTGAGGTTAAGAATTTATTAATTTGTGGTTACTTTATTTCTTTAGGGCCTCGCAGAGGAATATTCAAAAATGTTCAAAAGAACGGAACATCCCTTTCGAGCTTTAGCCCGGCATGACATGAGACTTAATTCTTGGGTTTTGGTTGTTTGTTGTGATTTTCGGATTTTTTGGGATTTGAGGGTTTTGTTCAGGACTTTATTGGATTTTCTATTAGGGTTCTGGGTTTTGAATTTTTTAATTTTAGGTAAGGATTTGGTTAAGGTTTTGGAGTTTTGTTTTATTCGGAGTCATGAAAGATTTTGTTGGTTTTATTTGAGATTTTATTAAGGGTTTTATTGGCTTGGTTTTCTATATGTTTTGGACTTAATAGGCTTAGTAGTTTTTGGCATAGTTTTTTTTTTATTGAGGTTTTGGGAATTTTTAGACTTGTCTTTTTTATTTAAGAGTAGAAAGACATTTTGGCTTTGGTTGTTGTTGTTTGTTTTTTTTTTTTTTTGGAAGATGTGGGTTTAGGTGTAATGTTTCTTGAAGTACCGTCCGTTGATGGAAGGTATCGAAGCTTCTTCTGGGGGCGACTTAAATCCCAATCCTTTTGTGCGCTTCCATTTTCCGTCTACACCGTTCACCCATCGAGATTCCTCGCTCCAAAGATTTTGGAAAACTTTAGCCTTCTATTTAGAGATTGGGTCCAAACAATGAGTTTTTTCAAAGAGGGGTATTAACTTCTTATTGTAGTAACCCATTATTTCTATCCTTTCGCATTCATTTTCTTCTTCTTTTAACCACTTCTCCCAATCATTGGAATCGGGCACATTACCAGATGGGTCTATATTCTCCGCCTTGTAGAACAAGATCTCTTTATGAACCACCAATTTTCCTTGGACCCTTTCTGTTTTAGGTGGTACATAAAAGGTTTCTAATTTTTTGACCTGGTTGACTTCTCTTGGTGTTAACTCTTTAAAGCAACCAATGGGAATTTGTTCAATAGCCATCGAGTCTTCCTTTTCATTGAACTTCTCTTTATCTGAGCCATTATCATACACATGGATTACATTCCTTTGTTTTGGTTTTTGTTCACCGTCAACATATAGCTTTTCTTTTTTACTTTCACTTCCATCTTCTTCATCAGATGACCTTATGTAAAATGGAGTCTTCACGACACATGAAGTTTTAGGCCTTTCTTTCAATCTTATTTTCTCATCACACTCTTTCTGATTTTCTACTCTTGGCCTCAAATCTGGAGAAGTACTCCTTTGAGAGGCTGGAGTATAAAATCGATCTATTTCTTCCAATTCCACTTCATGTGCTCCATAATGTTGTGCATCTCCTTTGATGATCTTTTGCTCGCCATCGTTTATGTATTTGATGCACTGGTGGAGGGTGGATGGCACAAGATGGTTTTCATGTAACCATGGTCTTCCTAGCAAAGCCCTGTAGGAGGTATCGGCATCAATTACATAAAATTTGATCGAAGTTTCAAATTCCCCAAATTTCATTGGAAGGGTAATTGCCCCCAATGCCCGCTCGGAATTCTGGTTAAACCCATGGATAAAGACATTCTCATCTGAGAGTCGCCTTCCTCCTAAGGCTAATTGGTTCAATGATTTAAGAGGCAAGATGTTAATGGAAGATCCAGGGTCCACTAACATTCGACTTATCTGGTTTCCATTGGTTTGGCCTGTAATGTAGAGTGGCTTGTTGTGGTGAGCCGTCCCCATCATTAAGTCCCTATCTGTGAAGGTGATTTGGCTTTGTGGCTCTACATATAGGGCCTCAGTCATGTGCTTTTCTGCTAAGTAAGCCTGAAATTTCTCGGGCTCTTGCAACACCTTCATCATTGTTTCTCTAAGCTCTTTTGACATCATCAACGCCTCGAATACACTGATCAGTGCGGGCGTGCGCCTTAACTGAGCCAAGATATTGTATTCTCCAACAGTTTCTTTTGTTTTTTGACTCGGCCCCGCTTCATCACTTATTTCTCGGCCTTTGTTTTTTCCTCCTTCTTTCTCATTTTCTTTGGACGCTTGCCTTTCAGGGATATTTGTACCCGATCGCAAGTTCACATGGCAGTCTTTTTCTTCAAACATGCCTTTAGCAAAGAGGCCTCCATATGGTGCCTCATCTTCATCTTCAGCGTCATAATAATAGGTATCAAATTCCTCTTCTTCTTTTTCTTCTTCCTTTTCCTTCTTTATTTGTTTCCTTTTTTCTTCTTCCTCTTTTGCATCTTTCTTCTCATTTTTCTCAATACTTTTCTTGTTTTCAATTTTTTTCTCACTTAATCTTGATACCTTCTGCACATAATATTCTTCTTGATCAGATTCTTCATCCACTATCACTATGACGTTGCACTCCACGTTGCGACTTGAATTGCCTCTTTGTGCTACTGCATTTGCTTGCGCATGTGGAGCTGGCTCTTGTTTAAAACTCTCGGGCAAGATCAAATCCCCTTCTTTAATCATCTTTTCTGCAATATTCTTAAAGACATAACAATCGTTTGTGGGGTGACCCAAGACTCGATGGAAAGCACAATACTTTGGGTCATTTGTCTTGTTTTGCTCATCAGGCCTTTTACAGTATGGTAACTCTATGGCTTTTCCATTCAACAATTGTTTGAGCAACGCTGCCGTTTTCTCTTTCTTAAATGAATATGGTTTGCTCAAGCGCTCCGCCAAAGTTACTTGGGGTTGGTTACTTCCATTGTTATGGTTATTGACATTCCCTTTATTGTTCTTATAGCCACCGCCTCCTCGGCTAGTTGACGTCTCGTTGGCTCCCACTATTTTAATAGGAACTTGCCCCTTAATCTTTTGTTCACCTTTGTTGTATGAGGTTTGTGTCTCTTTAGGCGGGCCGATATGCACAACTCTTGCAACCCGAGTCACTAAATCCTCATAAGTGTAGATATCGCTCCCTGAGAGCGGTCTACGGATCCAATCATCCAAATTTCTTATTAGAAACTCGACAGCCTCTCTTTCTGGCATTTGGTGAGTGCATCGTATATTCATATTTCTCCATCTGTTGATGTAGTCAAGCGGCGATTCACTCGACCTTGGTTTTTCACAAGCAACATCAGCCATAGAAATTCTTTGCATCACCATGGCGAACTTTGCTCGAAAGAGATCTTCCATTTCATCCCAAGTTTCGATTGAGTCATTCTCCAATGAAGAATACCACTCAAAAGCGGCACCTGTAAGACTCTGGGAGAACTGTTTTAGTAACAAAGCTTCATCATGGGCTGTATTGCCACATGCATTTCTGAATTGTACCAAATGTTGATCAGGCGTGATACCTTCCCTTCCTGTGCCATCAAAGAGGTTGAATTTTGGGACTTGGTATCCTGAAGGGTAAGGAATCTGTTCGTACTCCCTTGGATACGGCCTTCCACATCTCTTGCGAAAATTAACCAAACGGCCCGCTCCTGATGCTTGGAGTTGTTGATTTATCATTTCTTGGATGATTTGCTTTGTTGAATCTGACTTTCTTGCCCCTGTCCGAGACCTTGCCCCAGGGATTTCATCATCGTCAGATTCGTATCTGGTCTTGTTTCTCCTTTCTTTGGAGTGTTTTCTGTGATACCTTTCTTCTTCTTCTTCTGATGATTCGTACTTATTTTTGTTCTTCTTTTCTTTAGAAGGCTTTCTCCGACTCTTCTCTTCTTCTTCATCAGAAGTCCCATACTTGCTCTTACTCTTCCTTTCTTTTAGAGCTTTCTTCTTGCTCCTTTCCTCCTCTTCATCAGAAAGCTCGTATTTGCTTTTGTTCTTTCTTCCTTTGAGAACTTTCTTCTTGTGATTGTCTTCTCCTTCTTCTTCTGAGGAAGGATATTCTCTATCAAGCTCCCCGAGCAAATTTTTCTTCTCTATAAATTTATACATTTTCTTAAGTATTTCTCTTTCTTTCTCTCTTTCGCTCATCAATTCTGACATTTTTCTTTCATTCTTTTCCAACATGCTCATCAACCGAGCATTTTCTCCTTCAACCCATCGGCCTTTATCACCACCATCTTCTTGGTCGATCTCAACTGGCTCATCTTCAGGACGGCCGTGACCACTTGATGATGGGATCTCTTGTTTCCCTTTTCCATCATTTTTTATTAGAGGAATTTCCTCATCGCTAGCCATGTTCACGAATGCATGCATCTCATGCTCTTTGCTTATGCTAATCATGTTTACATAAGCATGCATCATAGGCTCCTTTTCCCGCCACACTAAGCGCCTTCGCTTGCTTTGTGTTTCTTGGTTGGCCACTTTAACCACAAATCGAGTCCTATCTTTTGGCACCCATATTTTCTCAATCCCTCTTCTATTTTGCAAAGGTCCCAGTCGCTCTTTGACCGGGGTTGTTGCTCGTTCCTTTCCTTTCGGCCCCAGTCTTTCTTTTACTGGAGTTAATTCTCTTCTTCGCCCCTTCGGTCCTAATCTCTCATGGACCGGTGTTTGGGGAAAGGTAAGCCTTTCTTTCACAGAATGTCTAGTTTGAGGATTTCTGTCCCGGAACTGGACCTGATATTTTGAAGGAAATTCCTCCATTGTTTTCAATACGGCTGTAGGGGAGTTCTTTCGAACCAACCGAAGTGGTGCGAACGGGTTGCTGACTGGGAGGTTAGGCTTTGTGTCCAATTCATTCTTATATGCCCTTTGTACTTTCTTGATAGTTCTCGTGCTTTGAGGGACTGGCATATAGACTTTCCTCACCGCCGTTTTCTTTTGAGGGGACCAGTGGTCAAACTGGCGTCTCTTGTGACTTAGGCTTGGGTGGACTCCCTTTTGAGGAATGAAAGCCCATTCTTCCTCTTTGGAATTAATCTCAACGGGAATTTCAGGGACTGGGGAGACTACCATTGGCTTATTCGGTGGTTCCTCAGTGACATTGGCAAGTTGGAAACTTCCATCACTTACTTGGACTATAGGCACATAGGAGTACCCATATGGCATGTTGCCGAGCATGAACTCGTGTTGGTAGCAGATCGGAACTGCCCCAATCGTGAACACTCCTTCGGGTTTGCTCATATCAACGGTTGTGGATGCCATTTCTTGGACTATAGGCACATAGGAGTACCCATATGGCATGTTGCCGAGCATGAACTCGTGTTGGTAGCAGATCGGAACTGCCCCAATCGTGAACACTCCTTCGGGTTTGCTCATATCAACGGTTGTGGATGCCATTTCCTGCAAGAAAAGATCTCCACATGTTATCGTTAGAAATGTTTATTTGGAATTTCAAGCAATTGAAGAAACAAACAATTTACATTTTTTTTATTATTATTATTTTCTTTCTCCCCCTTTTTATTTTAACTTTTTATTTTATTATTATTTTTATTTATTATTATTTCTTTGTTTTATGTGTGTATATATATATATATATATATTTATCAATTTTCCTAGCCTTTACATTATAGTCTTTAGAGCCCAAAGATGAGAGGAGAAAGATGTCCCACCGGGCGTGCCAGAGAATCTGTGTGGACTTTTTCTTCATCTCTCGAAGAATGAAAGGGTTTCCTCGAGAAATTAGAATAAGCCTTAGATTCACCCCCCTTAAGGTTCGATCTCTGCGCTGAGTATCTCTTGACGACAAGAGAACCAGAACAAGAGTCGCTTCTTACGAGGGTTTATTAATTTCGCGAGTCCTTTCTTTCCAGTAGGCGCAAGCCCCTACTGTTAATTACCCCGTAGTTGCCTACGGGAACCTCTGATTAAGGAATCTAAAGAATTATATGTAATAGGCTAGGAAAATCGTTTCTAAAATGATTTTGTGTTTATGTGGGGTTTATTTCTTTTGGCTTAGACCGGACTCAATTGATGGTACCAGACCTAATTGACGGGATTCAATTGAGGATACTTGAATAATTCTAGATTTTCATTTGGAACAGATTTGGTTTCTTATGTCGGAGTGTGGTTTTCAGTCCTGAGGCTATTTTGGGCCTTTGTAGGATTTGGATTTTGATTTTATCAAGGCTATTTTGGACCATTTGGATCTGGATTTGGTTTGGGTTGTTTAAGGCTATTTTGGACCTTTGTGAAATTTGGATTTGATTTTGGATTTCTAAGGCTATTTTGGACCTTTTTGGATTTGATTTGAATATCTCGGGACTATTTTGGGTCACTTGTGAGAAAGGGGCTTCCGGGACTATTTTGGGTCACTTGTGGAAACGGAATTTTGGTTTCTCGGGGCTATTTTGGGCCACTTGTGAAAACAAAACTTGGGAGTTCTCGGAGCTATTTTAGGCCACTTGTGAGAATAAGGATTTGAGTTTCAGGGTTTTCAGCTTTTGAATTTGAATTTCAAAGTTCATGTCTTTTGGGTTTGAGTTTCATGGTTTCTGGATTTTGAACTTGCTTGAAGTTGATCTTGATTTGCTGAGGAGTTCGTCTTTTCTCTAGTGAAGAGGTTTCGGCTTTGGTTTTGGGATTCGTGTTTTGACTTTTAAATTTCTGAAGTTCATCTTTGGGTTTTACCATTGTCACAGTTTCATTTTATTTTTATTTTTAATTTAAGACTTTTAGAATTTCTTTTTATATTTTTAATCATGTTTATTTTTGAAAATATTTGATATTTAACATATCCTTTTGAAATTATTTCTATTTTGAAATTACTTAAATTTATTTTTATCTTTATTACTGGCAATTTGAAATGAGTTTGTACATCATTTTATAATTTTATTTAATTAATATCATTTTTGGATTTTATAAAATTTGTTTAACATTGAGAATACTTCAAAAATACAAAAGACCATTAATTTAGCAAATTTTTACATCAAAATATCAGTGAGTTTAGTTATTTGAATTTTTATGATTTTATGGATATTTTATTTTAATTTATTTGAATTTCTCATTATTATTTTAGAATTTTATGAAATTCATTTAATTTTTGAAAATACTTCAAAAATAGAAAAGACCAATAAATTGACAGATTTTTATATCAAAATATAAGTGAATTTGGTTTATTTAGATTTTTAGAAATTTTTGGATATTTTATTTGAATTTTTCTGAGTTTCCAACTATTTTTAATGAATTTTTGAAATTTCTGCTGATTTAGAATTTTCTGATTGGTCCAATTAAACACACAGTCTTGACGTGGCTGCTGACTAGGCGCTGACGTGGCCTGCTGACATGGCAGAAGAAATCAGGCGTTGGGCTTTTGCTTTTTCTTTTTGGGCTCCACTTCATTTTTTTTTGGGCCAAGTTTCTTTTTTTTTTTTTAGCCGGATTCTCATATTTTTTTACTTCAAATAGATCCAGGCGAGTCGTTATCATGCCTGCGACTCGCCACACAAGGTTTGAGCCACAGCGGATAGTTTGTGGCTTCGAATTTCGTCTCTCTCAAACCCGATAGAGGTAATTTTGCAGTTTAGTCCCTCTCTTTTCTCCGGCGAAATTGCGGCAGCTCCGCTCACCATTTCTGTCGAGACTTAGCTTGTTGGAATCGTAAGATTGAGGGGAAAACAGTGGTATGCTCCATGATTTTTGTTAAAAATTATTTCGTCATGTGGGACCTGAGTGACCTCGAGCTGCCGTTAATGGCGTTTAAAGCTCTTGGGACATCTTCCTCTGCCAGACTTAGGTTTTTTGTGCTTAAGAGAATGTGTATAAGACAAGGGTGACGTCAATTTGGCGTGGAGAGGACTTGAAAGGGATTAATTCGACTGAGGCAATTCGGCCTTCATTTGAACAGAATTGAGCTTGATTTGTAGGGCCCACAGAGAGTTCCTTTGATGCCAACAATTGTTTGGTGAGTTTCAGGAGCTCAATTTCATACCGTTTATGCCTTCATTTCAATTTGAAGCACCACAGTTGGACACGAGGAGCATTGAGGCAGAAGATGTTCACTTTGTTCAACTTTGTTTTTGCGTGTAAGTCATTTTACAACAGCAGGGTTTGATTTCATACCTATTTTAAGTCCATTTGAGTTTGTTTTGTATGTCCAAATCATCACAGAGAATAGAGCACAGTATTTAACACATTTTTCAATTTTCAGTTTTCTAATTTTCAATCAATTTGGGCTGTTTTGAGTGGATTTGAGTTTTAGTTACTTGAATGTATAAAAACTACTTATACTTGACATTTTATCCATAGGAAAGGCATGTAAGTCTGTTGTAAACAGATTTTGACATATCTTGTAATTATTGTTTATTTACACAAGTCCTGCTCTTTTTGAAGATAAGTGAGAGATACCTTTAAATTTGTCCAAAATGTCTGAAAATTTATACCAAAATATTCCTTAACATATTTGTGAATTTGCTATGTAAATCTTTTGCAGAAAAGCCCAAGGTTTTTGAAAATAGACTATTAATTTGAAAAATAGCATTTTATTTCATAAAATGACCTTGCTGCCTTTATTAATTGGTATAAAATCACATAAAATTCTAAAAATGGAAATTGTTCTTCCCTGCTGCCCAGTGTGTCTTATACCTGCTGTCCATATGGATTTTTGTATTTTTATGCAAGGAAAACCCCAACTTTTTATTAATTTTTATTGTTGGCCAGATTGTATATTTGTGTGTATTTTTTTTACTTCCTAATAATGCAAAGATGGATTAGAGACTACAGAACCCCTACTATTTCATTCTATATTGTGCAATTAACCCTAAATTTCAAGTAAATTTCATACATGGGGCTGGTTAGTTAACATGCCTTTTCACCATTTTTTTTTATGCCATTTTTGGATTTTTAATGATATCTTGAGCATGGCCAAGCCAGAGCCAGTGCTCTGACACAACACCAAGCCAAGTTAAGGCTTTCACAAGAGGATTGAGCTAGGCTACAAACCCTCAAGTGATGGCCATGGCAGATCTTATTTGTAACACGGGAACACCTCATGAAGCGAGGAGCTAGGCTCCAAACCTTCATGGGCATCCTTATTGGGACCTTCCTTATGGCCATGGCTGATGCTACGCTTCAAACCATGGCTCAAAGGAGCTATAGTACATATACTCAAGCACACCATTGTTTGGTGGCTGAGTTGAAGAAAAGAACAAGCAAAACTGATAATTGACTCTCCAATTTAGTTTATTTGATCTACATACAGAAGGTTACAAACCTAAATCGCTCAATTTCACCTCTTTTTCCTTTTTCACAGATGTTTGATGAATTGCCCCTTACAACTCAATATCCCTTAATGCTAATTAAAAGAAATTATAACAATCTAAACCTAGCCCCAGCCTCCAACTGCTCTCCCCCCCTTTTTTTTCGCTCTAATTGGAGTTTTTATAGGCAATGGATTAGGGCAACACCTTTTAGCCGTGAGCAATCCTCCTCTCTTGATTTCAATCCAATGGATAGGAATGGGCTGCGCTAGGGTTCTGGTTTCACAAAACCATGGGCAGCGACGTCCGGTTTTGCTTCTCTGGCCAAGGAAAAGGCCACGTCGACTGTCTTCTTCAATTTACCCAGCCTCGGCGGTAAGAAATCGCGTTTCCTTTCTTCTGTTCCTCTTTTTTTTACCAACGGAGAAGAAGGCCTTTTGAGGGTAAGAGATAGATGCACTCGTTTCACTGTGAACCGTACACACTCCTTTTAAGTTTTGAACGTGGCTCACAAAGGACTAGCGCATGCAACTTTTGAACGGAGGGGTAAATTTTTAAACCCAGCGCCTCTCTTTTTTTTCTCCGGATCCGCTCCAACGGACGCACCCGACATTTCTCCTTGATTTTTCTGAGAATTTCGCTTAATTTCCACTGATTTTTCATATATTCTTTAATGTCAATCCAAAATAAATTGTTTGGAGGCCTTCCCTTGGGTATTTTTGGATGAAATTTTATGGGTAGACTCACAAAAATATAAGGAATTTAATGGTTCGAATGGTTTTGCTAAATTCCTCACAGATTTATTTTGGTAATTTTGTAGAGTTTTGGGGTTTCTTTGCAAATTGTGGAGTTTCTGTTGACATTTTTGGAATTTTAAAATCATGATAAATTATCATAATTCTTAGGGAATTTTTGGGTAAATTTTGGGAATTTTTGGAGTTTGTTTTGTATTTTTTGCAATTTGAACTTGATTTTTCGCAGTTTGAATTTTGATTTTCACTATTTGAATTTGGTTTTAGCAGTTTGGATTTGGTTTTCAGGGTTATTTTTTAGGGTCAAACATTTACCAATTATTACTCGATTTTACAATGCCCATGTGAGGAATTTATTCCTTTTACCATTAAAACCAGTCTTCCGAAAAAAATTTCCATGGGCGACTTTTTCGTCTATTGTGGTACCCTATTTTTTTGCTACCACGGTGTATAATCCAATGTTTTAAATACCGTACCGGCCATCAAAACGGTGGAGAGGCCGGTATAAGGTTTTACTGGTTTTATTGGTTTTAACGTTTCATAAACCGGAACACTTTTGTATATGTATAATTAATGGGCCAACCTATCAAAAACCATTCGGTTGTCCAGTGTCTTGTCTGCACACTTGTTGATGGGCAGCAAGCACGCAGGTTCAATTCGCCTTGTTCGCAAAAAAAAATTTTCTTTCTTGCTCGCGCTTTCACTATTTGGTTTGGTTCGGTCGGTTGACTTCCTTGGTTTTCTAGTAAAAATAAAAATAGGGACTAAACCGGCTAGCTGGTTAACCAATTTTCCGCAGTTTGTCCGGTTATTCACCGGTTTATTCTGGTTCAATGGTAATCCGATTTTAGATGCAAACCCTACCGGATTATGGTCCGGTTTATGGTTTACTCGGTTGAACTGGCCGATCCGGTAGGGTATTTAAAACACTGTATAATCCCCATCGGTAGGCGACTTTGCCATTCACTATTCACTATGGTGTCGTTTGGTTTCGAAGGGTTGCATAACTTCACTATTTACTATTTATGCAACCAAACAGAAGTTGCATAAGGTTATATAGCACTACATAAGTATTACATCTAGGAAGTCCCTTAAGTTATGTATTGGGTCTCCATTAAAAAATATAATATTTTTTTATTGATATTTTCAACTATACCCTTCAATTTATTACAATAATAATTAATAATTAATAATATTAATTAATAATTATTTAATAATTTATATTAATATTTAATAATTAACAATAATGATTAAAAATTCATAATAAATAATAACGACATATTATCATTAATAATAACTATTAATTGAAAATAATTAATTAATAATTTAATAATAATAATAATAAATTATTAGAAATTAATACTTCATATTAATAATATAATTTGTTTTGTCACGCGAGGACATTTTGGTCATTTCACATTAATATACACGCAGTAAGTTACGCTTCCTTATTCAATAACCAAACACCCATTACATAACACTACATATGCACTTATGAATCTGTAAGTTATGTAACTCCTTACTCCACAACCAAACGGGTTTCTATGTATCTTCGATTTGTTCAAACTGTGATATGTCACTTGTTTTGGTATGATGCCATACTATATATATGTATCAATACATGCCTTATGTTGCCAAATCACCATATTGTATGGGAATTCACATCATTTGCTAACCTTAAAAGGTCAACAGAGGGCAGACCTATGATCTGAACCATCTGATCAATGATGGTGCTTCGTGATTAGTACTAGGCCCGTTGAGATTCATGTAGCCCGTTGAGATTAGATCGGACGGTTCGGATCAAAGGTCTACCTCTGTAGTAGAGGATACTGGTCCTATTGTATGTTTAGACGTGGCATGTCAACACTTCCCAAAAAAAGTCATTAATGAGTGAAAATTAGCTTTTCTAAATCTAGTTTTAATTGAACCGTTACTTTACTGAAACTTCAAATGCATTATTATTGTCTGCTTTGCAATCTGCATTCATGTATAGCTTCGCATTAAATCTAGTTTTAGTTACATAACTTAATGAGATCTTATTAATTATGATCTTGATATTCGTTTAAATACTAAAGAAAAATCAGCCAACCTGCCATGAAGAATAGTCAAACTTTGGTGCTATATATGTGTAGCATTCATCTGCCAATAATTAATACAGCTCAAAAATGTGAAATTTAAGATAAAATGTTCAATTCAAGCCATTTATTATATGTATTTATATATGAAAATCTTATATGAAGTCAAATTTTATATTTGTGAACCTTTTTCGTATTGTGTGACGACTAAAATAATATAAATTTTGAATAAATATAAAATTTACTTTCTTGATAAATTTGGATACATGATCAAATTAAGTGACTGGATCGCATAAGTTATGTAAACTTAAAATTTAAAATTTAGAGTTGTACTACCGAATTATTGATGTTGTGTATAATGTCATAACATAATGTCATTCCGAAGGTATGTATCTAATCAAATGTATAAAATTGTCGTGAATATTGAAAAAGTTCGTCTGTATTGCCCATTCAGATATACCATTTATCTTATTTGCATGATAAGTGCTATATAAATGGATGATATTATTTAATATTTTAAACATGAAAGACTAATTAATTAATTGAATTTTGATCATTTTATAATGAAAATAATACTTTCGAATATTATAGAAAAAAAAATTAGTGATTATATAATTTGTTATAAATTACTCATTCTACCGCCTCGTGGATTTGACTATCAGCTATACCCAACCAGCCGTAAAATTACGACTAGTTAGGTAAAAACTGGATTTTATTTTAAAACTTGTCCATCCAGAGATCACAAGCCATTTATCATATCTATTTATGATAATTTATATGAAGTCAAATAAAATTTAATTAGTTTTCGAATTTTCAAAATAATAGTTTTAAATAAAATTTAAAATTTAGTTTCTTGCTAAATTTGGATACATGATCAAATTGAGTGACTCACATAACTTATCTAAACATGAAATTTAAAATTTAGAACCGTACTACGAATTATTATGTTATGTATAGTGTCGTAGCCTCACTCTCCTAATAATGTTTTCTGAAACTAATTTTTCATGAATGATGGGGGAAGAAGTTCTCGAATTAAGTAGAGGAAACTAAATGAATGATGCCTTTTAAAAAATTTCAAATGGGCATCTACACTTTAGAAGTTGTCAATTATTTTCTAGCATTTTAAAAGTCAACAATATGATTGCTAGAAGATGAAGAGATATCGATAATATTAAGCATCTATATTTGTCAGGATAATTTTCAATGATGAGAAGCACACAATAAATACTTTTTGTAACTAAATTAGGATGTTCGGATTCCGTCATTCCGACGGTATTTATCTAATAAAATGTATAAAGTTGTCGTCAATATTGAAAAATTTCGTCTATATTGCTCATTCAGATATATTTTTATCTTATTTGCATGATGATAAGTGCTGTATATATATAAATGGATGATATATATAATATTTAATCATGAAAGACTAATTAATTCATTGAATTTCGATCATTTTATAATGAAAAATAATACCTTTGAATATTATAGACAGAAATAAATAAGTGATTGATATAGTTTGTTATGAAGTACCTTTGTGCTAGATCTTCTAAGAACATCTCAGCTGTGTCCTCTAGTGTTCTGTTTTCTCGTTGCGGTATGAATCCCTCTGCAACCCACATCCAAAGTAATGATCTCGCATCGATTTCATAATCTTCAGGAAATGCAGCAAAATACATGAAGCACGACTTTAGAGCAAATGGTAAGTTGTCGTAGCTAGTGCCTATGATGGCACTACACTCTTCTCCATCGTTGCCCCAGTCCATTTTTTCCATCTCCGCACGCCAAGATGCAGCAGGTTTTGTTGACAATAAACCACCCAGAACTTTCAATGCAAGAGGCAAACCACCACACTCTTTAGCAATTTTTTTACCGATATCATACAAATCATCAGAATATCTTTCATTCGTATTTGAATTTGGAAGAGCTTTCTTGAAAAAAAGCTTTAAGCTTGACTCCTTATTTAAAACTGGAAGTTTATATGGTACACTCATTGGATCAGCTGCCAGAGCAACTTTTTCAAATCTAGTGGTTATAAGTATCCTACTCCCATTTTTTTCATCGGGAATAACTTCTTCAATTTGTTTCCAAAATTCTTCACCCCAAATATCATCTAAGATTATTAGGTATTTTGTCTCTTGAAGTGACCGACGAAGCTTAGTGAGCCGGTCATAATCGTTAAAGTCTCTAGGCGGCTCGATTTTGAATTCGTCTGCTATCTTTCCCAAAATATCGATCGAATTGAATTTTTGAGAGATAACTATCCATAGGCGAATGGGAAACTTCTGCTTGACTGCTCCGCTGCAGAAAACATATATAGATGTGAATTTTAGCTTCTAAGCTTGAACAAATTGAATATAATTTTGAAGAGCACAGACAACTAGCAAACTAAAAATCAATAGGGTAAAAAAAATGAAGAAGTGCAACCTGGTTGAAAAAATAAGTAAATACTTTCCAAGTGTACAGACAACCAGCAAAAGAAAAATCAAAAGGGTAACAAAAAGTGCCACCACGCATGGACCCAAGCCGCTCCACCATTCTAGCAAGAATTTAATTTACCTTTCGCTATTATATAATATTTACAATTTTAAAAAGCCTATTTTAACAAATTTATTTTGAGGGGATCTTTTAGAAAAATTCTTCTATATATCAAAAGGTGAGAAAAGTTTATCATCTCTACTACTTATAAAAGCATCAATTCAAAGGTCTATCCAATTTTGAGTCCAAAGGGTGTTAGACTTGTTAACAATTTGCAATATAGGCCATAGATTGTTTATGATCTGATTAGATTAGTGGTCTGGATTTAATAACGAGTTGAAAAGTTTAACCTTTCATCTAGACCGATGTTAACTTTCGCTCGAGCGGAGTTTCGCTGGCTTAAATCAGCGCTACTTCGATTCTTCGTTTCTTATTTTTATTTTTTGGTTTTTTTTATGAAAATTAACATTCGGTCCACAGTTCATCAGCGTAGCGCCGCCTGTACCCTCCTCTCCGCTCTAGGGTTTTCTCCAGCGATCAGATCTTCTCTCCACTCTCCATCGATCTGATATGGAAACATATTGTCTTTTCCATTCAAAGCACTGCGCCGCTCCCTCTAGGTTTTTTCCTCTCAAATTGGCCCTATGGCGATCTGTATCACCACGACCCGTGACACCGCCATAGCACCTCTGTACGACGATCTCGCTCCTCTCAGTGCAGATTGGGACACGATTCGCAACTCTCACCGCTGCCCTGCCCGACCTGTCCGCAACATTCAGGAGAAAATTCGATCGACTCCTCTTCTTCTTCTCACTAGAGCCTCCTCCATCTCCTTTTTTTCTCTCTGAGTCTCCGCCGCCTCCTTGTTTGAATTCACAAAGTGCTCCTTGAGTTTCCATTTTCTCTGTGTCTCTCTTGCTTTCAAGTTCAAGTCAATCCAATTCTTTCTTTTAGAAATGGCGGCTGCCCCTAGCATGGATAAAGAGCACAGGTTAATCTAATTCTTTCTTTTCTCTTTCTCTTTCTCTTTCTCTTCTCTTCTCTTCTCTTCCCTTTTAATTCTCATCTTATGATCTGATCTGATTGTGAAGCAGATATTTGGGATGGCTGAGAAGAGTATAGAGTTGATCTCTTCAACAGGTTTATTTACCATTTATCATTACCATTACAACTATTTGTATTTATATTTCCTCATCAATCATATCATAACCTCATTAATATCTTCCTTCTATTTCTATTTCCTGTAGACTTACCCAGACCTGCTTTGACAAATGTGTCGAGAAAGCGAAGCTTCATGGATTGGGAATGGCACTGTCGAGCAGCAGCGGCAGAGAAATATTATGCTGAGGCAACTTCTGACAGAGATACTATTAAGAGAAGGTGGCATTGACCTCTTGCTTGGTTTGACTGACCATTTGAGAGATACTGGAGAATAGGGGGGGCTCATCAAGTACATGATTGACTTGAGGGCTCGACAACAGTTCTTGGTTGAAGCTGCACGTCATTGTCAGGAAAATAGGCTTGATGACAAGATTGGTTTATCAACTATGAAGTTGCGCCTTATTTTGGATAAAATGAACAATTTCTGAAGTATCTTCTGTATCCAGAATTATATGAATGTTTCTTATCTTTAGATTTTGAGGTATATTTTTTTATATTTCTGGAGTTCTTATAAGATGGCTAGAAGATTCTAAGTAGCACAGATAATTAACTGTTCAAAAGGAAACTTTAAGGCAAATCTTATGAGGAATTGTTGTATATAACTAGGATGCCAAAAAAAAAAATTACAAAATACGAAGAAAACCCATTTGTCAGTAAAGGAATGTTAGTGACCTCAGCTTCTGTTGGTACCTATTGCAGTCGGTGGAGATACATAAGAGGTACGGGCTTTTGGTATGGCACTGGAGACAATAAATAAGTGTCTATGTGATGCTATTTGTGCCATGGCACGCAGTAGGCTCGATAGCAACAACCAAGCTACCAGTCTTGTTCGTTCTAGAGATGATGTTTTGGAGGCGTCTAGAAACTATCCCCAAGCCAGGTTTGATGTTTATTTATTTGTTTGCGTAGTTGGTTGATTGCTTTGACTGATGTTTTGCTTCTCTTCAGATTGCCATGGTTACGATATTTCCATTTAAATCTGATTTTAGTTTTTTCTTCATCTGTTTCATATCCAATGTAGTTCTTTTTTGATGAGTTATGAAGAACATTTTCTGAAATGTCCCTCACGTAATTTGATTTATAAGTAGTGTAGCCGTGGTCTACAACCGTTAGAATCCTAAAATTAGTACAGTTTAGGAGCTATTAACCAACCTTTCGTTTAATAATTTGTAGCTATGCACACTGAAGCAGCACCGCACCCCTTGTGAGCAAATCCGAGCTTGTTGAAGACCATGACAAATCAATGTAAATTTAATTATACTCTTAAATTTTCAAATTCTTTTGGTTCCATGTTTTATTTATATTATTGATTTTTGCGGTTGTTGCGATACTTGAATTTAATTATTGTAAAAATTGTAGGTTTCCAAAAGGAGTTCCATGGGTTAGATATCGTGCAAATACAAGGACCTCGGTATCAACCTGGTTTTGCCAAGGAAAGATCCTGATATAGTGTCTTGGCAGTATAATTGATTTGGATCTGGTTATCTACAAGCCCCAGATTAAATTGATCTGGTATCTTCTCTTCCTCTCCTCTGATTAAATTTGTGGAGTAGTAGCATGCACCATCTCTCTCTCTCTCTCGCTCACTTTAATCGCCATTGAAATGAAATTCTGAAACAAAATAAGGTTAATATTAATCACCATCTCTCTCGCCCTTTGCATGTTGTTACTTGATCATTTTTAGCTAATTCATTCTTTGGTAATCGATTTCTCAATAAGAAAATATCAATCTGACTATTTTATTCCTTTTTTTTCATCCATGCAGATTATTATAAAGATTGCCGCTGAGAATGGAGTGGGGAAGATCCTTGTTGGGAGGTGAATAATGTAAATAAACATGAGTTTAACAAATATGATAAGACCTTCTTGATTCGGTGCTATGAAATTGCTGATGCATTTTTTGTGTGTAATTGGGGGTTTCTGGAGGGTGTTTGTACAAAAATCTCATAGTTGGACACAACACTTATTAGCTTCAACTTGTTTTTTTTCCTCATCAGGGATGGCATATTATCAAATTCTGCTGTCTTTGCTGTCATCCGCGAAAGAAAGGTTTAACTTAACCTCTATTGTATTTGTATTTATTATTCATTGAGTAACTTTATATACGCCATATACAGATCATGATAATATCATGTTTAACCATGTAAGACGAGCTGCTCACTTGATCCTCTGAAGAGAGAACTAAACATTACACACACTTTCTCTCGCCTAATTTTTCGAAAAATGTGTCATTACCTCTTTCTAAATAATCATCTCTGTATATCAGCAAGGGGAAGTGCCTTTCTCAAATAAGTGGGAAACGAAGGGTATATTTGTTATTATTTCCAGTTTAAGGGTATATTATGATATTAACATTTACAGGGCTATGCATGTTTCTGGTACTTCTTTTTTTCGCTCTTGTTATACTCTTGTCATCATCTTCGTCATTGCTGTTATGTTTTATAAAAATTTTTAGGCAAACGGTGGCTTCATTATGAGTGCAATCCACAAAGCCAGAGTACAATTTGGTACATTCTGTTATAGAAAGAACCTGACCAACTCTGTATAATAGGGATACGTGGTGTTAAGGTCTTGTATTTAAAGCTTTTTTTTCTGATGCAAATTTGTTGAAATTTTGCAGAGAGGGAAGAGAATGAAGCGGCTTGTGTCTATGCTGAGTTTGTTTAGTCGTACAAGAATGAAAGCACACATGGATCAAAGGCCTTTGTCAGAGGAGGTTTTATCGACCCAAATAAGAAGCATATGATTAACAAGGTTAAGTTTGGACTTAGTTTCTTCAAGTGAATTGCAGAAATAATCTTTCACGTTTCAAACAATTATATTTTGTTCCTTCAATATTTAAACTCATCATTTGGTTACTTGTCAATGTCTATTGATATATCAAAAGTATGACTTTTTTGATAGGGTATATCCAACGACTGCTCAGAAAGTCCCTTTATAAAAAAAATTGAGTGCATCAAGTTGCATAAGATTGTACTTGCGCATGAACCATCATAGGCAAAAAAAAGCTATTTAAACAGTTGTTTTTTATATATATAGAATTTATATGATTTTATGCACCTCTCTATGTATAATAATAGTGTTGCATATTAAAGATAGTTTTATAAGCTTATTACTTGAGATTACATGAGATTCAAGCACAAAGGATCCTAGAACACATGCACATATAATACCCTATTTCTTTATTGTAGTTCATTTCGTGTGGACACCCGTGTTGCATGTTGGAATAATTCTTATATCATTCATTATAATTGACCCGTTGCAAAACATAATACACGAAATGACTGCAAAAAATCTAGAAATTGAACTTGGCGGTATTGTAGAAACCCCCTAAATTTGTATTGTTGTATGATAAATGAATAAGTGAACAAAATATTTTTATTAATAATAGTAATAGTTCTCGCATATTAAAGTTTGCCCACACATTGGGTGGGCTCTGCTGCTAGTTCTATTAAAAGTATTTATCAATTTAACAATAAAGTTTTTATACCTATTATATACTTTGCGAGCTAGAGTTGTCTTGCCAAGCCCGCCTTGTCCTACGATTGAGATCACAGAACGCCTCTTGTTCTTTTCATCAAGCAATAGGCTGAGAATTTTATCTCTATCTGTTTTAAAACCGACAATACCCTCTTCATCAACGTCTGGAAGCACAATCCGCTTGACCGGCTGTCCACTTTCTCCATCAACACCCTCACCTAAATTGTTTATTCCGTACCTGACTCTACTCTCCTCAAGCTCTTTGATCCTTGCCTCAATCTTATTAATCTCTTCTCCTAGCATGTGAACAGCCGGGAGTTTTTTAGTTTTAAAAAACAATCTCTTGATAGCCTCCCTCTTGCCTGGCTTTTTTTCTGGTACGGTCAAGAGGAAGGTGTCGATGGCATCTTCTATCCAGTAAGCCAGATCTCTCACCTCCTTCACCCACTGCTTCTGCCTCTCATCAACAATGCGCTCTGTGTCAGCATCTTTGAGGAAAGCCTGCATCCGGATCAGTTCACGACTCACCTTCTCCACTTGCCCACTAACACCGTACAGGTGAAGCACCTCCTTAACAAAAGCATCCCCTAGCTTTCCTAGCACAAAACTTACTACACTCTCAGCCATATCGCACTCCGGTAGGTTATGCGATGGACTGACTGGCTAATTCGAAAGAAGAATCTAGTCAAAATGAAACTAGAAATTGTTAGTAGATAAATGGGGACTGTTTGAATGAGAACGTAAATTGGAGCAGTGCGAAAGATGAATAGGTGATATATAGTTATATACCTCAAAAAACGGGATTTAGTAGGCGGTGTTATGAATGAGAAAGTAGAATAAGACTGGCTGGTCGATGCCCTTTATCTCTGAAATTGATTCATCTCGAATCCAGGTATAAAAGCAACGGGACGAAGTCAAAGAACGATCTTTTCTTATTACGATGTCCTCTTTTTAATTGATCTGATGGCTTGCTTTTCTTTGTCCTATATATATGCCCGCAACTTTTCCTTGATCGTCTGCTAAGGAACCTTTTTTACCTAATACTCAGGGAAAAATGAAAACAAACAAAAATGTCTTGTGATCACTACGCCACTTTTTATTTTTAAGACCTGTTATGTAATGATCTTTAAGACCGGTTTAGAGGTGGTGCTAATAATATGTGGTGTTAAAAATATATAAGAAACCGGTGTTAAAAAGGCGGTGCTAAAAACTAAACAGAAGCAGATCAAAAAAAGAATGCGCATCTTTAAGATTGGTTTTTTATAAAAAACCGGTCTTAAAAAACATAACATTAAGACCGGTTTTTTGTAAAAAATCGATCTTAAAGATGGTTCTGTTTTTTCCGAATTTTACTAATTATTAAGACCGGTTTTTAAGATTAAAAACCGGTCTTAATACTATTTTTAAGATTAAAAACCGGTCTTAATACTATTTTTAAGACCTGTTTTTAGTTAAAAACCGGTCTTAAAAATCAATAATTAAAAAAAAATTATTTTTGGGCTAGCTCCATTTTTGCTAGCCATAATATTCATGCAATATTCAACACTGCATCCAATTTTTGAATTAGAGTGAACTGAAGTGAAAGATTGACAGAAAATCTCATCTATAGAAAACTACAATGGAGATAATTGAATCGTACAATAACAATGGCACAACACAGAATAAATTTGCAAACTAAAATAGCTCATAACTGACACATTCAATTCAGCACTTCAACAACAATTAATATAGTTTGCACCAATATATCAAAATGATTGTAATTCACTCTTAGTTCTTGAATTCCTTTATTAAACTTATTATCATGTATAAAAAAATTTACTAAGTTTCACCTGACATCGCTTGGAGTAAGCTCATTCAATATCTTTTGAATAATATTTGGAGCAAAGTTGGACGGCACAGATGGTCCAACTAACCAATCTTCAGGATCGATGATACAGCTACATTAAAAAATAAATAATTGTAGTTAAGATTCAATCCTGAAATCAGAGAATAGAATGGGGGGGAGTTTTATCTTTATAATGGAATCCAGTCTCCTTTATAGCAACAAGCTAAGAATAAAATGAAAATCACATTAATAAGACTGCAATAGAAGCACAGTTAGAATGTTTATATCAAGATACATAGTAATACCTCATCAAATATCCACTGGACATCTGGACTCCCAAAACTAGCAATAGAAGCAAACCAACAGTCTCATCAATATGCCCTAAAGTCCATAGAGAATGAAAAATGAGATCAAGAAGAAAAAAAGAAAATTGAAAAACTAAAAAATTCGACAAAGTACCTTGTCTTGCATCAGTGAGCTCTGTTATGGTGTAGAGAGATAATGACACTTTGGGCCTTGTCTAGTTGGGACTCAACTCTCAAGCTCCTGAATCCTTCTTGCTGCTGTATCTCCACTTCCAACGCTTTCCACTACAGAGAGTACACTTCCATCACTTTGTGCCTCCATGTTTTTTTGCTAAAGAAAAAACTTCTGTTAATTATTTTTTTTTTCTTTTGCTACTTTGACTAATGTAAAATTATCTATGTGAATTAGATAGCAACTAGAAACTACTAAAACCATCGAAAAATATAATTGATTTCCAATAGAGACTTGAGGTTTTGCGTTGGGTTCAGAAATTGAGATGAGAAAGAAATAAAAAAAGAAAGAAAGGGGAGAACCTTGAAATCTATGAGAGACTTGAGGCGGAGCATCATGTGGGAAGCATCCTGCTTGAAGGTATCAAGGCTGCGCTGGACAGCCAAAGCCTTCCTCTCCGACCCCAAGTTTTGTACAGCCGATTCGGCAGCTGTGCCGAAAGATGCGGTGGTTTTAGAGGAGAAGGGGTCAAGGTGGAAGCGTGGGGCTGGAGAGAGAACAACGAAGATAGAAGCACAGGTGGGGTCGAGCAGAGAGGGAGAGAGGGGCTCGGTTTGGAGAGGAGGCGGCAGAGAGGGGCTCGAAGAGGAGGGGGCAGAGAGGGGCTCGAAGAGGAGGGGCGGAGAAAATTGAATGTGTGGACAGAACAATCAATGAGGGAAGGAGATAAAAGGAAAAATCTGTCAATTTTTAAGACCGGTTTTTTATAAAAAACCGGTCTTAAAAAGTCACCGGAAAAAAGAAAAAATTCAGTTTTTATTAGGACCGGTTTTTTATAAAAAACCGGTCCTAATAAAAACTGAATTTTCGGTTTATTTTTTGATCTCCATCGGACCAGTTTTTTATAAAAACCCGATCTTAAAAAGTATGTTTTTAAGACCGATTTTTTATAAAAACCGGTCCGAAAAAAAAAACAGAAATTTCGGATGATTTTTGAGAACTCTATAGGACCGGTTTTTTAGAACCGGATTTTTTAAAAACCGGTCTTATTGTGGCGGTGCTAAAAATATTTTCTGGTGTAGTGAATAATGCTCGACATAGTTGGAAGTTGTAATATTTTTGTTTAATGTGATCGATTCCTATCCCTACTATACTTATAAAAAACATACATAAAAAAATCGCAACAATTTTACCAAAATGATGTAAATAATGTTTGTATCAACTATGGACTATTGATTTGTGTGATCTCATCTGATTTGTGGTTTGATATTTGATGTGGGCTAAGATAACCTATCAGGACTTTTAAATTTATAACCCAAATATTGCTCAAAGTCGGCTGCAAGCGCACAACCTACGTTGAGTATTCGGGGTCGATCCTCGGAAACAGTTATTCGATTTTCTCAAACTCTAGTTTGCTCAATCGATCAGGTCAAAAGAGTTGGTGAAGAAATATATGATTTGGGGTTGAATAAAATAAATAAAATAAAATAAAATGGTTCCAATTAGAGAGAAGTGTTGCTAAGACAGATACAAGTTAGAGATTATGATTGACTAACTTCAGCCTAACTTCTGTTCCCAAACTGCCCGCTTACTTTCGCATCGACCAGTTTGTGAACCAAAGTAGCTAGTTATAGACTAACTGGTTTGTTTTTAGGGTGGCACAGACAATCCGCCTATAATCCAAACAATTAGTCTTTTCTAACTATAGTTTTACACAACCTATCAGTTTCTACTTAGTTTACTTAGCAATTTATTGGCTTTAATCAATTTCCCTACGATACTTCTTTTGACAGTTCTAGTTCCTTTAACTAAACCAATTAAACTCTTATTTGGCCTAAGTTTCAACTTTCGTTCCTTACCTTAAATCATACAAGTCTATAACTCAGATCTAAGATTTTCCTCAACTTTCGTCTGTTGAGAATAGATCGCCATTTCTGGTCTATGACCTAGATCTCATCTTTCGAACTATTGATCCTCTATTTGTATTGATATACTCAAATCTATCTAGGTTTGACTGGGTTTAACTTCCTAACATTCAAGGTTGGCCCAAATTTGACGGGAAAATAACAATCGACTCAAACAAATCAAGTATAGCAAGTTTAGAAACTAAAAAATACAAGTTATAAAACTAAACAAACAAATAGAAAACTGATCAATTAATGAAAACTAAATTAAGCATCTGTTTATCAACCATAACCCCTTGATCTAACTACTCGAGTAAGATTATTGTAACAACAAACAAAAATGTTTCAATCATCATTACGGAAACAAACAAGAAATATTGAGAGATTACAACAAATCAGATGTGAATCACTTGCTTGGCTGCTGTGGCATGAACTGAACTCCTTCTTGACTCCTTGTCTTGATGACTGAAGACAAGAGATCTGCTCACTTCTCCTCTGCAATAGCGTGACTTCTCTGTAAAATTGGAAACACTTGAACTCTGGAGATTCTGTCCTTTTTATAGCGATGGAAAAGAACCGTTGAGGGCAGGAGTGCGCTCAGAAGTGGGTCAGATCGTGGCAGAAATTATGTTGCAGTGATTGTCAAATAACTGTCTTGAACGTGAAAACTGCTTGATAACTTTCCAGCGGTCCACTTACAGATGTAGTATGCCCGCCTGAAATGCTTCAAACTGTCTCATGGCCATCTCCAGTCTGTTTTCGTCCTGTCTGCATGATCCATCCAGTCCGGCACTCTGTTGAGTCACTTAAAAATTGTCACTTATTGCAAATTTGATGCCACATTTGATGATTGTCATGTCAAAATAAAAAAGGGTGTGGCAATACCTAAAAACTAATAAAAACAAGTAAAACTAAATTAAAATCACATAAAGTCAATCATAATTTGAGTTTAAATTGGATCAAAACCTGTATATGAAAACATCCTATCAATATTGATTTCAAAAAATAATTAGACAGTTTAAAAATTTTATTTTTTAGAAAGATATCTACCTATATCGTTGGTAGATCGAGCCATCTATATTTATTGCCTAACATGTATTGTTCTATGTAAAACAAAAATAATATCAATTATTTTATTTTTTTATTTTTCACACGTATTGGGCACTCTTTTGCTAGTAGTTTTAAAAAACATAAAAAAGATTATAGTATAATACTATAATTACAACAATAAAATCGAGTTCGCAAAAAAAAATGTAAATCAATGAAAAATCACAATTACAGGAAAGATCAAAGCTATATTTTAAATTTTATTGTAAAGTGAAAATATTTTTAATAATTAGAATTGATCAGATATAACAGTATTGTTTATACATAAATATAGTAATGGAGAAGTAAGAAATTATTACTTATTTTATATTGGATATTAATAACCGTGGCGTATAAAACTTTTATAAACAATAAGAATATATTTATTAAGCATATACTATGATAATATTATGTAAAAAATAATGTTATTAAATCAGCGATTACGGGCTAATTTTCATATATTGGAAAGTTTTAGAATTTATTTTGTCAAATTTAGAAGTTCGGAGACCAATATGTCACAAATGGTAATCTGATTAGAGTCTTCATCGTTATTATCTCTAAAATATAAGTTTTTATATGACATAATACTATTAAATATTAAATATGAACGTGAGAGTCCAACACATATGGTCAGTGACTCCGTCATTATTATTTAGAAATAAACGGTTTCAATTTCCGTGGATCGTAGAAGAGGAATAAACTCTATTTAACAGAGTGGACTATGCATTTATAAATAAATGACCTTATTTTTAAATTAGAAAGAAAAAATATTAAATATATGCAACTAAACGAAAGTTGATCAGTTAATCACCTATTATCAAGTTCAACTCGGGGAAAAGAAAATCAAAACTGAAAATTACGATTGCGAAATGCTAATGCAAACCGGAGATTCTTTTTAGAATTCTCTTTAACGATGATTTTCCTGCGATGACCAAACCAACTCTGCCTAAAGAAAATTGTATTTATTGTGAAAATTTCTCATCCCAATATGTATTAATGGGACTGTCTCATGGTTATTCTCGGATCTGACGGTCCAATTGTTTTAATTAATTTAAAGTGAAAATTGACATTTATCGTTCGATGTGTAAATTGGGAGAGTTTTTTGGATTGCTTCTTAATTTTTCAATAGAAGTTGAACAAAAGATAGTGGAAATTTCTGAATGTTTTATTATTAAAAGCAGAAAAGTAATGGAAGTTTTGGACTATATATCTGCTTTGAACCTTGTTTTCATTACGACTTTCTAAGATGAAATCTTCCAATGCATATCACGGATGATGTCCGATTTTACTAGCGCAAGACTAAAAACAGCGCAGCCGAAGGGATGATTGATACGTTCGTGAGGATGTTGTCAGCGACATGCTACACACTACGGAGAGTATCAGCCACAGAAAGAATCAAGTCGGAGCAGTTTTATCATCACCGCGGAAAACTCCACTCGATTACTCGATTGAGTCAAAAGTCGACCTAATGTGGTGGGACCACTTTTAGTGGCCAATTGTGATGAAAATGTGATTAGGTCGACTTACATTTTGCTCCGTATATCTCTGATGCTTATAAAATCATCGATCCAAAAATCTATCTAATTTTGAGTCTAAAAATGTATTCAAATGTTAAACTACATAAATATAGACTATGAATTTTTAAAATTTGATCAGATCACTGGTTCGAATTTAATAAAAAGATAAAATATTTAAAACTTTCATCTAGACCAAGTTAGAATTCGAAATAATAACAATACATAAAGAATACATGGCAAAAAAATAAATACAAATAGAATATTTAATATATTTTGTTTTTTTTATTTGCAGCGTATTAGTGACATGTAACCGACTCTTTCTTTTAGCTGCAACTTTCAAAGAGAGAAGAATATACAAGTCTTGAGATGCTCTACAGCTCGAAAGCCACTATAAGTCACTAGTGTCTTATCTTTTGATTGTCCTAATGTTTGGTTTTCTTATTGAATATTTAAATGTCAATGATTTCAAAATCAAACCGACATCGAATAAAATACAAATTTATATTTTTTAAGTTTCCACCTAACTTCGATGGCCAAGCGTTTCTAAAAAAACATTTTCAATGTTTCTTTGAACCTTCCAAAGTGTTGAAACTACTCCTCACCTTTTGTTAAAGGAGATTACCACTTGCATTAACGCGTGGACACTTCTTGCTTAGATTTTCTTTTCTTTTATTTTTGTACATAATTAGTTTATTTTTACTTTTTTTTTCTTTTTGTAATCTTTTTATTTGTCGGTGTGGTAATTGCCATCTAATCCTAAAAAAACAAAAAAAAGTTTTTTCGAACCAGTAACGTAAATTTTATTTATTTGTTTTTTGCCTCCAGTTCCGTCTGTTTTTTAAACAATTAAAACCCAAGCGCAAGTCCTATGGGTGATTTTTGAAATTATTGCTTGTTGCATAGTTACCTATTGTATCAAAAAAAAAAAAAAAAAAAAAAAACAGAAATTGTTGCATAGTTTGTCTATACTAGCAGCAATGCCGACTCAATGTGTGGGCAAATTTTTATCTTATAATTAATAATTATTATTGAATAATGTCATGATTAATTTTCAATATTTTGCTTTCTTCTGAATCATATGTTTGTATAGTCACTGGAGTGGCTCAATCGCTTTTTGTTGGTTTAATTTTGGAACCCCTTCTTGAGGCTCTAAGTTTCAAAAAAAAAAAAAAAAAAAAAAACAATTTTTGTCATTAAGCTAACAGAGTAATAATACTATCTTTCAATCCAAATAATTTTTTTTCGCGCCCACTTTTGTACTTTTACACTCAGTTTGGTTCGATGGTAGAGGATGGGAGCTAGGGAAAGGAAAATATAAAGAGGGAAGGAAAGGGATGGGATGGAAAGTGAAATAATTTTATATTTCTTGTTTGGATGAAAAATGAAGGGAAAGGAAAATTCATTTTTCTTTCCTTTGTACCTCTTGTTTGGATTGATTATTTTGGTGAAGGAAAAATATAAATTTTTGACTGATTTACCCCTGCATACTTTACTGAGCAAATAATTTGTCTCTTATTTCGTCCATATACGTGCAAGATGAAACTCCATCAAAGAGAATACATCGTAAAATACCATTAGATTATAGCATCCAAATAAAAAAGTATTTTGCAATTGCCGCTCCCAAGCGCACATTTCTGAAATCATTTTGTTACATCAGTAACTTTCAAAAAAAGATACAGAAAATATTAGAAAATTCAGTTCTCAAGTAAATCATGTATGAAGCCTGTCATTATCACTATAGTACCAGAAGCATAGGTTATTCCTTTCTACTTTAAAAAATATACGTATATGAACAAAGAGATGATAATCATTTCCACTCAACTTGGATTAAGTGATGAAGTGCACGAGCTCCAACCAATACCATGTTTAAACTCTGGTGGCATCTGCATACCAGTAGGTACCAGTCGGACCCCATTTTTGTACCAAGAGCATATTTGTACAGCCTTTATAATCACCACTTAAAAAAGTTAAAAAAAAAAAAAGACATTGATATAATAAGTATTTATGAACTGCTCCTAAAATCTTCATCTATATGTGAGTACCAACAGTGCGGAGCAAGGCAACAGATAACAGCATAGGGAAGTTGAAATTGTGTGCACATTGAAAGTGTCACGATTACAATTTTTTTAAGAAAGAAAATTTGAAAATCGGACCTCAGAGCCTCTAGCTCTTCTCCCTCCGTCTGGTACCAGCAGATATCCATCTCCTATATGGGATTAACAAAATCCAAATCGAATATCAACACTACCTATTTGTTTTCAGTGTGAATCACAAGATTGTCTAGTCAAACTATTTCTTCTCTTCAGACTTCCATCTCTCAAAATGCTTGTATGTTTTTCCATCCTGCCATGGCCTCCACTGGCAGCAAGCTTTTGGAAAGGAATTTCACATATGTTCCTAAAAATTCTAGAAAAACACAATCTGTCAATCAATTAAAGAATTTTAAACTTGAACATATGCTTGTCATTACAAGGAAAGAAAAGGCACAGTCACATTTGCATAAAAGGACCTGCAACTTTATCAAATCTGGTAATTCATATATGTGATCAATAGGTTTGCTTACATCATGTGCTAACAATATAATTTCAGTTAATTCAATTATAATGCTTTCTGGAACAATTAAAGCACAGTTTTCCAAGGTATAATATTTTTAAAAGAAGATGTAACTTAATACTAATCAAGAACAGACATGGCTCATTATTTACCATTTGGTCCCTACATTATTTCATAATTATATTATGACCATTTCAAGCTACAGAGAGGTAACATACCTATTCACCGTATTCTACAACCAGTATTGTATAAAGTAACTGAACCCGTGTGTAATTTTGCATTTTCTGATTTTTACTGTAAAAAAAAAAAATTTACTCATTGTAGATTGGATCATGGGCCAAAAAATGCGGTGATTTTGTCCATGTAACTTGCTGTTTAAAATGAGGCATTTGTTACTGTTTAGCATGTGAAAATGAGGCATCTCCGAGTATAAATTAAAGCAAGGGGATGAAATCGAAGGACGATCTTAATTATTAAGATACTGCATTGATGGAATCTGGTTTGGTATTTTGTCCGTATGCCAGCAACTTGTTCATTTTGTCCCCTGATTGACAGACGATTTGTCAACTTTAATTGCATGCATATTAATTTTCACATGCTGTAATCACGGAGATAGCTTATTAATTAGCATAAACATATATAATCTAAGCCGGCAGTCAGCACCGCAACTGGTGAAATAAAAAAGCAATGTTTATTATTGAGATAATTTATTTTATTTCATTTTCTAATGTTAATAATGTACTATATTGATCGGATGAGCTGATATTTTGTCCGTATGCCAGCAATTTGTTCCTTGCACGTCTCCTCATACAAGGTCAGTAGGTCATTAACTTTGCTCGTTAATTTTCAAATGCAGTGGTCCTGACGGATTTAATTTAGAGCAATATATTGCTGTTGATTAAGATAGAAGTAATGAAAATAGTAGTCCAATGAAGATCGCAGGTTTTGGCAGATAAAAGTTGAATAGGATATATTGTTGTTTGCTAATTTTTGGTCGAAAACTGTAATAGACAAAATTGTGTGATTCGGTAATTCTTTTTTATTCATACTCGCTTTTCTTTTTTCTAAATTTTTTCAACTTTTTTATTTAATAAATGTTGCACTTTTTATCTTCTACTTCAGAGAGAATGAAAGGAAATAGAATAGTCTTGCGAGGTTATTATTATTATTATTATTATTATTTTGAATTCAGTCTTGTGAGGTCAACAGTACGGAGTTGGTTGAACTAGAAGATGGCTTATGGCCTTTGTCCTTTGAGAAAACCAAGAGACGAGTGGATATAGAAATTAGCCTACTTGCATAATATTTTTATTTTGAAGTTTGGTGCGCGATGGTGAACTAATATTTTTTTATTAAATATGCATTATTGGATAATTACAACAATATAAAAGTAAATTCTGAAAAAAAGGTTAAACAATAAATAATCACAGTCAATTAAAGAAAAATACAAGCTACAATTTTCTATTTTCTTTCAAGCAATATATCAGAACTAATTTTCGACCTTCCAGTTCTGCCGCTAACACTGCGCTCTGGAAATTGAAGGGAGTGAAATGAAATTGAATGAAATGGACATGGATAGATCAAGAAGAGCTGAAAATAACTTTACATCCCAAATTTGAGTGACAAAATTAAATTCATTTCTACAGAAATGATTCTTATCTTTCCCTTCTCTTCCATCCTTCTAAACCCCGAGTACTGTGCGTCAATGCGACAATGCGTCATTGAAAAAGATTCAGCTATTTCATTTTTTTTGTTCAGATAAGTCCAAAATCTAAAGCCGAGAGGAGCACCCCATTGTAAATTTTGAAATTATAGGAATCTTTGAACCACCAAACCTCCAAGACCATATGAAGGTGCTTGTAAAGATATTTGATACATCTGTTTGAAAATAATAGTCTTAATTAAAAATATAAAAATTAATTATAGGGCCATTTCTGATGAGAAGGTCCAGGTCACGCCTGATGTTTCACAGACAGACAGGATGGGTAGGGATTAGACCTACGTTCAAAATTAATCTGAGCTTTTGGAGTAGCCTTCTAATTCTAATGTCCAGTGAAGTTAAAAAAATTAGAATTACCGTAAAAGAAGCATTTCTCCAAATAAGAAAGTATGTTAAGGGCCAGAGGCAAGTGGCTCTCATATCTGCCCATTATGATGCAAACCAAATCTTGTCCCGCGCGGGACGGTGCAGCGCACCATCCCGTCCCGTCCGATCTAATCTGGATGGCCCCTAGAAAATATCGGATTGTAAGGCCTGAAAAAAAGTAACCGTCCAGATCAAATCGGACGGTGCGGGATGGTGCGCTGCACTGTCCCGCGCGGGACAGGATACAGATTCATTATATATGATGGTAACTTGGCAGTACTATAGGAGCACTATTGCCTTGATATAACTAGCGCTGTCAAACGAAACCCGTTTGGCAAGTTTTCGTTTCGTTCCGTTCCGTCCACGAAAATGGAAGGGAAAATTGATTTCATTTTTGAAACGGAACGTAAACGAAATCGGGAATGGTAAATGTTACTGTTTCGTTTATCGAAAATTGGGCTGAAATCAGTGGAAAATGGAATGAAATCAATGGAAAATTGAGAACGAAATAGAAACGGAACAGCAAAATCGTTTCGTTTAACGAAACGAAATGAGGTGTTTCCGCTGCCGTTTCCCATGTTTGACAGCTATAGATATAACTGTACAACACTACCTTTCTTCATCTACATTGTACTCTGCATTGTTACAATACACGTTTGTCAAACGCTACTAGCAAATGATTAAACTAATTCCTTGTTCAAATTTAAATCTCGAGAGTTTATAATCAATGCATTAAAAAAACTAATATATATTTTGTTTTTATACTCCTATATCAAGGCTTAATAGACAACCATTATCTTCTTCAGTTAACTATATTGTGTGCCAAATTGCCTGTACAAAATGCTTTCAGTTCTTTTTACAGTACTTTCTTATACATTAACCTCACACAGAATTATACATATCAGTAGGCCTGTACAACGGACGGGTTAGTGATTTTTATGAATATTTCAACCCAACACAATTAAAAAATTTCCTTAGTTGACCCACCCATAATCCGGCCCGACCCATAGAATTTTTTAACTATGGATTTTTACGGATTTCCGGATTAACCGGATCATAATTTTCCGATGCCATGAAAATTAAATAAGTTACAAAAATAAAGAACTAATCGTACCTTATGGCCTTCTCAGATAAGCTAACAAAAATAATTACTGACCATATCCCCTTGATCAGATATATAGTATGGTCTTATCTCTTCCAATCTGTTTGGCTTTCGCAATTATGACTTGTATGAAACCTTAACTATGCTAGAAGTCTAAATTATAATTTTTTCTTTCGGGGAAAACACGCGCCTGTGATGTTTTATCTTTTTATGAAAAAAGCCTGTGATTAGAAATATTGACGATCCGTTTACTCAAGAGACCGAGAAAACTCAATAGTGTTGGATCAAATGAATTGACGAGAATATTAAGAAAAAAGAACTTAATTATTACTTACTTATCAAATGATAAGTAGTTCATTCATTAAACTCAAGTAAAAAAAAATGGAAATTTCTTTTATCTATTTTTCTAGGTTGTTTTAAAAAAAAAATTGACATCAGATAAAATAATTGCCATTATTTTAAATTAAATTGTCTCCTAGAAGAAATGAAAAGACTTTTTTTTTGTGCGAAATTATAGTTATTGATAACTGTTTAAAAACAATTAGTGGGTTTTCATACAACATGAATAGACTAGTTATTAATAATTCTTTTCCCAACGAAGAGTCAAAATGGAAGTTTTTTTAGCCGAGGCGTCACGGCACAAAGATTGTTGCTACTGCTAGGGATCTAGAGTTTTTTTTTTTTAGACATGCTAGATAGCGGCTATCTAGAGGAGAAAAAAAGAAAGAAGAAGAAAAAAAAAAGAAAAGTGCTTCAGCAGACTAACTGCTAGGGATCTAGAGTTATCACGAGTAAATGGGATAGAACGAGAATCGATATTGTGTGAGAGAGAGAGTAATGAAGGGATGATGTAATAAACTAAATGGGTCGGGTCGGGTACGGATTATCAAGTATAAAATTGTGATCCAATCCAGTACACCGGCTTATTAAAATTGAAACCCAACCCAACCCGATTAATGTCTAAACCCGTTAAAATACGGATCGGGTTGGACGGGTTAAACGGGTCGGAGGGATTTAAAATTTTTTTTGTACAGTCCTACATATCACCGGAGCTGATATGGGACATCCCACGCGCGACGCTGGCCCAAATCTGGCCCAAAAAGAAGTGCGTTGTGATTTCGGTAGGATTTCGACATGTTACGCGCTGACGTCACTTAAAAACTTGGAGTACTTAAATTAGTGTAAAGGAGTATATAAATGTATTTTCTAATAAAATAAAAAAAATTAATAACATTATTAATAAATCAAATTCTGCCATTTGGAGCTATCAGTTGGAAATACGAGGGAGTATATAATTGTATACAAATGATTTAATTATTCTCGATAATACAGTAGTTATTTTTCCAACATTTAGTATTCAAAAAGTGCTAAAAAAATTATTAGATGATAAATATTTTAACTAATAATTGAAAATATTAAGGAAGTAAATACTTCTCCGTAAGGAAGTATAAACTTCTACATATGGAATACAAAATTAGCATTTAACAAACAGACAAAAAATTGTACAAATAAGAATTCAATATAATAAGAATTGAAAATATTAAGGAAGTATATACTTCTTCGTAAAGGAGTACATACTTCTCCATAAGGGAGTATATTTTTTCGTAAAAATGTTCAAATAAGCATTCAACATAGGAATTTCAAATTAGAATAATCAGATAAGAATTGAAAATATTAAGGAAGTAAATACTTTTTCGTAATGGAGTATATGCTTCTACATATGGAATACAAAATTAGCATTTAATAAACAGACAAAAAATTGTACAAATAAGAATGCAATATAATAAGGGAGTATATAATTCTTAAAAAAGAATTATAAACTTCTTCATAAGGGGTTCAAATAAGCATCCAATATTAAAATTACATCCAACCTTGTTCAAATAAGATACCAACATTACTATTCACTAAACAAAATTTACTAAACGAAAAACCAACAGCAACACCAAGTTTCAATCTTCTCACTCAAGGTCAAGGAGAACACATTCACTCGCATTTCTGAATCTAGGCTCCTCTCCATTTATAAGGTCTATTAACAGCCGGTAAGCAACCACACGCTTATCATCAGTAACATCAATCTGCAAAATATAGAATTGTCCAATTTTAGAATATATACTCCCCTTAATGAATGTATTCAACACCTAATATTTAACAGTACAATAAATAAAACATATACCTAATTCAATACATTTTATATTTTACTCCCTTATTGTATAGTAATTACAGTACCAAATACAAAGTTACAAAAACTATATACACAAATAACCAATACATATTCTTCTTTATTATATACTTCTTTTCCCAATATATTTACTTTCTTATGGTACAGTAATTACACTTCTAACTAACGGGTAAAAAAATAATAAAAACATACAATGAGGGTCCAGTTGACATATTATATAATTAAATAATCCCCTATATACAAATAAATGAATACATATGAAAAACTGAGTGAATGATATGCTACAACTAAATGCTACACATCAGAATAGACATTTAAATACACCCTTATATGTAAATAAATGCTCCCTTATATATAAATAAAATATCAAAATTAACCTGATAATGTCATATCAACTAAAAAATGCAATACACCTGTAAGATAAATAAAGAAATCAGTTTTTATAGGTACTCCCTCTAGCTTATTTATTTACTCCCTCACGATTATTTATTTACTTCTCAGTAACAATTATCTTATATAGATACTCTCTCACACTTATTTTTTTACTCCTTTATAATAATGAGATACAAACAAAACAATTTGGTAATTCTAGCAATTGAAATCATAAGTAATGCCTCACCAGTCAGTACTATAATTCTACCCTCATTGATACACTGCTTCACCTTAATAACAGTAAAATATATATATATATATATACAAATTGCACGTCACTGGTAGGGAAAACAAAGCCAATACCTTAGTTGCTTTGGTGGAGTTGTATAGATTCTGGTAACATTAAACCTCAGCTTCATCAATTAGAGCTAGGTTTTGGCTTTAGCGCATAGTGAATTGCCTCAAAACTGCATATTTTACATATCATCTTAAATAATTTCAGTAAAACCAACTTTAAACACTTTCCAAGAACTAATCAAAATTTCATGGAGAATGAAAGAGGTAGCGTAAAGTCAAGGATAAATTTCTATAATTCTCACTTCAAATCTGAAATAATAGAGCAGGATGTGCTCCTCTTGATATGATCTAAATAGATCTGAATCTATTTTTCAATTTCAAACCAAAATTAAAAAGAATTAAGATCTGTTCAAGTTGTTACTTTTGAGGCATTAGGAAGAAAATCAAACAACAATCTAGAATAGATCTGATCGAGAATTGAACACGCCAAAACCACAAATCAAACAGTGGAATTGAAAATCAAAATATTTCAGGTAATTAAGACCCTTTTTTGCCATAAAAATAAAAGATAAAAAAAATTCTAAATTCAAGCAAAATGCTCACTTAAATTCTTGCCTTCTATCTCACTGGGCTTGTGTTGATTGGTTTAAAATTTTGAAAAGAAGAGGAACTGAGAAGGTCTGAGCAGTCCTGGGTTAAATTTTTTTCTTCTACTTTCTTTCTATTATATCTTTGCTCTCTATTGTCTTATTATATTTTTTTAATGGCTCTCTATTGTCTTTTTTCCTTCCACCTCGGTTCCCTTATTATTACTCTGCTACCTTTCACGTTTAAGTCTTTGAAGGAGTCATCATTATTTTTTTGAGGAGAGGAAGAGGCAGAGAAGAATTTATTTTCGTTTACTGAAGAGGAAATCAAGGAGGCCATTAAAGAGAATTTTATATTCGATATAGCGTTACTGCAAAAACGAGATCGGAAGGTCAAGAAATAAATAAATGCGGAGAAGCAGAATTGATGCTGTGTCGCGAAGTGTCGCGTATGTAACTTTAAAAATCGCGCAAAAAAATTCAGCAAATTATATTAGTATATTGATTGATGAGTGAATCAAATATTCAGCCCTAAGTACAAGAGAGAGCGAAAGAAGAAAACAAAAGAAAAGAAAAATATCGTCTCTTGAAAGAAAAAAGGCATTACTCGATCAAATGAAACAAGATATGGTCCTTAGACTAAGGCTGTGCTCCACAAATAGATAATAATTTTTCCAAAAAAAACAAATTGATAATAAAATGGTATGTTATATATGGAAGGAAAGAAATTTATTCATTCTACTTGCTTGCAATAGCTATACGCAATGGAAAGGAATGGAAACCGAATATTAATACAAATGACTACTCTGTCCTTTCAAGTTTCGAACGAGAAAGATATTTAAAGGTCAATTTGCTAATTTAACTGGTTTAACCTCTTGTACCCTCCAATTTGGGTAACCAAAAAGTGAGCTTAATGGAACAAGATAATCTGCATCCACCTTCTATTCCATCTAGCTTTTGTTACTGGAGCAAATAACTAGGGAATCTAACTCGAACCTTCCGTTCCTTTCCATCCAAAATAGTTTTTCTTGAGGACAGTCTAAATAAACGGTTAGGATCTTTGACCATCTGAAATATTGAGATTTGTGCCAGACTAGATTGTTTCGGTCGCTCTCCTCCTTGCAGTTGCAGGCGACGTTTCCTGGAGAATTCGACTCCGCTTCCTCCTTACGCTTCGAGTAGGCCAGTTTCTGGGCTGTTGGGTGTCCTTTAAGAAGAAGATGCAAGCTGATGGAACCCTGTCATTGTCAGAAAGGAGGAAGCAGAAGAAGAAGAAAAGGGGAAGCCTCAATTAATTAAGTAGCTGGGTAAATTCTTCTTAGAACGGAAAGCTGCTGCTTCACCCCTGACCCGATTTTGCCTCTGATTGCACCACGAGTCCTGTGTTGTTTCTGGGCCAACCGTTGTTGACTTGCTCAATACATTATTTAATAGTGCGTTCTTGATTTGGGAATTTTATTTGAATTAAGAGTAAGCATATATATGCTCTAGGTTTATTTTCAATGAAAAAAAATGCACAATTGGCTTGAAAGTTAAAATGAATGCGTCATGTTATATATATCTCTTGCAATTAGTTGTGCAATTGTTCAATTACTGTGGGGTTGATGACTGGATGTTGGTTGTGATTTCTACTGGTCATTTTTCACGAATTTGATCCCAGCACATAAGAGTTGTTTAGTGTTTTTTGGGATCTGGTTGTGATTGTTGATCCACTC
Source organism: Rhynchospora breviuscula (assembly GCA_027562975.1). NCBI lineage: Eukaryota > Viridiplantae > Streptophyta > Magnoliopsida > Poales > Cyperaceae > Rhynchospora > Rhynchospora breviuscula. The sequence goes on along the minus strand of CM050398.1, from coordinate 74,698,470 downwards.
ACTCATCTTGATTAAGCAGTGAATAATGATTTGATTTGAAAACGTTAAATGTTTTCTAGCAATTATTTGCATGTGCATTATGGTTAAACTGATATTTAAATGTCAAGTTTTTATAGTTAAACTAAGATTCTTAATTGCTTGTACTTTCCTGTTCTTGCAGTTTAATGAACTGAAATACAATATCTAAAACCAAAGCAAGTGTAGGGAATAACGACAGGAGGGCCGGAGCTATTGTCAATGCCAGGCTGTCGAAGAGACCTAAAATTGCTTCTTTTGAGGGTGTGCCAACTAGGGTCCTCATACTTTATAATTTCTTTTTTTTTTTGAAGGACGGATGGCAAAGTACCACATCGATAAAATTTATTAATAAAAAATTATGTACAAGTACAAAAGGGAAATAAAAAAAAGGTGAATAAGTAAATGTACTAAGTCCTATACAACAAAAGAAGTGACACTAAGCATGTTTTCTCCAAGAAACTACACATGCAGAAATTTCTTTGAGTAAGAAATCCGGTGGGGTGCTGCAGTTCGAGAAAATCCTCCTATTTCGTGCCTTCCAAATGTTCCAAGTCATGGCAGCCCAAATGATGTCCCACAATTTCGATCCCTGGTGTCTTTGAGAGAGCCAGAATTCATCTAAATGGAGGGTGAGGTTGAGCAGAGGGAGTTTGAAATAAAATTGCACCAGGGAGTGCTGTCACTTTTAGTTTTAAATAGCCAACCCTTGTTGCCCTCGCTACAATTCTGAACGAAAAATATAATTTATAACTAATGTTCACCACCAATGCTAGGTGAGTGCTTATTGGGGGTTTGAAGCCTTTAACTGTATCTATCTGTTAATTTTCCAGTTGGTATGCATACCAGTCTGCAATTTCTGCCATGTATGCCAGGAGAAATAAAACTGACATCATTGCGTTGCTTCCGTCAAATGGGGGCCTAGAGCGGTGGATGATGAGCTGGAGTACGAGGAGGCGTCAGATTGTGCAAATTATGGCACGGTGACTCGTGTGCTCATTTTTGAGATAACTGAAACCAATTTCCCCTCTGAAGAAAACAAAAAGAAAAGGAAGCAAGGAAATGTAAACAAACTTGAAAGGATTTGCAAATTTGGTTAATGGAATCCTCATTCAACGGAAACTAGCCATCCAAGTTTTTCAGGAGGCCATTCCGATGCTCTAATTTAAACATGGATCTGCACGGCTTGCAATCTTTTAATCATTTTCTATTTTATTCTCTGCTTCTTTTCTGTTATCTGTATTTGGTTAGAAATATAGTTTTGAAAGATTTAATTACCAGAAATTAAATTTATTTTTGAAGAGGATGGCACCTAACAAACTAACATTTTCTGAGCGTCATAATCAAGTCAATATATAGATCTGATATTCATGGACTCAAAAGATATGAAATAGAGTGTATTTTCTCTTGTTTAATGAGCGGTTATTTCTTCGCTGACCGGCCATCAAAAAGACAAAAGAGGGCGGCGATTTTCAAATAAAATTTTAAAAAATCCAAAAATTAAGTGATCAGTCGTGTCAATGCTTTTATAATATGTAAAAATCACAGAAGTTTCTTGATCCATCTTTCAATAATATTAGGTTCCACAGTTGTTTTTTTTTTTTTTTTTGAAGAAATTAAATGAGGGGTCAAGCCCCATAATTAACGGGTTCCACACAGTTGAAACAACTAAGTGTATTTTTTTCGCTCCTTAGTCTCACATACTGGTAAAGCTGCAAAAATAACGAGAAGCTTTTTTTTTTTTTTTGAGGGACGGGTGGCAAAACGCCACACCGCCAAATTTTATTAATAAAAAATTATGTAAAAAAATAACGAGAAGCTTCGAAGACAGAAATTACAGATGGTCAAATGGAGACTCTTCGGAGGTTGCTTCATTGTGTAAATTGAATTGAGGAAATTAGACATGCCTCCACTGCCAAATGCTGATGTAAAGGAGTAAAATCCCTAGGAGTTGGCACAATTTCGAGTCCTACTACTGACCGTGGGATTTGGAGTTGTGTGAGTACGCCTACGGGCATGAATCAAGGGGGAAAAAAAAAGGAACAACAAAATTTAGGGTCCTGGTAGAGATAGGGATGATTCATTGGTTGTCTGAGATGGCATTGTCTGTTCGCTGATGTTGTCTATTTTGTCAGAATATGAGTGCCAAAATTTAATGCTCAATTGTAGATTTTTAGCTGTATTGTACTAGTTGCAGCATCTGGCATCAATACAAGCTTTTTTTTTTTACTTTTGTTGTCATGTATTAGATAATCATAATAACAGTTTGTTTGGTTACAATATATTATATTAAGTTTAATTTTGTCGAATAGGTAAAATGGCTTAGCTATAATTACCAGCAGGGTCTATTATATGAAGAATGTGTCTGCATCTGAAGTCATGTTTTTCAAGGTGAATGACGACTTGATAATTATGCATGTACCTTAAATTCATAATTGACGGCCTTTTGATAATACAGCTAAAAAGATTAAATAAATAGTATCCTAAAAAATAGACACTACTTGGTAACAGCTGAAATCATGATTCAGGTCGTAAGTTCAAACAGTGCTATCAAAGACAGTAATTGGTAACAGCTGAAATCATGATTCAGGTCGTAAGTTCAAACAGTGCTATCAAACAACCTCAAATCAATATAACGCTGGGTATATTGTCATTGCCACCTTCAAAATGAGTTACAGCCCAAATCTTTTTAACCAAATAATTATTTGTTACTCTTTTCCAACGTAGCAATGACAAGAGGCACATGAGAAGTCTTTCAATTCATGTCCACCTCACATATTATCTTGTAACGGTAAGAAATATACATTTTATTCGAAAAAAGAGTGAAAAGAAGAAGAAAGAAACAATAATCCTAGATACAGATCCAAAGTTTGAGGCAATTGTCTAATTGGTGCTTAGTTGCTTACCAGTTTATACCAACAGTTTTTTTGGCTTTTTTTTTTTGATTAATGATCTATTTCCCAACTTATTGCCAATAAATTGGAGGTTTCAGAAATATAAAAAAAAAGTTAAATGGGAAATTTCCAGAATAATTGAACTTTTATAAAAAAAATTTATTTCCTATGCCAGATAGCTTTATTGTTTCACAGTTGAATAGGTAATCGACTATGTTGTAGACTGGGAATCTCAGTTGTTTTGGTTATAACATAATTTAGTTGAAATTGTTTTGGTTAATTTCTTTCAAAACTTAATTCAGTTGAAATTTGATCATTCTCATTATTAAGATCTATATCTGGAATAAAGTTAGTGTGAATTTTAAACACGTTAAGATAATTAATTGTGTGCTTAATTAACTTCAAAATTAGTTCGATAACTTGAACTACAATTTGAGATGATTAACATAAACTATTTATGAATTAATGATGTGTTTACAAGTTAATTTCTAAATTTAAAAAAAAATATTCATTATAAAGTAAATGGTCAAGATATAAATGTTTAAAAGTTTATTTTAATATTATCAGTATTTTTCATCACTTGATTTTATATTAAAATGAACTGAAAGCTTATTAGTTTAAAATGCTAATAGTATTTGAAACGGACATCAACTTGAACAATTTACCGTTTGTCTGATTTTCTATTTATTCATTTTTTAATGTTCTTCCAGATCGGAACTTGAAAATAACTCAAATGAACACCTTTCAAGAAAAGAGAAAGAAACTAATGTTCTAGCCCTAGCAAGTAAATTTTAAATGAATAGCTGTTAAAGTTTTTAGTCAAAGTTTAGCAATTCTTAAATGAGTTGGGTCTGGAGGCGTTAGTGTTGGTATTTTATTCAATTCTATAAACACGGAAACAGAATTGAAACGGATCGTTTACCTCCTGCCATGATAGCCACGGACGATTGACTGAAGTGTGGAGTAGAGGAAGACAACAGCACCAGCAACGCCTTATCCCTGCAGATGAAGGAATCACCACAAAACCAAAGTCTCTGTCCCAACTGGATGGTGTTTTCAGGGACCTTTTGGTCTTGACAAGTTCCCTCAGAAAAATAGCCTTGATCTCTCAGTTTCTCTCTGATAATTGAATCTCAGAAATTGAAGAGAATTTCTCTCTCATAATTCTTCTCTCCATCACAGAGAAGATATATATAGAGGGTCCAAAAACACTCAGAGGGTGCATATGCATCGATTCACAAAGGGTGCAGTTCACTGTGTTCACACTGTTCTGTTCACACTGTGTACAGTATACACTGTTTCGCCCCGACTGGAACGGCCCGTTCCAGCCATGGAACGGTCCGCCCCAATATGCTGGAGCACAGACCATACAGTGAACCAGTCAGAGCGGTCCGTTTCCATCCGTATGAGCCAACTCTGACTGGAACGGTCCGCCCGGACACAAGACGGTCCGATCCATCCTGTCCGAACAGAACACAGAACACTACATTCTCCCACTTGAACTTGCATCCTAGCATATCATTATACCTTCTGTTTTCCTTATGTTAAATATTAGCAATACATCACATGAACTGTAGCTGTAAGTCTTCATTATCGTTACTAGAGTTATAAACTACTAGTAAATGCGAATATTACCATCTACAATTACAATATATTGTATAACTAATAATTTAGCCCTTTATGTGTTTTGAATTCCTGTATGAATAAACCCAACGTCTATTCCAAGTCAATCTTTATCAATATTATTCTTAACCTTAATGATTAATCAATACAAATAAATTGCGCACATTTCAACCAGGAATAACATAACTTTATTAAAGAGTTTTTACAACATCATATTACATGATTCATTGCATTACATCAGGGTACCAAGACCCATATTAGCTACATGATCCTTAAACTTCCTTGGTGGCATGCCTTTAGTCAAAGGATCAGCTAACATTTCCTCTGTGTGAATATGCTGAACAACCACTATTCCTTTCTCAATCCGCTCTCTCAAAGAAAAATACTTTATGTCGATATGTTTCGATCGACCACTTACTTTATTATTCTTTGCTACAAAGACCGCGGCAGCATTATCACACATGATCTTCATCGGCTTAGGAATAGAATTAACTATTCTAAGCTGCTCAATAAAACTCTTTAGCCAAACACCATGGGAAGAAGCCTCAAAACACGCGATGAACTCTGCTTCCATAGTAGAATTAGCCACAAGTGTTTGCTTGGCACTTTTCCATGACACTGCACCGCCAGCCATCATAAAAATGAATCCTGTTGTTGACTTCCGAGAATCAACACAGCCAGCATAATCAGCATCAGAGTAACCATACACTTCTAATTCAGCAGAGCGTCGGTACATAAGCATATATTCTCTTGTTCCTTGAAGATATTTCAAGACCTTCTTAGCAGCTTTCCAGTGGTCTATCCCCGGATTACTTTGGAAACGGCCTAACATCCCCACGACAAAAGCAATATCAGGTCGAGTACAAACCTGAGTATACATCATGCTTCCGACTGCCGAGGCATACTCAATATTTTCCATTAGGTCCTTTTCCAATTTAGTCTTCGGACACTGACTTCCATTAAGTTGATCACCTTTCTGTATAGGCACTGCGATTGGTGAGCAATTTAATATCTTAAATTTCTCAGAAATTTTATTGATATAGGCTTCTTGAGACAAACCGAGAATTCCTTTATTCCTGTCTCTATGAATCTTTATGCCTATAACATATGAAGCTTCACCCATATCTTTCATATCAAATTTCTGAGAAAGAAATTGCTTCACTTCTCGCAAAAATCTTTATTGTTAGTTGCTAAAAGAATATCATCCACATACAGTACCAAGAAACAAACACGACTCCCACTGATCTTCTGGTATATACACTGATCCTTGATGTTTTCTTCAAACCATATGAAGAAATCACTTCATGGAACTTTAAATACCATTGTCGTGAGGCTTGTTTCAAACCGTATATTGATTTCTTTAACCTGCAAACTAACTCTTCTTTACTCTTAGAGAAGAAACCTTCAGGTTGTTTCACAAAAACATTCTCCTCTAAGTTACCGTTCAGAAATGCTGTCTTTACGTCCATTTGATGTAGCTCTAAATCAAAATGAGCTACCAATGCCAAAATGACTCGAAGAGAATCTTTCCTTGATACAGGAGAAAAAGTCTCCGTATAATCGATTCCTTCTTTCTGAGTGAATCCCTTAGCAACAAGTCTAGCTTTGTACTTTTCTATATTACCGGATGAATCCCTTTTGGTCTTGTAAATCCATTTACAACCAATAGTTCTACACCCTTCTGGTAAAGGCACTAAGTCCCAGACATCATTATGTGCCATTGAATTCATTTCATCTAACATGGCATTTTTCCACATAACGGACTGATCACTTTTCATAGCATCTGAAAATGAGACGGGATCATTATCTATGTTTTCAAGATCCTCAGTAGAGTATACATGATAATCTCTGGGAATAGCTGACCTCTTTTCTCTATTAGATCGCCTTAATGTCGAGCTTTCAGGCTCAACTTGATCCTTATTCATTCGAGAAACACCACTAATATCACTTTGACCTTCTCTGGGGCGATCCGTTCCTGACTGGGACAGTCTGTTCCAGTCAGCCGGAATCCCATTCAAGGTGATATCAGTTGCCTTCGACCGGTCCGTTTCATTTCCTGGTGACAGACCTGCACTTATGGAACGGTCCGTTCCGATTTCGGACGGTCCGCCCGAAATGGTCGAAACTGAGGTATCATATTCCAGAAACTTGGCATTTCTGGATTCCACTATTCTTGTTGAGTTATTTGGACAATAAAACCTATAACCCTTGGACTTCTCAGTATATCCGATAAAATATCCGCTTATAGTCCTAGGATCAAGTTTCTTTTCCTGAGGATTATACACTCTTATTTCCGAATGACAGCCCCAAACACGCACATGATTCAGACTCGGTTTCCAACCTTTGAACAACTCAAAAGGCGTTTTGACAACCGCCTTAGTTGGAACTCGATTCAATATGTACGCAGCTGTCTTAAGAGCATCCACCCAAAGAAACTTGGGAAGTTTAGCATTTCCCATCATGCTTCTTACCATATCCAACAAAGTCCTATTCCTGCGTTCAGCTATGCCATTCTGATCCGGAGATCCAGGCATAGTGTACTGGGCAACAATGCTGTTTTCCTCTAGGAACTTTGCAAATGGACCCGGAGCTTGTCCATCCTCTGTATATCTACCATAATATTCACCACCTCTATCTGATCTTACTATCTTAATTTGTTTTCCACACTGTTTCTCTACCTCAGCCTTGAAAACTTTAAAGGCATTTAAAGCTTCATACTTATGACTGAGCATATAGAGATACATAAAACGTGAGTAATCATCAATAAAGGTAATGAAATATTTCTGACCATGGGCATCCATATCGGGGCAACAAATGTCTGTATGAATTATCTCTAATAACTCTGAACTTCGTCTGGCACTTTTCTTTGACATGTTAGTTTGCTTACCCTTTATGCAATCTACACACGTGTCAAAGTCATTAAAGTTCAGTGCACCAAGTACACCTTCTTTAACTAATCGTTCAATACGCTTAATGGAGATATGACCTAATCTCCGATGCCATAACATAGACGATTCATCATTCACAATACATCTTTTCAATCCAACATTCAAAGTAGTTTGAGAATCAGATTTTAATGCTACTTTATAAAGACCATTATCTATCAAACAAGTACCAACTTTATGAGATTTATACAGTATGTTAACACACAAATCTCCAAATACAAACGAGTATCCTAATGGCACAAGTCTAGATACACTTATCAGGTTTCTCGCGAAACTTGGAATATAGAAAGTCTTTTCTAACATTATTACATGTCCACTATCAAGAACAAGCCTGTATGTCCCAATAGCTTCCACACGCGACTTCATCCTGTTGCCTGTATAGATGAATCGCTCATTTCCCATCGGTACCCTTCGTTCCTGAAGGACCTGCAATGAATTACAAACATGGATTGTTGAACCAGAATCAATCCACCAAGAATCAAGATGTACATCAACAGTATTAGATTCAAAACAGACAAGTGCTAATGACATACCTCCCTTTTCCAGCTTGGCCTTACGCTTAGGGCAGTCAACCTTCATGTGTCCCTTCCTTTTACAGAAGAAACACTTGACCTTGGTAATGTCAGCAACAGGAGGGATCTGTATCTTTCCCTTCTGTTTCCAATTGTTGGATTGCTTGCCCTTCTTGTCACTTTCCTTCTGGTACCTAACTTCAGCCATATAAACACTCTCAGCATGGTCCATCGACAACCTGTTCTCTTCTTGAACACACATGGCCATGAGTTCATTTATTGACCATTTGTCCTTATGTGTGTTGTAAGAGATCTTGAATGGACCATACTGAACCGGTAATGTGTTCAATATGAAGTAAACCAGAAATGACTCAGAAATTTCAACTTCTAGGCTCTTGAGCTGAGCCACAATGTCCCTCATCTTCATTATATGATCCCGAACACCGGTAACAGAAGTTAACCTTAAGGACGTCAACTTCATGATGAGCGTCATTGCATTTGCCTTATCCGAAGAGGCAAACTGCTCATCTAACGCCTTAAGTAACTCCCTGGCGATGCTTTGGCCATCAACCGACCCCCTAATAGCAGGTGGAAGCCTGCTCTTAATGAACATGACACAGAGACGGTTGGACCTAGTCCATTGCTCATGGTAATCAATCTCCATGAGCTCCGATGTCTCTAAGTCAAGTTCAGGTGGCTGAGGTTCCCTTATGGCCAAATCAATGTCTTTGCATCCCAGGTGAAGCAAAATTGCTTCCTTCCATGCCTTATAGTTATCACTTTTAAGTTCTGGAATATCCGAAACTTTGGAATCAAAAGGGGATTGAGCTGTAAGACAAGAGAATTAATTAATACATGCTTATTCTTTATATTAAGGCTAAGCTTTATGCTATAATTTACCAAACGTAAATTAAGTTATACTTTACGAATTAATTCCTCATAATGTTACATGTGTGCTAAACATCATGTTAATTCTGCTTTAATTCCTTATAATATAACTAGTTAATTATTTTCTTATGCTTAATCCCTGTGGGTAAATTAAGTATTATAATTAACTATTATATTCTAGTAAGTTACTTTGATTAAGTTAACAGCTCTGTGGAGCAATATTAACTTATATCTACATAACTTATCACAACCAATGTTCTTTTAAATCTTCATGTGATTCCTTAATCTATTATTTATATTTTTTCTTAATTACTACTAAAGATGCTGTGGCTATTCTTCGGTTAATTAAAGTATAATAATCACTGAACTTTTTCAACATTGGAACGGCCCGTCCAAGGACTGGAACGGTCCGTTCAACAAGACAGATATGCATTCGAATTCTTTCAGACAACCGGACGGTCCGTCCTAAAATCCAGAACGGTCCGTCCAACTGGGTCTGAATCCTTAGTATGATTGAACGATCCGTTCAAGTTCGAATATGTCTCTACTCAGACACAATCTTCATGCAATTAGTCCCGGAACGGCCCGTCCTTTAACCGGAAACGGTCCACCCTAAATTGCGCAAAGTTCAAATCTGTCTTCCTGCAGATTATCCATTATGCAACTTATTCTGGAACGGCCCGTCTTAAACCGGAACGGTCCGCCCTAAGTCGCGTCTGAACTTTGATATACTGGTATTTACCGCTGTTTATCCACAACTAAGTTATTTTATTAACTTTCAGTCAATACACTCATCCGCGTAAACTTACTACTGAATTTCCTTTACTGTTTTAAGAACAAAACTCAGTTTTAATGGCATAACAGAGGTTACCGCTCTGATACCAACTGTTGGTATTTTATTCAATTCTATAAACACGGAAACAGAATTGAAACGGATCGTTTACCTCCTGCCATGATAGCCACGGACGATTGACTGAAGTGTGGAGTAGAGGAAGACAACAGCACCAGCAACGCCTTATCCCTGCAGATGAAGGAATCACCACAAAACCAAAGTCTCTGTCCCAACTGGATGGTGTTTTCAGGGACCTTTTGGTCTTGACAAGTTCCCTCAGAAAAATAGCCTTGATCTCTCAGTTTCTCTCTGATAATTGAATCTCAGAAATTGAAGAGAATTTCTCTCTCATAATTCTTCTCTCCATCACAGAGAAGATATATATAGAGGGTCCAAAAACACTCAGAGGGTGCATATGCATCGATTCACAAAGGGTGCAGTTCACTGTGTTCACACTGTTCTGTTCACACTGTGTACAGTATACACTGTTTCGCCCCGACTGGAACGGCCCGTTCCAGCCATGGAACGGTCCGCCCCAATATGCTGGAGCACAGACCATACAGTGAACCAGTCAGAGCGGTCCGTTTCCATCCGTATGAGCCAACTCTGACTGGAACGGTCCGCCCGGACACAAGACGGTCCGATCCATCCTGTCCGAACAGAACACAGAACACTACAGTTAGGATATGTCAAATTAAACAGAAGCACGAAATAGAGTAAAATGAACTATTCCAAAGACGAATCAAATTTGAATAACCTATCTCAGATTTCTGTCAAAATTGAGCAATTTCAGGGAAATTGGACGCAGAAAAGATATCATGTAATGATACACTCTTAATTTTCATGCAGCACTTCCTTTTCCGTACCCTTTTCTAACAAAGTACTTACGAAATATCTTGAGACAGCTCTAGTAGTACAATCAGAGAGAAAAACATAAGACTAAATAGATTCAAGTGCCATAGCAAAAAAACACACACACACATATATATTATATAAAATGCTTGATCCAGTACCCAAATATTAAAAAGATTACAACAACGGAAGCTGAAATTCATATTGTTCCTTAATTCATCCAAAGGGAAAAATATATAGAAATAGAAAGCAGATTACATGCAGAAAAGAAAACAGAGTAATTAGTAACAAGAAAACTTCAAGGTACATGGAAACAAATTCAGGCTAGATTGAGTAGAGAGTTGAAACTCATGCTATTGGCTTCATGCCAATATAATCAGTACAGGTCACTCAACGAGGATAATATAAGTCGGGGACATGTTTACATATGCTACGGATCTCATTTTCCTCAGTCTCACTGGATTGATTATACATCCACCTTAGATGTTGAAGAACTGTCAGGTATTGCAGCCCAAGAGGAACTCGTAGCCCAGGACAGTTAGATACCTTTAGATTCTTAAGCATGGGCATAGCACCCTCCTCTATCTCCCATTCCTCCAGTCTCGTTAGATTCCATAAAAAAAGTTCTTCTAGCTTGCCAAACCCTCTAGTTGAGCAGCACAGTCGTAGCAGAAGTTTAGAAGTATAGAGATGAAGATAGCGAAGGTTCTCCAACTTCTCTAGTACGGGAAATGGATCTTTCCAAAATTTAATATTGATAAGTTCGAGCTTAATCAGGTATTTGGGCAACATATCGAGATCAAGAACTATTTGATTAAGAGGTTCCTCGTCATATAAGGTAAGATCTGTTAAACGACAGTGAAATAGAAAATGCCTCATATCAAATATCTTCAATGGGATATCTGGGCCCCACAAATGAAGAATGACGAGGTACTTCATTGTATTTAGTAAAGTGACGATGGCATCCCATTGAACACCGCCTTGGGCCTCAGGTACATAAAGCTGCAAATGCTTCACATTGGATAGATTAGGTGACCCTTGGGCCACCCATGATTCTCTAGCTTTCACACCTGTTAACGTTTGTAGATTTGTTAAGTCTATTGATGGTGGGGGCCCCAAATTTTGAGCATAAAGTAAAACATGCCTTAACGTTCTGATATTCCATACAAAATCAGGTAGATCACAACCACACGTTTCCTGGAGGTCAAGGGTCTGGAGAAACCTCATACCACCAATGAACTTTCCAAAAGATATTTTGTCCTCTTGGCGCACCACCAAACAAACTTTAACATATCTTAATAAACTCAATCTCCCAAACTTGTCAGGTTCATAATTAGCAGTTTCAGAACTACTCAACACGTTAAGGCGGGTAAATTGAGAAACGTTCGGCGCTTGCCCACGACACCACAAGGAGCGCAGATTTAAAACTGCAGATGCCAGCAATTCACCAGAGGGCTTTGTATCATGGATTGCTAGACGTCGCACGCCATCTACTTTTGGAAAGGCCACCAGAAAGTTTTCCTCTCTGGCTTTTCTAATAGCAAGATCATGCAGGATATCATGTATACGACACGTTTTGATAAAACCACCATAGTAATCTCTCTCCCATACTTGAATCATGCTCCTATTAGACAAATTGAGTGTCAATTAATGAGAAATCAAATTTGACTTGAATGTTTGTAATTTGTATCTAAGATAATACAATTCAATGTTACAATTTTTTAAATCACTACACTTTTTCTCTATAATTAGGGCTGTATATGAGCCGAGTTCGAGCGAGTTGAGCATAACTCAAACTCGTTACAACTCGAGTCAACTCGTGACTCGTTCAAGAGGCAGTTCCAAGCTATCCAAACAAACTCGAACTCGTCATTTTGTAACTCGAGTCAACTCGTGACTCGACATACAACTCGTGAATATAGTAAATAGATGCAACAATTATTTCAAAAAAAAAAAAAAAAAAACTTCTGCACATACACAAACAAATATCTCAAAATCCATAACACATGCATAAACCAACTTGTGTTGTGCATCAGAAGGAAAAGATATTTGGGGACTAAGTCTTTTTTGGACTATACAGTATACACTAATATAATATTTTTATTTTCGACATGTATATGTTGTTAACTCGAGTTTGGCCGAGTCTAGTTGGGCCTAACTTGAACTCAGTAAATAAAACTCATGAGTCAGCACAACTCGAGTTCTGTTAACTCGAGTTACCAACGAGTTTTTTTCGAGTCGAGTTCGAGTAACTCACGAGTTACGAATTATTTGCTCACCCCTATCTATAATAAACAAAAAATGTAATATCAATCCTATTATTTGGCAAATATATTAGGTTTCTCCCGTCAGCGTGTGTACCATTACCCCTATGAATTAGAAATACAGTGAAATTGGAAATAAAAATATATAAATGAAAAAGAGCATTATTCTTGACTGATTCTCTGCTGTTAAATAAATGTCGAATTCAATTTCAAATTATATGGAATCTCTTATTTGAAATCATCATTTTATACATAAAAACTATTTTATCATTTATGAAGTATCTTAATTTATTTGGTTTAAATGAAATAAAAAGGTCCCATTTTGAGATTAATTTGAGGGGTTTAATATAGAGTTTGTCTTTCTTATAATCTTTTTCACTCTTTACGTTACTAGAATTCACCGTTAATGACTAAGTATCCATTTTACTTTTTTTTTTTTTTTTACTTAACTCCACTATATTTCACTCTTTTCTATCTATATGGAATATAGATGCATGTCGACATTTAAAGTATATAATCACGGTAACCTCTACCATGACAACATCAACCACAATAAAATCAAAATATTTTGATTAACAGTATCGAAGTTTGGATTTTCTCTTACTGTTGAAATTCATGAGCAATATATTACCACGTTGTAAAAACAAAAGCTAAGTCTACTCCATAATGCTAAGGGACTAATCCTTACACAGCCGATCGATGAAACGAAATTGTATGGACAATTATTTTTTGGGCATTTAACCTTTTTTTTTATATAAATATAACAACTAGTCAGAAAGCGCATATTTATCTTATCTAGTATAGATATTTATTACGATCATTGTATAGAACATAATAAGAATGTGCAAAAGCAAAATATAAATAACATATTCTAAATTTACATATAGAGAGAATGAATTTAATCAAACACATTTGAACCGAACTCTTCGTCAAACTTGATCAGTTCTCAAATTTGAAGTTGTCAATTGGTTTTTAGCATTTTTAAAGTCAACAATATGATTGCTAGAAGATAAAAATATCAGTGAGATTAAACATCTATATTTGTCAGGATAATTTTTATTGATGAGAAGGACACAATAAATACTTTTGTAACTATATTAGGATGCCCAGATTCCGTAATTCTGACATTATGTATCTAATCAAATGTATAAAATTGTGGTCAATATATATTGAAAATTTTCGTCTATATTGCTCATTCAGATATATTTTTTTTATCTTATTTGCATGATAAGTGCTATATATAAATGGATGATATATTTAATATTTTAATCATGAAAGACTAACTAATTAATTGAATTTCAATGATTTTACAATGAAAATAATACCTTTGAATATTTTCGACAAACATTAATTAGTGATTGATATAATTTGTTATTATGAAGTACCTTTGCACTAGATCTTCCAAGAACATCTCAGCGGTGTCCTCTAGTGTTTTGTTTTCTTGTTGCGGTATGAATCCCTCTGCAATCCACATCCAAAGTAATGATATCGCATCGATTTCGTAATCTTCAGGAAATGCAGCAAAATAGATGAAGCACGACTTGAGAGCAAATGGTAAGTCTTCATAGCTAGTACCTATAATGGCAATACACTCTTCTCCCTCGTTACCCCAGTCCATTGTTTCCATCTCCCTACACCAAGAAACACAATTTGCAGGTTTTGTTGACAATAGACCGCCCAGAACTTTCAATGCAAGAGGCAAACCACCACATTTTCTGGTCAATTGTTTACCGATATCATACAAATCATCAGGAATTTTTTCATTTGTATCTGAATCTGGCAGAGCTTTCTTGAAGAAAAGCTCTAAGCTTAATTCCTCAGTTAAAAATGGAAGTTTGTATGGTACGCTTTTGGGATCAGCTTTTTGAGCAACTTCATCAAATCTAGTGGTTATGAGTATTCTACTCCCATTTTTTTTATTGGGAAGAACTTCTTCAATTTGATTCCATAGATTTTTTTCCCAAATATCATCTAGGATGAGTAGGTACTTTTTCTCGGCAAGTGACTGATGAAGTAGAGTGAGCTGGTCATAATCGTTAAGATCTTTAGGCGGATGGATTTTCAGTTGGTCTGCTATCTTTTGCAAAATATCGATCAAATTGAAAGTTTGAGAGATAACCACCCATATGCGAATGAGAAACTGCTTTTTGACAGCTTCGCTGTAGAAAGAATAGATGTGGATTTTAGCTTCTAAGATTGAACAAATGAATATCTAATTAATTTAATGAGTACAGACAACTAGCAATAGAAAAATCAACAGGGTAACAAAAATGTTCAAAAAAAAAAACAAAAATGAAAAAGTGCCACCCCGCTTTGACCCAAACCACTCCACCATTCTAGCAAGATTTTAATTTATCTTTCGCTATCACGTAATATTTGCAATTTTAAAAGCCTATTTTAATATATTTATTCCAAGGGCAACCTTTCAAACTAAGAAAAAAACATATACCAAAAGGTACTGAGAAAAGTTTATCATTCCATTTTCCTCAAAAAAAAAAATTATCAGTAATGTTTTCATACCTATTATACACTTTCCGAGCGAGAGTTGTCTTCCCAAGCCCACCCGTTCCTACAATTGAGACCACAGAACGCCTCATGATCTTTTCATCAAGCAATAAGCTGATAATTTTGTCTCTATCTGCTTCAAAGCCAACAATACCATCTTCATCAACATCTGGGAACACAATAGGCCGAACTGGCCGTCTGATTTCTCCTTCAGTACCCTCACCTAGATTGGTTATTCCAAACCTATCTCTACTTGCCTCAATCTCTTTGATCCTTTCCTGAATCTTATTGATCTCATTTGCAAGTCTGTGAACAGTTGGGATTTTTTTAATTCCCGTCCACAACCTCTTCCCTGCCTCTATAATGCCAGGTTTTTCTTCAGTTTTCTCTGAGTACTCTGAGAGGATGGTGTCAGTGACGTCTTCTATGTCATAGGCAACATCTCTCACCTCCTTCACCCACTGCTTCTGCCTCTCGTCCACAATCCGTTTCCTGTCGGCATCTTTGAGGAAAGCCTGAAACAACCTCAGTTCACAGGTCAACTTCTCCACTTGCTTACTAACACCGTTTAGGTGCAGCACTTCCATAACAAAAGCATCTCCTAGCTTTTCCAGAACAAACTTTACTACACCCGCAGCCATATCTTTAGTCCCGCAAGTTAATTAGGTAGCATGTCAGCTGATAAAGTGGATTTGCTTGAAAAGAAGCTTGCTGGGTTGTGGAGTTGAGTAGTGGTACATAGAATGGGCTTTCTTTGGTGGGTGTTATGAGACTAGACTATGAATGAGAATGCACTACAATAAGGCTGGCCGGTTGATGACCTTGACTTTGCAACGCGTTTGGTGAATAGAACAATCAATGATTATCAGTAACATATGTTATCAGGAAAAAAGGATATAACCCCTTATAATTTCCTCCAATTGAATATGATCTTCTTCAATTGAAAATAAACCCTGCCAATCTTCAAAATTGAAAATAACCCACCCCTTTTAATTAATTTCAATTATTATTTAATTAGAAAAAAAAATCATTGTCTATTTCCAAACTTCATCTTCTCTAACGATACCAAAACGTCTGTATTTGTTCTTTCTGAAATTGGCGATTGTGATCTTTCTAAATCGCTTGGTCTCTGCTCATATGATCTCTCTCTCTCTCTCTATCTCTTCTATATCTTGCCTAATAAAAACTACTGACTGGTATGGAATGGCATGGAATAACCGATCTAAGTGGGGGTATTTCTATGCTCAATTGCAGCGTGTTGAACAATTTCATTTCCAGAATGCTCAATTGTTGTTATTACCTGACTCCCTCAAGTTTATGCTAACCTAGTACCCTGTATATCGCTAGATCGCTAGAGAATCTTGTAGCAGAAGAATGGAGTTTGGAAATCGCTGGATAATAAGCATTTCCGGCAAGGAGGGTATTTTGGTCACAAAAATTAAGCAATTGATTTTTGTAAATAAAAAATGATTAGATTTAATTAAAAAAAGGGGGTTATCTCTCTAAAAATTATGATTTGAGGAGGTTATTTCTAGTTTTGAAGATTGTAGGAGGTTATTTCCAATTGAGAATATTATAGTGGTTATATTCAATTTTCCCTTTATATTAATTCGAAGTAGTTTACGATTAATAGATTGTCTATTGATCGGATGACTTGGTTTTTGTCCTTTAATAACGCCAGCAATTGGTGCCTTGCACCTCTTTATTGACCTACAAAGTCTACTTTGCAAGTAGTTAATATAACGGAGCTGTTAATATCAAAGAAAAGAAATGGCCTGGCACTATCGTAATTTTTTGACAAGTCAATAGTTAAGTGGTTAACATTTAACAAGTAACTTCTCCATACATGTACTCACTAACCTCATAAGAAATTGGATTCAAACTACATTTATGTAAAAAAAAAAAAAAAAAAGTAAAATGATTTAAACTCCGCTGAAAGAGGAAGAGGAATAAATTAAGTATATTGCACATTAAACTATATCTCTCTAAATAAATGATATATTCATTGGAAAAAAAAAAAAAACAAAGGCTGTTTGGGTTAGAGGAGTATTAGCACATAAGATTCTGAGTGAATGTTTGGTTAGTGCAATATACTTCCTATTTGTAACTCTAGGTATAGCTTCTCAAGGCCTCAGGTCAGGTCTGATATTTCACGGGAACCGTGCAGGTAGCAATTAGACCTAGGAAGTACGATCAAAATCAATCCGAGCTGAATCTACTGAAATCTGTAGAATTGGAGAAAGACCGACAATTAATAGAATAGAAGAGTTCTGGATCACAGATCAGGGGACGGAAGGATGTAAATATGATAAACTGCGTCAAATATGAGATAAATAGTAGAATAAAACTATTTATCTCCTTCATGTTTGATGTGACTGACTCATTATTTTCTACTAGTGGGTTCGTCGAGCGTGGCGCGACCTATTTTTTGTCTTTGTCTTTTTGTTATATTTCCTCTCATCTTTTTATTAAATCTTACTATTAAAGTAGTTTTTATTTGTAGTTTATTACATCTACGAACCATAGTGGAAACAGATAAATTTATTTTAAAAAAAAATAAAAATAAGATCAAAGATAGGAACATTAATGTCAAGATTTTATTAGTAGTTTAGTCTATTACATAAATGTTGTATATCTTCTTCAACAGGAGGCCTACGTATAAAACTAAAATGTGATAATCACCTATACAATATGTACCGTTCCAACAGTACTTTTGTCCGAATAATGTGAACCTATAAGTCAATAAATGGGACTAATGCCAAAATATATTGACAAACTTTTTGAAGACAATTTTCTTAATTCCATCTATTATGATAAGTCCGAGAGAAATAAGAAAAATACCTTTGTATGCTTCACAAACCCCAACTGCAATAAAGATAATACCATCAAACCCAATGTGTTAGGCTCTACACCCTTAAAATAATATGCATAGAATTGTAAGGTGATTGAACCATGCTAATCTTTCAATAGAAGTCTAATTAGGTAAATTAACAAATTGTAAATATTAGCCAAATTAAGAAAACGTGTGAGCATTATATTAGCCAAATTAAAAACCTACTTGTGAACATAACAGTAGGCTTGAACTATCTGAAGAGACATGTGAAGCGAAACATTTCTTCCATACATTAAAATTTAATAGATGCTGAAAATAATGCAACTAAGCCTAAATAGAAATTGCATGATGTACCCCTTGTAGTTAATGTTCTCAGTGTAATAGTAGGTTGCTGATTTCAGAAATTTTTTTTTTTATACGTTATTATAGATCACGAACAACCTAAGTTTTCAGTAAGGTTTTTCTGCACCGACTCTTTATCGGTCACTTTTGTTTCAAACATAACTCAGTTATCTTTTCAAATTATAGAATCTAGAGTGAACCTGGCAGTGATTAAATCCTCAACAACAACAAAAAAAGTCGTAGTTGCAGTCCTTTAATTGATTTTGCTCTCCGTCGAACAGACCCTGTGTAGAATGAATAAAACAACAAAGCAAAGGGAATTAATAAGCTAAATATCTAGATGAGCACAACAGGCTTTAAAAGTTGAAAATGATAGGGATTCATACCAAAAACTCTTGGGTATTCATACTGTTACATTTGTTAACTAATATATGTTGAGGAAATTATTGCTCTAACCACCATGAACCAATGTACATTCTCCAAGAGAAGTTGAAAGATATCCAATCATCTCTACCCTATTACTTGAGTTACCAAATGAATAAGCAACAATGTACAGCCTATTCGTTGTCAAACCCACATCTGTTTTCCAAACAGTCAAGGTCCAAATAGAAGAGAGTTTCAGATCCAGACCCAACCTAGTAAGGAAGGAACTAAACCCAAACCCATTTAAGCCTGGAAATTTAGAATTTCCCCCCTCTATTTCTAAACAAAAACTCATTTTTGTTCACCTAAGCCCTGAAAAACTTCAGGAATTCACAAACTCACCCCTGTTTCCATAGCAGAACCTAAAATCTCGTACCAGCAACTGGTACACAACCTGAGCCTGCACCAAAATCACATCCAGAGTTTATTGCGTCCGCATAAGAACCTGTTCACACGAAGACATACATATTAAACTTCATTTACATTGTGTATACTAAACAAATAGACGAACAGAAGCCGAGAAAGTTGAAAAAATACATGTATTTGCATCTTGAATAGAAGCAAACTAATAAATAATTTTCTGAACCAAACTAAATTTAAGGTGAAATTTCCTTTCGTACAATAGAGAATAATCAAATCAAATTTACATGTATGTTGGAATAATCGAAAATATTCCTATTGACTATTTTGACCATTAATATGTCTCCTAAGCAGGCAGCTATATTGCATATTATGTTATTCTAATTTTCGACTCTCCATTTTATCCTTGCTCCTCCTTTTGGAAATTACAATGAATTAATTTATATATAAGCACTATCATTTCCCATTTACATTACTGGAGAGGGGATGACTGTAACTATTAGCTAACATTTTGTAATCATTTATAATCGCAACAAAAATATTTATATATGTTAAATTAAAATTTCGCATTATTTGTAGGTCCATAGGGAAAAAATTTTGAAGGAGCAAAAAACTCACATGCATGTTGATTACCTGTCCTCCAATTTATCATCTCACGATTTGACCCAGGAATCTATATTTTGTTCAATTCTCCTGTAATTATGCTACGATGTAATGTAAATAAGGGTTAATGTAATGTAATCCATATTTTCTGATGGGTAATGGTAAAAATTTGCTTAATTTTTTTTTTATTTTCCTGGAGCTTCAACATCCAAAAGAAGTTTTTTGTATGAAAGTGTTTGAGTGCACCGTTGTAATATTATAAATGTATGAAGATAAATGTCTGAAGATTTTTAATTGACCCACTTACTAAAGTACTAACTTTCTCCAAAAACTTCCAGCAAGGATCCTACTGTTTTTGTCCTCGCATCTCTAACAGAAGCTACAATTAAGACAAAAAAAAAGTGATCGGCACAAAATCAAAGAGAAATTATAGCATCAAGTTCATGCCCTATAATTTCTTTTCTTTGGTATAATTTCAAGCTGGGATCAAACTGCGCGGCACTGAATGGTCTCCGTACAGTGAGCAAACACTTTGAAATCATAGAAAGAGCTATTAAATTCAAAAGCACAATTTTTTTTTCAAGGGGCGAAACTGTTGATGGCCCGGTACTGTAATAATAAAAATTTAACTCTTTCAACTGTGTTGAAATGGTAATGCCTTCATCCTGTATATCTATCTTGAAATGCACTGGTTCGAATGACTCTGTGATCTCCTCTACAATAAAAGTTATTTTCTGGGTAGCAAAAATCAGCAAAAATGCAAACAAATCATACAGAGCAGGTACACAAATAACAGAAAAGAATGATTACCTTTCAATTTGGCAACAATTTCGATTTTAGCCAATGTCTTTTTGGCACAGGAGCTGGTTGGCGAATTTTGGCCTGAAAAATAAAAAAATTACAACATTTAAGTATTGCCAATACTGCAAAACGTAATTAAAATGAAAACTAATAATCACTCTTTGTAGCATTTAGAAGAAACATTCGTTTTTTCGTCTCTCCATGAGAGGGAAAATCTAAGAAATAATACAGAAATTAAGGATCTACAATATTAGAAAACAAAAACTAAGTGTGAGAAGCAAAATCCAATGCAATGAGGCGAAGATGAGAAAACCTAGGAGGAGAAGAAGGAATCCACAAAATTCACCAGTCCAAAGAACTCAAACGGAGGAAGAGCACAAAAGAAAAGTAAGAAAGAGAGGGAAAAACGCAGAAGGAAAGAGGTGATGGCCACATCAGAAATCTAAAAAATTGCTGAAATACCAATCGCCAGAAGAAGGCAAAAGAGGAACATAACGGTGGATAGATCGACACCATGAGAAGCAAAAGCTTAGATCCGATTCAGTTCTCATAGAAAGACTTTTGTTTTCATTTTCGTTGCAACAGAAAAACCCTAAATCCGGAGCGAGAGAAGAATTTGATACTTATTAATTTAGCTTACCATGCCAATGAAACTAAACACAGCTAGCCTCGTCTTGTATGTATGCATTTGGTACCGATTAAACCATAGATAGCCCCTAGGTCGGTAAAAAGTGATAAGATTTATTTCTTGTAGTTGATCACGGCACGCAACGCGGCTCGCTGGCTCCTTTTGCTTGAAAGCTGGATTTCATTCCTCATAGGCTATAGCGCATTCATCAAAAAATGGACTGATCAGAGTCGAGATTGGAATTTTCTCCATCCAGAGAGAAGAAGCGTCAGACTAAATGGTCTCGTACAGGAGCAAAACCTTTTTGGGCGAGCAATGTGAAAGAGGAGAGAGCGAGAAGGTAAGAGAGAGAACGCAGGAACTCTCTAGAATAAAGACATCGGACGATCATGATCCACGCGCGAAGATTGAACGGACAGGATTGATTACTGTCCGAACAACTGTAGAGCTATAGTTTGGTCAAAAAAAAGTCAGAGAGCGCGGTTTAATATATTACTAGGCGCGGTGTCGCGCGTTGCGCGACCTACTGGTATTATAAAATTGTGTTCAAGTGATTTGTCAGTTCTCTTGATTGATAGTAGAAAGTGGACTGGAGATCAAAAAAGGGGGGAAACGGGGATGGCTGGATATCTTTTGCGATGGTGGAAAGATTGCAGGCAATATATTTTAGATGGCTCTGCATGAATTGTGTGTACCGATATAAGCGTTTGTTTTTGTATCGACTGCATGTGGGTTTGGTTTGTTATGGAGGTTTCGTATGTTCACAGGAAGACTGTTTTTCGCTGGCGTTATATGGTTCTGAATTATTATATTTTTTTTTTTTTGTGTTCATAGTATGTAATTGACTGGGGTGAAATTTTGTTAATATATGAGTTATGCAGGAAATCGCAGGATGTTGCAATACTATTATAGCAGTGCTTGTTAGAGAAAAATAAAGGGATAGTATTAATAGGAGATGGCATTTTTTTTAACAGATTTTTTATTATTTTATTGGGGAAAAGAATGGCCAAATAGAAATGAATGCGTGCCGAACTAATTAAAGTAGAAAAAAGTTTAGGTGTGTGGTGATAAAGCTGAATAAAGTAAAAGAATGTGCAGTGTGTTTTGTTGTTTCTG
Source organism: Rhynchospora breviuscula (assembly GCA_027562975.1). NCBI lineage: Eukaryota > Viridiplantae > Streptophyta > Magnoliopsida > Poales > Cyperaceae > Rhynchospora > Rhynchospora breviuscula. The sequence goes on along the minus strand of CM050398.1, from coordinate 74,676,034 downwards.
GTGTGTGCCTCAATTTAGAATATATATGTGTTTTTGCACAGATGTATTGGGAGCTGGATGACGAAATAGTACAGTGGAAGTTTGTCTATATATAGTATGTCTGGTCCGGCATGGATATAAGCTCTTTTGGAAGAGGCAACCAAATATCAGAAGAATAAATTTCTGGAGCATGGAGCGAGGAGAGAAAAGTGCTGTTCCTAAGGTAATATGCTGTGCTGTGTCGCAATATCTGTAGGTAGGAGTACTGTATAACGTTCAGTTTTTCTTTTTTTGTCTGTTGCAAAAGTAGGAAGTTGATGTTCTGAGGATGAGTGGTTATTGTGCTGCTGGTTCTGGTGGTGTGAGAGCATGGACCATGCCTGGTAGGGTTGGGGATGTTGTAACTGGCGATGTGGCGGTTGGTGAGGGTGATGTGGCAGAAGAGAAGTGAACGTTTATGCTTGGTTTCAGTTGTGAGGGATTTGATGGCTGTTTTTTGTTTTTTTTTATTTATTTTTTTTGTTTTCTATTTGGTGTTTGCTGTGTAAGTGATTGGGTGGTGTTTGTGTGTGATCGAGCTGGTTTGAATGTGCTATTAAATATTAATGAGATTGTAGAATGGAATGTTGGTTTTCTATGTGTATGTGTGTGGGTTGTGTTTTGTATTGATTCACAGAAGTAGTATCAGATTTTTTTATCAAGATACAACAGGAACATAATATGTGACAGTACATTTTCTAGTTTGCATGCTATTATGCTATGATACAATGTGATGCAGTATGCACTGTGACAGACCACACTCATCACTAATAGATAGCTGAAGTTTTTGTTGGCATTGTAAATACAGGATTTCCAAAATGATAAGGGACACTTGTAGGTAGTCATCAGTAAGATGTCTTATAGACAAAAGTAGAGATGTTTAGGAAGGTTATAGATACCTTTCTCATTAGTAGGTGGGGAGATCACTGATGATATAAACAGTGGTGCTGTGATGCATGATAGTATTTTACTTTTCTGCTGTAGATTCTGCCTCAGCTGTGTGGGATGCTGATCTGTGTGGGATTGAATTGTGTGTTAGTGTGCAATCATTTTATTTGTCTAGATCGCAAGATGATATAGCTGTTGTGTTGGTATGATTGTACAGTGAGAGCACCTTTGTGTTTCATCAGATGGAGAGGGACCAAATTCTAGTTTTCTTCTTACAGTTTTTGTAGAGGTCATTGGTGGATCTTCTGTATCTGGTGAAGATCTGCAGAGATTGAATTTGTAAGTTTTATGCAAAGATATTTTAGCTGTTGTTGCAGAGGAATGATAACATCAAATATTTTATGAGCATGGTATGTGTAGACTGTTTTTTATTTATGGTTGTGGAAATAAATTGCTAAGCAGTTTTTTTTATTGTAATAACAGAAATATGTGTTTGTATGAGTTATCATGCATCTATCATGCTTGACTGGTGAAGTGAAAGAAGAATAAGACCTCTTTTGAGTGCTTTCTTCTGTGTTTTGTAGTGTGATGGTGGTGGGTTGAGCTGATGTAGGTTAGTGTTGTTCTGATGCAGGTGTAACAGGCACTGTTGGTGTTGGCACATTTTGTTGTTCTGCTGGAGGGTATTGCAACAGGAGGATTGGTTGTGGCAATAAGGGCAGCATGTCTTCTGGAACTTGGTTATGTCGTGTGACAGTGTAGCTGCGATTTGCTTCATAGCCGCCAGGTTGTTTTCCTGAAATTGTGAAAAGATATGCTTTGTTGAGGATAGCAAGGAGTGTCGGTGCTGCTCTATTGTCTTGCTGTCTATCATGTTCTGCTTTAAGTGTAACTGCATCGGTTCCAACAATCATCTCGCCAGTTTTACCGAGAAGGACGAATTCGGCTGCTCCTGTCTGATCTCTGACATGCACTCTGATTCCGTACTTGTAGCATGGAAGAGTGTTGGTACTAAAAAACTGTATGGATGACAACTATGATAGTAAAGTACAGATCTTGGAACAGGATGGTTACCATAGTATGAAGTGTTTTCTAGGAAGATAGCAGTTTGCGCAGTATAAACTGCCTGTGCTTTGTTCGAGTTTCTTGTGGCATTCAGTACATGCTCGATAGCACCAGTCGAATGGATTGATAACATGTCTTATGCGTGCTGCGCATTCGTAGAGGGATTCCTGTTTGATGCAGACATGTAAGATTGATTATGAGAATATCAAGTCAGAAATTTTATTTATTTTTTTTTTTTTTTTTGTAAATTTGTTTATCAGGGAGGGCTGACAGTAAAGTTATCAAGATATAGCGCATTCAGATCTGCTAAGGTGATTCTTATAGGGTTTGGTTTGGGAAGTAATGTCTGCAGTGGTGGAATTCTGTTGAACATCTCTTGAGTTGCATGCAAAACTATAGGTTGTCCATCGAAAGGCATGCTGCAAAAAAGAGGTAACTAATTTATTGTTATATTTTTGGTATGTTTAATTTGTGAGGATAGTTTTTTTTGTTTGTTACAGTGAATATGAATTAATTGTTGCAGATTGTGTTGAGAAGAACAAAGAAAAAATGTACAACTCCTGAAGATATTGTGAGATCTCTTCCAGGTTGGTGTCAAAATAAAATCGTGTTCTTGTGTATGTCTTGAGACCATACATTTCTGTGGAGTTAAAAAAGGAACCAGATTAGTTTATATAGTGATGAGTACTTGGATAGGATAAAAGAATGATATCATTTTTTGCAAAACAGTGTTGCAGGATATTGTATGATGAGGAATATTACTTTGGAATTTATTAATCTGCAGGCCACTGCACGCAATAATGACTGGACCCTCTTTTGATTTTTCATAGAGTGTGGTCAGGTTGAATCTATCAATAAATTCTGCCCAGAGTGTGACATCCATCGTGTATCCTCTGTGGAAGAAATAGAACAGTGTATTATTTCTCCTGATGAGGTATTATTTTGAGGTTAGAATAAGGAGAGAGTTTGTACAAATATTATAGTTTGTGGCAGCAGTAATACTTTTGATCTGTCAGATACATGGTTTGGATTCTTGTGTTCCCTGCAGATACAACAGTGCGGATATCGCTGAATCCTGAGATTCTTCCTATAATATCTGGAGAAAGAAATGTAATATTTTTGTATTAGGAAAAAGTGTGACATATTATCTAAATTGATGAGAAATAGTTGTAATAGTGACTAATTGATACCTGGAACTGCTTTTTCGTGTACTATTTATTTGCTGACTGCTTCAAATGGTTTAAAATCGAAGTAGTATGATGGTATTTTGTATAAGTTCGGAGGAAGAAGTTTCACTTGTGTTTCTGATGTCAGTTTCAATGAGCATTCATGTTCAACAAACTTGTAGTCTTTTTTCGAATTTTCGATAGTAAACCTTGTTATCTCAACTATGTTGTGTTCAGCAAAAACGTTTGAGAGTCTTTCGTAGTCTAGAGTCATAACAATGCCTTGTATCTTGCCGCCCTGCAATAGAAATGATGCTTGTTTAGCATTTGTGTGATACTATGTTGTTTTCCTATATAAATGAATAGAACACTAACTGAGGAAGAAAGGATAGAATATGAAGAGAAAGAAAAGCAAAATATTGTGGGTACTGTATGATCAATAAGAAGGAAGCCCATCTTCCAAACTTTGCCACGGCGAGGATCTGATGCCGGCCAGATTTTGACAGGCCTTACATGAATTCTGGCGAGTTGTGTTTCAGTCGTTGTTGTTAGTGTGGATAGCAGTACTGGAGCTTGCATTTTGATCTGGAATAATTAAATTGATATTCAGATTCAGAACAAACATTGTATGTGAATGAAGTTACTATTAAATGTAAAGTGTAAAACAAACATGCTGTATTTGTAGAAAAAATAAAAGGATAATGAAATCACCGTTTTGCGTTGTTGCAGGAGGAAGCATACGAAAGATTTCTTTGTAGACGATATTTTTTGTGTAATTTCTATGCTTATTATCTGGATTAATAATGATGATCTTTAGACCATTTGCAGATGTTGTTCTAGAAAAGGCAACATACAGTTGTCCATGGCTAAATACTGGCTCTGTGAGATAGACACCAACAACATAAAGAGATTGACCTTGACTTTTATTTATAGTCATTGCATAACATATTTTAATAGGAAATTGTTTTCTTCTCATAATGAAAGGAAGTTTTTCGTCCTCATGCAAAAATATTATCCGAGGGATCTGAACATCTCTGCCTTTCGCAGGGCCTGTTATGACTCTAGCAGTGAGGACTCGGTTACCCAACTTTGTTATAATTATTCTTGTACCATTGCATAAATCATTTGTCTGATCCATATTTCTGAGTAGCATCACTGGGACACCAATTTTTAGACTGAGTTTATGACATGGAAGAGACCCTGATGTGATTGCACCAAGAATATCAGGACCAAAGATGGTGTGTATATCTTCAGGTAGAGTCTCAGAAGCGCCTATTGTGTCAAAACTATAGTAATCATGCTGTTGTCCAGGAACTTGTCTAAGGACAACATCATTTAGGATGTTGGCATGTGAATTTTTGGGAGTTATTACAGCTCGTTGCTGCAAGTACATATCATCCTGAAATTTATGTTGGAAATCAGTATAAACTGCATCAATGATAGCTTGTTCTGGATTGTCTGAACTGCTGATCAGAAATTCGTCTGGTATCTGAATCCAATCAGGTTCCGGGCTGTCATAGAGTTTGATTGTCTGTGCTTGACCATCTCCAACTGCCAACAGCCATGCTGCAAATGTTGCAAGCAGTTCTGTATCTGATGATGTGTGGTTTGATACCAGAAGACGCATGTTTATTGTTAATCTCATCAAATGACAGGACGGCCATAGGTAAGAATGGAGTATAGATGCTGCAATGATTTGAGATCTGCCAGCATGTGGTATAACTGGGAGTGTTTGTCTAAAATCGCCTCCTAAAACAACTGTGACTCCTCCAAAAGGTTTTGTCTGGTTTGACGGATGAGAATCTGAAAGAATGTCTCGCATTGAATGATCAAGAGCTTCGAAGCACAGCTTGTTATTCATTGGTGCTTCGTCCCAGATTATCAGTGAAGTTTGGAGCAACAAATGTGCAAGGTGTGTGTGTTTTTTTATAGCACATGTTGCGCCTTCTCTCAGCTTCAATGGTATTTTGAATCGGTAATAAGCTGTCACACCTCCCTGCAGCAGAAGTGATGACAACCCTGACGATGCAACTGCGAGAACAATTTTTCCTTGTCCTCTTAAGTATGCTGTCAGTACCCGCCACAGAAAAGTTTTTCCTGTGCCACCGTGGCCATACACAAAAAAGAGTTTACCATACCGTGATACAACAGATTGCAGAATGGCATCAAATATAATCCTTTGCTCATTGTTCAGACCGGCCATGAGATGAGGAATCTGATGGCGGAGCTCGATAGTGTTGAAAGAATACTGCTCAGCTAGCAATCTATTTTGATGATAATTTGTTCTCGGCTCTGATGGTACTGGGAGATGAACATGATTTAAGGTGTATCCTCTATGAAACAAAATGTCTTCTAGTTCATACAAAATATGATCCTTGAGGATGACAGGATTGATGGTCATTTCAGGGTTGTTGTTATCATGTTTGATTCTCTGGATTACGTCGTCTCCTAAATACTCCCAGCAAGACGCCTAGAGTTCGGAGGCATCTGCAATCTCTGAAAAGAGGAGTATATTTACGAAGAGACACCTTAATTGTGGGCTTGAAGCCATTGCAGCAGCATCCTGCATTGTGGCAACCCATTCAGTATTATTGTTTAGTAGGCCGAGAGCATTACATGCTTCTTTGAATGTTGGATACAGCACTCCATTGGATGTGCGAAGGTGTTGAAAGGAGGATGCACCATGAACATAATTGAGGAGCATCCTCACATAATAAACATCACCAGCAGTCGGGTGCACAAAATGCATCCGCGCCAATCTATCACCCTGGAGTCTGTATCTCCATACTTTTTCATCTTCATGCCATGTATAGTATTTTGTCACTTGTGAATATGTGAGGCTGTGAGCGAAGGGATCTATGGCATTAAGTTCGAACCATGCTGTTAGTTTGGTGCACCTGCTAACAGGATTGTTCGCAAGATGCTAAAGGGATTGGGAGTCATGAAAAAGGAGATTGTTTTCAAATGGCAAATGCACTGGAAGTCTTTCAACTGTAGGATTGCTATAATGGATACCAAACTGAAACAAATGCCAAATTGATTCGTGAGATGTGAGGTATCGACAATCTAAATAATCAAGAACCTCATCAACAATTTGATTCTGGTTGTTCTGGTGCTCAACTGCTGGCATGTTTGGGTTTGAATTTCTATGGATGGCTATCCTATCACGATCTCGACCTTTGCAGATGTATTTGAAAAGGTATTTGATCATCATTGATGTATGGCATCGCTCAACATTAATATGAGCTGAATATTTAAACAATAAATTGATGTTGTATGGCACAACAAATGTATTGTCTAGCTGAATGCCATTTTTTTCTGCTGTTATGCATGTATCCCTCCTCTTATAAAGGACAACACCATCCTCTGATATTATAGTTGACTGGTGGAAGGATTTTGGGAAATATTTTGTGCATCTCCGACTCTTCATGCATGGTGAATTCGGTCGTCTTAGACCGCATGGGCCATGCATCATAAACTGAGACACAATTGAATGACCTTCTGAATCATGTGCTGGATCTGGAAGCTCTGCTGAGATAACTCTATCAATGCTTGTGCTGTCTGATAAACTCCCTGGTGTTCCTAACCAGAGAATGATGTGTGCGTGGGGCAACCCTCTTTTCTGAAACTCCACTGAATATATCACTTAATTGTGATAATATGGAGTTGAAGAAAAAAAAGAGTTGATCCCAAGATAGAATAGAAGAAGAATGGGAAAAAGGAAATTTGATCAGAAAATTATGCTTACTATGATGATTGATATTATTAAAATTGAATGAATGAGCACCAGGACAACAGCAGAGCAATTGTAAATGTACAGAGGGAAGAGAATGGTAATATGATGGAAAAACGATTTTTTATAAGAATGTGCTTACATGCTGATACAGGTCCAAAGAATCTGCCATCCCTGAAATCGCGCACCATCAGATTCAATTTCATTCTAAAAACACGGCAAACTAAATCAGGTCGATCAGCTGCACGCTGTCCGGGAAATAGATTGCGGGTGATTTCTGGCCATGCAGGATTGGAAGTGAATGTAATGAAGAGGTGCGGTGTACCAAGATGTTTACAAATAGCAACTGCATCTTGGTAATTTTGGAACATGTATCTAGGGCTGTCGACATGTGATGCAGGTAAAATGACACGTCTGCCAATGGTGTCACCAAACATATCGGAGTTCACAACTGCGTTCCTGACATTATTGTAGGTTTCCGATCGCAGTGTTGCCTGATTTGCCCGCACAAATGATAGTCGTGATTGCTCGACACATGCATACATGTCGACTGCGATTTGTTGGAGAAGACGACTGCACTTCAACAATATGTTGCACCCAATAGCGCGTACATGCAGCCTGTAACAATAGTACTCATTCATTGTTACATGCTGCCGTACACTGGATGAAGTTGATGGTGCTGTGGTGCTGTATTCTATATTAAGATGAAAGCCATCTTCTCCGTGGGCAAAAACCAAAGGGTATTGGAACGGCATATATGATGGATGCAAAGAACTTATCCGCTGTAACAAACCAGACCGGCGCTGGACAATGATATCACGATCATGGTGGGTTGTATCAAGGTCGCCGACAACTAACCCAACAACTTCAGAAGCTGCTGGTGCAGCATACTGTCTGCCATCACCAGATCTGTGAGCGACAATCCTGAGATGCAGATTATCGTCAGGATCTGCTAAAATTCGTTCACGGACAGATCTGAATGCTTGAACATAACAGTTATGTTGTCCAAGCATGGCACTCAGTGCTTGCACTATATGAGAGCGTGGTGCAGAAAGACTGTCATCAGTTGAGAACAAACCAAGACGATTGGAAATTTCATTTTGGGTGTCATACATATAGAGCTGAGCAAACCTAGGCGGTTCATCATCAAGTGGTAATAAAGAACCTATCAAATGGCAGAGCTGCCCTGATACTCTGAAGACATATGGTGCATTCCCTGCATTGATCCTTTCATCTACTTGAACACCCATCGAGGTGAATGCAAACATAGAATTGTACATGCGGATGTTGTCCAGAAAATGTCTTGAGTCAGGGCCTCCTAGAGGATCGAGCAGCTCTGAGAGTGGTGATGGAGTTGGGTTCAAATTATCCAGAACTACTTTACCGCCCCGGCAGCAAGGATTGTACACTGGAGAACCAACACGTGATTCACGGCGGCAGCGTTCATCATACCAATAAAGAGCATGACACTTTGGACACATTTCTGAGAGATCGCCAAAATCATGATAGGACGGTCTATTTCCTACAGACGCAAAATGAAGAGCAAGAAAGAATATAAACGAAGTGGACATCAAGGTTGGATGAATTGTGTACATGTAATGCCAGCATGCAGGCCAAAAGGACGGTAATGAGAATAATACAAACCTAAATCAGGTATAGGGACCGCAGGCGGTGTCTCAGGTGTTGCTGGTGAAGATGATGAAGAAAACAAAGGTGAAGAAGAGTGATGTGGTGACTGAGAAGAATGCTGATGTGAAATCCAAGAAGAAGACTGAGCACCAGAAGAGTCATCATGTAGATCTATTGCTGGACAATGCTGACTGTCTTTAGAGACAAAAGCATTTTTAGCAAGCTAACATGCATGATTAAGAGAAAGAAATCGGTAGAAAAGAAATGAAAACAGTTATGAACAACAAAATCTGAGAAAGAGAGGATAAGATTGAAGTGAAGGAACAAACTGTGAGCACGGAAGTCTGCCAGAGTCATATTCCATTCTGGTGAATTGATCAAAGGCGAAGCAGATTCATCGGAAACCAGGATAAGTCTGCGACGTGTTTGACGTGGATAAACAATGGTACTGCCTGAAAATGGAACACTGTTACACATAAGGAACAGGAATAGGCAGCAGCAGAAACCAAAGAAAATAAGAGAAACGACAGAACATACTTATAAGAGAAGAGTCAGAACTGCAGCCATCAATAGATTGTTCTGATAAAGAGGATGCCGGAGAAGTAAATGTCTGAGCATGACCGTAGGTTGCAAGACGATGTCTGCGGGTAGCATCATCTTTAAGACAGAAGAAGAGAGAAAGATAAGAATAGAATGCTGACAAACGAATGATAGCTTGTAGCTATCAAGTATAGGAAGATTGAACAATGAAAGATTGGGCGCGAAACAGCATACGAATTGATTGTGTGCCAATGAACAATAAGCAAGAGAAAGAAGATAGGCTGACAAACAGATCCAGAAAAAAAGCGTAGGCAGGGAGTATAAAATTCTGCAATACAACAGAAGGATAGCCAACAGGATAGATTGAGAATAAACAGACGGAGCTGCAGAAATAGTAGGAGAAAAAGAAGAATGAAATCACAGGAAACCACATACCAATATCGTCTAATGGAGTAGAATCATTGTACGGTTCATGATGCAGACCGACTGCAAATGTTGTACCACGCCGCATAACGAAAATGAAGAACAAAACTACATAAGCGTAGACCTCTTAGAACGATGACGAAAAGACTGAAAGAACAGAACGAAAATTACACACAATGCACACAGAAATGCAAAATCCAGGAGCAACACTACACAGGGATTGCACTTCTCTACCTAACACTAAAATCGCAAGCTGATATAACTATGAGCAAGAATTCCATAGTTGATTAGTTGCTATGACATTACCAGTAACTATCATAGGTACCTCCACTATCCAAGTTGGATATAGCTGAATGTGCACATGTGCTAAAAAAAATTCTAAATTTAACCTGATAGCATCAAACTTAACCTGACAGTAAACAATCGATATATTCTAAATTAATCTTAACATCTAAGCGCTGGACAGATATATGTGTGCATCAGAAACGCATGCGTAAAATATAAATATCAGACAAAATACCATCAACTAACCTGAAAAATGAACAGAAACAGGAAAGAAAAAAGAATAACAAAACAACAGACTCCTAAAAAAAAAAAATCACATCAAACAGGTAAAAACAATCAGAGGAAAACAGAACTCACAGAAGAAAAAGAAGAGCACCAAGAGGAAGGAGATTGAGAGCAGAACACAGCAGAACGCAGATTAGAAGCAGAGAAGAAAAGCAGACTGAATGCAGAAGCTAAATAAGCAACAACCTGCGAATAACATGAAAGGCAGTAAGAAAAACTCAGATAACAGATTTGTGAACATAAAAAACATGAGCACAAAAAAAAGAATGAAGAACAGAATAAGAGGACATGCGTATGACAAATGGAAAACATTTTTTGTATAGCAGATAACAAAGATCCCAAAAAAAAACCTGCTGTCAAATCAAAACAGCTATCTATCATCCTGCAGAAACCTAACTGTTTGGCCTACAAACCTGATGATACAATACATCCGAGCGGCAAGAACATCATACACCTAAGTAGCATATACCAACAATCATAACTGTAATCAAATCGAGAAACAGCATGGTAGTTGAGAGTATGGCAGGCTAAACCATAACCAGAATCCATGTTGTAGCATGTAAGAAAAGCAGAAGCACTCAGACTGCGACCAGGATCCTTACCTGTGCAGAGAAACAACAGCAGGAGACCCAGAACAGATCGCTAGCAAAGGAAAAGAAAGATAGTAAGCACCAAGGTGAAGCTAAAAAGGAAAAAAAAAAGAAAACCCGGAGCTAAAGCGAGAAAGAAGATAAGCGAAAGAAAAGAAGACCTGGCATGGACGAAAGCAGAGAGCAGGTGATAGAAAATGGCTGCAGAAGAAGAACAATCAGGAGGCGGTAATATCGAGCAACACCTACCAATGCAGGAGCCAAATAGGAACAAAACAGTTCTGCGATGAAATAGGTGAACACAGATCAGAAAAGACCAAGGCAGAGAAGCCAATCGGAAAGAGAGGAACAGAAAAGACCAATTCCAGAAGCATACCTGAGAGAAAAGCGCAGCATACGCCCGACAGGTGTAGGCCAAATACACCGGGGAAAAATCGAGAGAGTAGAGTCCACAAACCAGGCGCAGGCACCACAACAGGTCCGTACAGGCGCACATGAGGAGGCGATGGAGGCCATACCTCCGAACAAAGGTGGGAAAAAGCAGCGCAGCAAAATATCGCAGCAACAGCGAAAAGAGAAGACATCTAGAAGCATGCTCGGAAAAGGAGATCGAAGGGAGCATAAGACCTATCGAACGGGTGCGATGAGAGACAGCGCATAAGTCCTGTCGACGCCTAAAAGCAAGACCAACCGGAGAGAGAGAACCGCATCGCAGCCAGCCAATCTGACCCAACCCAAACCAACGATCAGGATTGATTACTGTCCGAACAACTGTAGAGCTATAGTTCGGTCAAAACAAAGTCAGACTGCGCAGCTTAATATATTAGAGGATTAGAGGATTCTTATTTTTCATCCTTGTGCAATCCACGCCAAAAACACACTAACACAGTTATAAAGCCCCATCTACATCCTCTCGTCCCTTAGATCTGTGAGGTCCAGTATACGTATTTGAGCCTGTCCGAATTTATACTTCCACAATCATCCTCCAGTTTCCGAAGTAGAACATTTGGAGTTGATTCCTAATTTCTGTTGTACACGGAAGTCCAAAATTACTAACATTCTGAAGAGTAATGGCAACAGTAAATACATCCAGAAAGAAGCATCTATCCAAATACGGAAGTATGTTAATGGCCATAGACTGGCTCTCATACACATACCTTTCCAATTATGATGGTAACTTGGCTGCACTATAGGAACACAATTGCCATGATATAATTTATACAGCACCAGCTTTCTGCATGTACATTGTACTCTCTCCATTGTTACAATATGCATTACAATCACATTGGTCAAACGAACTAGTAAATGATTAAACTAATTCCTCCTTCAAATTAAAGCTCCAGTGTTCATAATGACTGCAGTAAAGAAACTGGTAATATATTTTATTTATACTTTCTATATCAAGGCTTATGAGACGATCATTATTTTCTTTAGTATAAACTATATTGTGAGCCAAATCACCAGTACAAAATGCTTTCAATTCTTTTTACAGTATTTTCTTATGCATTAACCTCACACGGAATCATACGTAAATATATCACAGGCTACAGCTTTGATATAGCATAATTTTATGTTACACATTGGCCAACTTCATGCAGGACTTGCGAAAAAAATTAATCTCGAGACAATGATGCCCAATCGCACACTTAACGATTGGTTTGTTCATGTGTTAAATATGAAACCATCTTATCAAACCCATTCACAAGCTTGGAGGATCTCTTTTCAATCTCTCATACCTTGCGGTAAGGTATCTTGTCATACCATCTGCATTTACCTCAGTTGGGTTGTCAGCTTAACTTAAACAGGTGGAGGCAGGGCCCCATCAGGCCCCACCCTGCTTCCATCTCCACTTCTGTTTTCAGGTTCATGTTCCTGTTGTTGGTGTCGTCGTTGAGCTAGCATCTGGTTTCGCCTCAATCTCCACCTCATGCACTCGACCAACAGGGAATTGGTACTGATTGCAAGTCCAAAACCAGTAAATGCAGAAAGAAGTACTGCAAGAACTGCTGTTACCTTCAGCTAAATTTATAAAAGAAGCAATTGATATTAGATGAGGATCAACAACAATGAAAACAAGAAGATATTAATTCTACACAGCAAGAGTAAAACTATTGACTGCTTCATAGATTCCAGTACTGTACCAATATAGTTATGTTACTAACAGGTGTGACAACATATATGAATCCACACAACCATGCAAACATAGAAAGATATAAAATAATAAATGGAAGAAACAAATAAACAATTACATATGTGAAGGAAATGGCTTTACCAGCCGCAGCTTGATGTACAAGCTCAGTAAGTTTGTTACATAGTGGTAAGTATCCATCAGATTGAAATCTGATAGGCTCTTTTTACTTGTGAAATTTGTTTTCCTTAAAATGAGCATACCACATTGTAGAAGATATGAGCAAAGAGGATCACAATGGCAAACTGAAATGAAGCAAAAGCCCAGATATAATTCTTCTTCACTGAAAATTAAAAACAGGTTATCAACAACACAATTTAAAAAAAAAAGAAGTCTTCCAGAACAAAAGAAACATCTGATATTCAACTTAGCTTTCAATTTCACAAACTTCTCTTGTTAATTTTTTAGTTATTTGCAAATCACTTTTGATAACTAGAAATAAGATTTAGTCAAGCAACAATTAGTACTGCGTATACTGACATTTTCATATTGAGCCAAAATTTAGTCATTGCAAATTATGGATAAAGAAAAAGTTCAAAGCCTTTATCCCAAACAAGTTGGGGTAGGCTAGAAATGGCATCTTACCACTTGAGCTACTAGACCACATGCTCATTGCAAATTATGGATGATTTAAAAAATTATATTTTAATTAAAATTGTGCTTTTTTATGAACAAGTTTAAAAATAGTCATCGGCAAAATTGACACGATAAACTCTGTACTGTCAGGCTAATTTAACAATTGTGGCTGGTAGCTTATACCACCAAAGCTCAGCTGTACTTTACAAGCACAAGAAAAATTGGGATTTGTACTTGTGAGTACAATTAAGAAACAGCATTCATGCAAAATGCTTCCCTGAAAGAAAATCATCGTCACAAGTTGAAAGAAAGATGTATGTGACTATGTGTTACCACTTACCCATGGTAGAGGCAATCATAGAAGAGAGAAGCCCCAAAACACATGAGAAAGGCAAAGACACCGCTAGAGCCCGTGTATCCATATCACTAACCTTTTTATTCAAAATGTCAGACATGTTATAGTTAGGCCATTACCCCCAAAATGATAATCAATCTACTGTTAGACCATTATACAGAAAGCAGATGGTTCTTGTATAAAATAATTGATAGCAATGATGATTTAGCATCTAGTGAGCCTGAACTATCATGTTATAGGTTTTCTGTTTAAGACTGTAGCCATAACAAAGTTTATAGATTGATTAAAATGAGAAATTAACAGGTTAAGAGTATCCCCCCCCCCCCCCACCAAAAAAAAGCATTTTGTTCAGGGTCCAACTTCCAAAATTGCCAAAGAAACAGTTTAGCAAACATATGAAACAAAGGTTTAGATACCTTTATAACAAATACACAAGCACAAAAAAAATTGTTTAAAAAGAAACAAAAGATTGCATACTAGAAGTTGCTCCAAGAAGCAAAAATAAGCGAGCATGCTAACCATGATCAAGATAGGCACATCCTGCCAAACCCTGTCTCACATTTTAAAAATGTAAATAAGAAAAAAGAAACAATTAGAATACTAGTAAAGGAAATGTTAATGTTTACTGCTAAAAGTACATACAAAAGTGATATTAGACATAAGTGAATATCAGCATTTCAATCTTCATGATTAAAGAAACTTAATCATCTTCCTCAACTTCAACCTAGATGGATATAGAGTGCAATAAAGCTCCTAGATAGTGCAATAATAAGCAATAAAGCACTTTTTTTTAACCAACTTTGCACGAAATCAGAGTAATTATTACTATTGTTTAGCAGGAAATACATCCTGGCAGCAGGTAAATATCTTCTATTTGGGCTGTCATTTACTAATAATTTAAGTCTCAAAATGAGAAAATGATAATCCTGGGTCATCATTGGCCTAATAAAGCATAATTATTGGCCCATGAAATCAAAATTAACATATTGATTTGTTAGACATGCCAGTACAATGTTTTATCGACTGCTTTATTGCGCTAAACAGCAAATAACCCCTTCTCCATAAATGACCAATATAAACACCTCTTGCGCAAAAACACAAAAGTGCAAACACAAATAATCTAAACAATTACTTCAAAACAAATGGAAACATAGCAACTGCCAAATACAGCAATTTTGCCTATGAAGAGCAATTATCAGTATTATTTAACAGGAAACAGGTGCCAAATCCAGCATCCTGACAGCAGGTGAATATCTAGCAATCTTTTACTGGTTATTTAAGACTCAAATGATAATACTGGGTTACTATTGGCCCAATAAAGCATAATCATAGGTCTATATAATCAAAATGAAGATGTTGCTTTGTTAAGCATGAGCAAAACATGCCAATAAAGTGTTTTATCACCTGGTTTATTGTTATAACTGCTAAATAAATCATGCACAGAAACAGCACCACAACACAAGAATCCAGAACAATAATTCAAAACGAAAATAGAAACATATTAAGAATGACAAATAACCTGTACCCACTGTCTTCACTTTGTTGGATAGCACCATGTGTTGCCCGTCTGGTACCATTTTGCGGATTTGGTATACGAAGCAAAGTTACTGGCAGGTTGCGTACATCTTGCTTGCACACATCACAAGTCTTGTTCCCTTTTATGCTAAACCACTTTATTGCACACTCCTTGTGTGCTAATGCAAGATCACCCTTGCAACTACATTCCATTTTTAAGGTTTCTCCTCCTTCAGCAAGTTCTACCATACAGATGCGGCATACTGCATCCTCTTCTGGAATATCTTCTCCTCCATCACTGGCTTCTGAATCTGATAAAACAACAATTTTATAGCATGCACTTGGCGACCAATGGGTAGAAAATGGTCATGGACCTGTTTGGGTTGGATAATTTGGTCTCTATAATTTGTAGTTCCAATTAAGACCTTAAGCATAGATATTATCTTCTCTCTTGGCTTGAGTTGGTGGAAAGTGCATGGAAAACCTTTTAGAGCTGAAAAAATCTTGTTATAGTATTTATGTGCCCATCAAATTCAGTTAGTCTCACTAAAGTAATTAAACAATAAACAAATATATGACAAGCCACTTTGGACCAAAACTTTGACAGTACAAGCTGGCAGTGGACGGCATCATACTAGCATATGCTTGTAATTGATAACATATAAAAGCACTATCAAATGAAAATTGAAGGATAGAGGAACAACTTGTACCTGTTTGTGTTTCTTCTATGTAACGACCTTGTGTGGAACTGGTATCATCTACACGTATGGGTCGAGGGGTCACTGGTATAACACGAATCAAGCCTTGTGAATCCATCCTTCTGAGACCAGCATTTTTCACATTTCCCGGAACAGAAAATGAGCGCCTGATCTTCTTTTGTACTTCAGCCTATCGTTAAATTCATTACAAGCAATTTAAGAAAAGGAAAAGCTTCATTTATAACCATAAAGGGAGTGATTCCTGAAAACCAAAGAATGATCATTGGTCCTCAATATCTCCAAGAGTCCAAAAACCACTTTGTTTATCACAAATTTGCATTTGGGTTATTTCCATTTAATAGAAATAAGTAGCCACAGATGACATCTCTCTTGTTTGAATAGTGCATTTGGGTTATTTCCACTTTTTTAAAGATCATCAGTTATGTTTAACTCTTATTTCCAGGTACCTATGTATAAGTGAAGTTTTATTGTTTCATATAAGAACATATTCATAAACAAATAACCAAAAGAACCTTACACCAGTTACATGAAGGTCAACAGCGTGACTGTCCTTACAAGTGGGTGCTGCAGTCCCAACAGGAGTCACAGGCAACGAATGTGTTCTTTTAGCAGAGACATTTGAGAACACCCTAGTTAAAGAAAATAGCCCGGAACCCGAGGGTCTTTCCAATTTTTCCCCTTCTGACAAAGGTTCTCCTGGCTTGATAAGTATAGTTCTTTCTCCCTCCTGAGATTCCTGACCCTCCTTTTGGGATCTGCTTCTTCCTATTAAGCTCTTTGAAGAAAGAATACTTCGCAAAGATGATTTTGCCCTTGTGGAAGATGGACGAGGGGGCAGGCCATGTCTTGAGGAACTAAGGTTTGGTGAAATGGTAATTCTTGTGGATGAGGGCAAATTAGAAATCTGGTTCTCTATTGTTCGATTAGGTATTTGTAAAGAGGAGAGGTTTGGTGGCTTTCGTGGGTTCAGTACAGTGGGTGTAGATACTTCTGTAGTCATATTTATTTCTTCTGAATTAAGTGCCTGTAGCCGTAACAAATAATTTAAGCATGTCACAGATGAAAATGTGCTGTAATTCAGAAGTTATTACAAGATTGGATGATACAATTGGTCCAAATTTGAAAAACTAGTTTCACAAGCATATTTTGAAAAGTTAGTTTCACAAACATATTGAAAATGATATATCTGAGCCTTATTTATTTATTTTTGTATCACTGATTTCTGGCAATTTACAGTGTTTCACTCTTAGAATGGAGTTAATGCAATAAATACTTCCAAATCTTATATGCAATGCATCGGTGTTACACAGTTTTTGCCAAATCAACATCAATTTTAAAATCAAACAAAAAATATGAAAAAAAAAGTTTTATAAACATATAACTGGCCAATAGCCTACCTATCATACCTTTAATATAATTATCTTTACTCTTTAGGAAAGTCATTAGTTGCAATCAAAATTTAGATTGATGAAATGGGATCAGCCATTTGCTGAAGGAGAAACATGCATAAATCTCATCAATTATATTGCATGATGAGGCATAGGTCCGTCCTACTAAATTTAGTGAAATCTTCTAATGATGATTGTAAAGTAAGCAATTCTATCTGTACATTTTAGATAACACAAGTATTTGACAAGTGGACAGTTTACTAAAGAAATTTACTCAATCTAGTTACAGAAATATCACTGTTAATTTAGAATTCACAAAAAAAAAAAAAATATTCTGAAAAAGAATTTATTACGGAACTCCTAACCATTTAGTGGTTTTTCCTACTGAAGCAGATCAGATCGGGAACCCCAAAGATAAAACATCCACAACAATTGACAATTATGCAACAAAATCTCAGAAAGAAAGACCACTAATGAGAACTTTTCCCAATTTGTACCACACTTCAGACCATTAAAACAAAAACCATGGTTAAATTTCTCAGGGAACAATTCCAAGAGTTGTACCAGTAAAATAAAGCGATATAAACACCCGTCCACTAAACAGAATTTCCAAACCAAGCACATAAAAATTGCAAAATTCTGTGCTTTCTCCCGAGAAGAAATAAATCTCTCACAAAATTTCAATAACAAATAACAAAATCTGAGAGATAATGGAAAAATACCTGGTGGTCACTTGAGGCTGAAGAAACCGCCTTCTCCATAAGCAAATCAAAACGCTACTTTAAGCAATTTGATTTGATGACGAAGCAGAGAGAGATGCCGCTGTTCCGTTTCAGTATTTACACTTGAGCTCGAAAAGGAAACAGTCAGTAAAAAGAATACAACCGAAAAGAATACTAGAAGAGTATTATTGATAATAAAATAATAAAAGGACGGAATAAAAGAATGTTTCTGTCTAGACGTGGAGCATTACTAATGAGTACTGACT
Organism: Rhynchospora breviuscula; assembly: GCA_027562975.1. Lineage (NCBI taxonomy): Eukaryota > Viridiplantae > Streptophyta > Magnoliopsida > Poales > Cyperaceae > Rhynchospora > Rhynchospora breviuscula. The sequence continues at coordinate 74,657,683 of CM050398.1, read as the reverse complement.
ACTGAGTAGTAACTAGTGAGAAATAGATCTTAGTTATGCTCACACCTTGACTGATGTCAACATTATATAATTTCTCACCTTCGCTGAGGTTAGCGAAATTAATTTTTAGGAGGATGGATGGCGCCATGGCGGATAAAATGGTTGACTGGATTATCTTACTTACAATTATTCAAATATAGTTGTTGTTGTTAAATATTAAAATTTTATTTTCTACTGTTATTTTTAAATTTCATTTATGAATTATTGCGTGTAATTACCCGGTCTTCTGTGCTTTTAAATTAAGAACATTAAAAGAAAAATGAAAATTCATTTGCATACTTCGATATTTTGGACCTTGATCAAGTATCAAATGAACTCTAAAATTTATAAAATTTATATAAAAACACATCACTAATTAAACTGAAAAAGATCAATGATTTAGATTGGAAGTTTTAATTATAAATTTAAAAAAAATTATTAAAAAAAAGTATGTTTTAGAGTATTTGGGTACCAAAATGGTGGTTACTAGATCCCTCCTCCTTCTATTAGTAGCAATTAAAATCGCATATGGCATTAATGATAGAGACATCAGCTCATCAAGTGATGTACTCCACTAACATGCATGGTCCTTTTTCCAGTGTCCGTGATCATTGTTGAAAGTATCTTAATAGGCTCCTTTTTCCAGTGTCCGTGATCATTGTTGAAAGTATCTTAATAGGCACACTGCCTTCTTTTCCTTAATAACCTAATTTTTGACATGTAATTTTGTTATTTTAATGGATCGCTACACTACTAGTTCGAAAGCTAGGGCTGTCAATCAAAACCAGTTTACCCTATCCGTACTGTATTCGATAAGGCGGGTACGAGTAAGATTTTATTTTCGTTAGACTAACGGGTATGGGTACGGATAAAGAAAAATTTCCGTTAACTTATCGGGTACAGGTACGGGTACTGGTAAGGGCTATTTCGTACCCATTATCTAACGGGTAATATTTTACAAACATATATGTATATATAATCACGTTTTTAGCATATTTCGTAAGATATGTTATTCATTTCGATCTCCATCCAAATCATTCAAATTTTATTTATGATGATGAAAAAATTAACTTACACTCTATATTATATTATAATTTATAATTAGTTATATAGATTTTTCGAATTCAATTGATATGAGAATAAATTTCATGATTTTTGTTATATCTAAAATATTATCTAAATGTTTTACTTTATCTATATATTTATTTGATACTATTTATTTAGCACATTATACATTTTTTTATTAAATTAATAATATTATTATTACCCATTATGTACCGTTAATTCTTAACGGGTACGGATAAAATCCTTTTTAACGGGTACGGATACGGATACGGGTAAAGAAAAATTTAACGGGTGCGGATATGAAAATATCTTCTACCATACCGTACCGTATTCATTGACAGCCCTATCGAAAACTATCCAATTTTACTTTTTATTTTTTATATGTATACCCATACATAGGCAAAAGTGGAATCCTGTACAGGAATCATTAGCGTATTGTTGCCTGGTAAGCGATAACATTTTTTTTTCTGGGTAGGTGGGAAGCAATAACTTGATCCCCTCTCAATTAAATTTTTTTTTTCCTGTCGGTAAATTAGTAAATTGTTGAGTAGAACAAGTGGAGCTGCCGAGCTGGATTGTATATATATACTTATTAAGGAAAAGAAAAGAAAAGAAAAGAAAAGAAAAGGAAAAAAAAAAAAAAAAAGGCGAAGTGTGATCGGGTTTGGACTTTGGAGGGTTTGGAAGACCAATGGTCCTTTTGACTTGGAACAATGAGTTTTGAGTTGGAGAAGGTAGGTGAACGTGACCGTATCCGTATGTTAGGTCCATCCCCAACTATACCAACACAAGTACCACCTTTAAATGATAAGATCATGTTCGTGTCTGTGTCGGAATTTTTGCTGAACAAGACTAGTCTGTTTCTGATAGAATCATAGAAGAGAAAGGTCAAACAGATTCATTGTTTTATTAATAACTCATATTAAATCTCAAATATTAAAATAAAATATTAGACAAGATTTATATTTTTATATGTACACATAAATTATTAAATTTCAAGTTTATTTCGATTAGTATTACGTTATAGAAACATGAATAAAACAATATTTTGGGGTCAGATCAATTCATTTAGTTCAGATGATATTCTAATAATCAATTTGAGTTTCCGGACATCAAACACGAGTAAAACAATTTGAGTTTCTGGACATCTAGATCGCTTAGGTCAGATGATTTCGTTTTACTTGCTTTATTTCTTTTCAGATTGAACAATATAACAAAATATAAATATTCTGTGTGAAGATAATTACAAAGGCATTGGTGAACGTACTACTACTATTTTAGCAATAAAAATAACAATAAATTTGTGCTATCATTATTGTCATGATATGACGACATATTTTGCTCAGGACACAATTTGGAATAATTTGTATAATTTTTTTTTTTTTTTTGATTTATGCCCGTAGGCCACACTCACACACCCATCTATTCCACCCCAGTGGGACTCGAACTCCTGCACTCCCAGAGAGAATGCTTGTGCCTCAACCACTGCGCTAAGACAGCGTTGGCAATAATTTGTATAATTGAGTTGAGCAACACTTGCAAATGTCAAATGCCTTTTTTTTTCCTGCTCTTAAATGACCACGCAGCAACAATTTGTATAATTTTTTTATTGAAATCTAATTTCGATTTAAAAAAAAAAAAAACTGGTCATTTTTTTGAAACAAAGTATACCAAGATATTCCAAAACTGTCCATTTTAAGAAAATTGAAAAAAATAAAAAATATAAAATGTGATTTGTTAGAAAATTTCAATATATAGACTGGATTGGTTAAATTAGATTTAAAATTTGTAAAAAATTTAATGAAAAAGCATCATGATGCATAGAAGGCCCTATGCATCATGATGCACAATAAATTTACTCACCTAATATGTATGAATCTCAATTAGAGTTAAGTACTATAGGGAGAGAGATATAGAAAAAAAAATGAGGTAGACTAAAATCAACACTTTCAAATGTCAAATGCCTTTTTCTTTCCTGCTCTTAAATGACCACGCAGCAACAATTTGTATATTTTTTTATTGAAATCTAATTTCGATTTAAAAAAAAAAACTGGTCATTTTTTTGAAACAAAGTATACCAAGATATTCCAAAACTGTCCATTTTAAGAAAATTGAAAAAAATTAAAAATATAAAATGTGATTTGTTAGAAAATTTCAATATATAGACTGGATTGGTTAAATTAGATTTAAAATTTGTAAAAATTTTAATGAAAAAGCATCATGATGCATAGAAGGCCCTATGCATCATGATGCACAATAAATTTACTCACCTAATATGTATGAATCTCAATTAGAGTTAAGTACTATAGGGAGAGAGATATAGAAAAAAAATGAGGTAGACTAAAATCAACACTTTCAAATGTCAAATGCCTTTTTCTTTCCTGCTCTTAAATGACCACGCAGCAACAATTTGTATATTTTTTTATTGAAATCTAATTTCGATTTAAAAAAAAAAAACTGGTCATTTTTTTGAAACAAAGTATACCAAGATATTCCAAAACTGGCCATTTTAAGAAAATTGAAAAAAAATAAAAATATAAAATGTGATTTGTTAGAAGATTTCAATATATAGACTGGATTGGTTAAATTAGATTTAAAATTTGTAAAAATTTTAATGAAAAAGCATCATGATGCATAGAAGGCCCTATGCATCATGATGCACAATAAATTTACTCACCTAATATGTATGAATCTCAATTAGAGTTACATACTATAGGGAGAGAGATATAAAAAAAAAAAATGAGGTAGACTAAAATCAACACTTTCAAATGTCAAATGCCTTTTTCTTTCCTGCTCTTAAATGACCACGCAGCAACAATTTGTATAATTTTTTTATTGAAATCTAATTTCGATTTAAAAAAAAAAACTGGTCATTTTTTTGAAACAAAGTATACCAAGATATTCCAAAACTGGCCATTTTAAGAAAATTGAAAAAAAAAAGAAATATAAAATGTGATTTGTTAGAAGATTTCAATATATAGACTGGATTGGTTAAATTAGATTTAAAATTTGTAAAAAATTTAATGAAAAAGCATCATGATGCATAGAAGGCCCTATGCATCATGATGCACAATAAATTTACTCACCTAATATGTATGAATCTCAATTAGAGTTACGTACTATAGGGAGAGAGATATAGAAAAAAAAAATGAGGTAGACTAAAATCAACTACGGCTGACGGATAGACCCGTCAGCCGCGATTAAAGTCCAATTTTCGAAGTTCTAATGACTAATCTGAACCATTCAATATGCTCTTCATATTGAAATCTCATTAGAGATCAAATTTTTTATTTTTCTAATTTTTTTTACTATTTTTTTTAGATTTAAAAAATCGTTATTATTGAAGGTCATAATTGTTTAGATTAAGAAATTTGCAAAATACTAAAAAAATTAAAAATATATAAATTTTGGTCTACAATGAGATTTCAATATGAAGAACACATTGAACGGTTCAGATCTACTGTTATAATATCGAAAATTGAGATATAATCGCAGCTGACGGGTTAATCGGTCGATCCCAACATTATTCTTGTTGATTACAATGATTTATGCGTTCGTAGAATGCAGATTCTTTTTGTTTGCCTGCCCCACAATTTTAAAAAACAATTCGAACACTTCACATCTTAGGGGCCGTTTGGATGGGTTAGGAATTTGGGGAATAGCCTATTCCTAGGCATAAATTTATTGGGAAGTGTGTAACTTTGTGAAGAGGTTGAATTGTTTATAATAAAATTTATGCTTGGAATTGGAAATTCCTCCAATTCCCAACTCATCCAAACGGCCCCTTACATATTTAACGATATTGTGCTTGATTTCTAACTGTGTGCTTTCCATAGTTTTAACGGAATATATGCAATCACGGCATCTGACTCCATACGTGCTGGACTACCTTCAAGCAATCTAACCTGTTTTTCATCATGTTCTTATTTATATCTAGTAGAGAGCAACAAATTGGTTTGCTTGTCGTTAATATGCATACTTTCATCCTTGTCGTTAATTTATGTATAGGAGAACAAAAGATACCAGCCAAACTGATTGCGTGTTTTAGAGAGTACACTAAAATTGTTTGGATTTGAGAAAAGAGGTGAAATTTCTTGTATTATCTACTCAAAACATTGAAGCTTCCATGTATACCCCTCGAAAACGACTATGATAGATGCCTTTTTGAAAAAAAAATTAAACTTTTTCAGAGATTGCCTGCAGGCTGTTAGCTTGAACTAATCAGGGTAAAATTTGTAAGTCAATTCTCAATTTATTAAGAGTCCAACAAATGGACCTTTATACCGCAGAAGGGGAATTACCAAATAACTTAAATAGTCAAATGCAAAGTGGGAACCAGTACATAAGAAAATTTTTGGGTCTGTAATGTTTTTTGTTTCTTGAGAAAAAAAAAAAAGAAAAAAAAAGGTAAAACATTATATTGTGCCTAAACTATATCCAAACTATGGAGTTTTTATATTGTGCCTAAAATATATCCAAACTATGGAGTTTTACTATTTCATTTTAGTTCAATCAAACACCATTCCTAGGTACCATATTATGCCATATCAGTGAACTGATCCAATGGATCAAACACTCGTTGGTACAACCGAACCCATACTCAAGCTTGCATTGACTTTTCATCACCGATGCAACGAAAGACAACATTATTGGATTTCCAGAAGTTCAACACCTTGCATGCTACTCCAATAACGAGATGAGATCAAACATTCGTTGATTCCTCAATATTGTGTTTAAGAACCAGATCAAATTCTCTGCAGATGGAACCCCAATGGTATTTTCCCACCCATGATTTGTACTATTTTCTGAATTTTAGGGGCATTTTCCCAAATTACCCCTTATTGTGGTGGTAACTGGTAACTGAAAATTCCTCACAAAAACAGATTTTTTATGTGGCTTCTTAAATGTAAATGGAGACCAGAGGCACAATTTGCTCACATGATGTTGGAATGGTAATTACCTGTTGTGCTATGCTGATGAATACTGCTTATAGAAAGTTTTTTTTAAAAAAAAACTGTAATTAGTGCTATTTGTTGGTGGCTGATACGTAATGATATTATTTTTAATAAATTAACCCCGAAAATCAGCTAGTACCTCACTAATACAAATCTGTGAGTTAATTGACTATTGGGTAGGGAATATGGCAAGGCAAGTCAAGAGATCAAGTTGGTTCTTAACAAATGGCTGCCAACCAACTGGGAAGTGATTCTGCTGCGAGAGTGACAGCCAACACTGCACATTACTGATGGCAATGAGATGGCAGCAGTGCAGCAAGGAGTTGTAGTACAAGGAGGCACATGCATGCAGCTAAAAAACAGAAGACTTTGTTTATGAATTTGGCATTACTGATGTTTTGATTTAGCATTCTGTAATGAAGAGTTATAACGCAGGCAAATAACAGGGATGTGAGATTTTCTATTTTTAGTTTTGGTTTTACTGTTTCAGAGGACCCACTCAGGTTCAGGTCAGTGAGAACTGAGAAGTGAGATCTAGAAGTTTGTAATAATTGTTGCTTTCTTCTGTTCTATAAATGAAATATTTGGCCTAACAGCTTAAAAAAAAACCCATATCCTGCAGTAACTTATATTTTGTTACTTCATTTGAAACTCTGAAATTAGAAAGTTGAATATAAAATTGGGATGTGAGAGATACTTAACCTAATTGCTATTAATTATTTCTTCTATGTGATAATATTCCAAACTTCAGATTGAGTTATTTAATTTGTACAATTTAGTCTTAGCTACAACCATAGACCTGAATTCAACTGTTTTAAGATACCTATCAACTGCTGAATAAACATACAAAATCACGCTAGATCAAGAATTTATTTGAAACTTTGCCTCCAAATAGTATGCAGCAAATGTTATACCTGTCTTACCCATATGCAACAGAACTGGTACATGCAGCAAATGTTATATTTTCCCTTAAACCATAGGTTCCAGAATTGGTACATTCCAGAGTCATACAAGTCCTCTAGGGGACTAATTTCAGCTTTGTTGAGCTCTGGTATCATATAGTGATGACTGGTAATTTTACATAGATAGTTTCCAAATACAAACCAGTACAATTTCCGATTTACGAAACTCTGGCAAATCATATTGTATAAATTACAACTCGGAGACCAAGAAAACCTTCAAACATACACTATCATATACCTTAATTAGGAATGCTAAATCAGTAAAAGAGGCTCGGCTGGATCCAGATGGGCGACGGCCAGCGTGGCTCAGGAATGGTGGAGAACAGCAAAGGTCGCAACGGCACAACCATGTTTTCATCCAATAGACACCTTCTCCATCGATCAAACCCAGGCCCCGCCACATACACACAACCGCTCTCACCACCCCAATTCTCCGGTTTCTCGCACAAAATTGGTGACTTCCCTGCACAATCTACAAAGATTGCACAATCCGGCAATGCCTTCACCTCGACCCATTCCATCCTTTTCCAATCCAGGCTATATACCTCAATCTTTCTAACACGCCTCCGCTCAGGATACAGCGTAGAAATGTTTGTACCATTGTTAAAAACGAACAGTACAAGCAACAGTTGCTCAGAGGTGGCCACAAGCTGGGGCCCAAAATGCCACCTGTCAAAGTCGTGAGGTGCATGGACAGGCCTGAGTACCTTGAAGAAACGCACAGAAGGTGTTTGATCAGAGGAGATATCAATCTCCAAAAGCCTGGCACGATCGTTAAGGCCAAAGAGGCGACCTTTGAAAGAAACAACGTGCACGATGAACGAGATGTCAGGCGAGTAGCGATGGCGTGTCCAGGTGGCGTCGGGAGAGGACACGTAGCAGGAGAGGAAGGCGAATTTGGAGAAGAAAAGCAAAAAGCGGGAAGAAGGGGATGAAGGAGGAGCAGTGAGGGTGGCGTAGTAGTAAGGGAATCGGTGGTAGTCAGAAGGTAGAGGAGGGAGGAGGATGTGGGACCCAGTGATGACGTCAGCGAGGAAAGGTTGGAGAAGAAGAAGAGGAAGAGAAGGTAATGAAGGGAGGAAGAGGAGGTGGCCGTGGGAGAAAGAGAGGAAGCGAGCGTTGGAGGAGTGAGGAAGGAGGAGAGGGGAAGGGGAGAAAGGGAAAGGAGGGTTGATGGGGGAGAGGAGGTGGGAGGAGGAAGGAGTGAGGAGGAGAGGGGGGAGGGAACGGAGGAGGGATGGGGAGAGGGAACGGAGGAGAGAGCGCCAGGAAGGGCACACGGAGGCGAAGGAGTAGAGGTCGTGGAGAGAGGGAAGGAGGAGTCGAGCGATGGTTGCGAGAATCAGGTCTGGTATTTCCGACCAGTCTCTCGTCGGTGATTGCGGTGTCTGTGATGTTGACATTGTTGTGTGAGTGTGATGGTGGATGGTATGGAGACAGGAGGAGAAAGGAGAGAGTGGTATCTGGAATGGGAATGAGATCCTCTGGTCGGCAGACCACCTGGTCGTTTTTGATCTGGACCGTCTGATTTAATCTAAACGGTTAAGGATGCCCCGTGCATGATACCAGATTGATAGGCCCGAAAAAAGTTAACCGTTGAGATTAAATCAGACGGTCCAGATCAAAAACGACCAGGTGGTCGTTTATAAAAAACGACCAGAGGATCGAGGTCGATCTGGAATGTGTGATTTGATGAAATCGGAGAAATTGAGGAAAGGGTCAATTTGAGAAGTAGAGTAGTGGACTTGACAGTTGACACAACTGGGTAGCGTCGGAATCTTGGCAGAAAGTAACCACTTTATCGGCCGACACAAACCTTATTCGTAATTTCTGATCGATGGATATTTGTGCTCACCTGGAGGCTTGGAGCAACATCAATTTTTCAATTAATTTTAAGTTCATTCAATCTCCTCTCTTGAAATGCTAAAATTAGTTATTCTTCAATTAAGTATTTATTGGTAGGCCTAATCCTAAATTTTAAGGTCAGTACTTTTCTTTTTTGTGCGCTAAAATTTTTTTACCATCTTAATAAAAGTTAATTGCTCATTATACTACGATGATCATTAATTGAAAAAAAAAAAAATCTCTCAATATAAATTAATTAATATAACGTATAGTCGTAAAGCTATCTAAAATATTTTTCATAATCTCTAATGCTCAAATGCATTATGCTCATTCCATTTGTTTTCATAGAAAGCTTTACAATCACAATTTATGAATAGAATATGAAAATAATTCGTACAAAGAAAAGGTCCGAAGTTTTGCTTAGAATAAAAAACCGAACATGAAAAGAGTTCGGAGGGTTAATTTAGTCATTTAGTAAAAAATTGATGTTGCTCCAAGTGAAAAACAAGTTGCCCAAAGCACCTCCCATATTTGTGGGATGTAAATTTCTGAAATCATATTATCATATATCGAAATTTTAAAAAAAAATTGAGTGGCTTAAAAATTGAGTAATTGCTCCTATATGCATTAAACCTTTGTTCAGTTTGAAATCCTTGTTTTACTTTATAGTTTCTCATTTATTTTTTAAGTTAAATGACTATTGTGGCTTCCTTTCCAAATTAGAAATCTTCTCCACCACTATGATTTGCTTCCCTGACGTCACTTCACTAAAATATCCATTTGATTCCTCAAGCTTTTTTTAGATTATAATAAATTTTATCTAAATAGTTTTTATTCTTGATTGTTTTGGTTCATGCAGATGAAGGATAAGTGGAACTGTGGAAAGAAATTGCAGCTCCAGACAGTGACCCCGTGTCACAGTAAAGAAACTAATTAGATGGTGGAAGGAACAGAAAATGTTTAACGGTCAAAATAATATTATTTTCTAATCATCAAATTAAAATTTTTTTAAAGCAACAATTGCCCATTCTCCTGCAAACTTGAAACGATCTTTTTTGCCCAATTGTGCACAATTCCTCTATTTATTTATTTATTTATTTTACAGTCGGCCGAAATTGTTCGACACACTGGACCTGTAATAAACTCTGTTGCTATTCAATCCTCAATTTTTTAATGTAATACACCTACCGAAAAGTCATAATTCATCAATTATTGTATAGAAAAATATAAATTATTGTAATTCGTAATCCACGAGCAGATGTCAAATGCAACTTGGCAAGTGGTGAATTTTTTTTATTCTATCCTCTTGTTGATTGCTTAATAATTTTGTATCCTATCACCTATCGTGCTTAAACAGAGTGTCTTTTTTTTGTCATACCTAAAATTTATTTCAACCCTTTTTTGTTTTAAATAAGTGGATTTTAAGCTAACTGAACTATGCGCTGCTAGCCTGTTACTGAATTACTGGTACTGGTAGTAAAATTTTATTTACCTATTTCCAATATTTCCTTTTCTAATTGATGTATTCGAACATAGCACTAATTCTATAATAAAGTCTTAAGGAATCTGATATCATTGAGGCATTCCCCATTTTTATTACAGAAAATACTGGAAAAAGGAAATTATGACCTTTTAATACTTGTCCGTGGATTGTGTCACTTTTTGTTTTTGTCATTCAGAAACAGAAACCAAAGATACAAGTCTACAAATAAGAGAAACTACCCTGACAGCTGCAAGAGGACGTCGGTCATGATCTTCCGGGGCTGGTACATAACTTCGAGCGGTTTGGCCTTGGGAATTGTTAGCCCAGAACCCTCTGTCAAGTCAATTAGTTCACTTCCAATTCTTTGCCAATCAAAACATTGAATTAGTGCACCTAACACAACACCCATTTCACGCATGGCAAGAGCTTCACCAGGACATCTCCTCCTCCCCATCCCAAATGGTGCCATCCACTTCCCATTTGACCTCCCATCCTCGAATCTCTCCGGCTTAAATTTCATCGGCTCTTCCCATATTTCAGGGTCTCTTTGAATCTGGTAAACATTGACCAGAAGCATTGTTCCTTTAGGAATTTCATAGCCTCCGAGAGAAATTTCTTCGCGCGACTCGTGTGGCACAAGGAGAGGGGCAACTGGGTAGAGCCTGAGGGACTCAGAAATGATGCAATGGAAGTAAGGAAGGTGGTTCATGTCAGACTCTTGAATCAGCCTCTGATTTCCGACTTGTGCGTCAATCTCAGCCCTCGCCTTCTGTAATACATCTGGATTGTTGACTAATAGAGTCATAACCCATTCTATTGTATTGGCTGAAGTCTCTGTTCCTGCTAACAACATGCTCTTTTACAAGAGGACAGAACAAAATAAAAATATATATTTCAGAATTTTGAAGACATTATATAGTAAAATGACACGAATTACTCAACCCCAAGAACTAAATGGACATGTATGCATAATTGTCCAAGTCTCAAAGGTGATACCATCTTTTGATCTTTTCTGATATTTTCCACTCCTGGCAGAAAATTTCCCCATATTAAGCGGCATATAATTTCTTTCTAACTTCTAAGATAACAATAGGAATCGATAATTACTGTTACTGAAGATTATATATATCAATCAGCTTCTCCACCAAGTTTGATAATAATTTAACTTTAAGCAAACTGTACTTGTTTGGGCTGATCTCAAGGGAACCTAGCAGCATGGACAATCAAAGAGGTCACATGTAACATGTTATACTGTTTTAACATTATTCGACTTATAAGATTCTTTTTCGCAGTAAGCAATTTAATTAATATTGAGGTCACCAACTAACTATATTTAACTCTTTACCAACCCGTTCCTTCTGATCCCTTTGACTACCTGCAGCACTCCAAAATTTTAGGCTTTCACTCAAGTTAGCAAAAACAATGAATCTAATTTAGTAAATAGGCAAAGGTTATATATATATATATATATATATATATATATATATATATATATTGTTTACTTTCAATTCCATTGATAAGCGAATTAGTAAAGTATTATCATGCATATTGAAATTTAACCACCAACTTGAAATTTGTGTGTTGGCATAGTAGGTATATATAGAATGCTTGACACTTACTATGGCAATGTTTCGTATGACATGATCACTATATTTTTCAGAATCCTTCTTTCCCAGTTCAAGCATGCTGCTGATCATCGTCTTTCCCTTCCCGATGCCTTCTTGTTGGTGCTCCTTAATGATCTTAGGCACCATCTCCTCCATCACCTCTGTTACCCATTTCATTCTCTTCATCACTCCTTGCAAATCAAGTATCCTTAAGAGGGGGATAAAATCTTCGACATTTGCCGCACCAGAAAGCTCAAACCATCCCGTTACGGCCTCTCTGAACTTTTGTGTCTCCTTTACATCCTCTATTTTATCCCCGTAAAATCTCTTTCCGGCAATCAACATCATCATGACATTCATTGTTAGCTCGAAAATTGTCTTCCTAAAATCAAGTTTTCTAAAGCAGTTTGACTCTTCTGATTTTTCATTCGACTTGTATGATTTGAAGAGCTGATGCACCATGTCTTTAATTTCTTCTGCACGAATATCTAAGGAGGCTTGCAATTGTTGGTTCGAAAGAAGCTCAACTGAGGCAATTTGGCGCACATTACGCCAGTACGAGCCGTAATTGCACAAACCGATCAAGTCCGGCAGCATGACAGACGGCAACTGGACTCTATTCGAGAAGGACATATCGTAGGTGGTAAAGCACTGCTCAGCCAGGGTGTGACTTGAGATGAGAAGTGCTGGACGGGAACCAAAGCGAAGAAAAGTGATAGGGCCATACCGGCTGGATATGTCAATTAGTGTGTGGTGGAGTGGCTTCTTTAGTAGATGGAGGTGGCCAAGAACCGGCAACGCTGGGGGGCTCGGCGGGAGCTTCTTCTTATTGTTTTTGTTAAGGTAATGAAGAAGGGCTGTTATGGAGATAAGGAGAAAAAATGAAACAACTATGTTGACTGAGAGGTTATCCATCAATTGGAGAAGCCCTGCCATTGTTTGGTATCTTTTATCAATTTTTTTGTGGTAAATAGTGTAGACCGGAGAAGATATATGTGCAATACCGCATATACATGGGAGCCTATTTATAATTGAAGAAGATGTAACAACGGACATCGGGAACACTAAATAATTCCAAACTAGCAGTCAGGGGCCGAACTAAGAATTTTAGTATAGGAGGGGTGAAACTAGAATTTTAGCATAAGTATATGTCCGTATTTTGTTTCTTCCAAATCAAATGTACATTTAAATTTAATTTACTCGTAGAAATAAAAAGAAAGAGATGTTTTCCTTGTGATTAGTTGTATATCATATGCCAAAGTAATTACAAAATTTTAGAAAAGGATCTCATTGGATGAGAAAAAATCTCTTTTGATGAAAAGATTGAATTTATTTTAATTTAGAGTATGCCAAGATATCATTTCATGCTAAATTTGACCAAATATTCTTATATTGATTAATAAAAACTCAAATCTTAACGTGTGCTGGGCACACTTTCCCCACCCCTAGTTCCGCCCCTGCTAGCAACGATATGGTGTTAGTAAACTATGATCAAAGATTTCAAATCTAGAGATATATTTTTTTTAATTTGTTAGGAAAATCTGTATATATTAATCATTTCATATATTATATTTTTGGCTATTTAAAATTTCGAATTATTTTTATAACTTCAAAATATGTACATCAAATTATTTTTCAGATGCATATATTCTATGCACGATCGATCAAAGTTTTCTTGATATATTAGATTACTAAACGATACAATATTATACCCGACGGTGCTTTACATTTTACAACAAGTGGGTTGCTACTGGACGGTGTCCAATTGAAGTCCAAGTCTGTTCAATCATAAAAAGTTAAAGTCCACGTATACACCATGTCCACATTATGCATTAATTATCCGTCCATGTCCAAATAATTTACGGTCCAATTAATGTCCAATATTTGTCCATGTATTGTCAATGTGGAAAAGGTTTGGACTAATCCATCCAGTGACCAATATGTCTTGGCATGTGCTCGACTCTGATAGCGTTTTCAATGGAATTCAAACCTCAATTCTAAATTATTGCTCTTGTTATATGTGTTCACGAAAAAAAAATGTATTCAAATAAACTTTTAATTAAACATAATATGAAACAACACTACCAGATTTTGCAAAAAAATTTATATGCCCATGCGGCCATGCCATGTCTCCCTTTTCAGCAAGCTTACATTTTCTAAAGAAATTGTATGAATGAACTGCGCAGAATCACTACCAGATTAGGAAAGTTGGTCTGCAGCAATACATCGTTCAAGTTTAATATAAAATATAAAACAACACTCAAATAAAAACCAAAATCAGAAGAGAATATATCTGATGGGATTCAATATATAGCAATTAAGCACATGTTTATATTTCTATTTTTTGATCAGTTGTGAAAAATTCCAAACTAACAGCCACAAGTTCAAACTTTACACGTGCCATTACTAAGTAGGAGCAGAAGTCTAAATACCCCTACCAAAAAAAAAAAAAAACAAAACAAAAAAGAAAGAAAGGAAAAACATGCAAATTAGAACAACGAATAGCGTGTCACATTCATCATATCCTCTATTTCTTCAAACCTTTTTCTTTCTAAGGAACAACAACAAGCTAATCGAGTTGCAGCACTGTAGCAGTAGTTTTGGTTGGTCCTTAATTTTGATCATCTTTCTCCTGAAAACACACAAATAGTATTAAACATCACCTGTAATCCCAAAGCATATGTAAAAGTACACTCAGATTTATTTTTCGTATACATACATTAGAGTAGACACAAGGCCTTATTCAAACAATGTAAATTTGTACAAACAATGTAGATGCAGAAAGGTAGTGCAGCAAAAAAATGCAAATTTGTACAAACAAGGTTATACCCTTCACTCTTAGTATATATGGTAGCATTGAAAAGTAAAGTAGAGATAAACTGGTATTTCGCTTATGTTGGTAAATAGTCTTCTAATGAAAGAGGCAGAAAAGCACAAATCTGATAACTAAATTAAAGAATGATGAGAAATGCAGAAGTATGATGGATATAGCATTTCTACCTAAACAGTAAAACATCTTGCTGTTGTAACACCAGCATTAACACTATTTCATTGTATCTATTGCATAGTATAATTTTTAAGTGTGACAAGCACAAAACTGTTATAAACAGTAAAACACAAACATGCCCTCAAAAATCGATCAAATTTGATCATTTGCAAGTAAGGCAGCCTGCTCAGAACCTTTCATTTTGTAAGGCAAAACAAGGTGAAGTTAGATCAAATACCTTGAAAATAGATGCTAATGCTTCTACTAAACCAACCAGATCTTTAGATCTTTGGTTGTTTGATCTCAATTACCCAAACCCCAAAACAAATCAGATTTCAACAATTTTGTATAAAACTGGACAGAAACTTGGACAAATAATAAACAAAGTAACAAAACGAAGGAGAGTAATAAAAGAGAACTCAAACCTTTTTAGCACAGATTTTAACATTTCATAGAAGTCCTGAAGTGTTACAAAGTGCTCAATTTTTAATTTTAGTTACTAATTAACTTAATTAACCATCAAGCAACAAGGATCTTGCCAAGCAATCAACACACAACATCAATGCATTAGAAAAGGGCTAGGAAGGGTATACCTCTCGCGAAATCGTATCCGCGAGGCTCGACCACGGCATGGAAAGCGACGGCGTGCTTATCTCCTTTCCTTCTTCTCCTTTCTAAGGTCCACTAAAGGATTAATCAACTTCACAAGATTTCGTGCTAGCGAAACGTGTGAAATCGCCTAATCCAATGGTTCGTATTTTTCTTCTAAATCGATATCTAGGAGAGGTGGATATTGCTCAACTCATGAGCACCTACAAAATGCAATTAAAAGAGCTCTCCATGGCAGCAACTAATTACTCCATGGGAGATGAGAAGGTGATGGCTAGAGAGGAGAAAGAGAGAGAAGAAAAACTAGGTTTTGCTTCTTCCAAATTGTGGTCCTTATATAACCATCCAAACCTAACCCTTGGGGACCACTCCATATTAGAACGTGATGGGCCTTAATATGAGCTTCCAAGCCCATATTAGTTGGACATTAATTCCCTTTAATACTCTCCTTTAATTGCATTTAAGTTGGGCTCATATCGAGTAATCAAAAGATAGCTCATTTATTTAATATAATCCTTACAATCATATTAAATGTGTTGAACAATATTAATTATCAATTATTTGATAATTATTATAGGATTAGACTTTGCATTAATTAGTTTCATATGATCCATTTAAAATAATTAATTATAACGGTTCGCAACGGTATATAAGTAATTAATCAACATATCATATATTGCATTCTCCAATGTAAGTAAACTAATATTAATGCACTGTTGATAAAGAGCCTTTAATTCGTGTGACCTTCGAGGATTTATGTCATGTTGGCCATGGAAATTAAATCGCTATTTATTTCCAATAATCATAAGCGGTATCTAGCAACACGTTATGATTCCCAATTAACATAAATAAACACTGTACAACTACAGTATTTCAATCCTGCATAAAAATAAAGTATTTTCTTGTTTTGATTCTTATGTCACATGATATCATTGTATAATCCAAGATAGAAATATGTCATTCTTGCAGATTATACATTTCTTGATCTTAGAGATGATTGTCTAGTTTGCATGCAAATGATCCAACTCTATCAAGGGGCGCCCAACAGATATCATCACTCACTAGGTATACTAATGGGACATACGATTTTCTTAATGAACAATTTTTTCACGCACAATTCAAGTGAACATAAATAATGTCCGTATAACAGCCTTTATCAGGGATCAACGTTAGACGATATTTATAGAACCTATTCTCATGTGAAAAAATTGAACATCTCAAACTTAGAATCTAACTCATATGAAATAAATAATGACACATAACACAATCTATATATTTATTTCATTGGTTCATGTCATGTACTATGTTCCGATAACATACACATATGCAATTAAGTTGGTAACTCATTACCTATAATTTGTAGAACTTAATCATCACTTAACTTGCATACTAATATTATATGATAATTAATGTTCCTTGTTAATTATTAAGATTATGGACAGTTTAGATTTATTATTGTCATTCTAATGAATGATTAACAGAGATCTACAATTCAAATCCTCAACCTGAATGATCTGTCAATAATAAACTCTGGGAACAAATGATTAAATATCATCAATAACATAAACTAATATTTAAGTTATTAAACTGTTGACTTCTAGGACATAACTCCAACATGAAGTACGCCTGCAACATGCAAATTTAGTGAATTTTAGATACATTATACAAAAAAAAATTAGATGAATTACCATAATTTCAATTTTAAACAAAAAGATATAAAATATACCAAGTTAGAATTTTAGCATGAATGGACTGAACTGTTCTAAATCAAAAGTTCTCTAACACTGTGTTTGGTTTTGGAAAAAAGAATGGAAAGGAAGGAAAAATATAAAAAGGAAAGGAATGGAAAATGATGGAAAGGAAAATTATTTACATCAGTTTGTTTGGATAATTATTGGAAGGAAAGGAAAATAATTACCATTCTTGAATTTTTCCTGTTTGGATGATTAAATTAAAAGGAGGTAAAAATATGAGTAATTAATTACAAATGACCATTTTGACCTTGTTATCAAGGATTCGACTTTTGCTAGTGCCGAGTAGTGGTACTAAAATATAAGAGGACTCTGTATTGTAATTTATAATTAAAACCAATCTACGAGAGAGTAGTCCAACTGTAATAAATCCTAATAAATCCTGTGAATGGTAATAGTTTGCAAACTTGAGAACCAATTCCTAACTGTATTAATTTTCCGTTGAGTACAAAGTTAACAGTTTTAAAGGCTTTAAATTAACAAGGTCCGTTACATTAAAATATTGGACATGGGATTCCAGAAACCCCATGGGCTCTTCAAAAGATGTTGGAGCATAAAAATTAGCCAACAAAATACCTTTAAAAATGTGATGCCCTCTTACGTTGACATGCATACCACAATTTGGACTAAACAGCACATTCAGTAGACAACTGCATACTAGCATGAATAGGTACGGACTGGTACAAAGCATACAATTGCACTACCAAATCTATTACATCTGATTGAACAAGCATTATACATTATACAAGCATGCTGCAAAACGATGTAGATGCTAGACTTGTACCAGTGTTAGGCTGAGTCATGCGATAGTAAATCAATAATAGTATATATGCATGATTCCAAGAAAAATCAATAACGATCCTTATGACAGAAATAATATTTGAACTATTGATCTTTTCTTTCAATCTAAAAAACAACTTATGTCAAAGCAAGACTCATCAAACAAAAATTTGCAAACAAGCCCTCGAACTCTATCTTATTACAAATTATAACATAGCTTATTAAAAATAGTAAAAACTAATTGAGTAAGAAAAATAAACTTGAAGCAACTCTCATTCCTTGTTCTTTGCCATTATCTTTACGTCCTGACAAATAGTATAGAAATAGTAAATTAGTATTCACAAATACATTATTCAAAAATGTACTGCAAATCATATCCACACCTCAGGCTTGTACCAATTATTTTTTTATAAGATGGAAGAAGGTTATAGATAAAGAATACTGGCACATATGAAATGCACAGCGACATAGTCAATACAAAGGAACAAAAATGGATTTATTGAATAGCACTTATTTTTCACAACCATTTAAAATCATATGTTCAGAATTGTATTTATATAAGGTCATATTATGAAAGATTGCAATAGTTATGGACAATAAGTTTTAATTTTAACAAATTAAGAGATCTTAACAACCATATGTGAAACACATACCTAATTGTTCAGAACTGAAACTTTTGACAAAGATGCTCCAACTTCTCCTCTTTGTACTGTCGTACCTATTAGAAATCAAAGGTTACAAAGGTAAAAATACTGACAAACAGAAAATGTTCAACTAAGAAATCTAGTTATGAACCTTTGATTTAATTTGTTACTCAAATTACTTTGATTTCTTACCGTGAGTAAAATTTATAATTTGTTTTTATGAATTTCAGATTCCTTTAACTTATGATACATAGATTTTATCCCTTCTTCGTGTTTAGTTAACTAATTCACTAATCCTACTAGATCTGTACTGCATGATATTGGTCTTAGATTGATCAATGATCTTTAAGCAGAACTAAACTACAAGCGTACAATTGAGCGATGGTAAGAGTAAGGTATTGGTCTTGAGCGATGGTGAATCTAAGACCAATACCAGATCTGTACTGCATGATATTGGTCTTGAGCGATGGTACCATATACTGACACGAACAGTAAGAATCAAATACTGTGTACAGTTGTATTACCTCCTGCTGTCCGGCAAGGGGTAAGAGCAAGGCGACCAGTTACAAACAGATCGTCAGACCTAAGAGAAGAGGAGTCGGGAGAGAGAGGCCAAAATAAAAGTTAAAATCGAGGCAAAAATCTTACACCATGTATTACTTTATGCAAAAATTAAAAGTTTAAATTAGGAAAAAGAGAGGAATTGCGAACCCTAGATGAAGATCAGAGCAACCCGTAAACCCTAGATGTTGCTAGAAATCTTTGCAAAAGGCCTTATTTATAGTACTTGATGAAATTCCTGGCACCGAGTGGAATTGCACCAAAATTGGTTTGTTGAGAAAGTCGCGAGGGAAAATTTTGGCAGAAATCGCGCGCCAAAAAGAGGAAGTCGCGAGGGCATCCTGGTCCAAGAAGACAAGCGCTGATTCTCTCCGATTTTTCTTCTGTTCTGTTACACCCCGAATCGAGGGGGAAGATTTCAGTATAGAAAGTAAAAATTGCGAAGGAAATTTTTTTCCGTCGGTTAATTTCTTTCTGTCGGACATATCGCTATCCAAACGAGGTGAAATTGTATTTTCCTTCCTCTTCCGTATTTTTCCTTCGCTTTCCCCAAAACCAAACAGGCTGTAAGTATTTTGCAAGTAATTCTGCCTTTTCCCACTCAGCCAAGGTAGGAACTTCTTTGTATTCTCTACAAACCTCATTAGTACATCTTATACTCTAATGCTTGCTTAATCATTTCAAAGGTTGAATTCCAGCGAGTTGGACAGTCCAAAATTAATCCCTTTCTAGGCTTAAATTTAAGCTCTTCTGCAATATAATTGAAACTTTGGAGCCTTGAAGGATAGGAAGTAATGTGGCGCATTAATTCTCTAATTTTTTTCACAGCTGATTGTATAACAATCATGCCATCTTGTACCAGAATATTTAGAATATGCGTCATGTGCACCTCATATGCATGTGTTTCCCTCGAAAATTTGTTTTTTTTCCCAAAGTTTCCTCTCTAAATGGATAATTGCACCTAATACGCAATTTTTTTGAATGGTCCATATGAGTTTTATTAATTGTCCATATAAGCTTTATTACTTGGACTTGGACCGGACTTAAGTCCATACGAAATAATGTCCAGTCCATAAAATGTCCAACCTTTTTCTGTCCAGACTGTCCATGGACTTGTCCAGTCCAGTAGCAGCTGACAACAACTACAAAGTAAATGGTACTATTTGGAAAATTAGTCTGTGTTCGAATAGTGGATATATAGTTGTTTGAAATAAGAGCTAATTTTATTATTTTACCATTTCAATGTAAATTTGATTGGTGAGTACGTACTTAATTCAAAACTCGAATTAACGAACTGCTTTTGTCAGTCCAATTTATTAAAATGTATTCTATATGACATATTTAATTACATGTGGTACTTGGAAAACAGTGCTTAATATATTCGTTCCTGCTCATTGTTAATAAATAATTCATTGCATGAATTGATGCACAGATAACCTTCGTCCTTAAAGAATTAAAAAGGAAAAAAATCAAACTATATTTTGCCGATATTATTAAAAATTAAATTCTGTAAATTTTTAAAATCAGGAAGGAAACCAACGTGAAAAAATTAAGTTTATAAATATACACCGCAAATATGAACATTAGTTTTGAAAGTCGAGTAATGTGAAAGATTTTTTGCTTTCTGGGATGTTTTTTTGCACCTATAATAATAGAGTTGCAGCATGCGCTATATATGTGTCATGTGAATATGAAACTAAAGTGTGAACATATTCAATAAGATTTATTTATAATTTGCTCACGTATGATCTACCAGCTACCAATGATGCGCGCACATAGACAAATCGTTGCTCTGTACAAGTTGCTTTTATATTATCGAACAAATCCACGACATGAGAAATTTTATATTTTTCCTCGCAACCAAAAACAAAAAAGAGAAAAAAAAAAATTGAGGCTGGAAGTACATTCCAGCGCATCCACTTGCTTGATTAACAAACTTGAAAACACAAAGTCACATAATTCTTAAATGCCATTCGAAGTGCGTCATTCTGGATAGGGATGTACAACGGACGGGTTCACCATTTTTTATCAATATTTTAACCCAACCCAATTATACCGGGTTAAAAAATTTCTTTAGTCGACCCACCCGTAATCCAACCCAACCCATATAAATTTTTATCTACGGATTTGTACGGGTTTTTACGGGTTTCCGGGTTAAACGGGTTATAACTTATATAGTACATAAATAAAATTGACAATATTAATTAAATAAAATTAACTTAACATATAATATTTTTGACAAAAAATATAAGGATAAAACATTTATTCAGAAACAAATGAGATCAGAGAAAAAAAATGCAGTTATGTAATTTCGCCTTTGATCAAGGAAACAAATGAGATCAATGAGAAACATTAGGATAGAACAAATAAAAATAACTCAACATATAAAATATGTTATGTAATTTCGCCTTTGATCGAATTTACATAGATTTTGATAACATCCCTAAATTGATTTAAATCAATCAAATAAATTATTTATAAAAAAATCAAATAAATTAACAAGCGTACGTTATAATTTGTTTATTATAACGAGTTCACAACTAGGACAACACATCCTAACAATTATTCCTGCAATTATTACTGACTTCTCAAATCTTTCAAAATC
Organism: Rhynchospora breviuscula; assembly: GCA_027562975.1. NCBI lineage: Eukaryota > Viridiplantae > Streptophyta > Magnoliopsida > Poales > Cyperaceae > Rhynchospora > Rhynchospora breviuscula. The sequence goes on along the minus strand of CM050398.1, from coordinate 74,635,812 downwards.
GGTGGTTTAATTATATTAACATTAATTCAGAAACTTAACATATAAAGTTTTGCCGACTCGGGGTGCACTGTGGGAATGAAAAATGCAGTAAATGGATGTTGGGATCAAGGAAAGCAGTAAATGAGATATCGATACAGAGGAGATCTCTAAACCCTCAACGGGTCGGGTTACAAACCGGATTATCAAAATAAAAATATAACCCGACCCAATAAAACCGGGTTAATAAAATTAGAACCCAACCCAACCCGGATAATGCTTGAACCCGTTATAATACGGGTCGGGTTGGACGGGCTAAACGGGTCGGACGGGTTTTTATTTTTCATGTACAGCCCTAATTCTGGATATGGAAAGAACGACGTGTTGGATAATTTTTGTTGACATACGACAGAAAGAGACTAAGTTTGTTGTTAGACGTTATGACATAATTTGAACTGATCAACTGATTAGCGACATGAATGGTATATATATATAATTGATTTTACACCCCATTTATGAATTTGAGCTCTTGCTGAGATCACTATTATAAATAATATTAAAATAATAAAAAATCATAATAATAATGTTGATTATTTTTATTTCGAAAACTGTTACTGGAATCCAGCATTGATTAACATCGGACTGCAAACATCCGAAATTACCAATATCGTGCTTTGGAAGCCTGCCTCAATTTCGTTCGTATGAGATATAAAAAAAAAAAAAAAAAAAAATTCCGACATTCAGTAGCTATGAGATTTTCCGCTTACGTGTTTCCCATTTAGTAGCTACGAAAGTTTCAAACATTTGGACCTCAGAAAATCCCAGATGAGCAAAAAACAAAGAGAATCAAGAGGCCATGCCCTCCCTGCCTCCCACCGTCCCACATGGTCGACACTCCCATCGATGCAACACAAAAGAACTGTAGTCTGTAATTAAGCTGTTTTTTTTTACTTTTTTCAAGCTAGTCCTTATATTTAAGATATTTGTAAATTAGCATATTTTCATATACTAATTTTCATATATGCTTTTTGTTGGCAAATTAGAATATTTTAGATATTTGTAAATTGTAAATACTTTTTTGAATTTTGAGGTCTCAGACAATGAATTGTTTTCATTACATATTTGGTTCTTGTTACCATCAACATATTTTCCACGTATATTTTCTTTATCATGTACGTTTTTTACGTGAAAATAAGTGTGGAACACTCACCACTCTTCCTACACAGAGAAGAGCATCCAACAGAAAAAAGTTATGCGCGTCAGCACGTTTATATTATTAATTATTAAACAAATCCATAACTCGAGTTTTTTTACTCAGAACCAAAACAAAGAAAAGTAACGGCTGGAAGAACCATTCGTGCGCATCCACATTGAGAAATTTCACTAGCATAGTCAGATAATTCTTAAATGCCATTGATGTGCCATTCTGGACATAAAAAAAATAAGCGTGTTGGATATTTTTTGTTTACATATGACAGAAAGCGACTAAGTTTGTTGTTAGACGTCTATGACATAATTTAATTAAGTACTGATGAGCAAACATCGATCAATGGTATATAATTATTTTTGTTCCTCGTTTTTTGAATTTGAGTTTTTTTTTATTTTAGGGATCATGAATGCATAGTTTATCGCGATTCAGTGAGATTCTTTTTTTCTTTATTTTTTGGTAATCTGTGCCTAGCTCGAAGTCTCGAACTATATAAGACTATATATGTATGGCTGATTAAAAATATAAATTTCAGCTAAAATAGGAAAATAATATTCTATTAATTTTAATTGTAATCTGATGTTTAAATATGGAATGAAATTTTGAAATGGTATAACAATAGTCTGTCTGGTGTTTTGACCATTTTATAGAATAACACAAAATTAAAAGAGTCAATATTAATTGCATACTGATTGATAAGAGAACGTCAAAAAAATATCTATTACATTCTTGTATACAGTAAAAATAATATATTTTTCAATAATATTAGTTTGCTTTTAACATTTTTAAAAAAGTATTATTACTTATTTTTTTGACAAAGGAGCACATACAAATAAAATGAGTTCAAACATCAGTATAACAATAGCCTCCCATCTAAAATAAGTTCAAATATCCCATGTGTTGTGCAGCTTACATTTGGAAGTCAACTTCTCGTTATAAACATATTGTTCACTTTATCCAATTTCACGATGACACGTTTCCTTGAACTAGTTGCATTTAGGAAATCACTAGGAAGCACGGTTTTTTATGCGGGTTGTTTTTTAACTAACTAGTTCTAATTTCGCGCGTTGCGCGATTTATTATTATCCGAACATGTTATGAAATGCTTTCCTAATGAGTATGAATATGTTATGAAACGTCTTCGCAAACAAACATGTAATATTTGGGATCATTATTACTATAAAATGAAATGGACAATCATATTGTCAGGATTGATAATCATGCGCATATGTTGATCCTTGTATTAGGTTGTTGGTGCTTAATTTCATATTTGTAAGAAATTGATTGTGTATATTAATATAAAAATTAAGCAAAAACACTAATAATATTTGATATATTCGTAATTGTTTGCAGTAATTGAAACATGTTATTTGATTTATTAACTTGTTGATTCCATATTCATGAAATAGATATTATGAAAAATTGTTCCATCAAACCAATGCATAAATAATATGTTTCTCACTTTATCTAAATATGAATTTCAGCTTTTCTAAGTCCAAATGTCAGGTTCTCAAAGTAACACCCAAGTCCACCATTTCCTTATCCTGCTAACACATCAACCTTAAAAAAAACATAAATGGATCGACACTACACTGAGGTACAGGATAAAGAAAATCAAAATGATATATACAAAAAACAGCAAAAATAAAAGATTCAGTACTGATCTAATCATCATTCATCATTTCTTAGCACCACCTATATTGAGCAAGAAACAATAAATCAAATCTTTAGTTTTTAAAAATGCCCTCACTTATTTCAGATCGTAAAGAAAACTTGCTTCAATTTAGCTAATTCATCATGGCTTCAAAGTTGAGCCCTGCAATTGATGCACATATTAGAAGCATATATATAATATAATAACTGAGCATCAATTGAGCAAATTCTCATAACTTTAGAAAATAACATATTGATAATGAATCAGCATGATGCTTAGAAATCACTATCTTAGTTTCTGGTATACTGGCACGCTCACCTTTTTGGAGAGAATCCCTTCCTCATAAAATATGTATCCAATAGCATGCAATATTTCTTTTTTTTCTCTTTGATATGTGCTTGTGATGCAGTGCAATGTTGTTTTCTTTATAACAACACAAAGGTCAGCACAATCTACAAATTGCAATATAATTAGGAAAAAAAATAAAGATGAATATAGGAAGTTTCAGTTCCAAAAACGCATGCTGAAACTATTTCAGAATACATGTTTGTGCGATACTGCAAACACCTATGTCATTTCTCTTTATCCTTGATTTTTTTTTTAAAAGCTTGATTCTTGCTTAGGGAGCCTGTTCATTTGGGAAATAAGAACTGTTTAGCCCACAGAACAGGATGTTAGGGTTCAAAGTTATGATGTTTGTTATATGAGAACTAAAGAAACTCTATTAAGTGTTAGAAGAATAGACTTTTTTCCCCGTGTGTCTTTCGGAGCAGCATCGGATGCTGTTGCTGTGTCCGGTGAGGATCGATCAGTGAATAGTTGACCAGCTGGTGTGTGGGGAGACTCTGGTTCCTCTGTAGATTGATGTGGAGGTGTGTGTGTGTTTGGCTCTGTCCAGGTGCGGTTGCTGCCCCTGATTCAAGGTCACCTATCCCAATTTCAAGGATTGGTTGCAGGAGAACCGAAAGTAGCTAAACGGACAACGAACGATGCTAGAACCTGCAGAATGAAAGGAAAGATAAAAAACATAAGAATCACAACAAAAGGAAAAAAAAAATATACACACATGTTCATAATTTTTAAATCAAAACACAGAACTCTCTAATCCATTTATGAAAGTTTGTGTTTCACAACACACATGCAGTGTTGTCCGAGAAAACTCAGATCACACCCGTCCCATAATAAATTTCGCACATGATTTTGAACTGAAATTAAGAGACAATTGTATTCGTATCCAACTGGCAATCCATAGCCAAAGCAATCAATTTTGCATTTTTATTGGACGTATTAGACACAGAAGCATAGAATAAGGGAATTGAGAAGTAAAAAAAAAGAGAACCGTTTGTGAATAGATACATGTTTATTTTCTAAATGTTCTGTAAATAGGAATTGAGAAGTAAAAAGAAGGATGGCACTTGTACCAGCTAAAAAGGAGCTCGACTGTGTCCTCATGAATGCTGCCACCATGTACCCCACGAACTGCAGCCATGTCTGAATAGGAAGCATAATAGAATGTCAAAATTAAAATACAAAATTAGGAATGATGCAATCTGCAATTCAATAATAGAAATGTAAAACCAAAATACAAAACAAATTGACATATTTCATTTTTTTGAAGAAAATTATTGATATAGGCCAACTTATTTGGTCATAACTCGGCTGGAACTTGCCCCAAAATCATCACAGAAAGCAACTTCCTCCAAGCTGTAGGCTTGCCACATTAGAAATTTTAGCTAGAAAATTCACCAAAGACGGCAGAACACACTAAACACCAAGCAAAAAGAGAAAGAAGACCAGCTGAGCTTAGAAGACAGGAAGAGAGCAGATCAAAGCTTCCACCTTGACAATTTCCGTAAACAACACCGACAGCAAGCTAGAGAAGCAGCAAATAGCAAGTCCTGTAAGGAGCAGAAGGGGAAGGGGAAGAAAAAGGGATTTAGCGATCAGAATCGAGCGCAATCGGAAGATTGAGAGAGGAACAAAAGAGAAAAAAAAAAAAAAGGAGAAAAAGGGGTAACCCACCAGGTTCGAAAGCAGCAGAGAAAGCACAACAAAGAGTATGGAGGGGAAACAGCAAGGTGAAGAGGCCACAAAATCAGGGAAAAAAGAAAAACCGTTTGTGAAAAAACCCAAGAGCCACTAAACCCACCTCAGTGCCACTGGACATAAGCCAGCAAGGAGGGCCACCAGGCAAAGAAACAAATCCGAAACACCAAGATCACCCAAACACCGAAGTTCCATTAGACGTGAGCACGCCACTGTCGCTGACTGTACTGAACCACTTAGGGGTCGACAACGGAGGAAGAGAAAGTAAGGAGGAGCGAATCGTGGAAGAAAAAGGGTAAAAGGAGAGGCACAACGCACGTCGTATTCTCGTGAAGCCACTGAGAGATCGACATCGCAGAGAGAGAGAAAAGAGGGAGGAATGGTGCGAGTACGGAGGAGCCGCACTGAGAAAGAAAGAGAGAAATCAGGATGACCATCCAGCGAACCAGATCCAACGATTCAGATGAACAAAGAGAAAGCAACGGACATGATCACATTACTGTGCTAACTACAGTAAAATAGCTCCCTCATGTGCAACGCACGACTGCCCAAATGTATATAGTTTGTATATAGTTATTATATTATTATTATTATTATAATAATAATAATAATAATAATGATGATAATCTTCTACACTACCAAACGCATGAAATAAAAGAAGCTCAATCCGGCATTACTTCATCCGTGTGATAAAGATCAGACAGTCCTGAAAGAAAAAAAAGCAAACATTAGAAATTCACAAATGTTACTGTTCTAGGGGAACAAAATATCTTATGGGTAGCACCATAGCGGAACGAAATCCTCTGAACTGTTTTAGTCTTTGTCTGTCCTATCACTAATAGATGTCCTATGATTAATATCTAGTCCGTCGAAATTCGTGCGGCCTGTAAAAATTAGGGCCGTTCAGATTAAATCGAACGGCTAAGATTAAAGAAGTCCAGAGGATCCGGTGGACTGCAGTAGCAGCACCTTGATCCAAATTTTACAGCCCACATAGGGTATGGATTCAAACACATACATAGGTTATTAAGACGGAAAAAATTAAAACAAACGTTACTGTTCACACGAATTTCGAGAATAACAGTTAAAAATTCGGAATTTCAAAAATAACGTTGTTGGATCGGCGTTTCAATCGCCGAAATCACAGAACCCTTGGATCGGCGATTGAAACGCCGATCCAAGCTTGGATCGGCGTTTCAATCGCCGATCCAAGGATCTGAGCTCCTATATAAGCGAGACAGCGACCCCTCATCCCCACCCCTTCTCTCTCTCTCTCTCTCGCGCGCGGGACAGAAACTCTTCTGAGGTTAGTTTTTTTTTTATATTTATTTTATTTATTTAATTTAATTAATTTAATTAGATAAGTAATTAAAAAAATAGATTAAATATTGAAAAAATAATGAAAAAATAAGTAAAAAATCAGAATAAATATAAATAATTATAATATGTAATTTGGGAATTTTTTTATTGAATTTAATTAGTTTATTTATTTAATTTAAGTACTTTAATTAGATAAGTAATTAAAAAAATAGATTAAATATTGAAAAAATAATGAAAAAATTAGTAAAAAATCAGAATAAATATAAATAATTTTAATATGTAATTTGAAATTTTTTTATTGAATTTAATTAGTTTATTTATTTAATTTAATTAGTTTAATTAGGTAATTAATAGAAAAAATAGAATAAATATTGAAAAAATAATTAAAAAATTAATAAAAAATAAGAATAATTATAATATGTAATTAAAAACTTTTTTTGAATTATTTTGTACATTTTATAATTGTGGATAAGTTAATTACAAATTAGAAAAAGTAAATAAAATAATAAAAAATTGATAGATTAATTTTTTAAATGTAGGAAAATTTTCTAAAAAGAGACAAGCAGCGCTTCTAGTTGAGGTGAGTTTTTTTTTAATATTTATACATTTAATTAATTTTTTTATTGAGGTAAATAAATGAAAAATTAGAATAATTATTATAAAAAAATTTTAAAATATGTAAAAAAATAGAAAATTGGAAATGTTGTTGTATGAGATTGGAAATTTTGTTGTATGAGATTTGGGTTTGTAATTAGGAGGGATTTGGGTGTTTTTTTTTTCGGAAACACTCCAGGTACAGGGGAGATGCTGCCGAAATTTTATTAGATTATTTACATTGATAATTTTTATTATAGTGTAGTAAAAATACCACCGAGAAGAAGAGTACCAGAGGCACCACCTCGTAGATCTACGAGGTTTCGTGGAGATCCTAGCGCTTCTACATCTACCGCTTCTGTTAATGCCGAGTCTTCTACATCAGCGGATCCTGTTGTTCCTCCCGGTCCTGTTAATGCAGATTGTCTCTTGCATTTGGATGAGTCGAAAGTTCGTGGCACTGGTGTAAGTTATTATTGTTCTTTTACTTTTTTTTACTTATATATTTCTATTTTGACAGTATTTTTTAAAATAATTAAAAAATATATATATACAGCATTGGAGGGCAGTACTACATAGGGCTAAGATGTCACGAACTGCTGAGGTGGATAAGCGTTTGATGACACTTGGACTGATACATTTCGTTCAGTTAGGTCATATGCAGCTCGATCATTCGCTTTTGCAGGGTCTAGCCATGTTCTGGAGGCCAGAGACCCACACTTTCTTTTTTCCGCACGTTGGCGAGATGACGGTCACTCTAGAGGTATGGATCAATACCTATTTGTAATATTTTTTTTTGTAACTATATATGTATAAAATTTGAACTATTTGCATGATGTGGCCTTCTTATACGGTTTACCTACGGCTGGCAGAACCGTTACTGGACGGACCGATTACGACGCCATACAGTTACTCCAGAATTTGACGTTGCCGGAGGATACAGACACGGCGATAGTTGCGAAGTGCTTCAGGGAAAAAGAACGGAAGTAAGAAGGTTTTAAAAATTTATTTTTATGTTAATTTTAAATATATATAGTTCTTACAATCAAATTACATTAATAATGTAATGCAGGAAATCTCATTCCGTTAGGTTAAAGGAACTGCGTAAGATTTGGAATCAGATTGGGGGGCCTGGCACGAATAACGCAGCGAGGATCGACAGATACACACGCGCTTGCGTGTTGGAGATTTTTTGGTGCGAGTTATTTCCTGACGGCACGGGTGACTCGGTTCCATGTTTTTATTTGCAATTATTGGAGGTTAGCTCAGAAATAAATATCTCACATTTATTGTACTTTAATAAGAAATTAAATATATGAAAGAGTTGATGATATTCCTTAAGAAAATAATTCCTATTTGCAGGATCTTCATTCTAGTAACTCGGTGCAGTACAATTAGGGTGGTGCCACTCTTGTCATGCTATTTATAACCAAATGAGAGTCGAAATAATTATGAGCAATCAAATAAAATCGCACTAAAACGCACTGTTTAATCGCACTTAAATTCAATTTACACCTTGGATCGGCATTTGGAACGCCGATCCAATTCTTTTAATGATAAAAATCACTAAAAATCAATGATTAAAACCATAAAAAACAGTAAAAGCATTAAAAAAGTCAGAAAACCAGTTGGATTGGCGTTCCAATCGCCGATCCAAGCTAAAAATTAATGATTAAAAGTATAAAAACAGTAAAAACATTAAAAAAAGTAACTTTTAGCGGGAAACCAATTGGATCGCACTTTCAAACGCCGATTCAAGCTTGGATCAGAATTCGGATTGCCGATCCAATTGCTTTCCCGCTAAAAGTTACTTTTTTAATGCTTTTACTGTTTTATCTTTTATTATTATTTTCTATTATTATATTTACTTATTAATATTATTATTAATTGCTATTATTATTGCATTGTTATTAATATTAATTTGGTAATTGTTATTAGTTATTATATTAGTAATAATTTTATTATTAAATATTATGATTTATTATGTATTTTTGTGATTATTGCATGATAATTACTATTAAATTGGTAAGTGTTATTAGTAATAATTTAATTATTAAATATTATTATAAATTTTTTAATTGTTGTTAGTTATTATATTAGTAATAATTTAATTTTTTAATATTATTATAAATTTGTTAATTGTTGTTAGTTATTATATTAGTAATAATTTAATTATTAAATATTATTATAAATTTGTTAATTGTTGTTAGTTATTATATTAGTAATAATTTAATTATTAAATATTATTATAAATTTGGTAATTGTTGTTAGTTATTATATTAGTAATAATTTAATTATTAAATATTATGATTTATTATGTATTTTTGTGATTATTGCATGATTATTACTATTAAATTGGTAAGTGTTATTTGTTATTATATTAATAATAATTTAATTATTAAATATTATTATTTATTATGTATTTTTGTGATTGCTTAATAATATTATTATTAATTGTTAATAGTTAAAAAAATAAGACTAAGGTAAATTTGTTAGACTTCATTAATGGAACATTTATTATTATTGCTCAATTTTATTATTAATGCATGAAAAAAAAATTAAGAATCTACCATTTATTATTAATGCAGTATTTATTGTTTAACCTAATAATTAGCTGCAAAAAGACAGGCGTGGTCTGATAAAGTCTGAAAAAGTATACTGATACCCATCTGCCACCTGCAAAAGGACAGGCGTGGTCTGATAAAGTCTGAAAAAGTATACTGATCCCTATCTGCCATCTGCAAAAGGACAGGCGTGGTCTGAAAAAGAATCACGTGAAATTAATTTTTTATTGTGTGATTCTAAGTCTAAAATTGTCTATAAAACCACCTTTCATCAACCAGATTATGCAACACACACTCAATTCTTCTTCCTGAAAAATTCACTGTCAAGAACAAAGGAAATAGCTCTCACTCCAATAGTGATGTCCCAAATTGGTGAACAGCTACCCGAGATGAATACTGACCAAATTACCAACATTCCCCTGTCAATACAAATGAAATAGAAAAATGAGATTATCATGCAAAATGTCGCACATGTTTTCGCACTTTCAAATACAATATCTACGAAGATGACGGGATAGAGTTCGATTTAAAAATACACTACCAGTGGTACATTAACGGTGGGGAAGAAAGAGATCGCAAGGAGCACCTCCAAAGAATGCTGAGCAAACCCAAACATAAGAATTGTGACTGGTATGAAGATTATTAAAAAAAACCGCAACCAATTTCCCAACAAACACCAACAGAAAAATCATATTCAGCACTAAAAATACACTGCACCGTTTATGAAATAATTTACAACTTTCGGGAGACCACACAGTGACCTGTACAAAGTGTGGTCAAGTTTTCAATTACTAAGAGACCATCTTTCGTGATCACTACGATGACCACGAAAAACAAGCTTGGTGGGATCAACAAGAAAAGAAATGGAAAGACAGAGATGAGGCGGAAAAAAAGAGAAAAATTGCACAAAAAACTGTCGAAGAGAGACAAAAATTGAAAGAAGAAGAAATTGGAAAAAAAATCAGGGAGCGCCTGAGATGGCACAAGAAGAGAGATGAATAAAAAAGTATTGCAGCAACTAGAATGACAGAGATAGAACAACAAGAAGCCGATGCAGCTTTCTGGAACGAAACCGCTCAATTCGCTGATAATCCTGGTGTGAGCAACCAACAACAAAAGGAAGACGAAGAAGAAGACCCATGGTGGGATGAAATTCTACAATATGCGGACACCCAAAATATCTAAATATTTTGTTTTTTTAAGTAGTTTGTTTTTAAGTAGTAACTGAATTATTTATTTTTTAAGTAGTTTTTTCTTTTTTTATTTTGGTGTGTTACTTTATATTATTGTTATAAAATTTAGCTCTTCTTCTAATGGTGTGTATTTTTTAATTCTGAATTTCTTTGCATATTAATTTTCAATACATATCATAAAAAAATTTAATAAAAGTAAATAGACAAAACAACATATTTCAGTAATATAAGGCAAACATTACAAGCGACGACTGTCACACAAACTTATTTCACTAATAATGACCATAATAAGATACCGATGACAGAAACATAATACTATTCCATTTAGCGGAGATGGACAACATTTGAAGCTGTGGGATGATTTTCAAAACCAGGTGGAACTGCTGGCAGGTGAGTCAACCACGACCCTCCAAGATCAAAACCTCCATTCCTCTCAACGAAATCTGTAAAAAATTTGGGGCCCCTAACATGATATTGATTTCCTTCTAATTTCTTAATTACAAATTTTTTCCCATGATATTGTAACATCAATGCAAAAAATAATCGTTGTTCGCTAGTCCGCTGATCTCCGATCAAAATAACACCAGAAGAGACGCAGCTTGGTTTAGAACCCATTTGCTTAAAATTTCAAAATTAAAACTCTATTAGCAAATCAAATAAAATAAATTTAATAATTAATTTAAAATTATTACCTACGAAGAAGTGATATTGCCAGTATGAAATGACGAGGAGAAAGTTTATCAATTTCAGACTAATGAGAAAAACTTAGTTGACAATTGAGCTTATATAGACAATTTTAAGCGGAAAAATGACAAAAAAAATTATTGCAAACCAACTTTGAGTGATTAAAAATCAAATTGCGCACTAAAAAAAAGTAAATTCAGCGGACTCAAATGGTCAGACCTTGGATCGGTTATTGAAACGCCGATCCAAGTTTGGATCGGCGATTGGAATGCCGATCCAAGATTGGATCGGCGTTTCAACGCCGATCCAAGGGTTCTGTGATTTCGGCGATTGAAACGCCGATCCAACAACGTTATTTTTAAAATTCTAAATTTTTAACTGTTATTCTCGAAATTCGTGTGAACAGTAACGTTAGTTTTAATTTTTTCCGTTACTAAGACAACAAAGTGGGCCGACATATAAAGTGTTGTTTCATTGTCCGTGTTCTTGTACTAAAACCAAGTTTAGAGAAAGGCTAGGATCCATGCTGTTGAAATGGGGTTCTAGTTGGGCTCAAATTAAACTAGGCAAGGATCTTAAATAATCTTCTATTTGATGTTTCTTACACATACTCCTTGTAGCATAGCTTGCCAAGTCAGATTTCTTTACAACATAAATTACTGAAGCTTATTGATCAGAATTAAGAAGTTTAATTTACTGAAGTTTAATTTTCCAAAATAAGCAGTAAATATTTTGTGTTCCTAACGTTGACCGCAGTCACAGCTCAAATATTACTCTAGTGCTCTTTAACATTCATTGTTTTACTGTTTTGACAATTTACTAATTGACATAACTAGACGACATGATATGAAACAAATGTAAACTCGTGTGCTTATATTAAATTGGACACTTAAATTTTTGGAAATTGGAAACTTTCCGCTTTTCATTCATGGCAACAGGTAACTTACATTATCTCAAACTAATTATCTGCAACTGCTCTTCTCTCTCTCCGTCTCTCCAGGGACAGCCTTCCGCAACTAGAACTAAGAAAATTCCCAGGCAAAAAGAAAAAAAGAAGACACAGAACAAAAGAACCAAAAAAAAAAAATGTGCACAACAATATTTGCATCAATATCTAGGGGATTCAGAAGACCCTGTCAATGTGGTCAATGTCATTGCTGACGACGAAGAAGTCCGAGGAGGAGTTACCACTGGTTTAATGAAAACAGTGGGTATCTTGCTTTGCTGCCTTCTCTGTTGTTCTTTGAACAGCACCTCAGCCGCCCATTCGAGCCGCTGTGTGTTTGTCTCTTTTGTCAATTTCTTTCCTTGAAACAGCACCGACTCAATGTTTGCTTCAGATAGTATGTCCTCTGCCGTTGATCCAGTATTCATTCCATTTCCCTGTTGAAAATTTTGCCAGAAATATTAGTGCTGGGAAAGAAATTTATCAATTAAGGATGTTTGTACTATGTTCTTTGAATATTGACAAATAAATACATTATAGACAGGCTTTTTCTTTGGACTGCTACAACAAACAACAGCACAAGAACCACAATAAAAACTTTAGTTTCATGTTATACCAGTTTATTTACAAATTTCAGAAAAATCAGAATATTCAATTCATAAGCTGCAACTGAGAATGTTAAAATAAATTAAAAGAAAGTACCTGTATTCTGATGTAGTTGCTCTTCCTGGTCTCACCAAAAGCCATTGCCGCTGACTGATCCACCTACATTATTAATAAATTAAATAAGTCAGAAACTCGAAGTCCAGAAATAGTCTGACAACCTCCGTAAATTAAGATTATATAATTTTATTTTGCTAGCTCTATTAAGGTTAATAATAATTAGAAATTACAGATTTTCACTTACCATATCTGCTTGACTAGCTCCGGCAACACTCGCAGCATCACTCCTGCAGGCCTCACTGCCACCAATTGACAAAACAAATACATCATCCAACCCGTTAACAAAGGGGAACTCCTGCTTGTTGTGCATCACATGGGTTATTCCCACGGCAGTTGGGTTTGTGCTCACACCCGCATCCAAAACCCGTATTCTGGTCTCCCCATCCACAGACTTCACCTCTTTACTCCCCTTCCTTCGGCACATTGTAGCCTCACACACATCTCGGATCTTAAAATCAAACCCGTCAGCCTCAACAGCATCCGCCCGGGAGAAAACAAATGGAGCTCCAGTATTCAAATCATAGCATGTTATGAGCAGAGGCTTAACTGCATCTTTAAGAGTTGCCTCTCCAAATATTTTGTGAAATACTTTGCTCTCCTTTTTAAATAACCTACCAAAGCGGGTCCGGGTTTTCGATTTTTCTATTGGGGTTTCAGACAGGAGCAGAGAAGCCTTCTCAGCAGAGAGATTGTTAGCGAATAGAAGAGAGGCAAGCAGAGCACCAGACCCGGATCCGACAACAAGGTCGAAGAAATGGGAAAGAGAGGCAGAGGCATCACCGGAGAGGCGGCGAAGGGATGATTCGAGGCAGAGAAGAGAGGCCATGGCGAGATCCTCGGCACCATCGTCAATGGAGAGGATCCGTACCTTTCCGACTGTAGAGACAGCTGGATACGAGGGTTTTGGGGCTCCAAAGAGGAATTGAGATTCTAAAATGGCGAAGATGTCTTGACAAAGCTTAGGTGAGTCCATGGCAGGGTCGTAGTATACTGCATTTAATGCCATTTTTGTACAAAATTTTATGCTTTTTTATTTGAACTGTATATGTCTTTTGTTTCTTATTTCTTTGTTTGGAGGTTGACAGAACCGGAGGAGAGGTCTCATTTTTATAGCGGGAGAGTGAAGGCGCGACATGGCCAACACTCGTGCGGGATTAATAGTTTGCTATTTGGACTTGGTATTCCACGTGGCAGACCTAGTTACCAACTTACCATGTGTAATGGACCTAATGGTCCTGCTTTCTTTAAATGAATTGATACTCAGAGCATTGCATCTGGCGGAAATTAGGGAATTATTGAATTGAGGGGTTGAACCTGTTTCAGGGAGATCGGTGGAGGAATCTTACCGACACGTGGCAGGAGGAGAGTTGCACGAGCTGCCAGTCCAGCCGTCCTGTTTGCAACTCACACTGCCACACAGTCACACTTACAGAGTTCATCCATAGCTAATACATAACATTTATTTTTCGGTTAGTCGATTTTTTTTTTTTTTTTTGCTGGTATAAATATTCTCCTCCTATTATTCACTATTTTTTCTTGTACCAAATTGATAAATTTTCAAGAGCTAATTTTGTTATCTAGAGCATATTGTTTGATTATGAAAACTATCAAACTGGCTGCTTTCGAGAAATGCAAGTGAAAGAGATTTGCTTTTACCTCTTTTAAATTTAACTTATTGAATACGACGTTTTATTATGATGCAATATGGTCCGCGCACACTTCAATAAAGTGGATGTAACTTTTGATCCGACCGTTGGATCAGATTTGCGATCTGATCCTTCTTTCATGAACTTTTGAGCCTTTTTTTATAATTTTAACAATTTTAAGGTTATTTAAATAATTTTATTTATGTACTTTTATCTTTCTAGATTTTTGTATTTGTCTATTTAAGACAACCGTCGTGCTTTATGACAGTTATGTTTTGAGAATTTATTACAGAAATAATTTGAGAGACAAGATTAGCTAAAGATATCAAGCAATCTAGGATATTTAGAAAGATTTATTTTCAATATATAGAAATATGTAGAAAGATGTAGAAAGATTAGATGCTGTTTTTGTATGTAAGTATATATGTTGTGTATTGTCTTTTGTAAACAGAGAGAGAGAAAATCAAATAAAACATTTTTCCACATTCTGTTTCTTGTTATGGTATCAGAGCCCTAACGCACGGAGATCTCATGTCAGGCGACAACGATGGTGACGGTAGGAGCGGTGACTTCGTCCAAACTTATTGATGGGTCGTCTACTTTCTTTCTCTCCCCGTCGGATAACCCTAGAGCCATGATTAACTCCTGCATGTTGACAAGGGAGAACTACGATTTGTGGCAGAAGGCCATGCAAAATATGCTTCGTGCCAAAAAACATGTTTGGCTTCATAGATGGTTCAGTGATGCACCCTGTTGATGCAACCACACCCAGGTCAGGTGAACGGGCAGTACGCTCCCACTGTAGCAAGGTTGGTCATGAAAAGGTGCAACGCCATCAACTAATCGGCTACCCAGAAGGCTGGGGTCGAGCTCGCCATGGAATTCGCGAAGAACGAAGGGGTAGACAAGGTGGAAGAGGCCGTGTACATGCCTATGCAAATGCAGTTCATAGTGTAGGCGCATCCGGTGCAGGCGCATCGAGTGCAGGTGCATCCGGTATAGGCGCATCGAGTGCAGTCTCTATACCTGGTTTTTCTGATGCCCAGGTTCAACAAATCATAGCTATTATAGCTAAATCTGATACAGGAGCATCCACACGCTCTGATGCAGGTGCATCCAATGAAGGTGCATCTAATGAAAAGTTGAATGATAAGATACCAGAGTTGAATTGGATACTCGATAGCGGAGCATCCCATCACATGACAGGCGATTTTGCTTGCCTTCATAATGTTTGTACCATAAATTCCACAGCTGTTGGACTTCCAAATGGAGAGCAAACAGTGTCAAAACACGAAGGGAATGTTGTCCTGAGTGAAGGTTTTGTTCTTGAAAGGGTGTTATATGTTTCTAGTTTGGAATACAACCTTATTTCTATTAGCAAGTTAGTCAGCACCAAAAATTACCTTGTTACATTTACTAATGAGCTTTGTCTTATTTAGGACCACAGTACGAGAACGCTGATTGGTGTGGGTGAGCAAAAAGATGGGGTCTACTATTACCATCGGGGTGCATCTGGAAAAGCTTTCCATGTAAGCAGAAAAGGACCTTATGACTTGTGGCATCAACGCATGGGACATCCTTCTAGATAGATAACTTTACTTTTGGCTGGATTTAATAATAATAATGTTTCTAAAGATGTTTGTGAGATTTGTATGAGAGCTAAGCAAACTCGAGATGTTTTTCCTGATAGTTTGAATAAAGCAGCCCATTTTTTTGATCTTATACATTGTGATATTTGGGGGCCATATCGTGTTGGTTCCCACTGTGGTGCACACTATTTTCTAACTATTGTGTATGATCATACACGTGTTGTGTGGGTTTATTTGATGGCTGAAAAGAGTGAGACAGGTCACTTGTTAAAATCTTTTTGTAAAATGGTTCAAACACAATTTGGAGTAACTGTTAAATGCATTAGAAGTGATAATGGTTTTGAATTTCAATCGCACCACATGAAGCAATTCTATGCTGAATCTGGGATTTTGCACCAAACATCCTGTGTTTTTACACCTCAACAGAATGGTAGAGTGGAAAGAAAATATCGTCATATTCTCAATGTAGCTAGAGCATTGCGGTTTCAAGCTAATTTACCACTTGAGTTTTGGAGAGAATGTGTTTTATCCGCTGCCTATTTGATCAACCGGACACCTACTCAAATGCTGTCAAATAAAACCCCTTATGAGCTGCTGTTCGGCAAGGCGACCTCATATGCAGCCGTGCGAAATTTTGGATGCTTGTGTTACATTAAATCGCACACTTCTGATAAATTTGAAAGTAGAAGTAGAAAATGTACATTTGTTGGATATCCGTATGGGAAGAGAGGATGGAAGGTGTTTGATATGGAAACCCAAGAATTTATCATTTCTCGGGATGTTGTTTTTTGTGAGGACGTGTATCCCTTTTATGAGATGGCATCTGAGAATGCACCCGCATTAGGTCTCTCGGGTCAGAATGCACCCAGAGTGGGTCAAATTGATGATGCAATTTTTATACAGCTTGCAAATAATAGGAGAACAGTTGAACATCTACTGGATAATGAGCGTGTGGAAGCAAAGGGGAGTAGTCATGTTTTTTATGATTCAGAATCATCAGATGATCAAAGTGCACCCACTTCGGGTCCGAGTGCACCCGCATTGTCCAGTGAGAATGCACTCACATCGGGTCTGAGTGCACCCGCATCGTTCAGTGAGAGTGCATCCGCATCGTTGGATGAAAGTGCGCTCGCATCGGGTCCAAGTGCACCTGCATCGAGTCACAGTGCACCCGCATCTGAACAGGCTGCACCAAGATGATCTCGCCATCCTCCTGTCCGTCTACAAGACTACATTTGCTACACTGCAAAATGTGACCCATCTTACGCTCACCCCACATCAGCAGCTACCTCAGGTACTCCTTATCCTATAGCTCATTATGTAAATTGTGACAAATTTTCATTTGCACATAGAAAGTTCTTAGCTGCAGTGACAGCGAAGAAGGAACCCGAACACTTTGGAGAAGTCATGAAGGAAAATAATTGGAGAAAAGCAATGCAAACTGAGATTGAGGCACTCGAGCGGAATAACACCTAGTCCATTGAAGATTTGCATTCTAACAAAAAGGCAATAGGATGCAAGTGGGTGTATCGCATCAAGTACAACTCAGACGGGTCAGTGGAAAGGTACAAGGCTCGACTAGTTGTGCTGGGGAACCGACAAGTTGAAGGAATTGATTTTAAAGAGACGTTTGCTCCGGTTGCAAAGATGGTCAGTGTCCGCACCTTCTTGGCTGTAGCAGTAGCAAAAGATTGGAAATTGCATCAAATGGATGTGCATAATGCATTCTTGCATGGTGATCTGCATGAGGAGGTATATATGCGCTTGCCACCTGATTTTGCTTCAAAATATTCCGGAAAAGTCTTTAGGCTATGAAAATCTCTCTATGGTTTGCGTCAAGCACCCCGGATGTGGTTCTCTAAACTCACAGAAGCACTGAAGGTATATGGGTTTACTCAGTCATATGCTGATTATTCTTTGTTTACAACGAAAAAGGGAGATGTATTTCTTGCTATCTTGGTATATGTCGATGACTTGGTCATAGCAGGAAATAATTCAGAAGCTATAGTGCAGTTCAAGCAGTATTTGAGTCGCACTTTTTATATGAAGGATCTGGGTGCACTCAAGTATTTCCTTGGTATTAAGATAGCACGAAACCCGACAGGCCTTTACTTGTGCCAAAGAAAATATACCTTGGATATTGTGGCTGAGTGTGGACTTTTAGGTGGGAAACCTGCGGCTTTTTCCATTGAGCAAAATCACAATTTGTCAATTGCATCTGGAAAACCTATGGAGGATCCTGAGCGCTATAGGCGTCTTATTAGACGGTTGATTTATCTTACGATCACTCGTCCTGATTTGTGCTACTCGGTGCATATACTAGCGCAATTCATGCATGAACCCCTTGATGTTCATTATGATGCAGCCATTCGTGTCATGCGTTATTTGAAGGGAAGTCCGGGGCAAGGGATTCTATTGAGTGCCAATAGTGATCTGACTTTGTATGGATATTGTGATTCAGATTAGGCAATATGTCCATTGACTAGACGGTTTTTGACCGGATATTTTGTGATGCTGGGCACATCTCCTATTTCATGGAAGACTAAAAAGTAGCATACTGTGTCTCGGTCTTCAGCAGAGGCAGAATACAGGTCAATGGCTACTACAGCTTGTGAATTGACCTGGCTCAAAACACTTCTTCAATCAAATCTGAGAATCTTTGTGACTTCATAACCAAAATCTCTCTTGTTCGTACTTTTTTCATTTTTTTTCTCTATTGTTCGTGCATCATTTAGTGTTCTAAAAAAACACGGCGTGTCCGAACACGCCACGACACGGCACGGCATGGAGGTGGTACAACACGGCAAGACACAGACACGGACACGACACGTATTACAGACATGCCAAACACGAAAAGGAGACGCACATTAAGCGTCATAGAAATATAATGGATTTCTCAATTATGTACATACTATTAAAATCAATGATTATTAATAGACTTATTTCCAAAAAAAGCACATGTAAATAGTTTAAATTGAAAATAAAAATATTACAATACAATTAGGTTGATTCAATAAATAAATCACAAACGAAAATAGAAGGGTCTAGAGCCATTCGCAAATTAAAGATACAAATTTATCTGTGATTTGTCTTAAAAAGAATGAAATAATTTTTGTCATATCTTGTACTGTTTTGATAAGGATAGTATAAATTATTTATTGTCTTAAAAAATTGAAATAATTTTTTACGGCTCTTGTACTCTCAAATTTCCAATATTCGATGACCAAAAGTATAATTAATTTTAGTTCAATTTAATTTTATTAGTTTGAAAAATATACTAATATAATTTTAAGGTAGTAACTCCGTCTATATTTTCTCAAACATAGCTGGTCCCAAGACCGAAAAAAGAGGAGGGTTACTATAAAATTAAAAATATTTTTTCAAATCAAAATAAAAAAATAATCTATATTTTAATTCAATGGTAAAGTAAGTCTACTTTCTTAATTTTTGACGTATTGTAGTAAACATAATTTTAAATTTAATAAACAAATTATATTTATGTCAAAAAGTTAAACGTGTCTGAACACGTCACGGCACGACACGTCTAAAGAAGACACGGTACGACACGGCACGAGGACACGAGGCGTGGCATGTCCTTAGGCGTGTCGTGTCCATCTCTTAGGATTTAGACACGGCACGGCACGGCACGGCACGGCACGTGAAATATTGAGACACGACACGACACGGCACGAGAGATGATCCGGACACGGCGTGTTTGACACGACACGACACGGCACGGCACGTATTTAGAACACTACAGCATCATATTAAGTCTGGGGATATTGTTATGTATTGACCGGAAAATTTTGAAAAAAAAAAATCATGTTAAAACTAACCTCGTAACTATCTTTTATTCGCTAATTCTCCACACGGGTGCGCCTATGATTAAGGTTGATGCTGATCATTTGGTCAACAACAGAACTCCAATACTCAAATCATGCATGTGATTATGTTAGGGGACAGCTAGTTAACATATTTTGATTAGCAAAATTAATCAGCTAAATCAAAGCAGATGATCAGACTTTTTTTTTTAGTTCTTGGCATCTCAATCATTTGTTCCATAATCATTTAGCTCATGTGATTTAGACTAATTAACTATGCTTTAGGAAGCCTCAAAGCAAAGGCTTTCTCCTAACATGTCTCTTGGCTGAAGGAATGCATCAATGAACAAATTATCAGTGTTAAAATACACTAAATTAAAGAGTGGCCAGATTCTTTTGTGGCAGTGCTTTTGTAGCTGGGTGGCACTGATTGCTAGGGACACAATAAATATGAAGGAGAGAAAATTGGACATTTTTTTTTTGTTCCTTTTATCTTAATTAAGAGTTCTTTAATACGTTGGCCATGTATTACATATTATTTATGTCACTACCAACGTTGATGCTTTTAATATTTGTTTCCTTTTCTAACTAATTGCATGAGTAGACAGAACATTAAATTATCATTTAGTCATGTCACATTTGTAAATTATTTTCAAACAATGAAGATATAAAATTAAAGAAAATCATAGGCCAATTTAAACGCAAAAATATAAGGACACATTCTTCCCACTTTTTCTGTTAAATGCATCTAATCTTTTAAGGAAGTGCATACTCCAATTTCATCAAATATAATCATTTTGCTATTTCCGTGAGTTATATATTTTTTAAAATATATAAATATCATCTGACATGAGAAAATTACAACAAAATTAGTCCCTAAAACAAAGATAAACATGGATTGTGTCACATAAGAACACTTGCTCATTAAGCTAGTTAGCATCTCTTAATACGGAATCATTAGCGAGTCAATAACTCCAAATCTTTTTTCCCATGGGACGCGTGGCACTTCAGCAAGCTTTAGTTTCTTTTCTTCTTCTTTTGCATTCTTTTAATTTGGAGTTTTTTTTTTTTTTTTAGCCGTTCCAGCTAATGCTGTCTCCTGACCTAACTAATTGATGATTTTGATTTTCTTGTGATACATGTTTCAATTGAGCCCATTTAGGATGGTTCTCCGACACCACCTTCTGTCAAACTAGCTAGTTTTTAATTGGTTTGCCTTTTTTCTTTCTATGTAAATCTGACATGTCTATCTCTGTTTATTACAAACTACACAATTTTATTTGACCCGACCAGTTTCATAAATTTACATCTGAGTAAAAACAACAACTCTATTTAACTGTGTAAAGTTGGTCTCTGTTATCAGAGTTATCAGAAAATTGCCCACGTGCCATTTTCAGCCGCATGTGCTTAAAAATTTAAGCGAAGTTTCATAAATACTTTCTTGAAGCGAAGTTTTATAAAAAATAATTTTATGATTTCTTAGACTTCGTTGTCTAAAAATTCTAAGGGTTTTTATATCTGGCTGGACTCCCTTACTTAGACTTCGTTCAAATGCCCCTGACTTTTATTGCTCGAACCTTCAAAATCCTTTAAAATAAATTAGCTACAAATCACAAATATAATTGCAAATTATTATATATTTTTTTCATGAACATGCGTGTACTGCTTTAAATTTGGCGGGCGACATCAAAAGAAAAATTTAACCCATCATTTGAATATTCATGTAAAGAAGATAATTACAATATCTAAATTTTTTTTTTAAGTGGATTTCGTGTTTTTTCTATATTTACTTTTACTAAGATAAGAAGTTTGAAAAAAAAAATAATAATAAAGGTACGTAATTTCTCTTATGAAAAGTTCCACGAAAATGTTGTTACATTAGTGGTTGACATTATCGTCCTAGAATAAGACTCTCTTTGGATTAGACGGCTCAATTAAACTGTATAGTTGTGACAGCACACTAAACAAACATAAATGCTAACTTTTTTTTTCTAAAAGGATTCCGTACGTCGTTTTGTCGTCCTTAAGAAAGTCACAATCACTTGCTTAAGATATCAACACGCATAAGAGCGTTATCCTTAATTAAAAGGAAACAAATTATACAGAGAAGGAAAGAGATGTGAG
Source organism: Rhynchospora breviuscula (assembly GCA_027562975.1). Taxonomy (NCBI): domain Eukaryota; kingdom Viridiplantae; phylum Streptophyta; class Magnoliopsida; order Poales; family Cyperaceae; genus Rhynchospora; species Rhynchospora breviuscula. Next base: position 74,613,725 of record CM050398.1, on the reverse strand, counting down.
CTCTAATCAGTATGATTGAGGTTGTTGATTTGCAATATTTGTTTTCCTTTATTTTTTCTAATATGACATATTGGAATCTTGCTCATGGTTGTCAAAAAAAAATTATAAAATAAAAAAATATTAAGCATACAAAAACATCTAAATAAAAGCGACAGTCTACAATTAAATATATACGTGATGGCGTGCCCCTGATAAATTAAGGTTTTATTTGTCTAGTCATATCATACTATTTTCTGTCCAATAAATGATGACTATCCTTGCATTAATATGATCAATGTTGCTTCGTTATCTGAGTTTTGATCTTTTCTGTCAATTTCATAAAGATTATATCAGCACCTGTTCATAAAAGATGAGTCAAAAACTCAAAATATAATTTATAATATGACAAAAGTTTTGAAAGAAACACAAGTACTATGAAGTCCTTTCCTTCTAACATAAAGTCGCATGCAATTGAAGCTATAGAGACAAACTACAACAATTCCACACATACTATCCCAAAGTATCTCAAGTTGGAAGGCATATCTCTGCATTTACTTTCCAAACCCGGTATTAAATTCACAAAAAGGATTACATGAAGGTACAGGCGTCGGCACGGTGGTACGGAGAAGGGATCATCCAACTATCCAGCTCATACAATGAAGTCCAAGGACACATGCAGATCTATATCTATATCTCTATTTATATCTTCTTCATATCTTGTCAGTTCCAGCTAGACCAAGCTGGCTTAAGCATTTACCATTACTGTCCGTATCACTCACCATAGTTCTCTTGTGAGCGAGTGATACATACATGTCATCATTCATTTAGAGCTGCTCTTGCTGATCTATCTCGTGTGCCAAATTAATTGCTCTCTCTCTCTCTCTTTCTCAAGTGTCGGCTCCTATGTCGCTGCCTAGCTTTTATTATTGGGACATCTTTCTCTGTGCCATAATAAATTACTAATAATGAAATAAAAAATGTAAAACATATATATAGTAATACTGTAAAATAGTGAATTTTTATTGTTGCAACAACTCGGAACAACTATTTTTAGGTACAACATATATTGTACTATGCTTCTTCTGATAAAGTATATATATTTTTTTATTAACTAGACATTTTCTGAGCAGAGTTTATTTTTTACTTTTATGTAATAAAGAGTTGTGATTTTGTAGGGACATTTTTGGTGCTGCCGTCAACACCTTTTTTATGCAAGTCATTTTCCGCGTAACCTTTGAATTAAGGAAAGAGTACAAATCGGACTTTATTATTCCCAACTATTTTGTTGTTACATCAGCTGATGTAAAATTAATAACTTGTACTGATATTGCTTTCATGATTTGGATGGTTTAATTAGGTAAGCATTAGAGGTTCCGAAAATTTTAACATACTAATTTTTAAAATCAACTTTTCCTTTAAATAAGTTTCTAAACGCATATTAGGAAATTTTATGAGTCTTTTTCCTCACATAAGAAGTTTCTAAGAGGCGCTTTTCTCAGAGAGTTTAATTGACTAATTTTTAATCAGAGATAAAATAATTTGTTTTAAAATTTATGCCTAAATTTGTATTAAAAAAATCCCCTTCGTTTTAGTAATCAATAAAATTCATCTTAAATAAAACTTTTGAATTTGACTTGATTGGAAATTTTTGTGGTGAATAAAAATGATATTTTTAGATCTGCAAATCATTCATATGTGAATTTACATTCACAAACGGAAATTAAATATATTAATTGAATATAAAAGACTACGAATACTACACTTTAACTACACTTTATTATGTTATAAAGTCAACTCTCCTGAAACCGTTGGGACTAGTTAATTCTAGATAATTTATTTTATGCACTTAAATCATGTCGGTGCGTACAAACCTAAATAGGTGTACGGATGCACCATTTTTCCATATGGATTTATTAGTAGAATATTGATCTTTTAAAAGAAGAAAAAAAAAATATTGGCTTAATTTACAGGGATAAGTTTCCCAGAATCTATTCAGTAAAAGTCAACTTTCACTCTCTGTTTCTGACCTTGGGTTTTCCTCTTCAATGCTACAGTGACATTTCTACTAAAATCATGTCATACAATCTTTTTGTTAATTATATCTTTTATAAACCTGATACTTAATTTTTTTATATTATTTTTAGTGATTTCTTTTAATTTTAAATTTGATAAAAAACAACATACATTTTTAATCTGACACGTTCCGGCACGGTAGTGCCACAACACAACAGTCTAGCTAGTTTTCTCAAAAATAAAAGGACACTTTAGCTATTTAATTAGCCCAATTAACATTAGCATCTTTACATGAGTTTGTTAAAACAAAAAAAAAATGTTTAATTACATGACATAGCGCCGACAAAGGTACTTGCATGTACGACAAAATAGTGGGGCGCAGTGCGCACGATGCATATCAAGTCCTTGCGGAATGGATCGCAGTGCCTCCTATTCAATGTCTCTGGCAGTCAAAAAGGTGTTCAGATCTGGGCATCTGGCGTAATTCCCGTATGTTTTTTACACGGATGAAAGGAAAACATTACTAGATTAATCCCCAAAAAAAAAAAAAATCTGTTCATTTATTTCTAATAATTAGCTAAATAGTTAATATGAAAAATTTTATATAATTTTTGTTTTTTATATTTTTATTGTGAAGTAATAGTTTTTTTATATATTTGTATAGATAATGGAATTTAATTAATTTTTAATAATCATATTTTTTAATTTAGCAAATATATACTTTTTATGAACTAATAAGTGGATGAAAATAATAAAGATGAACTTCTAGGCATTCTTTCATATTGCATATACTTTTTACGATAATGTACATGACTTCTACAGTTCGACGCAGCAAATAATATTATGAAAAATATAAAAATAATATCAAGCATAAATGTTCATGATAGAAAACTCAGTGAACATCCAAAAGCCTCCGGCCCTGGACCCGGCCCTGGCCAATCCCTTCTGACACAAAGGGCCGACCCGGCCTCTCTAAGCCCTTAAGAAGGGCCAGGGCCTAGAGAGGCTAGGTTTTGAAAGAGCCAGGCCACAATCTCAACTGAAGAGAGACCTAGAGAGGCCAGGGTTTGGAAGGGCCAGGGCCTAGAGAGGCTAGGCTTCAGAAGGGCCAGGACCTAGAGAGGCCAGGCTTTGGAGGGGTCTAAGGCCTAGATAGACCGAAGTTATGAATAATCAGGCACAATTTCAAGTGAAAGTTAAGAACTTAAGATCCTATCTGATCCAAGCTAAATTGAACGGATCATTTCAAATAATATTAAAATTTTTTAACATGATGCTAAGACAAGTTAAAAAAATATATACATATTTCTCATTTTTTACGCTATATTATTTCATACATTCGTAATTTTAGTTTATTTTAATTCATTAATACGTTAACAAAAACTGTTTTTCTTTTACTTTTTCTATGTTATTACAATATAACCGATCTTAAACCCAAATTAAAGATGAAAACATTAAAAATATTATATATAATGAAAAATAAATGTGTACAATTATATTTAAATAATTTAGATCATTTTCATTATCTTTTACAAATAAAAAATTTTCATATTAAATATAGTTTAAATAAATATTTAATTAAATATATTGTATGTTCGTCGGCCCTTCGAGCCCTGCCTCTTGAAACCCGGAGGGCCTAAAAGGGCCAGGCTCAATCTTCATATTTAAGTTCTTCCAAGCCCGGCCCTTCCAAAAAGCCTCCCTAAATCCGGTCCGGTTCGGTCTTTGAGTGGGCCTTTTTAGACCCGGCCTCCCGAGAGCTCGGCCCGGCCCTGAAAGGCGTTCACCAAAACTGTGGTAACAGAAGATGATCGATGCATAAAGAAAATCTTTTTTTAAAAATTTTTTTACAAATAATTAAATTTTTTGAAACATCAAGTACCAACACCATGGAGAATAATATAAGGCTATGTTTGGATCATATGAGATTAAGGGTAGGATTAGTTATTCGGAATTAAAATTTTTAATCCTAAACAATCGAGAATAAACTTTTTGTGATCTATAGTGTTATTTTTGAGTGGTCCAACATCCGGATTAAATTTTTATTTTTAGGGTGTTTGTATCATCTTTTTAATCCGGATTAAAAAGTGGTCCCAACTACTTCTTAATCCACATTAAGAAGATGATCCAAACACCCTATGAATAAAAATTTAATCTAGATATTAGACCACTTAAAAATAACATTCTAGATCAAAAAAGCTTATTCTTGATCGTTTAAGAATAATATTTTTTACTCCAAACACCCTAAGGCTCTGTTTGGATCATCTAAGAATAAAATTAGAATTAGTTATTCGGAGTAAAAAATATTATTTCTAAACGATCAAGAATAAGCTTTTTTGATCTAGAGTGTTATTTTTAAGTGGTCCAACATCTGGATTAAATTTAATCCAGATGTTGGACTACTTAAAAATAACACTCTACATCACAAAAAACTTATTCTCGATCATTTAGGATTAAAAATTTTAATCCGGAATAACTAATCCTACCCTTAATCTTATATGATCCAAACAGAGCCTAATAGATTTGGTTTGAAATATTTGCAAATGATCGCAAAAGAGTTATACTTCTTTAAATAACTTCTTTTCACCTTAAACTCATCGAAATTCATTTTTATCCTGTAAATGAGGAAAGAATACATGAGGACACGTAAATAGTCCGATCAGAACAAATTAAAAGAGAAGAAAAAGTAGAATAAAAAGGATGACATAGATAATATGGTGTAACTAAAGAATTTGTAAATGTACATATAGTGCATATTTATATTATTATTTATATTTATAGTCATATTTATATTATAATTTATAATTTATGTGCAACTCGTGGAGATTAAAGATGGGGACATGTACACAGTACCCTCCCCTTATCTCTTCTCAAATTAATGCAAGACATTTTGGTAGGTGCACAGACGGTATATGAATCTTTAACAAAAATTTTCTTCTTTAGCAATTTTTTTAAAATAAAATCATACATGCATGCGACGGCACATCACTAATTACGGACAAGTTGGAGATGAAATTACATGACCCAAAAAAAAAAAGTTTCTTTCATACTAAGTTCCGGCATTAGCGCTATCAGTGTGACAATCCTGATGCAATATATACTTGACATATGGAAACAAGTTCAACAGCCTGATTTTATGCGAATTGAATTTAATTATATATAATCAATATATTAATTCAAACATTTTGGTTTAATTCGAAAACCTTGACCTCTTGTTTTGTAGCTCGGACACCTTTCTATTGCTTTCGGAAAAAATAACACGAACAATTAGTAAGACGTGCGAGTAATTAATAAAACGTTTTTTTTTTTTATTTGTTTGTGAAACTCCTCATCCTACACTAATTAATTAGGAGCAAAGATTTGATGGAATGGTTTAGTCCTTTTCCACGTAATTAATTAGGCAAAGATTTGAAACAGTACTCTGAACCCAATTGTTGATTGTGATGGCTGAATTAACATGAAATATTGTCAAAATTGAATGCTTCAAATTTGTACGCACAGTTTATCTATCAAATCCAGTAAGAGGCTTATATATTTTATTTTATTTTAAGAAAAAGGTTGTAAAGAGTAGTTTCAAACTTTCAATTCGTACAGGAGACGTAATTGAAAATAATTATTTAATTTTTTTCTAAACAAAATTTTGAATTTAGAGTTGCCTATATCATTCATAGATAGAATTCCGTCGTAAAACAAAAAGAAAACTGAAAACACTTAGCCCTACTTTTTTTCTTTTTCCATGTAACGAGCGTCAAACAATAATCTTATTTTGGTACGAGGTTGCCGACACATGCTTTCCAGTTTCCATAACTCATTTTTTTCTGTATATTTTTCAAATAATTAATTTCGAATTAAACTTTCATTCAATTTAAAAAAACTCTCTCTTTAATTATATAAACAAAACTTTCTCTTTATGCACACAAGTTTATAATAACTCCGTATGTCTTTTTTATTTTTTAGAAATGTCATATTCCTTTGTACCAAAAAAAAAAAATAGTATAAACAATGTCAAATTAAGCATAGTCCCGTACTGTTGACAATGAAAGTTGACCCACCAACGTGTGCCCCAGTAAAAGCACTTTTAGTTATGCCATAAAAGATCTTTGAAACAACTCGTGCAAAATTGTTCACATAAAAGAAAAGAAAGAAAGAAATGCAAAACTGCTCGCAAAGGCCGCGCACCTTAGTTTCCGAGAAGCTGTTGCACGTGTGAGGTTACATAAGAACACCAAAATCAAACCAACTTTGATCTGTCGGGATGCAAAATCATGCATGATTAGTCTAAACCACAGTGATTTAAAACATGCATTACGACAAATTAAATCATGGTTAGGTCAAGGGAACACGAGCGCTGAACAGTGTACTGAAGCTAGGCACCAAGCTGTGTACACATTTTAAATTCAAACATATGTTGTGTAATGCCAAGTGTCCTTCTATCAAATAATGGGAAGAAATTATGGGTTGGCTGATTGGCTCCACACTGTTAGTAGTTGGTACAGAAATTTTTTTTTTTAGTTTTATGAGGCATAATTAAGTTTAACTCATATTTATTGTTAAATGCACCGACTCAAAAAAGGTAGTGTTTTTGAACCGTCTGATTCGTGATTCAAGCGTTAGATTGGAAGTGTTTAAGCGGGTTGTGTCCAATTTGGCACTTGGTAGAGCCGAATAAATAAAACATTTCTACAAAACGACGTCTCCGGAAAAGTCCAAAACATGGTCAAAAGTCAAAAGGAACAAAGGGAACATAGTGGTTAGCATATTATGATTTTTTTTTTTTGCAGTAATAATTTAATTTCGTTAATTATTTCCCTTCAATTTTATGAAACAAAAAGGAAAAGACTAATTTGATTTAATATAATGTTTATGCCAACAAAAACTTATATCCATCCGTTATTTATTTATTTATTTATGCCTCGTATTTTATATTCATCTTTGCCTCTATTGACACAATGACACATCTTAGAAGTTAGAATGCATATTTTATTGCATAATTGGCTGCTTCATATTTTAGGAAAAATTGTTGACATTTGTCACAATTTTTTCTTGTTCCGACCATTGTCCATAATTAATTTAAACTTTTAGAATTATTTGTCATGATGCTCCTACATTCAAAAAATAAACTCATGTATTGCAAAAGACATAATTTTTTTTTTTTTAAAGGCATAAGATATAAGACATATTTGGCGACTGCAGCACATACACTTTACTTATTATAAAAATATGAACTTACTAGTTTGGATTTCAATTTTTATTGTTTTAGTCAACGCTAAAACACGCATTTGGTTAATTACTGTATAATTAATTATTGACAATTGATGGATGCGTACTTAGATATTCAATATAATGTATGCTTGTGTATTCAGTTTTTTTTAAACATTTATATGAAAATTAAATAGATAGTGAATGTGTCTGAAATTTCAACTTATACATTGTTCCTTCATCAACCAAGCAAAAATGACATCAGAGATCTAAATTTGTGGGCAAATATTCATATATCTTATATGGGAGAAGAATTGTCTTGTTAATTATATAAAGAAGGATTTTGACATGGGTTTATTCAAATATAATTCATAGATTAACAGAATGAAGACAGGTTTCTCTATTTTATACCTTGCTCAAAGGTCCGAAGCTTCCGCCAAGAATCATCACACTACTTAAAAATGAAGACATGATTAAAGTTGATAAGTTAGTTAATTGCATGAAACATTGTTCCCTAACAAAAGCACACGCAATTCGCAAGGCCATTAATTGACCAATCAGGCATCAGCCACTCCTATCCCTCCAAACCTTCTCTTATATATTTTACTATTACTTTTTAACGAACCATACAATCATCCACTCGTGTGATTGTGTTGTGTGAAGTAGGCCTGTCAGTGTTCCACCGTTTCAGACGTTTCCATTCCGTTCCGTTCGAACGGAACGTTAAACGAAATACAAAATCTGTTACGTTTTTGAAAACGGAACTGAAACGAAATTGATATATATTAACGTTACTGAAACAGAACGAAACGGAACACGGAAATGGGTTGAAATCAATGGTAAATGAAGGACGGAACGGAAAACGAAATGCTTTTCTATTTCGTTGGTTGGAACGGAACAGAAACGAAATGCTTCTCTGTTTCGTTAGCTGGAACGGAACGAAAACGAAACCCACGGTTTCCGTACATGTTCTGCACGTTTGACAGGCCTGGTGTGAAGCATGTAACATGACAAAAACCTTCAACACTCAATTGTAACTTTTTAGGATACAAAATTGAATGGGCAGAGCCTCAGTACACGTCGATTGTATTTGTACCTAAGTCGTCATAGTCATAGACTCATCATAAGCTGAGCTGTTCAAATAATATCTGAATTTTTTTTATAAAATTTATTTGCTTTCATTGTTTGATTACGCCGACAAATGCGAGAGAAGCATCTTTATCTTCCGACCCAACAAAATAATTAAAAAAAGTAAAGTACTCAACTTGTTGTTACTGTTTCATTTTTTCTCCATAACTAACTTGTTCCAAATGCTGTTGGGTAACTTGTCATGAAATATCAGGATTGATTAAATAATTCACCTCTATAAATCATGTCGTACTATTTGCTACAAAACCCTCGATTCTCCCAACAATTCAACCTCTTTGACAAAATCATATAAAAAAAAAAGCATCTTCGACTTCTTGAATCGCCACGTGTCCCGTTAATCCAGTTGTCTTATACGTTTCCCATCCTAACCTTCCGACCATTCCCATACTCACGCTTTAATAAATGTCAAGTTGTAGAAAATATCAGTGATATGTAAGGGTAATCTTTGCCTAAGAAATACTATTCACGGGGCATAAGATACCTTAGAACATTTTTATAGACCTGGTGCATGAATAAAACGCGGGAATAGTAGCAACTCCCACAACAAAAGTACGCGGTGTTTTCTCTAAAAAAAATGCTCCAGGTTCAGTTACTCATTTAACATTTAATAAACCGGGTGATCGGTTGCTATCATGCGCTTCTCTCGCCTCCTATAAAACACTCCTCGCGCCTTCTCCTGTTCACCTCAGCCAATCACATCAAACAAATAACAAATCTCAAAACTTGAAGCGAGCAATCTAACGGTCCAGATTTAACAATACCTCTTTCTTTCTTTCTTTCTTTTCCAATGGCTTCTCCTTCACTCGACTCTCCCAAGCTGTGTCAAGACATCTTCTCCATTTTAGAATCTCAGTTCCTCTTCGGCACCTCTCCAGTGCGAAAAGCCTCACCCCGACCGACCTCTCCTGCCGGAAAGGTGCGCATCCTCTCAATTGATGGTGGCGCCGATGATCTCGGAGCCGCCTCGCTTGTTCGCCTTGAATCATCCCTCCGACGCCTCTCCGGTGATCCCTCCACCACTATCTCACACTTCTTCGACCTTGCGATCGGGTCCGGATCCGGCGCGCTCCTCGCATCTCTTCTATTCGCTAATAACCTCTCTGCCTCAGACGCCTCTGTTCTACTCCGACAAATCAGTTTAGAGAAATCCAAAACCCGAACCCGTTTCGGGAGGTTATTTAAGAAGGAGAATAAAACACTTGAGAAAGCATTTGGAGAGGCAACTCTGAAGGATGCTTCTAAGCCTCTGCTTATAACATGTTATGATTTGAATACCGGAGCTCCGTTTGTTTTCTCTCGGGCGGATGCTGTTGAGGCTGACGGGTTTGATTTTAAGATCCGAGATGTGTGTGAGGCTGCCTTGTGTCAGAGGAAGGGGAGTAAAGAGGTGAAGTCGGTGGATGGAGAGATGAGAATACGGGTTTTGGATGCGGGTGCGAGTACAAATCCGACTGCAGTGGGGATTACCCATGTGATGCACAATAAGCAAGAGTTTCCGTTTGTTAACGGGTTAGAGGATGTATTTGTTTTTTCTATTGGGGGCAATGGGACCCGTTTGAGTGATGCTGCTAGTATTGCCGGAACCTGTCAGGCGGATGCGGTAAGTGTAAATTTGTTACTGGTAAAAAATTACTAAAGTAACCGTAATCATGGGTTTAGTTTGAAGGGTAGTTTTGGGATTTTGTAGGTTTAATGTGTTTTTGATTTGTAATGCAGGTGGATCAAGCAGTGGCGATGGCCTTTGGTGAGAGCAGGAAAAGTAATTATGTCAGAATACAGGTACCTATCTGAATTAAAATATTGGAAAATTTTATATTAGCCTTGAAATAAAATTTGTGTATGTTTCTTTAAAGTCGGTCCCTACAACTTAATTGGTTCTGTTCATCGTCTGTTGAAAATACTTATCAGCAATTTCAAAAGTTTACTTTTCTGAACACAACAAAAATAGTATGTACATTCTATTATTTCCATTTTATTAGGCCAATTTTTTCTAATATCAACTTGCATTATATCACAGGGAAATCGGATTAATACCGGATCAACACCAGAGAACATATTATCAGAAACATGCGTCGAATCAGTTTTGTTTCAAGGAAAGAGGCTGATGAAAGAGACGAACGAAGAGAGACTTGAATGGGCGGCCGGGGAGCTTCTTAAAGAACAGCATAGAAGACGGCAGAGCAAGATACCCCCTGTTTTTGTTAAATCCGCAATGACTCCTCGGACATCATCGTCGTCAGCAATGACGTTGACCACAGTACTCACCGGATCATCGGAATCCCCTAGATATTGTTAATTAGAATTTGGATAAGTTGTAGGGCTCTTTTTTTTTTTTTTTTTTTTGATATCTTGGTTCTTTCTCTCTGCTCAATCAGGAGAGTTAAAAGCTCTATTTTTTAAAAAAATATATATATCAGCACCGCTGCAAAAGAGAGAGAATTGGCAATCTTTAAATGAAAAAAATGAGAAAGCAAAAGAGAGATGGTAGAGTATTAGAGATGTAAAGGTAGTCTGTTTTGTATTCTCTTGCAGTTGCAGTATCACAAGTATTTCTTAAAAAGTTCATATGGAATCCTCGGGACTAATTAACTCATATAGTTGTTGAAGGGTCCATTCAATTTAATCATGACACCTAGTTTAATGTTATAAATTTATAATAATAATGTTTCTGATTTTCTTGCATTAAGTTTCATCAAAACTCAAAATGGGTCAATTTTTTTTTTTTTATTATTGCCTATATTCCTTTCTAACTGTCTCAAAAAAGCTTTTGGTAAAATGTCTTGAATATGCATCGGACGATTTGAGAAGAGGCAAAAAAGAAAGGTATAAGATGAACATTATCTCTTTATATCTTATTCTCGTGCTTGTAAGTGGAACATCAGGATAAGTTTGGGTATTCTTTATAGCAAATAGAAAAAGGTTTCAGAACAAAAAAAATCCATATATTCTTTATAGCAGGAAATGTAATTAAGTTAGAATACAGGTACTTTTTCTGAATTAAAATATTGGAAAATTTTTAAATTCACCTTTATATAACACTTGTATCTGTTCCTTTTACAATTGGTCCCTACCCAACTTGATATTTTTTTCAGCAATTTCAAAATTTTATTTTTCTGATCACAACAAAAATAATATATACATTCTTAAGTTTCCATTTTACCAGGCCAAAATTTTCTAATATCTACTTGTAATTTAACCACAGGGAAATAGAATTAGTGCCGGATCAATACCAGAGAACATATAACATGTTATCAGAAATATGTGTCGAATCAGTTTTATTTAAGGAAGGAGGATAATCAAAGAGATGAACAAAAAGAGATACTCGAATGGGCAAAGCAAGATACCCTCTGTTTTTGTTAAATCCGCAATGACACCTCGCACATCGTCATCATCGGCAATGACGTAGACCACAGTACTCAGTCACCAGATCATCGGAATTCCCTAGATATTGTTAATTAGAATTTGGATAAAGTTCTAGGGCTCAATTTTTTATTTTTATTTTTGATATCTTGGTTCTTTATTCTCTCCTCAATCAGCACGGGGAGGGCAAAAGAGAGATAATTTGCAGCTTTGCCAATCTCTGAACGAAAGCAAAAAAGAGAGACAGTAGGGGATTAGGGGTGTAAAGTTAGTCTATTGTGTATTCTCTTGCAGCCCATTTTGGTGCTGTCGAACGATCAATTTTTATTACAAGTATTTCTTAAACAGATCATATTAAAGCCAGGACGACATCCTCTGGATTTCTCCAAAAAAAATCCAGCGAACTTCCTCATGTCTGAGTTGTTCGATTTAATTTAAACAGTTAAAATTTTTCAGACCTATCAATCTGGTACTATTCAGGAGCACTCATCATCATTGAGATTAAATCGGACGGCTCAGATGCGAGAAAGTCCACTCTCGTCAGTATTAAAGCCTCGGGAGTAATTAACTCTTAGTTGTTAAAGAGTCGCGTTCAATTAATGGGAGTAAATGACTCTTATTTGTTCCCTTTTCAGTTATCTTTTCTTCTGAAACTCCTCTCTGTTCTTTCTCAGGAATGTGTTGGGTCAAAATTGATGGATCGAAGAGAAAGTCGACAGAATAACAATATGTTAAAAAACAAAAAAAATGATCGATAATTTGGTTGTGCCATCAGCAAATACTTACTAATTATTTGCTGATTTTGTATGTAGTAATTTGTTTACCGGGTAAAAATAAGAAACCATGCATGAAAATAAGAAGCTTTGCTGATGTGATCCAACATAAATTCATTATATATAGAACAGTCCTTAGTTCAAAAAAAGGAAAATTGGATATTACCCCTACAAATCTTCTTCAATTGGAAATAACCCCCTCAAATATTTGATATTGGATATAATCCCTTCTAATCTTGTATATATTAGATATAACACCTTTTAATTAAATTAAAGCATATTTTAAACAAAAAGAATTAATTACTGAAGCTTTTGAACATTATACCCTGCTTAACCATACTCTTCTTGATGTTATTGCCGAGTCTTTTCATATTCCCACTAACATTTATCAAAAAGGAAATAAAATTTCTGATTATCTCTTTTTAAATTGCTAGATTACTCTTTCTAAATTTTGATTCATCTCCATTCTTTGTCCCTTCTCACCCCACTATCTCTACCAAATAACAATTGAGACGTGAGGACCAAATTCTGATAAATTCAAAATAAATTCACATTCTGATAAAAAAAAAAACTAGTGCGCTTCTTCTATCATATATATATATATATATATATATGGCCATTCTCCCCTGTCTTTGAGGCTTAAAAAGAAAAAGAGGAAACTTAATGAAGTGCTCGATCAGAAGAGGGATGCATACATACTTATATACTACTTAACGCAACTCAGCTAAAAAGGGGTCAACTGATATCAAAATAGACACGTTAAGGTACGTTTGTACTTTTTTTTATTGCAGGAGATGTAATATAAATGGTGCAGTTACATAAATTTTCAAATGTAGTGTGTAATTAGATTAATGAAATGTGAATTAATTAAGCTAATTGTATCACACTTATACGATGCATAGTTGGAAATGAAATGATTTCATTAAAATAAAGGGACCATAGTCCGTATGGTTTGGATTTAATGAAATGGCCATTTGTGTCACTGTGTGTGCAAGTCAAACCAAGATGCGTTAGTTAATATAAACTAAGTGGCGTTTGGTTTTTGCGAGCCAATCATTTGTGAACGAGTGTATATCGTTTTTAAACGATTGTCACGAAAATGAGTCGGCGAAAATTAATCTAGGTTTCGGCCGAATAAACGAATCTAATTATGCACCCTTTAAGAAATGATCTCAACCGTTAATCATGCACCATTTAATTTGCATCTATCAAGTGATTGAGATCCCTTAATATACTCTATCATTCTAATGGAGAGTGATTGGAGTATTATTTTTCTCTGTCTCAAATTTAAGGCACCATTTGAGAGGAACAGAGAGAAGAGAAGGGAGACGAGGTCAGAACCGATATTCCAGAGTTCACCATCAAGACAAGGAAAGCAGTTCGGTTCTGTAGTATTCTTCTCGGTGTTGTTCTCTGCAGAAATTCTATTTTCACCATTCACAAGTGCAAGCATGGCTGGAGGTAATCAATTGATTTTGATTTATTCCGCATTCAAGGTCGTTAAATTGCTAACAGTTAGTACCAGAGCGATTTAGCCTCTGTCTGCTTGGTTTAGACTGAATTTCATAAAGGTTTTCGAAATTCAAGTCTTGTGAATGTTTGTAGATTAGTTCTGGTTGTTAATTTGTGAACTTTTAGTCTTAATTTCGTGATTAAGCAAGAGAACAGGGAGAAACCCTAGATTCTGTTCATAAAGAGTTACTATTCTGATTGACTGATTTCGTTGAGGCATATATCTCATGATTCGCTTACTTGTTTTGAGTGAGGTTTTCAGCATTGGAAAGATCCTGAAGTCTACTTTCCAAAGAGATCAATATCTCGGTAATCAAGTAATATACAGTGAGAATTTAAAATCAAAATCAAAGGTTATTAGTCAGTCTGTTTTCTGAAATTTCTGACCAATCTGGAATTCGAGTCGAATTTCTCTCACTCTGTATCTTGGATTGAAATGAAATTTTACTGGGTTATAGTTCTTTCATATACCTTTCCAGAAAGTATTTGTTTGTTTGAATCCGATAAAGGATGAGTGAGATATGATGTTCGCAATATGGGTTAGTCTGACAGTTTGTCAGGAACTGCCAGTGAACTTCTGAATTTCGAGAGCTGTATATTTCGATCTATGAACTTGTTTTGGATGAGATCTGATTTTTTGGAAAGAGCTTTTAAGTCTAGTTTCTAGAATGTTTTAGAACTCGTAAAACGGATCAGTATAGAGAAAGTTTTGACCGTTTTACCAAAGGGTGTTCATACTATCAGGAATTCTAAAATTTGACATTTTGTGTTGTTATGACCCGGGAACATGTTGGTTGTGGTCATGTTATGATCCATAATATGTTGGGTGTTATCCAGAAATAAAGTTTACATAAAATTTAAGACTTGACCAGTCTAATGATGATGCTCCAATAGCCAACTAATGGTATTGATTATCTAACGATAGTCATACATGATACAATCAGAAATTGTTATGAAATTGTAAGATTTATTTCCCTATTAACAAGTAAAGTATTCTGAATTGTAATAAAATTTTATGGATCACTCTAGGTATTATGAAATAGTTAGCAATTTGTCAAAATATGAAATTTGTGTAGAAAAATAGTTGGCATTTTTCATTGAAAATGAATAGTCAATACATAAAGGTCAAATGTTATGTTTGTATAATTCTATAGTAGTAAGTATTGATGTAGCCCACATGTCATCATACTGTCAAAGATACTCTATTAGTATTAGTACGAGTTTTTACATGTAATGTATTGATTAGATGGACAAATTAGTTTTACTATACATATGATATAATAGTATATATTACACAAATTATATTTATAAAGGATATGGCGAAAATTGTGTGTATGATTACTATTCTATACTATAATGACTAGATGATCTATGATCATGGTGAGGTTTGACATTAATGTTGTTTGGATCAGTAACATATTGTTAATGGACCGATGCATGTTATAACGGACCATTATACAAGGATACAATCTGTGTTGAGGTCTGTAATATGTTTTTAATGGACAGTAAAGTTTACAATAGACTGTTTCATGTAGATTCAGATAATATTAAGTTATGTCTAGTGATTAATATATATTAAGTAAAATTTGGAGAGTAGCCACAACATCTTCAATTGTATTAAGGTATATATATTATATAGTGTATCTATAAATTACATTAGGAGTAAAGGACATAAATTGTGATAAAATATACTAATAAAGTTAATATCGTCTCACAGGACTATTGACTAACATTAGTATAATTTATTAGGATATAGTAGTTAATTATAAATCTTAATCTACCCACAGGAATTAAGATTAGGCATATAGTTAACTAGTTATATCATAAAGGAATAAGGAATCAAAACATGGTATTTAGTCCACAGGTAATGCTATGTAGGAAGTTGATTCATGAAGTGATAATGTTTTATTACATTTAGAATCAAAGTACGGTATTTAGCCCACATGCAATATTGTGCAAGAAATTGATTCGTAAGGTTATGCACTTAGTTTACATCTGGTAAATTGAGTATGAAGGTTAAGTCTCAATATAAAGTATAAGCATGTATCAATTTTACTTTCATAAGGAATAACAGATTTCCATTTAAAATTGTTATATTCTAATATTCCTAAGTGGAGGATAATATTTATAAGACCTGTGAGGATGTCCGTTTCCTTCATTCTAAAGACATTGATCTTGCTATCCGGAAGGATTAACCAAGAGAACCAACTTTGAGGATGAGCTTTTGAACCTGGATTATTGTGCACAGTGAGAGCAGTTTAACTGCTTATAGATAATGTTCATAAAGGACAAGTTTTCTCTATTAATTTGTGGTTTGATTGAGAAGCATAACAATGTATAGGTCTTAGTTAAGACATTAGATGAGCAGTTTGCCTATTTGGATTAGGCAATTGCAATTGCAATTCACATTCTGATAAAAAAAAAAAACTAGTGCGCTTCTTCTGTCATATATATATATATATATATATAGAGTTTTGCTATAGTGAGTTGCAACTCACCAAAAGGTTGGTGAGTCGCGCTCAAAACTGCTAAATCTAGTTCAAAATGACCGATCCAAACCGTCTAATATGATCTCCCTATTGAAATCTCCATGCAGACTAAATTTTACATTTTTTCGATATTTTTAAGTATTTTTTTGAAATTTTAAAAAATTGTTAATCTAATTAGTTCTGAACCGTTCAAAAACAGCAGTTTTTAAAAATCCGAAAAAAATACTTAAAAATTTCAAAAAAATATAAAATTTGGTCTGCATGGAGATTTCAATAGATAGATCATATCGGATGGTTTGGATCGGTTGGAAGGTTTGGATCGACCATTTTGAACTATATCTAGAAGTTTTGATCGCAACTCACCGACCCTTTGGTGAGTTGCAACTCACCAAAGGGTCGGTGAGTTGCGATCAAAACTCGTAAATCTAGTTCAAAATGACCGATCCAAACCGTCCAATATGATCTCCCTATTGAAATCTCCATACAGACCAAAATTTATATTTTTTTGAAATTCTTAAATATTTTTTTTCAGATTTTTAAAAACTGCTATTTTTGAACGGTTCAGAACTAATTAGATTAATGATTTTCTAAAATTTCAAAAAAATACTTAATAATTTCGAAAAAATATAAAATTTGGTCTACATGGAGATTTCAATAGGAAGATCGTATTGGACGGTTTAGATCTGTCATTTTGATCTACATATATCAGTTTTGATCGCAACTCACAGACCCTTTGATGAGTTGCAACTCACCATAGCAAAACTATATATATATATATATATATATATATATATATAGAGTTTTGCTATGGTGAGTTGCAACTCACCAAAGGGTCGGTGAGTCGCGCTCAAAACTCGTAAATCGAGTTCAAAATGACCGATCCAAACCGTCTAATACGATCTTCCTATTGAAATCTCCATGCAGACCAAATTTTACATTTTTTTGAAATTTTTAAGTATTTTTTTGAAATTTTAGAAAATCGTTAATCTAATTAGTTCTGAACCGTTAAAAACAACAGTTTTTAAAAAATCCGAAAAAATACTTAAAAATTTCAAAAAAATATAAAATTTGATCTGCATGGAGATTTCAATAGAGAGATCATTTTGGACAGTTTGGATCGATCATTTTAAACTAAATTTAGGAGTTTTGAGCGCGACTCACCGACCCTTTGGTGAGTTGCAACTCACCATAGCAAAACTCTATATATATATATATATATATATATATATATATATATATATATATATATATATATATATATAGATAGATAGGCTAAATTAGACTCCAGACCCCTGTGTGCTGAAGTTTATTAGCCGTCCGATCGAAAATCCGAGGGCTTAGATTTTGTCGCTGAGGGATCGAATTTGGCCTCCGCCACTGTTAAAATCCAATTGTATTTTCCGTTTGATTCTCCGTTTTCTCGCGTGCCTATCTCTATCAGAGCTCAAGCCTCTCTCTCTCCCGCTTGGTCTGTCTCACGCGCAAGCCGCTTCTCCCCTTCTTTCCGATCGAACCATCCACCTCCTCTCGACTTGCCTAGATCACTGAGAAAGAATGAAAAGACGAAACCTCTCTCCACCGCTGTCTCTCTCTTCCGCTGTCCCTCTCTGACGATTCCTCTCCTTTGAAAATCGAAATCGCCTCCGCCCACACCTGACCTCCATGCCACTAACCCTAGGAGCTCGTCCCTGCTGGGAGAGATGCCTAGAAACTCTAGCATGGGGTATATGAGGTTTAATCTGGTACTCCTGTATAGATTTTTTTTTTATTTATTTATTGTGCTAAATTGTGCTTAAGTTTGGAGGAGAAGACTGAGGCCTACTAGCAGTTCTACCAAGACTCTCTCTCTCTGATTCAGGTTACATTAATTGATTCTTCTTTATTCTCTCTGATAAATGGCTGCTGAGGAATTGCTCATTTCGCGTGGTTACCATTGTACTTGCTCAATTGGTTGTTGTACGTATGCTTAATAAGGTACAATCCCTCTGAAATTCTAAACTGACGAGCCACAATTTCAAAAGTTCAATTGGTTTTTTATTTTTTCTAAAATTTGACAGTCACAATTATTAGCGACTTTTTCTAAAAGTTCAATTGGCTGTAGTATTAATTTTATGGTCACCTTCTTTACACAGGCAAGTCAGGAGCATGATCTACAACTAGTGATTTTCAGTTAGAATGCTATTTATTGTAACTAATGGATGTTTGATTTTGAGTTGTAATATATCTTGCTTTTTAGAAACGTGTTTTGTAATAGAATGCTATTTATTGTAATGTATCTCCCAAGTTCTGATAGGTGGTACCAGATGGATTTTGTAAAGCTGAAATAGTTTGATCTAATTAATATTATTTCTGCTCTCGTCTTTATTAAACGTGTTTGAAATGATATACTATTTGGATATAATGTGAGATCACTGTTGGGATATTTGGATGTTTGCTATATTTGTTTTGGTTTAGGATTTGAACTAGTTGCATATGTTTTAGTATTCATGTCGTGGCCAAGCACTAATGTCATTCACTTGTTTTGTAAAGTTAGTATACAACTCAAATAAAAATCTGTAAGTATCAAATGACATATCATCGCATGCCACCATGCATTCAGTTGCCATATCAGTACTAACGAATGCTGCATCAATACCGAATTTAGTACTGGTATTTAGTTTAAATTGAGGCAAATTTTATTCATTTATTGCACAATGTTCTTGTATTGATAGTCCTGGTTATGTCAAAGAGAACTATGACTATCGTGCTGTTGTGGTAACATCCTTTTCTAACATAATCATTAAATTTTATTAACAGTCATCTCCAAAACAAGACAGTTCAATACTGGTAGAAACATAAATAAAATAGTTAAAGCATGGGGAAGAAAACAACTAAAAGAAGAGACAATCCCTGAACTAACATTCTTTTCTAAAAAATTAACTTGAGTATAATATCCTTTTCTTTCTTACAAGTATTCAATATTCAAAAATCTGAAAGAAATAACAATTTCTGAACCAAAATGAAGGAACTATTGCCAAAATCAAGTAAGACATATTAATATTATGATTTATTCACTGCTATATCATGCTACATGGATAAATGCAAAATGATTATTTTTTTATTTTGCACATAACATAGATAACACACGAAATTTGTGAAAAAATTAGTACTCTGACTTTCCATCAACAAACTAGTAACGCACTAAATTTAACAGAAATTGAAATTTTGACTCTGTGAGACTACCTAAGATGGTTCACGAAAGTAAAAAATTGCAAGCTAAAGTTCATCGAAAGTGTGGAACTCAGAACTCAGAAATACACAAAATTACTTGTAGAGATCGAGAGCACCGATCAGGCCCCAATCGAAGTTAGGGCTTGTGTTTCGTCGCACCTGACTCAATCACTAGTAGGGTTTAGGTTTCGCCTCAATCAAAGATGAGTATTGACGAATCGGAGCGGAGGAGGGACATTGGAAGATGACTTCTTCAACCTACACATTCGAGGATTGAGTGAGTGAGAGAGGTGCGGGAAGTGAGAAAGAGGGCTGACGGAGGAAGTGAGAAAGAGGGCTAATGGAGGAAGGGGGAGAGAGGTGCGTCGGAGAGAGACAAAGGGGGGAGAGAGTCGTGCTTTTTGTTTTTGTTCGATTTTTTTTAGAGACGTTTGATCTGATAACGGAGAGAGGAAACGGGAGAATTAAAAAACAAACGGAGGGACGGAATTCATCAGCGCCTGTATCTGTACTACAAGATCTCATCAGATCTCTCGATCCAACGGTTAAAACACTTGAGCACACAAGACCCCTATGTGCTGAAGTCTAATTTAGCCAATCTCTCTGTCTCTCTCTCTCTCTCTCTATATATATATATATATATGGCCATTCTCCCATGTCTTTGAGGCTTAAAAAGAAAAAGAGAAAACTTAATGAAGTGCTCGATTAGAAGAGGGATGCATACATACTTATATACTACTTAACGCAACTCAGCTAATTAAAAAGGGGTCAACTGATATCAAAATAGACACATTAAGGTACGTTTGTACTTTTTTTTTTATTGCAGGAGATGTAATATAAATGGTGCAATTACATGAATTTTCAAATGAAGTGTGTAATTAGATTAATGAAATGTGAATTAATTAAGCTAATTGTATCACACTTATACGGTGCATAGTTGGAAATAAAATGATTTCATTAAAATAAAGGGGCCATAGTTCGTATGGTTTGGATTTAATGAAATGGTCATATGTGTCACTGTGTGTGCAAGTTAAACCAAGATGCGTTAGTTAATATTAAACTAAGTGGCGTTTGGTTTTTGCGAGCCAATCATTTGTGAACGAGTGTATATAGTTTTTTACCGATTGTCACGGAAATGAGTCGGCGAAAATTAATCTAGGTTTCGACCGAATAAATGAATCTAATTATGCACTCTTTAAGAAATGATCTCAGACATTAATCATGCACCTTTAATTTGCATCTATCAATTGATTGAGATCCCTTTATATACTCTATCATTCTGATGAAGAGTGATTGGAGTATCATTTTTCTTTGTCTCAAATTCAAGGCACCATTTGAGAGGAACAGAGAGAGTAGAAGAGAGTCGAGGTCATGACTGATATTCCGGTGTTCACCATCAAGACAAGGAAAGTAGTTCGATTCTGTAGTGCTCTTTTCGACATTATTCTCTACAGAAATTCTATTTTCACCATTCACAAGTACAAGTATGGCTGGAGATAATCAATTGATCTTGATTTATTCCGCATTCAAAGTTGTTAAATTGCTAACAGGAGATTGATTCTCCGTAAGAAATGCAACATTAATTGTGATAATGAAATGCGTTTCCATTTTAACAAGTTGCATGCGCTTCATCCTGTATAATCTTCTTTTTTACTTGAACAAAAAGTGTTCCACCTTCCAAGAGCACTAAGAGGAGCTTGGCAAGCAAGGGTATATTGGTCAGAAGCTTCAGAAATTAATTTTTTTTTAAAATATGATTTAAATTAATCAAAAGGTGTTATATCTTAAACAAATGACATTAGAGGGGTAATATCCAATATTAAAGATTTGAGTGGGTTATTTCCAAATGGAGAAGATTTAAGGGGTTATCCAATTTTCCCTTGAAAAAAACATTCCGTTGTTTTTCCCGGGAAAGACTAAATACTGAGTATTTTGTTTTACTTCATTTGTGATGGGTCCCACTACGTGTTGGGTCCACCTCAGTATACTCGTTCAGCTTTTCTAGAAAGAGAAATGCTGACACGGCAGATTTTATTTGACGTTGCAAAATCTGGACTTATCCCTTTGGTATTTGGCTATTTGCTGCCATAAATTATGTCGACCATGTTATCAAAATTAGTATATTTTTTTCCCTCCTAATGAATTGGGGGATCACTTATTCGTAGGTTGACATTTTACTTTTGACCTTTTCAATTATTCGGTTGGTTTATAAGCTGCCGCATTTAGTTGATTTGCTGCAAGTTATGAAGACTCTGTTATAATAATACAAAAATGTGCCTCCTGTTTGAAGATGCCCTATACATCACCTTTCAACAACTCTCTGAATTCTGATTTTTTTTTTTTTATTTCTTGAATAGTCAAACCTCCTTCAAATTTATATCCAACATTTTTCATAGTATTTGTCATTTTGATACTGGTGGTGGTGGTCAATGGGTAGAGCACAAATGTTAAAAAATCCGTTGCTATATGCCTATATCCAGGATATAGCAAATTGTGCCTGCTACTTCCTTTTATGAAAAGCTCCAAAAAAAGTATATTACAGGCCTACGCCCGTTATAAAGGTCCGCTTACAGAAAGACCGCCTATTCATGCAGTCTTACTTGTACGAATTTATGATCAGTGTTTCTACTTTCTAGTTTCTAGTACTGTATCGGCAGTAGGGGTGAGCAAATAACTCGTAACTCGTGAGTTACTCGAACTCGACTCGAAAAAAACTCGTTGGTTACTCGAGTTAACAGGACTCGAGTTCTAGAAACTCGAGTTGTGCTGACTCGTGAGTTTTATTTACCGAGTTCGAGTTAGGCTCAACTTGACTCGGCCCAACTCGAGTTAACAACATATGCATGTCGAAAATAAAAATATTATAGCAGTGTATACTGTATAGTCCAGAAAAGACTTAAGTTTCTAAATATCTTTTCCCTCCGATGCACAACACAACTTGGTTTAAGCATGTGTTATGAGTTCTAAGATATTTGTTTGTGTATGTGCAGAATTTCTTTTTTAAGATAATTGTTGCATTTATTCACTATATTCACGAGTTGACTCGAGTTATAAAATGAGGAGTTCGAATTAGCTTGGATAACTCGGAACTGCCTCCCGAATGAGTCACGAGTTGACTCGAGTTGTAACGAGTTCGAGTTCGAGTTATGCTCAACTTGCTCGAACTCGGCTCATATACAGTCCTAATCGGCACCCTACCAGTTAGGTGGCCGAAATCCAGTATTTCTAATTGTTGAGTCAAACAAATTTTTAACTCGATTTGTCGATTTGTATAACAACACAACAATTACTAATTTCTTCTCTAAGTGCTTAATATAGTTTGAGGTGGACAAGATAATGAAGTCTTGCTTAGTGCGTTTATTGAAGACTAACAAGTCCCTGGAAGATCAGTTAGGAAGTTTAGAATTTAAGGTTGTATTCCTAAACAAATTTCCTCAAACTGTCTGTTTTAAAATGCTCAAAATTTACTGGTAACGTTATACAACGTTATAGAACTCCTCCTACTGAAACTAGTCGCAAAAACAATGTTTATCCGTTACACAACGCTTCATTCAGTTGTGTAACGCTTGGTCAAACGTTATGTAACGATTTCATACGTTACACAACGCATTGACCAAGTCAGCTGAAACGAAGCACTGTTAGCAGAACGTTGTGTAACGCTTTCTGGAGTTACACAACGGACCAAAACCAAGCGTTACAGAATGCAAGTTTCTATTTTTTTAACGCTTTGGATTTTGGCCATTTTGAGGATGTTCTGGCCTACGTCGTGTAACATTATAGTCCATCACACAACGTTTAGTTTTTAAAACTTTGCATAACGCCTCCTAGCGTTGTGTAACGTCTCTGACATCTTTTTGAACGTTGGAGGTCCACTGTTCATTGCGTTGCACAACGTTTACAAACGTTGTACAACGTTTCTGACACCCTCCAACGTTATTGTCGGAATTTGTTTTATTTAACGGCTATGTTGAAACGTTATGTAACGTTACGGAGCGTTGTGTAATGTTTTGTTCAGAATTTGACTGGTTTAGAGCTCTTGGCGCCCTCTATATATATCAAACCTTTTTGAACTGATTCAATTGATTGAATACCTTGCTATATCCCTGCTTTTGAGCTCTAAACCTGAGAGATCCATCATTTCACCTAATTGAGCATTTTCTTAGACAATTTGTAGAGATTTGAGTGCATCAATCAAACCCATAGTTTAATAGCTAGATTATTGAGCGATTTGGTTGAGAGCCTTGATCTTTGTTTCTATTTGGTGATTAGCTAGAGGTTAGGTCGATCCGCTTCGAGTTCTTTGTGACAAAGTGATTCGGTTTGCAATTGTAGTCCCGTTCGGTTGAAATAGAACGGAGCGAGCCCGATTCAGTGGTCGCGAAACTTCCGGAGACGTACGACTAAGGCTAGTTTTATCTAGCGGGTCGGAACTCCGTAAACACATCGCTTGTTATCTCTCTCTCTCTTTATTTACATTATATTTGACTTGTGTGTTTATTAGTTTATGTTGAGCCAAACTTGAATTGAATTGTTTTTCCGCAAATTTGTCCAAATCTGTTTAGAAATTGAATTGAGCCTATTCACCCCCCCTCCCTCTAGGCCTATTGTTAGGGACAACAAAATGGTATCAGAGCCAGGTTATCTTTTTAACATATTTATGTGTTAGATAACCTCAATTCATGGCCTCTAGGGTGATAGAAAAATCGGACAAGTTTGGTTCCACTTGCAAAAACTTTCGTTATTAGAAGAGGTGTATGGTTGTGTACCTTAACTTGATTGACCTTTGGGATGTAGTGGATAAGCCATATGCACCAAACCTAGATAGTAAAGGTAGGGAGATTCATGTCTCCAAATTGTTTAGGGCCAAAAATGATAATGCCGTAAATGTCCTTCTCAACTCGGTTCATGAGTCCATAGCGGCCATTTTCGGTAGTTCAACCAATGCACATGAAATGTGAGTTTCTCTCTTAAACCGTTATGAGAAAAATTCTCTAATCAAAAGCTCCCGTCAATTTGAGTTGGAGTCAAGATTAGAAAATTTTCGCATAATGGATGGTGAATGCATCGAGGAAATGTACACCCGGTTTATATAATTGCTCGATGAATTCAACAACATTGGAGAAACCCTATCTAATAGCCGTGTGATAGGAAGATTGCTTAGGGGCTTTGGTGGGAAGACCTCAATTCGACAATCTCATCTCGACCCTTGAGACACAACAAAGATCACACAACAACCTCACACCGGAGATTATCTATACTCACTACCGGTGTGTAGAAGAGAAGCTCAAGTAACTTGGAGAGTTGAGATATGAGTCCAAATCCATTGCCTTGTCGGCTAGTGAGAACAAGGTATCTCATTCTAAGAACCGCCAAAATGACAACCATCAAGGGAGACACCGTCACTCGAGTGACAAGGCGAAGAATATATTCGACCTTGATGAGTACAAGCAAGGAGCCTTGCTTTCAAAAATGTTTCGGCCCATAATGATATTTGAAGAAAAATTCAACAAGTAACGGCTTGACAATGATGAGAGGGCTCTTTGCATTGTTTGTTAAAAGGAGGGGCATACCATGTATACTTGCTTCAAGTTCTTCCCACACTTGAAAAAGGATAAGGAAGAAGGTGGCAAAAAAAGAGGTGATGGCCGGTACAAGTCCAAAAAGAACACTACAAGGACAAGAAGAAGGGTGAGAGGACAATGCAAGCCACATGGGACAACGATTCCGACACAAGCTCATTCTCCTCATCCGATTAGGAGTCCAATGCGACTTTGACAACCTTGCTTTAGTAGCCCAAGTCAATGATATGAAGATGCCCATGGATGATAATCTTGATGATTTGGTGAAGGAGGTCTTCAACGAGTATAACCGAGACAACATTTATGTGCATCCATTGAGCAAAGCAAGTATTGGAGAAGCCTCAATCTCCTCAACAATCACAACTCCAATTTAAGAAGAGGTACCTAAGGTAGCTATAGAAGCGCCTAAAGTTACAAATGAGGTACAACTAAACTCATCTCTATGTAATGATAGTGAAAATGACTTGTGCTTGAATGATGATGTCAACTCTCAAATTGATAGGTTGAATGATTATCTTGATGAGTCCCTGAAGACTATTGTTAGTCAAAAAGAAAAAATTAGTCTTTTGACGGCTAAGGTGCATGATCTTGAAGCCTTGGTAAGTAAGTATATGGGTATGATTGAGAGTTTTGAAAAACCAAAAGATTGTGAAAAATGTAAAACTCTTTTGAGTATGACAAATGTTTTGAAAAATAATTAAAGGGCATCAAGTTCATTTAGTGCTTCTTGTAGCATCAAGATGGATCTTGACAAAATGTATGTGGGCCAAAAATCTAATGACAAATCGGGTCTTGGATTCAAGAAGGTGAATCAATCCACTTCTAAATCAAAAAACTCGATTAGCCCAACACAAAATGAGAGGCATTATAACAAGGACACCAATGGTAGGAACACTCACGGAAAATGGCAAAAGAATTTCTTTGATTCGCAAAATGGTGCTCAAAAGAATTTTGATAGGAATACAAATGGTTTCAAAGATTCTCAAAGGAATTTGCAAAATAATGGGAGCCCAAACAATTTGTATTTCAAAGGTCCCGATGGGTGCTTTCATTTTTTTCAAAAGAATGAAGGAAATAGGAATAGCACAAATATTAGACCTCAAAACAATGGAAAAAACAAGAATGCCTCTCAACAAAACAAAACGAATTTTCAAAAATCCAATTTCAAAGGCTCTAAATTATACACTTTCTCTAAGGATCCAAAGATCAAGGCCATGGAGCTTAGGCGTCATTACGAGACCCATTCTGTTAGAGAAAGTTCACAAATGAACAAACTCACTAGTGCATGTTGCAACTATTGTGGTAAGAATGACCATCTCACATTAGAATGCAAGTTTAGGAAAGCAAACCATACATCCGGTTCAAAAAGTATGGTTTGGATTCCTAAAGTCGCTTTCACTTACACCTCATCTACTGGAAGCGGTTCTAATGTGGCTTGAAAAGTCATTCTATCTCCCCGGACCTTATAGTCAAATTTTAAGGAGGAAAAAATACAAGAATTATGTTAGTTGTTTGTTTCTAACTAATATACATTCTTGTAGGTTTGTTTGTTATATTCATTCAAGAGAAGTACTTGGATCATAGATAGTGGATGTTCACATCACATGACCGGTGATTAATCTTGTTTCAAGGCACTTGAACCATTTGATGGTGGTGAGGTTACTTTTGGAAATAATCTTAGAAAAAACACTATTGTTGGTATAGGTTCGGTTGGTAATCAAAACCTTACGGTATCCAATGTTTATCTTGTTGATGGCCTTAACTACAACCTTTTAAGTGTGAGCAAATTGTGTGATGTCGGATATTATTTAAAGTTTGATCACTTTTCTTGCTTTGTGAATCAAATTTCGAATAATTCCCTTGTATATACCGGACAAAGGAAAAAAAGACGTTTATTACTTGAACTTTGATCACTTTACCACCGGTAAACAATATTTTAGTGCCATAGCTACCGGTTCATGGCAATGGCATAGAAGACTTGGTCACATTTCAATAGACTCCAAAAAAAAACTAGTTAAATTAAATCTTGTCCGTGGCCTTCCATCACACAAACTTAACTTAAATAGGTTGTGTGAAGCTTGCATGAAAGGCAAGCAAACCAAGTCTAGTTTTAAGACCAAAGAAGTTTTCTCTACCTCTCAACCCTTATAACTACTACATATAGACTTGTTTGGACCAATAAATGTTATGAGTTTGAGCAAAAAGACGTATGTGTTTGTGGTAGTTGATGACTATAGTCGCTATACTTGGATTTTCTTTCTTGCTCACAAGAAAGAAGCATTTGACTATTTTGTCAAATTTAGCAACTGGGTTGAAAATGAAAAAGGAGTGAAAATCTCTAGAATTCGTAGTGACCACGGAAGAAAATTTGAAAATGCTAAATTTGATGAATTATGCATAGAAAAAGAATATAAACAAGAGTTTTCCGCTCCACGCACTCCCCAACAAAATGGTGTAGTGAAGAGGAAGAACCGTACCCTACAAGAGTTAGCACGCACAATGCTACATGAATTTACCGTACCCAAGTTCCTATTGCCCGAAACTGTAAATACGGCATGTCATGTAGTAAACCGTGTATGCATTCATTCCAAACTCAAGAAAACACCATTTGAATTGTGGGTTAGTCGAACTCCAAATATATCATATTTCCGTGTATTTGGGTCAAAGTGTTTTGTCCTTGATAAGTCTTCTAAAGTAACCAAATTTGATGCTAAATCTTTGACCGGAATATTTGTTGGTTACTCAAACACAAGTAAAGCGTATATAGTCTATTTGTCTACCTCAAGGGTTGTAATTGAGTCCATAAATGTCAAATTTAATGAAAATGCTAATGAGAAAATCGAAGAATGTAACTCTATTGTAGATATCCAAGATGGAGCAACGACTCAAGAGATTGAGTTTCAACCGAAGGATTAGCTTCCGCCGGTGATACTTGAGGAGCCTTTGAACCGGGACGATGACAATTTGATAAAGGGAGAGAATCACGAGGAAAACATAATTGACACAACTCAAGATGAAACTTCTCATGATGAACTTCAACTCATGCTTCAACCGGTTCATGAGCATCCTGAAGTGCTTAGAGAAGTGTCTTCTCATCATTTTTCTAATGTTATAGGTGATTTTAGGAAACGTATTAGGACTAGGTCGGATTTAAACCAAATAATTGGTCATTGTGCTTTTGTGTCTCAACTTGAACCAAAGTCCTTCAAAGATGCCAATGTTGACCCAAATTGGATTGTTGTTATACAAGAAGAGTTGAACCAATTTGAAGGAAATCAAGTTTGGGAACTTATCCCCTTACCAAGTGGTAAGCAAGTTATTGGTACCAAATGAGTTTATAGAAACAAGCTAGATGAACTTGGTAACGTGGTTAGAAATAAAGTCTGTTTGGTTGCACAAGGTTTCAAGCAACAAGAATGTATAAATTTTGAGGAAACTTTTGCACCGGTTGCTTGTCTCGAATCCATTAGAATGCTCTTGGCATATGCCGCTAACAAAGGCTTTACCCTATTCTAAATTGATGTTAAGAGTGTTTTTCTAAATTGATGGATAAACGAGGAAGTGTATATCCAACAACCTTCCGATTTTGTTGACTATTTTAACCCCGACCATGTGTTTAGATTTCACAAAGCTTTGTATGGTTTGAAACAAGCACCAAGAGCTTGGTATGGTAGACTTTGTTCTTTCCTACTTGATAATGGTTTTAGTAGGGGTAAAATAAATACAACTCTTTTCACCAAGAAAAGGGATGACTATTTGTTACTTGTGCAAATTTATGTGAATGATATTATTTTTGGATCTACTAATGCAACTCTTGCACAAGAGTTTTCCTCTTTGATGAGTAGTGAATTTGAGATGAGCATGATGGGAGAGCTAAATTTTTTTTTTGGACTATAAATCAAGCAACTCCAAGATGACATCTTCATTAGCCAAACAAAATATGCCAAGGAGTTGATCAAGAAATTTGGTGTTGAATATAGTAAGAGCTTGGACACACCAATGGGCAAGAGTGCAAATATTGATGCGGATGAGAAACGCAAGCCTATGGACATTACTCTCTATCGAGACATCATTGGAAGCTCGCTCTATCTAACGGCGAGTAAGCCGGATATTATGTATGTCGTATGTCTATGTGCTAGGTACCAAGCCAATCCTAAGGAATCTCACCACAAAGTGGTAAAAAAAATTTTGAGATATGTTAAGGGGACTCAAAATCTAGGTCTTTGGTATGGTAAACAAACCGAACTTGACTTAGTAGGGTATATCGATGCCAACTTTACCGGTGACCGTATGGACCGAAAGAGTACTAGTGGAACTTGTCAATTTCTTGGTGGTTCACTAGTTTCTTGGTCAAGCCGCAAACAAATCTCGGTTGCTCTTTCAACCGCGGAAGCCGAGTATGTAGCGGCCGGTAGTTGTTGCACACAATTACTTTGGATGGTGCAAATCCTTAAAGATTATGAGTTAGAGTTCCAAAAAGTACCAATATTGTGTGACAATACTAGTGCCATCCTTATTTCCAAAAATCCGGTATTGCACTCTAGAATCAAGCACATAGAGATACGACATCATTTTATCCGAGATCATGTTGAGAAAGGTGATATGGAGTTGGTACATGTTGATACAAAAGAGTAAATTGCCAACATCTTCACTAAACCATTGCCTACACAACAACATCTTGAACTTAGATTCAAGTTCGGTATGCTTGAACTCAAAAATTAAATTTCTATGCATATCATGTTTTTGTCTGTCTGTTTGCTGCATCTATTTGATATTTTTGTTTCTTTTTTTCAGTTAAAAACTAGTTGTTTTCAACTTTGTTTTAGTGTTTTGTCTGAAAAGCAGTTTTTCTGGTACAAATGTTGTATAACGCTTGATACCGTTGTACAACGTTTTGTTATTTAAAAATAGTTTTCTTACGAATTTTTGTTCTGATTATCTATAACGTTGTACAACGTTTTCTAACGTTGTGTAACGTCAACTAAATCGTTATATGACGTGTCAGAAACGTTGTGCAATGCTTAGATATTTGAATTTTAAATTTCTTTCTGAAATGAAACATTGTACAACGTTATCTTTATCGTTGCATGACGTTTCTGAAACGTTTCACAATGTTTCAGATCTGATTTTTTGAATCGCATCTGCGCTTTTATTTCGAATCTTTTCTCCGAAACGTTGTATAACGTTTCATAACGTTATATAACGTTTGAACGGAGCTTTTTATCCCATGCGTCTTTTCTTCTTCTCTTCTCTTCTTTCTTCTCCAACC
Organism: Rhynchospora breviuscula; assembly: GCA_027562975.1. NCBI lineage: Eukaryota > Viridiplantae > Streptophyta > Magnoliopsida > Poales > Cyperaceae > Rhynchospora > Rhynchospora breviuscula. Next base: position 74,583,193 of record CM050398.1, on the reverse strand, counting down.
CGACAGAACCTATCTCCTTCTCTCCTCTTTCACACCCTTTCAACCCAAACCTCATACACCTCTCTACTCACTCTTTCACCCCAACCAAATACTCAAATCAACTCTCATCTCTCCCCTCTACACACTCATACCCTTCTTCTCTCTTCTCTCTTCCTCTTTCACTCAATTTGCCGAAACCCTAGCTTCACTTTTATCTTCGATTCCGGCAAATCCGACCGTCGGATCTTCAATCGGCTTCGAGTTCAATCTCTCCAAGTCATTCTCTTTACTTCTCTCTCTTCAATTTCAAGGTTACTCTCTATTTTTATCTCTTCTCAAATGGCACCACCCAAGTCTCGTAGCGGGGCACCACCCAAGACTCCCTCAAAACGGCCAAGAACCGGTACCACTAGTTCCTCCAGTATTATACCGACCCAACCGTCTCTACAAGGCACAGTATCCGGTTCTCTACCGTCTCAACCTCTAGAAAATTAGACTCTCTCACCACAAAATCGTTTTCTATTCAAAGAGGACGAGGCTTATCGGTATTACACTTGCAACATCCAAGGAAATGGTCGGTCTGTTGGCCAATGCTACTATTTTGTCCAACCAAAGGATAATGAACCGGGGTGGAGGTTAAGTGATCCGGATTGGGATCGCATTATGCCGCATCTGGACTATTTGCGTGCATGGGGGCTTCTCAACTGCACTCAACCGTACAATCCCGACCTCATCAAACTCTTCTATGCAAATTTGGATATCACTTGGGAAGACGGAATTCCAATTGCTCATTCATGCGTGTGTGGAAAGTCCATTACCATTGATGTGGACCGAGTAGCACGGGTGCTATTCTTGAGGAATGAAGGTAAACAAGTGTACATCTCCAAGTCTTGGCCAAGGGATGCCGATGTTGAACCATTCGAGAGGTATCACGAGTTTTTCTATTGTTGGCGAGATTATAACCTCAAGCAATTCACCGCCATCGAGCTTCCCGCCTATCACCGTCTCTTCTTCCTCATCATCAATAACGTCTTAGCTCCGAAGAAACAAATCAAAACTAATGTGGAGCTTTGAGAAGTTTTCTTTCTCCGGTGTATCATTGAGCAAAGCCCGCCGATCAACCTTGCCTATCTCTTCTTCATGCACATGGACAAGGTTAAGAACACTAGCAACACATCTTTTTCTTATGCCAATATCATCTCCTATCTTCTTGCCAAGGATGGCGTCCCTCCAAAGGTGAACATGTTCGGTCGGGAAGCCGAACTTTGGGACTCCACGAACCTGATGAATGCTCTTTCTACCACCGGATGGTTCCTTGACGACAAGACCGGCATTATCACTCCCGATCCCAACTTCATCCGGAACCGTTATCTTCTTCAAGAGGGTGCAAAGCTAAAGCAATATGCACCGGTGGGTCAAGAACCAACGGGATCTCTTCGTGGACCCGGCTCCTCAAGACAACAAACGGTTGGTCCCGATTTTGGTGGATGGACCGATACGTTGACGAATTATGGGACTCGCTTGACCAATCTAGAGAATGATTGGTCAACTTGGAAGACCGAGGACGCGAAATGGAAGGATGATGATGCTAAATGGAAGGATGACGAGTTGGTATACCGGGCCAAAAATGACGCTAAGTTGGACAAGATCGAGACGGATGTCCAAAAATTTTGGGGGTCAATGCAAGAAGAATTTAGAAAGCTAAATGTAGCTATTCGCAAAGGATCCTCTAGTGGTGCCGGTGGAGACGACGAGTCGGAAGAGAATTGAGCCTATCACCCGTGCCGTGCCAAACCAAAACCTTAGCCTATCTTTTTCCTTTCTTCTTTTTGTTTTTCTTGGTAGCTTTGCTAGTGATTTATGTATTTTGATGGTTTGTTATTTAAGTGCTAAATGGCTTTGCTAGTTGACTGGTTAAATTGTATGAACTTGGTTACTACTTGAGTTATATGATCTATGAGCTAAATGGCTTTCTTTCTTTTCCTTTAAATTTGTCATGCTATATATAAATTTGTGATGAAATCATGAGCTAAATGGCTATGTTATTCTTTTTGTTTTTGCATGCATAAATTATTCTACTCTCTTTCTTTTAAATTGCTTGTCTTTATGGTTGTTGCTCCTCTTTAAATTGGAATTACTTGTGCCTTAATTGCTAAACTCAACTTGAGAGGGGGGTTAATTTTTGATATCAAGCCATAGCGGTATAGGTTTGACCAAATGCCCTTTTATCTTTTTGCAAAAAGGGAGAGAATTTTGTTGTAAAGCCTAATCGTTTGCCTCTACATTTATTTGCTTTACGTTGTGTTGTTTTGCAAATCGACAAAAGAGGGAGATTGTTGAGTCAAACAAATCTTTAACTCGATTTGTCGATTTGTAAAACAACACAACAATTACTAATTTCTTCTCTAAGTGCTTAATATAGTTTGAGGTGGAACAAGGTAATGAAGTCTTGCTTAGTGCGTTTATTGAAGACTAACAAGTCCCTGGAAGATCAGTTAGGAAGTCTAGAATTTAAGGTTGTAATCCTAAATAAATTTTCTCAAACTGTCTATTTTAAAATGCTCAAAATTTACTGGTAACGTTATACAACGTTTAATAACGTTATACAACGTTATAGAACTCCTCCTACTGAAGTTAGTCGCAAAAACAGTGTTTATCCGTTACACAACGTTTCATTCAGTTGTGTAATGCTTGGTCAAACGTTATGTAACGATTTCATACGTTACACAACGCATTGACCAAGTCAGCTGAAACGAAGCACTGTTAGCAGAACGTTGTGTAACGTTTTCTGGCGTTACACGACGGACCAAAACCAAGCGTTACAGAACGCAAGTTTCTATTTTTTTAACGCTTTGGGTTTTGGCCATTTTCAGGACGTTCTGGCCTACGTTGTGTAACAATATAGTCCATCACACAACGTTTAGTTTTTAAAACGTTGCATAACGCCTCCTAGCGTTGTGTAACGTCTCTGACATCTTTTTGAACGTTAGAGGTCCACTGTTCATTGCGTTGCATAATGTTTACAAACGTTGTACAACGTTTCTGACACCCTCCAACGTTATTGTCGGAATTTGTTTTATTTAACGGCTATGTTGAAACGTTATGTAACGTTTCGGACCGTTGTGTAACGTTTTGTTAAGATTTTGACTGGTTTAGAGCTCTTGGCGCCCTCTATATATATCAAACTTTTTTGAGCTGATCCAATTGATTGAATACCTTGCTATATCCCTGCTTTTGAGTTCTAAATCTGAGAGATCCATCATTTCACCTAATTGAGCATTTTTTTAGACAATTTGTAGAGATTTGAGTGCATCAATCAAACCCATAGTTTAATAGCTAGATTATTGAGCGATTTGATTGAGAGCCTTGATCTTTGTTTCTATTTGGTGATTAGCTAGAGGTTAGTCCGATCCGCTTCGAGTTCTTTGTGACGAAGTGATTCGGTTCGCAATTGTAGTCCCGTTCGGTTGAAATAGAACGGAGCGCGTCCGATTCGATAGTCGCGAAACTCCCGGAGACGTACGACTAAGGTTAACTTTATCTAGCGGGTCGGAACTCCGTAAATACATCGCTTGTCATCTCTCTCTCTCTTTATTTACATTATATTTGACTTGTGTGTTTATTAGTTTGTGTTGAGTCAAACTTAAATTGAATTGAATTGAATTGTTTTTCCGCAAATTTGTCCAAATCGGTTTAGAAATTGAATTGAGCCTATTCACCCCCTCTAGGCCTATTATTAGGGACAACACTAATATTTCGTCTCAAAATATTAAATATTGTTGTTTCGGTCACTATATTGGTTTTTTGTATTATTGAAATTTTCTGATATTCGGTGCGATATCGAAAACACTGTTTATGATAACTAGGCTATGATTATTAAAAATATGAACACGTGCACGCAATATTTTGAGGTAAATTAACGTAAAAACAAAAAAATATATATCCAGTATCCTTGTGGTATTTTCACAAGCGAATGTTTAATTTCCTATATATTAATTATTTATAAGACGTATGTAGTCTAGCGCTTCGGTGTAAGAGCCCTACACTGGCCTTAAAGAGGTCACGGTAAGTCCTTCATTCACTTTAATTTAAAAAAAAAAAAATTGATGACAAGATCTCTTTCTTTCTTTCTTCAAAAAAAAAAAAAAGATATTATTTTTAAGATAGTAGCGCATATTTTTTGTTGTTTATATGATTTTGAATAATGACGCAATTGGTTAATAATATCTCTAGATATATAAAATGTGCTAAATAAAAATGTATATTTCTAGTCTTAGTTGCAAAACATTGATGTATTTAAAATTTTTTTTGCTAAGTTGCTGGCCCTTTTAGCTTGTTCTTTGTAAATAATACATTGCAACGCATTTGCCACTGTTTTTGGAAAATCACTTTGACAATTGTCTCAAGTCTCAACAACTTGCCATTGCTAAGAACAACACTTTTTTTTTTATCAAACAATGTGAACTCGAAACTCAATTATTGATTTTAAACTCGATCTTCATATTTAATTAAAGAAAAAAATTGGATCTCCTAAAGGTCTTGGTTTTGAATAAATTGATTGCAGTCACTTTAGACGACAAACTTATTCACTTTAAATGACAAGCAGCCACACGATTAAAAATGTAGGGAAAATTATTGATGGCCATGACTCGTAACTCGTTTACCTTTTTAAAAGAAGGTAGGTTAGAACTTTCAAGGACGAGAAAAATAAAAAATGTAAAGGAGCCTAGTTAGGCGAGGTCAAGTCAAAATGGTCTTTGATCAAACTCTTTGCTTCCAATAAGAGAGTATAGTTAATGCAGTGGGCCAACGCGCCTTTTCACATACCGGTTCAGCATTCCTCGCTAAAACTACACCTTGAACCGCTTGGTTCACACTAGTCGATATCATTAGGCTTATAAATCAATACATCATCCATTCTTTCTAAAGTACTGGACGTATCCAGTCTATCAGGTCGCTTTCAGTTTTGTGCCTACTTTATAAAGCAAAAAGAAATCCTAGTAATATAAAATAAGAAGGAAATTTTTTGAGAATCATACAAAATTGATATTTGTTTAATTATTTATCATGTAATTTGAATGTTTCAATTTTTTTGAGTTAAAAAATTATGTATTACCAAAATAACAAATTATATAATATTTAATTGGCCCCTAAATTTTACCCATGATAATATATCTGCATACTTATATCTTAAATTTTTATTTTTTAAAAAATTGATTTCAGAAAATACTGTTAAGATTTTTAATATAAGATATTTCCAAGTGATTACTCCAATAATGTCAGTTATTGATATGAGCTATAGCCTTGTAGTTGTTAAGAAAGAAAGAAAATGTATAGATACTGAGAAAGAAGAGCACATGCGATTATAAGATAATTTTAGGGTTCTTGTTGCTAACTACATCTAGGAAATTTCACAAATTTTCGTCAAACGCACTCTTTTTATGCACAGAAAAGGAATTATACACCCATTTTTTTTTATTATAATTCACTCTTTGTGCAACAAAAAAAAAAGATTAAACCAGAAGAAATTAATTAGGTTAAAAAAAAATTCTCCATAGTTAATTTGGTTCAATGTCCTAGGTCCTAGGATATATACATTGATCAAGTCAAATACCAGAGCTCTCCTGTTATAAATAACTGGAGAAAACGAACTTTTTGCGCTGACTAAACAGCTAACGGTCAATATATAATGCCTTTCCAACTCTGCTAATTACCTCTAACCAAGTAACAAGTCAAAACTCAAAAGGAAAATATCAGGAAGAGAGAAATATAGAGAGCTTTCATCACTCTCCAACTTCCCAATTTTATTATTGGCTGCGACCTACTGTTGAAGTTGCGCCGCCTCAGAATTCTGCTTCAATCCAATTTTTCTTTTCGTAAGTTTGTTTCTTTGTGTTTGCTTTATCAAGCTTGATTGATCTACTTGGTGTTTTTGAAAAGTTTCTTTATTTCTGTCTACTCATTTGAGTTAAATTGCTAGTCCTTTACTTCTATTGAGCAACTTGTGCTCTCCTTTCTTTTATGAGGAGAATTTGAGTTTGAATTGTAGAGAAAAACACTATGTAAGTGTCTAGATTCAGGTGGTCAATTGTTTAATTAAGACTGAGTTGATGCTAATTGAGACCTAATTATCAGATTTTGGTTACAGAATACCATATATGAAAGGTAATTAATTGGTCCGGCACCAAATATTTTTTCAATTTTATTCACCAGGGTCTTGATTGAATTTTTCTTTCTTGTTTCTCTCAGGAGTCAGGACAATGAAATAAGTTCTGAAATTCAAGAGAAATTCAAAACTAATTAGATTGGGAGAGCAAAAATATATATCACCCCTATTTGAAGACACTGGTGGAGCTAATTTGTTAGTATGTCTTGTTTCTGTTCTTTCTTGAAGTGGAAAGAATCTTCTGTTCAGAGACCTTGTAGTGGCAATGAAGGTACGTATATCACTGTAATTGTGCATAGTATGGTATCTACATGATATTTGGGATCTGATTGAGTTTTCTAGACCAGTATGACTGAGCAGAAATGAGCTGAACTCTAATCACTGACATTATTGATATCTCTTTACCAATCCTTGCTGGTATGGTATCAAAGCTGATATGGCAATTTCTGGTAAGCACCATTAGCATCAAATAAGAGGGAACCAAGGACGTGTTAGAAGTCCTTATGGTATTGTTTATTTTAAGTTGTCATATCTTCGTTCCAGCATGACTTTTGAGTTCAACATGATATTTTGTGATAATAAAATGAAGTCCTTTTGTTTCCAGATATTGAGGCATTCGGTAATACAACAAATTATTCTTACAAGGTGCTGAGAAAGGCTACATCTGATTTTGCTTATAAAATTGGAGAAGGTGGTTTTGGATCAGTTTACAAGGTAGCGCCACAGGCACCTTTATACAGCCAATATTATATTGTAAATATAGGCCGAGCATTCTGTGCGGACATTCTGAGGTGATCACCATCTGACCACAATTGTGTCCCCCAATGGGTGGGCTCTTTTTTTTTTTCGGTCTTTTCCTGGATTGTGTTTCACTTTGCTAACTGAAGCTTGAATTATTGACAAGGCTAAATCTTTGTGATTGCAAAATTAGAGTCCAACATGGCTTAGTTTACCTTTGTCTGTTTCCTTTTTCCTTCTCAGCAACAGACACTATGGTTTAATTGGGTAGAAAGGCAAAACAGAAGTGCGCATTTGAGGCACTCTGATTGCTTATTAGAGTCTGTATGAGACTAAAACTTTGGTCTGGTTGTCGATAATATGTGCATTTTTTTTTTCTTCTATAATAAGTCTGTAATGGTGCAGGGAAGGTTAAAAGATGGAACAGAAGTGGCTGTGAAGGTGCTGTCGACTGAGTCAAGACAAGGCATTAAAGAGTTCCTCACAGAGGTAAAAGTTTTCTCAGGAATAGTGCACGAGAATCTTGTGGAGCTCTACGGGTGTTGTGTGGAAGGAGACCATAGAATACTAGTCTACAATTATCTTGAAAACAACAGCCTTGCCCAAACCCTTCTTGGTGAGTAAGGTGTATTTCAGAAAACCTGAGTGGAATCCCAGTTGGATTCCTGTGTGGTTGATGCAAATCATCAATGTTCAGATGTACAAATTGCAATCATAGTCTGAATTCCATGATTTAATTAAGAACAGAAAGGAAGTAGCAGTTAAATTATTGATATAAAAATGAGACAATGTTCACGCTGACTTTCTTTGGTATTTCTTATTCTTATTCATTCGAGATTCTTACTTTTTAAGTTATTTCATAGGCAAAACTTTTCAAGTAAACACGTACTGTTCTTATATTACTTTTAATATCTTAAGGTTCCAGGTCATCTAGCCCGAGCAACATCCATTTTAACTGGAGAACACGAGTAAAAATAAGTTTAGGCATTGCTAATGGACTGGCGTACCTGCATGAAGTAGTGCATCCCCATATCGTACACCGAGATATCAAAGCAAGCAATATTCTATTGGACAAAGATCTGAACCCAAAAATATCAGATTTTGGGCTCGCAAGGCTCCTCCCGCCTAACACAACCCACGTAAGCACCAGGGTTGCAGGCACATTGTGAGTATCAATATTGATTATTTATTTATTTATTTTTTCATTGTGCATACTAAAAGAGACCATTTATTACCAAAATGTTTAAGAAGCAAGCTAAAAGAAAGAGCTAGAATGACTAGGGTTGAGATTTACCCGTCTTTACTTGTAAGTTTATTCACAAAAGAAGAGCTAAAATATAAAGCAGATCTTTTGGCCAACTTTAATCCTATGTAGAGAGAGTAGAGGCTTAATGTCATCAAATCACAAATATGATAGTTGCACTTACTGACGAGATAAGGTCTTTATCTGTGCAGCACCATTCTTTAGCTCAGTCGCACAAACCAAATGGATCAAGTCTGTTTTAGCATTAGCTGAAGGACACTTGTCTACCTGATATGCTAAGTATGTTTTGGTTTGGGCTGCTTAATAAGACCATGATTAGCCAATGAGTCGTGCACTATTTTTTTGGTTTACCCTTGTATCAACCATAATAGCACACAGTTTTATTAAACAAATCTATCATAGGCTCTACCTAGATAGTCACTATCTAGTCTTATCTAAAAAAAAAATCTATCATAGGCTCTAAGCACGACTTGGTTCAGTAAAAAATTATGTAATATTTGAACTTTAATACCCACTAAGCCTTATCAAAAACATCAAGCTAGAGCTTGGACGTATAGACAAAACAATGAGTAATTTGAAGGAGTTACTATAAATAATATTTGATTGGCCTCAAAAACATTTTTTTTTTTGAAATGTCATCCAACTAGTTACCTCACACTTTAAACCCTTAAACTTAAGCGCTTCAACCTATCACACATTGCAGCCAAAACACTACCAGCATTCTATGAGCAATATGAACAAAAGGAGAAAATAATTGACTTGCTGTTCTTTCTATTTGGAGCTCTGATTTAATTAATCACCTTTCTATGCTATAATATGCTTATGCTTGCAGTTCAAGATATACTGGCCTACAAACAAGCTGCACAGATTATTGCAATAATATATATATGTATATAATTCAAAAGGACAATGATGTTAATTATAACATTTTATGCATAAAACTCAAGGACAACATATCTTTCAGCAATAACAGTGGACGGAAAATTGTATCCAGTCATGTCCACTTGCTGGTCCTTATCCCAAATATTACTTGTATAATCACTCAGTGCAGTCAGATATGATCCCAAATTTATCATTTTCCCAATGGAGAGGTATCATTTGTGCTGTACATTGCTAATGATCAAGAATCTCAGCTTTAACCCCTGGACATTTCTCTGAGGATTCTTCATACAAGAATGTCAATGAAACATATAGAAATGCCACAAAATGAGAAAGAATTTCAGGACTACCCCTAGAAAGCCCCTCAATACCATGTATGGCCCCTTGAAAGCTGCAATTTTATAGATACCCCTGTAAAGCAATCAGAGTATCATGCGTGATACCATTGTGGACATATCTGTTATTCCATGTTTTTAAATAAGAAATATTTTGTGGTTTTACAAGGGCTACCTGTCAAATTCTACCTAATTTAAAAGCACTCGTGAACTTGTTGACCATTAATAAATTGCATAATTAACATACTGTACTTCATTGACTCACCTGTATTTAATTCTGCATTCTCGGCTTCCTATGGTCTTAATTTTCAACTTGTGTTTGCTTTGACAAATCCTATGATACTAGGTCATTAATGAAATTAAATGATCTCATTAGGAAAAACACATCTTCTGCACTAAATGGAAGATTTGTTAAGATTATGGGGATAGTTGAGTAATTAAGAAAAAATGTTAGATCGCGAGAGACCTTATATCAGGGGAAAAAACAACAGACTCGTGTTTAATTGCAAAAAAGGGATTCATTATTGCATGAAAAATGAAAAAAGAATTAAAGCATAGTATGATAACTGAATCCTGTTAATTTTGATAATGAGCAATAAACAACTTGGAACTTAAACAACTGTTGTATTTTCTTTTTCTGAGGGACATCCAATTGTTGAACAAGTGTAGCATATTTAAGAAGCCACAAAAAAAAAAAAAAAGAAATGAAATGAAAGATCAAAAAATTTGGTTCAGTTCCTCCTTACTGATAAATAAAATATCTACAGTTTTATTTTGAATTTAGACAGATTTGATGTTAGTTGTCACTTGTTATAGTGGTTCAAATAAATTGGCTGTCTCATATTAGGGGAGCATATATATGAGGTTGATGCTTTAAATTCTCTTTTGGATGAAACTATTATATGATCCTAGTGCCAAAAATCCAGTGAAGAGGGGAAAAGAAAGATGACTCCTTGTAATAATCAATTCTTTCTATTTCTTTTTTCAGTGGTTATTTGGCACCTGAATATGCAATTAGAGGGCAAGTGACTAGGAAATCAGATGTCTACAGCTTTGGGGTGCTCTTGCTTGAGATAGTTAGTGGGAGGTCCAACACAAACATGAAATTACCTTACGATGACCAATTACTTCTAGAGAAGGTACATGATACATTCTTTATACTTGTTTCTATCTAACAGCTTTATTTTTATTGGAAGGGTTTTAATGTGTAACAAGTTTGGAAATATTCTGAATATTGTTGCAAACAAAGGAAAGGATTTTTTTCACTTTCTGAAAGATATCCTGCATTGTCTCCAATCCTTGTATCCTTGCGAAACATTTAAAATGTTCCTTCCCTTTGTTTGCTTTTAGAAATGCCCGGAGTATCATTCTGATGCCTATCTATTCACAATGAGTGAGAAGTAGTTTGTATCATTTAAAAAGATAAGCTAATGGCAGTCAAAATGTAGTATGCTATTTGGTAGATTGATAACGTATTGGGAAGGTTTCGATGCTTTTGAAGGGATAAACCAGCACTTACAGTTTCTCAAATATTCCATGGAAACTGTATAGTTACAAATACCAGGTTTATAAACCATAAGGGTGTGTTTGGATAAGCAAGAATAAGGATTCGGATAAGAATAAGCTCCAAATTTCTTATTCTTGTGCAACCCAAACAACACAAGAATAAGGAATTTGGGCTTATCCGGCCCCTTATTCTTATACTAACAAAACTATGGAATTTGAATAAGAATAAGGATTGGCACGAGATTCTAAATCCGGCCCTTTATTCCTTATTCTTATTCTTATTCTTTCTCCATCCAAACACACCTAAAATAATGGTTTTACCCTCGCAGTCTCAGGAAGTGATACACGGGCTTCTTCTCTTGCAGACATGGTCTTTATTTGAGCGTGGTGAACTTGAGAAGATAATCGATCCATCTCTAGATGAAGACCTAAACATAGAAGAGCCTTGCCGATTTCTAAAAGTTGGCTTGTTGTGCACACAAGATATCACGAAATTACGACCCACGATGACAACGGCAATACGCATGTTGAAAGGTGAGTTGGAAGTGGATTCAAAAGAGATTAGCAAACCAGCAGTAATTCAAGACCTCATGCAAGTTAAACTGAAGGGAGGCAGGCCACCAATTTCTTCACTTGGAGTTGCTTCTTCATCTGATGATAGTACACGTGTATCCATAACTTTTACAGCAATATCCGATAGAGAGTGATGAATGCCGTCATAAATTTGGGTTTATTTGTTCTATAAGTGAATTTAAGGGAGTAGTTTGTTGGGTAGTTTTTTTTTTCCCTATTTTTTGATTGTATAGATTTATTGGGTTTTGGGATTTATTATGGATTTGCTAAAAGAGGAAAGGAGAATGAGATAGAAGAGGTAAGGAGAATGAGATAGAAGAGGTTTTGTAATAGTTTTAACTATCATATAGTCTGTAGAATGCACGGAAATGTATAAAAAAAAAAAACTTTGAATTTGGAAGGGGTGAAAATGTTAAATTTAAAGTTCGACAATGAAACTTGATTTGTAATTACTGCTTTCGAAAACAATTTGTACTAATTTTCCGAAGTCGAAATATTGTGAGATATATTGAGAATTCATGTGAACTCTGGCAATTTTTTTTTTTAGAAAAAGAAATTACATGTCCTGTGTTTTTAACTGTACTAACAGTTTAGCAGTTGACATAAGCTTCTTCAAAGAATCTTAGTACCATGTCAATGGGGATTCCTCTCGTACAGTAATATTGTTATCTTAACAGTATGGTATCCTTCAATGCGGATTGTATTTAATGTATGGTTTTAACATCTCAATTCTCATTGTATTTTTTTTAATACACTTCCAATTAAAAAGAGGTGGAAAGAATTTTACACCTCGAATTTGAAGTGACAAAATTTAATACATGCTCCTTTTCCATCCTTCTCCAACCAAAATTTTATGTTTTGCAGAAAGTAACAAATCCTGAACATGTCCGGTGACCCCTCTCCTTCCATTTTATTCTGCCCTTTGGCCCTCTCATGAGCATAGTGTAAATGCTAGAAATAGAGAGAGTTGTAATCCCTTCAAAGTTAAAAAATTTACATATTCTTGATCATCGCTCTTTGTAAAACTAAAGAAGGATTGGAGTAATTCTCATTTTTTGAACAATTTGTGAGTCAATGTCAACCTTTAGTATCATATAAAGCGTCCGTTCTTAATTTGCATGCCCCTTTCTGATTTAACGGTCTGAACTGTAACAATGTTTAAACTGCAACGCTTATGTTAGGTAATTAGTATATATCATCAACTCTCTTAGCATCCAGAGTATCTACAGGTTTCAAACAGACTCTTTATAGACCCAGCAACTGGCCCAATCTATTTAAACCTCATTTCTCACTCCAAACCCTAGCTGCTGCGAGAGAGAGAGGCGAACCAAAACGACCTCTCAATCGGAGCCTGGTCGTTCTCATCCGAAATACATCGACGGCGGGAGAAACCCTAAATCGGAGCGGCGTCGCTCTCTCTCTCTCTCTCTCGTTACTATTTCGCCCCTTTTATTGTACAAAATAGAGATCTATCTCTCTATCTCTCGCTCTCGGTCTCTCACATGGTTCTTACAAGGTACAACTCAAATCGACCTCTTATTCCAAAGTGTTTCGGCACATGTTTCCAGTAGAGAAAGCGAATTCAAAGTGGTTTACTTCAATTTTTCTGAATGCTTGCAGGCGGACACCTTTTCATGTAAGTGGAGATGGTTGGAAGCTTAATTCCTCCGTCTACAAGAGGATGTCGTTCAAGGAACTAACCACCATACTCAATCAGGACATTGAGAACTCAGGTTTTGATTTCTTTGTTGCTACATACTTTTTAGATCTGGTGAAGTTTTATTTTAGTCATTTTTTTTGCTAAGAAAATTATGTCTGATTGTTTATTTTAGTCCTTTTTTATTTTACTTTCTGTACTTTTGATTGTGATTTTCGTTTCTGTGTAAATGCCATTTGTTATGGTAATACAATGCGTTTGTCACTAAATTAACTTTCATCGAATGATGTAGATCGAAACTAGTCATTGAGAATTCTCACTTTTTTACTAAATTAAAATGAAGGATATATGGACAATGGTGCCTTCTTTAGCCGCGATCCGTTGAATCCTCTCCTCCACCACTGCCTTCACTTGGTTTGGTTTCTCAGCTGCATAATGAGTGCTTCTGTCAGTTTTCGTGTAGCTGGTTCAATTGCTTGAAAGAGAAAGAAGGTGGCTCAAATTTTAATTGGTTGTTGATTATTTCTTTTGTATATGTGTGCAGTTTATTGTTGTAAATATTCGCTTTGTTATTGTAAGTGTTTGGTTTGTTTGTTCTATCTATTTATGATGTTTCTTTATTTAATTTTTATTTGTGTCTCTCCATTTTATTGTTGTAAGTGTTTGTTTTGTTGTTTTAAATGTTCATATTTACGTCATATCAGAACTAAACCGTCATATTACCAATGCATCTAACTGAACACATAACTCAATTTAACTCATCCCTTGAGGTATTTTAATTGATTCCTTAACCAATTTAATTGAACACAAAAACTACGAAATCAATTTTCTGCTGCAACTAACTGAACACATAAACACTTTAAATTCATCCATTAACATGTTAAATTGAGCACAAAAAACTACAAAATCAAATTTCTGCCGCAACTAATTGAACACATAAACACTTTAAATTCATCCCTTAACGTGTTTAACTAAACAAAAAAATACGAAAATTCAATTTTGAGATGCATATAATTGAACACATAATTCAAGTAATTAATCCCTTGAGATGTTTAATTGAACACAAAAATCTAAAACTTCATATTATCACTACATCTAATTGAACACATAATTAGTTTAACTCATTCCTTGACCCATCTAACTGAACACAAAAACCCGTCCATTTGATGACGTCAGCGTGCAAAAAAAAAAAAAAATTCGAAAAAAAATTGATGACGTCATCACACGAAAATGATGACGTCAGCGAGTGAAAAATCAGGATCCGGGCTCCCAGAAAGCCTATTTTGCTGTCTCTAGTGATGGTGAATGTTTTTGATGTTTTTTTATTAGATGGTGCATATCACACCCGCTTATGTTATATTTAGTCCTTATGTCTTGTAATTTCATTCCAAATTGGTGATATTTTCCTCTTTCTGTCTTTCACAGATTGAGCCCAAGCCCATATCTGACATGCCCACACCTAAATTTGGAAGAAGCCCAATTGGTAGCGTGAAAATTTCAGCCTAGTCGAATTTTTTTTTTTTTTTTAAAGGATTGTTCCTGTTGATGTTCATTAATTCTTTGACACGTGGGCTGCTTTGGGACAGTTCAATGCCAAATTGACAAATTCTTTTAGCGATGAAGCAACTTCTTAATTGATGCATTTTACTTTGACCGCAGTTGTGTTGCTTGAAGAAGGGACTACTACTAAAATGGAAGTTAGGTTTATCAACCATTTCCTCACTTTCTTGCAACCTCTTACATCAAATATATCTGAGATATCGACCTTTTGGAATACTTGACCCATAAGATAGTGATCAGAGGTGAAGCATATTTTGTGTCGTTTTGCTCTTTTTTTTTTTCTTTTCTTTTTTCCTCGTTTTGAAGAGGAACCGTTTTTCATTACTTCCTGAAATTTGATATTCACGTCAAATGGCATTAGGAAAACTGGAAAAGTGTCTTTTGCAAGAAGGATTCAGAGGATGCACATTCTCTAAAAGAATTTTCTTCCTCATTTTATTACTTCTTTAGCGTGTTGCGTTGGTATTTTATTTATTCCTCATTTTATTCTTCTTTAATAATAATTTATTATTATCTAATTAAAAATATTTTTTTTTACAAAATCTTTTTAAAATTTCCATTTTTATATGTGATACAAAATAATTTAATTAGATAATTTTATGATAGAGCTACTTCTAAAATTAAATCTCTGTATTATCTGTATTCTAACTTTTTTTTTAAAATAAAAACTGAGGTAAAATAAATTTAAAGGTTCTCGTCTTATTGACTGGTGCTTAGATGGATTGGACTTCCAAATCTGAGGTCTCAAATATCAAATCTCAGCTCTACAACAATCAGTTACTAGGTGGCCACTATCAACAATTTCTGGGGAAAAAAAAAAAAAAAACTAGGGAATGATCGGACTATCGGAGTATTGAAACACGGTCCTTGAATAGTCAGGCTTACAAATTACAGTTCATAAAAGATTGGCCTTCCACATGCCTCATAATGCGTGGTTTTCATGTATATATAATCCGACCCGGTTTTAGCGTATAAATTTAAGAGAACTGAGATCACATCACATCACAAGCCCTTACTTTTTTATATCCTTCTCTTTGTTTTTTTTCTTTCAATCGAAATGAATATGGTTGTCCTTGAAAGCCATGTCAAGTTTTTGGGGAAAAAAAATGAATACGGTTGAAATTATGATCATTTCAAAATTTCAATTGACTTGTGCCTTCACCGCTGTATGATGTAACATATTTTGAGAGAGAGATATTGAGGACGAATAACTGGAGTCTCAAATAATACATGACATATTCAACCAAATTGTGACAGAGAAGCCAGACCCACAGGGCACAGCTGATACGGATTGCAGTGCAAATAGATGAGTCCTTTTCATTGGACTTGAGTGGTCAGGGGCAGCACTAGGAAATGCTTTTGTTTGATTGGAGGATATATATTACTGGCTTCTCTATCCAGGTTTATGAGCTGCATCTAAATTATATTGTTGGGTTCCAGCACTGGTAAGCTCAGACCCAGTACCAGTAGTGTGGGCTTGTCCAGTTGTCCGGCTCTATGGGTCAGGTACCTCTTAAAAGCATATGAAATCATGTCAGGTGAAACGACACCTCTGGGAAAAATGTCTCTTACGTTGTTAAGATATGATTTGTAAGGACTATATAGAGATGCATGTCATTGTTGGAAGCTACTTAAATTCTTCAATTTAATAGCTTTAAACTATAAAGAAAGAACACTTTTCGGCAAATAATCTGGTATGCAAGAAAACAAATATTCTTGTTTGAAATTGCAGCTTGATTTAGTTTTTAGTACTGTTGAAGGTTCATTTTTCTTTGAAGTAAGTAATAAGCGAGAAAATTTAAAAGAGATTATATAATTTAAGAAAGCAAAAAAAGAAAAGAAAAAAAAAAAACTAAACAAAACATGTGTCCCTATTCCGTATCCGTCAATTTGTCGATACATACCAAAATTTGATGTTCTCACTTCTCACTTCTCAGTTGTGATGTTAAGATGTCTCTCGCCAGATGATCGTCGGAATTCGAGAAGTGCTAAGAAGCTTCATTTTCTTACTTCCCCTTCTACAGTAGAACAAACTGCCTCTGGTGAGGAACAACTTAACACCGCACAGCCTCGACGCAGCAGCCGGAATCCAAAACCAAATAAATCTCTTCAAGGTTTTGAAGTTGGTATAAAGAGGAAGACAAAGCATGCAGGAAACACCTCTAGGCTATCAAAGAAGCTGGACTCAAACGATCTCTTATGTCAACTGCCTCTTTGTCAGAACAGGAGCAGACTTCGCTTAGAAATTACTGTGGTCTCCTACCTTGTGTTGAGCAAACGGTGGAAGCGCAGGATCTCTCAAAGACTATCACTTAGTCTGCTTTTTTATTGCTTTTCTTTGTTGTTTTTGGATTCCAATAATGTTAGCTTTTAGTTTGCTAGCAAGTTTTCTTTTTTCCTAATGATTGCCTTCTATAAAAATTTTATGTTGGAATGTTCGTGGTTTGTCTGATCCTAATAAATGTTTTGTTGTCAAAGAAACTTCAAAAGATCCCGGCTGTAATATTGTTTGTTTACAAGAAACCAAATGGTCTTCTTGTGATTATTTTAAAGTCCGCTCTATCTGCTCTTTCCGTCCTAACTCTTTCACAACTCTTGATGCTACTGGCACCAAAAAGGGGATCTTGCTAATGTGGTCCGACTATTTTGATTGCTCAATTACCTTTAATCTCTTCTTCTCATGTACGGCTATTCTTACTTTTGGCTCTTTCTCTTTCATATTAACTGGTGTTTATGGCCCCATTGATGATCGACTCAAACAATCATTCTTAGATGAACTTTCCTCTATTAGATCCTTCTTAACCCTTCCTTGGATCCTACTAGGAGACTTCAATTTGATTCGTGACCTCATGGACTCAACTGGCGGTCCTCAAAATCTTTCTACTATCTCTAGCTTCAATTCTTTTATTGCCAACGCCAACCTTTTTTATGTTCTCCTAGTTGGTCGTCGGTACACTTGGTCAAACAAACGTCCTTCTCCTTGCTTTTCGCGTATTGACAGAGCGTTTCTCTCTCCTTATTGGCTCATTCTTCCTTTACAACATTCCTTTGCCGACCTACCTGCAACGACTTCTGACCACGCTCCTCTCCTTCTTTCTATTCTACCTCCACGTAGTAAAAAGAAGAGGCCATTCAGACTTGAATCTTTTTGGCTCCGAGCAACAGATGTCACTCAAGTTGTTTCTGAGGCTTGGTCGGGAGTCTTGAACCATCCTAATTCATCCAAAAACCTCAGAAATAAGCTCAAAGCAGTTAGTTTGGCACTTTCCAAGCGGGTTAATGCCAAATAACTCCAACTCTAACACCTTCTTGAAACGAAGTAAGCTTGTTATCCAGTTTCTAGATTTTCTTGAAGAATCGAGAAATCTAACTTTGTCTGAATTCTCACTAAGAATTTTCCTTAGAGAAGATGCTTTCTCCTTAATTCGAGATCAAGAAGAAAAGTGGAGACAGAGGAGTGGAATCACTTGGTTAAAACTCGGTGATAAAAACACTAAATTTTTTCACGCGACTGCTTCTTCCAGGCGTATAACCAACTCTATTAATTCTGTCTGCCAAGACGGGAACACTCTCTCTGCTCAATCAGACTTAAAATCGGCTTTTTTGAATCACTTCGCTTCAATCTTAGGAACCAATCCTCCGAATCACCCGCCTTACGATCTTACAGGCAAACTTGGTAGTCCACTCAATCTTTCTACCTTAGGAACTCATTTTTCCGAGTCAGAAGTCCTTCAGGCTATCAATCAACTTCCGTCTGGCAAAGCTTCTGGTCCTGATGGCTTCCCAATAGACTTCTTTAAGAAATTTTGGGAACTCATAAAGCCAGATATGATGCGTGCCATACAGGCTTTCCAGGATTGCACGCTTGACTTATCTGAGCTTAATAAGGCAAACATTTCCCTAGTTTTGAAAAAAGAAACTTGTGCAGAGATTTCGGACTATAGACCAATAAGTGTCATCAATTCTTTTGTAAAAATCATCACCAAAGTTTTGGCAAACCGACTGCAGCCTTTTATGGAGAATCTTGTTAGTCCACTGCAAACAGCCTTCACGAAAGGTCAGACTATCATGGAATCTTACATGGTGACTAGAGAGGTTATCTTCTTCTGGCAGAAAAATAAGTTACCGGGAATCTTATACAAGATAGACTTTGCAAAGGCGTTTGATACTGTTTGTTGGACCTTTCTGACAAACGTTCTTATTGAAAGGGGATTTCCACCCTCCTAGATTGCTTGGACTTTACAAATTCTCAAGTCTTCTTCCTCTGCTGTCAAAATAAACAGTGAATTCTCGACCTTCTTCTCACACAAGAGAGGTTTGAGACAAGGAGACCCCTTGTCACCATTGTTATTTATTATTGTCACAGACGCTCTTCAATCTTTCTTTAATAATGCTTCCCTACTCATCTCTGGTTCTATCCTAATCCTTCCTCGAGCTCTCCAATATGCTAATGATACCATTATTTTAATGGAAGCAGACTCACATTCCTTGCTTGTAGTCTCAGAGATACTCTCCAACTTTGCAAAACTTTCAGGTCTGCGCGTCAATAATGCAAAATGTCTCTTTGTCCCAATTTCTATTGATGAATCTGCCTACTCAACTGTTGCTTCAATTCTGAGATGTCAATCAGAGGAACTCCCTATAACTTATCTCGGTTTGCCCTTATCCATCCGTCGGCCGAAAAAAATCCACTTCCAACCTTTAATAAATGCTTTCCAACGAAAACTTGATGGCTGGAAAGTCCGGTTCCTATCTTTAGGAGGACGTCTCACTCTAATAAAGTCAGTACTTACTGCTTTACCCCTGCACTTCATGCAAGTATTGAAACTGCCACCATGGCTCATAAAACAATTGGAAGGGATCAGAAGAAGTTTTTTCTGGAAAAGAAAGGATAAATGTCTTGGAAGTCACTGTCTCATAAATTGGGCTAAATGCTACCTACCTAAATCCAATGGTGGCCTGGGAATCCTTGATCTTCATCGGCAGAACCAAGCCCTCTTATTGAAGTGGCTTTGGAAGATCAAGCATGAGCCGAATTCAATCTGGTCTTCCACTGTTCAACTCCTTTATGGTTCCTTAGAAGTGAACAACTTGCTTTCATGTAATGTCTCTTATGGGCTAGCAGATATACTTCAACAAGAATCCTTTTTCACCTTCTCCTGATTTTTCCCAACTGGAAACCCCATCCCGACGTGGAAATGGACGGCCACTGGACTCTTCTCTTCTGCTAGCGCATGCAGTCTACTTTCTAATACCGATATCCTTTCTAAGTACCATATTTTCTTATGGAAAATGAAATGTCCACCGAAAGTACGAATCTTCCTCTGGGTGCTACTTCAAGATCGACTGCTAACTCAGAAGAATCTTATGCTACGAGGTTGGCCATCTTCCACTACATGTCCTTGCTGTACAACCTCATCAGTAGAAACAGCTGACCACCTCTTTTTACATTGTCAGTTTGTAACCTCTATCTGGTCCTTGGTACAACTTCGGTTCAGACTACCTTCACTCAACTTCACGCTTGATATTCACGATTTTTGGCTCTCACAAAGAAATTCTGATTTCAAACTTTGGGATACCATTTGGGCCTCGGCATCTTGGAATATCTGGAAGGCACGCAACAAACGTATTTTCTCGGACTGCCACACTCCTTCAGAATTTGTGTTGAATGAGACATGCGCATGTGTAGACTCATGGATGAAACATGCCTAGTTACTAGTTTTAGTCTTCTATGTTTAGTTTCTGTATAGGCTTTTCCTTCTTCTAAACTTCTTTTTTATTTTTTCTCTTTTGTAAATATTTTTATTTAATAAAATTTTACCGGTGTGGTGCTTTGCCACCTACCCTCAAAAAAAAAAAAAAAAACTTCAAAAAAAATAAACAATTTAAGTTGCTCCATTTAAATGTTTTCAAAGGCCTTCAAGAAGCGTGCGTAGTAATTAATTCCTATAACTAATTAATTCTCTTGTTGGAGATAATGTAGCTAGCTAAAGCTTGTAGGTCTAGTTGAGTCTAGTGAGTTTCATCAAAATTAGACAGTGAACAAGCGTTGGATCCAATGCAGTGTTTTAAAGGATATATACATACATAATTACATATATATATGTTCCCACCGTGTGGCTAGCTTTTTTCGAATGTTCATTTTGAAGGCTTACTAGTACAGATTTAGGTACAATTAAAGGCTTACGAATGCTTATCATTCAGGTAGGTGCTCAGATTTGGAGAGCTGAAACATGCCAGAGTACTGGTCGTGACGTGAGTCATGTGTTATTTTAGTTTGTTTAAAATGGAAAATTTTTAACAAAGACAAAATTATCCTTAATAATTTTAAATAGAACAAAGCTGATTTATTTTTTTAATAAGAGCACAGCTATAGCGGCACTGACATTGTCGCTATAGCGCAGCCTGATAGCGGCACTCCCATTGCCGCTATAGCTTTTTGTATTTTTTTTCTGCATTTAATTTTTTTTTTCGCTGGCTTTCAATGCCATTTATGGCATTGGGTGGGGGTTTATTGAAGTTGATTTCAATGCCTTTCTCTCATAGATTAATTTTATTATACATTTTTTATGACATTTTGATGTAGGACAAAATGGAATATAAACATACAGACTCATACATCACATGTTTACAGTGGAATATTATACATTGTTGTATTGAATATTTTTTCAACTTGATAAATATTTCCACACAAAAATTGTCGCATATTATATGTTGGGCATTCAGACTTATATATTTTTTTGATTTTTTTTAATATAAAAATTTATATAATTTCATATAAAATCTAAAGAAATTCATAATAAAAAAAACCGCAAACCATTACAAGATCAAGACGGACCGGCCTTATTTGGTCCAGAACTCATCTCATTGAAATAGACGAAATTTAATTAAAAAAAACAAAGCATATAGTAATTTATTCATATAGTAAATTTCCATATACTAATTTTTTTTCCAAATACTAATTTCTCTATACAGTAATTAATCACTCAAAAATATTGTCGTCAAAAAACTAATTTTTCAATATAGTAATTTATCCATAAGAACTTATTTTTTTGTGTAAAAATACTTTTTCTATGCATTAATTTTGCCTTTAAATTTTTTTTCAAAATTTTTTTTACATAAATGCATATTTTCTATACAATTATTAATCACCCAAAAAAATTTTCTCCAACAAACTATTTTTTCCATGAAGTAATTTGCCCATTAATCAGTAAAAAAAAATCTTTCTACAACAAAATTTTCATATACATAATTTAATGCAATAAATAATTCTACATTAATTTATCCATTAAATTTAATTCCAAACAATAATAATTTAATGCAATAAATATTAACCAATTTTTCATATACCAAACTTCATACATTTTCCAAACATACAATTTTCATATAATTTTTCAATAATTTTCTATTTTCATACAAACAAATTTCCAACAATTTCATTTTTCATACATACAATTTTCAAATCAACAATTTCTATTAATAATTTTTCATAAAATTTATTCTTATAGTAAAATTTCATGAATATTTACTAAATAAAATTTACAAAACTACCATTTTTCATTAATAATACCTATTAAATATTAACCAATATTTTTCATCAACATTTTTCATCCATATTGTTCATCAACGATTTTCATTGAATATTTAAAAAAAAAAAGGCACTGCTGCCATAAATGACATTGAAAGCCACTTCAATAAGCCCCCACCCACTGCCATAAATGGCATTGAAAGCCAGCGAAAAAAAAATAAATGCGGACAAAAAAAAAATAAAAAATGCTATAGCGGCAACGGCAATAACAATGCCGCTATAAGGCTACGCTATAGCGGCAATGACAGTGCCGCTATAACTGTGCTCTAATTAAAAAAAATAAATCAGTTTTGTTCTATTTAAAATTGTTAAGGACAATTTTGTCTTTGTTAAAAATTTTCCGTTTAAAATAGTAGTAGCTCCTAGTTACTTGATCATATCTATATTTGGTGCCCTTGAACTTATCAAAGATTAGTATTTTTTTAATGAAACATGCGGTTCCGTCCATTATTTCATAAGAAAAAGAAATGAAAATAAGTGATGTTTCAAAATATGCTGTAATTAAGAAAAACATTTAATATTAAACAGATGAAAGTTTTAAACAATATTTATTTAAATGTTAGACAGGCTCCCAAAGAGTATAGAAGCTAATTATATTTATATTATCGTCGACAAATCAACTCAAAAATTAGATTAATCACGTCATACCATATTGAAAGTTTTCGGGATTCAAATTTTAAGTCCACTCAGGTCCAAATCATATTGGATTTTGGATCATATTGTGTCCATATCGATACGTATATATTGATCGAGTTTGGGATGTGTGTTGATTCAGTTTGGATTGTAGTCAATTTTCAAGTTATACAAATTTTATATATAGAAAATACGGCCTTGATCAAAAAGATTTTTACGGGGGATTTCATTTCATCGAAATTGATTTCATTAAATTTCGTTGAAACTAATAACATTAAAATTATGACCAAATGACATCAAATCCATCTATTTTGAACAAAATTTTCGAGTGAATTGAAATGAAATCCCATATAAAAAAAATGTCATTCGGTCTGTTTGGATGAGCAGGAAGAAGCCTTATTCTCGGAAGAAGTCTTCTTCTGAGAATAAATTGCATCCAAACAGAGCAAGAAGAAGTCGGAAGAGTCCTTTCTTCTCGGAAGAACTTCTTCCAACGTTACCATAGAAGAAGGAAATAGGAAGAAAGTATTTAAATTAAAAATTTATTATTCTTACACGTGTCGACACGAGAAAGTGCATCCCGTCCATTTTTTTTTTTGATGAAACCATCCCACTTTCATTAATACTGTTTTGCACATTCCCTCAAAAAAACATTTTCTATATTTTGTTCTCGTTGAATTTTTATGGTAACAACTTTATAACACAATAATAATATTACTGTTATTATTATTAATTATTTTATTATAATATTACAATATTATTACATTATTATAATATCACAATATTAATTATTTTTATAATTATTATAATATTTTTACTTTTTATTATTTATTTTATTATTCAGATTATTAATATTAAATAATAATAATTATTATTTTTTAATAATATTATTAGGATATTATTGTTAATTATTTTATTATTATTTTTTTAGTATTAGATAATAATAATTACTTTATTTTATAATATCAATAAAAAAACAAATGAATAAACTACAAATAGATAAAAAAGACAAATGATTATTTTTAATTCATCCCTTCTATTCTTCTTCTCAACTCACCATCCAAACAACATTTCTTCTTCCAGGAATAACACTCTTCCCACTCTTTCCGGAATAACACTCTTCCTATTTTTTCTTTTCGGAATAGTTCTTCCTTCCTTATTCCTAACTCATCCAAAAACACCCATTCTGATCAGGACCATATATATATATAAAACCGGACCGGACATCGAACCGGTAATGTTATTGGTTCGATGTTTCAACCAGTTCGACCGGTCGAACCGGTGGAGAGAACCGGATTATGTCAATATAATAATATGATATTTAAATAATAAAAACATCATTTAACACAAAAGCCATTATGGTGCAGCGGTTAAGGTTCTTGTCTTCTATGCTTAACAACGAAGGTTCGAACCAGCCGGTTCGTTGTGGTTCGTTAACAGCCAAAAAACCGGCTCAGTTTGGACCAGATAGGGGTCCGGTTCGCGGTTGGACCGGTCCGGTTTTCAAAACATTATTATCAGGTAAGATTTGAATTCAAATTGTTCATCGAACCGAGTCATGCAGGATAAAAAATCTACGAAGGAGAAAGTTATTTGGCTCATCGATCACTATCTGTTTTTATTATTGTTAGTAACTTTTATTTTTGCAAATTATATTTAGTACTATATTGTACCTTAATTACCAAACAAGTTCATGAATAGAATTAAGTAGTTAGTTGACACTGCTCAGTCAATAATTGATTAAGTTATACCAACTCATTTATTGTTCCTGAGCGATTTCCTCCATGATATGTACGGAAATTGTACATCGCAATTCCTGCTGCCTGTTATTTTTGTCATGCTGTTTCCGTTTTAATTTTTTTAAGGTATTTTTTTCTTTTGTTTGTTGCTACTTTTGCGGGGACCCATAATTGATCCAGGGAATCATTGCAGAACCTCAAATATAGAACACCAGAAGTTAACAAATTGATGCCCATTCTTATTACAAATTTTAAAAATGTCCGCTTCTATAAATTTATCTATACTTATAACCAAATAGTAAGAATAATTTTATGTAGCTAACACAAAATTTAAATTAACCAGAAATATATTTTTCAAATTAACATTTTTTCTTTGTCCATCATCCTCTTGAGAGTTAAAACACAAGAGAACATTAATTAGCAAAATTCAAAGAATGCACTGACGCCTCTTCCAATCCTAATCCACTAAAGAGATAAAGGTAAACCTTGAAAATCTTCTCTAATATCCCAACGGCTACACGTGATAGTGGTTAAGGCTAAATTGTCGACCAAAGTATAGACCACGACTTAAACAAACATCTCAACTTTAATATAACATAAATCCAATATAATCCCTAAAGATCTTCTCAGCCTTGACTTTATACCTTTTGTCTACCACCTTTTTATAAAAGGAACTATTTGAGGTCTCAATTCTCTATATATAGGCAATTTTAAAATATGTAAACAGCTACTTTCCTTTTTGCACGTTTTGCATACACAACCTTCAAATATAAGATATTACATTCAAGTACACATATTTTCAAAACGACAAAGCAACAAACAAAAATACACATTTTCGGGAAACAAAATTTCCGTTAATCAAAGGAAAAAAAATTGTCTTACTTATAGCTAGACTAAAAGCAGGTACGCATGCACATGAATAAATTTCTGTTTACGTAATTCTACGGTAACATACAATATGACAAGCTTGGTTGATCTTAATTAAAGTCAAAGGGAGAAACATGTGGGTCCGACGTATATGAATTACTTTTTCATTTGTCATACATCATACATGCCATGCAGAAAAAGCATCCACCATCACTTCATTTCATTGGACGAAGTCGATTCATCATCCGGTCATTTATTGGATGGCCGGGAAATTATGAAAAAAAATGAAGAAAATTAAAATCGTATGGGTATGTCTTCTGCTGAGCTTTCCACCTCTAAAGTCATTTAATTTTATATTTGAGAGAAAATACCACATGAAATGTTGTTAATCAGTTCCGATATGTACGTAAGAAATCAATAATTGGTTGGTCTTGATGGAAGTCGACATCTGTTATCTGCTTTGATTTTACAACAGAAATATTACTATTTCTACATTTAATTTTATGAAATTGAAGAACTAATTTTTGTTCTAGTGGCAAAGAGCAATGCACTTTTAGTGAAATATCACAAATTCGAAATCCGACTCAAGATCTTTTATAGATATTTAATTTAAAAATAAGTTGAGAAGCTTGACACCCAATTTATCTACAAAAATTTTTTGTATGAAACTGAAAATTAAAGCATGTGTTCAATATCCTCAGAATATCAAGGAATAATAAAAAAAATTCTTCAAAATGTGGCAAAACTAGTTAGTATATCAATTCATATAGATTATGTTTTAATTCTTTACATATGGTACTAATTATTAATTTAAAATCTGTTAAATTTGTTACTAGCAAAGATCAAAACTTGATACTCAATCTTCTAATCATATTGCAAATTGTTTGATCAAAACTCTGTAATTAAATTCTAAAATTTTTCTATTTTGTTAAGAGTTTGAAATAAAACAAAATTCATCAAGTTAATTGAACTAGCTAGCTCCTATAATCTTACACTGTGGATGATGTGCTATTGCTTCAATGAAAATAAATTTCATTAATTATATGGATAAAATATATAGAATAGAGTATAAGTTACATGCTTATGAAATTATTATAATAAATTATTCTTCTTTTTTTGCTACTTTTTAAAATTAACGTTTAACTTTTTTTTTTTTCTTTGGGACATTTTTCCTGCATTTTCTTTGACTCACCGCCCAAGCAAAATGTCATGACACAACTCTCAAAGGAGCCATTTGGTTGCTACATAAGGATGTATAACTCCACTATATGCACCATTTATGCAACCAAACAAAGGTTGTATAAGGTTATATAAGACTACATAAGATTACATAAGACTACATAAGTTATTGCACCTAGGGAGGTGCTTTAAGTTATGAATTCTGTTTATTTCCAACTATACCCTTCAATTTATTACAATAATAAAATAATAATTAATAATGTCAAATACTAAATATTTAATAATACTTAAAAATAATAATATTTAATAATAAAATAATAATAATATTTAATAAGTAACAATAATTATTAAAAATCATAATTAATAATAGAAATTAATTATTATAATTAATAATTACATAATATTAATTAATTATTAATAATATTTAACAAGTAATTCTAATTACTAATAACGATTTAATAATAATAATAATTAATTAATTAAAAATAATTAATCAATAATAATTAATTATTATTAAAAAATTAATAATATTTATAATATTTAATTAATAGTAATTTTTAATATTTCATAATAATAAAAATGATTTATTATTATCATTAATAATTATTTTTTAAAATAATTAATAATTAACGATAAATAGTAATTAATAATATTTAATTATTATTATTATAAACTTATAATTCATAAATAATAATGATGATTTGTTATGATATGAAGACATTTTAGTCTTTTTCGAATATATGCATGCATAAGTTATGCTTCCTTATTCAATAATCAAACACCCATTACATAACACTACATAAGCACTTATGTATATATTCTTAAGTTTTGCAACTCCTTACTTCACAACCAAACATATATTGCATAAGCTTGCAGAAGATATCTTAAGTTATGAAATCTAAAGAGGTGTTGTAAGTTATGCAATGGGTCACATGATCACATCCATTACATAGCATGATAAAAAAATAAAAAAAATAAAAAAAAAACATTTTTCTTCTTTCTTTCCAACAAAGTCATCTCTCAATTATTCATTTATAATAATATATAAGGATATTTTGATCTTTTGACATATATATATATTATTATATATACACACATACATACAAAATATTCTTCAAGTTCAAATTACTTTTCTTTATTCAATAACTAAATATTCATTACATAATTTGACATAAATATTTATGTATTTTAAATTATGCAACTCAAGTATCAAACGGTGCCAAAATAAAACCCATCGACGGACGACACTCAAAGCAAACCCAACATGACACGCGTACATCCGTGCTTAATTTTACATAAAATATTACACTGTAGTGCACCGTCCATGTAATTTCGTTGGACCTGATCACGCCATCATAGCACTCATTTTTCAAAAATATATATAATACATATATATAGAGTTTTGCTATGGTGAGTTGCAACTCACCAAAGAGTCCGTGAGTTGCGATCAAAACTGATATATGTAGATCAAAATGACCGATCCAAACCGTCTAATACGATCTCCCTATTGAAATCTCCATGCAGACCAAATTTTACATTTTTTCGAAATTTTTAAGTATTTTTTAAAATTTTAGAAAATCATTAATCTGATTAGTTCTGAACCGTTCAAAAACAGCAGTTTTTAAAAATCTGAAAAAAATACTTAAAAATTACAAAAAAATATAAATTTTGGTCTGCGTGGAGATTTCAATAGGGAGATCATATTAGACGGTTTGGATCGGTCATTTTGAACTAGATTTACGAGTTTTGATCGCAACTCACCGTAGCAAAACTCCATATATATATTTATATATTTCGCTTCTTATCTTCGTCTTTTTGTTCGAAGAGCAATGAAAGAGAATCTTTCAGAGCTCCGACAGACTAAAAGCTGAATCTTCGATTCACAAATTATTTTCTCTTTTGTCAAGTGGTTGTGTATTTTTCTCGAGAGATAACATATTGAGAAGAAATATATAATCGTAACAGAAACAGCAACCGTTGCATGGACTTCATTTTGTAAACTTCTGAACAAATGAGATTAACAGTACTAATTTTAAAAAATATTTTACTTTTTTTAAATATTGCTGAATTAATTAGTGCATTTTTATCATGTTAAATGACAATTACACTTGATCTTCTATATATATAATTAGGATGAGAGCTGATCTAAAGTTGCTAAAGTTGTATGTCCTTAATTAGTCTTCTTGGTCTTTTCTTTGGTCGCGTAGTGTCCCGGCTTTTGCATGCTATAAATTGTATAAAGTACTTTTGTGCGTGGATCTGACAAACCTTTTATTTTATTTCATTCCAGAGGTTTGGCGCGCAGAAATGGAAATTGATCACATGTGGCTAGATTAGTGCGACAGCTTCGATCGTTGATCATGCTAATATTTTATATAGGATGATTACTATACTTGGCGAAATAATTTTTAATTGCATTCTTTTTCAAATTAATTCTTTTACTACTTTAAAATATATATTCTTATTCATGGTTATACAATTCTTATATCAATTGATTTTCAAAAAAAAGAATTCCGTAGCCAATCTCATATTTTATAAATGTCCTCAAATTTCTAAAAGAAAAATAATTTGTCTTGTTCCAAAAATTGGTAATATTATGCTGTAATCTTTAATTACATGGATGCATTCAACTGTACAAGTAATATAATCATGATACAGTTTTACGAAGCCTTCTAAATAAATCAAATGCTGCCTTGCTTTTAGCTTTTTATTTATCAAAGCAGATAAACATAAGAAAATAATAGCAATGTGTGGCTGCATGTTTGTCTGTTTTACAGGTCATCAGATACTAATTTAAAGTTTCTTTGCACTAGACATACTTATAGCTACTGGCCTTTGGATCATCTAATATTTTAAAATCATGCCAAATAAAGAAAAGTTCACGAGTGTGAGGCCATGGGACTGAAACCAAAGCAATCAAAATAGACCAACCAAACGAAAGTAGTATTAAAAGACACAAACGGAAAGTATTGCTATTTTAAATGGGGAAGGGATAATTTTCCTATCCTGACTCTTTTGACTTCTGTACATGCTTGAAAGTCGGCCTGTTTAATGTGTCCAACGGCAACGGAATGGGCATTCCGTTTACCATTCCGTTCCATTAACAGTATGACTGTTCCATCAACGGAATGTCCTTTCATTCAATTAGACGTTTCGTTTGGACGGAACGGAACGGAACAATATTTTTTCATACTGAAAACAGCACTATTTGTCGAAACGAAGCGAAATGACTCGTTCCATTTACCATTCTATTTCAGCAACGGTATGTTCTCTCATTTCGTTTATCGTGCCGTTTATGGAAACGAAATGATTTTTTGTACCGTTATACGTTCCGTTCCAGTGCACAGAAAACGTATAACGGTATACCATTTACAGCCCTGCTTGAAAGATTGTTATTAGTTAAACTTGGGAGTGGGTGGAGAATTCAAGGAATAAGGCCACAATGGATATGCCAAGCAAAACCATTCAACCAAGTAGTCAATCTTTGCTGTCTCATATATTTATATGTGAAAACTCTTCTACTTGCTTATAAAGGATTAAACAATTTTAGAAATTTAGGTAAACATCAACTTAATTAAATTTACACTTGTACTCAAACTTTATCCTGGCTTTCTTACAAGTTAAGTACCAGCTAATCCATAGGGACCATCATAACAGAGGCCAATATGGTTTCTGTACTTGAGAAATGATAAACATATATATATATATATATATATATATATATATATATATATATATATATAGAGAGAGAGAGAGAGAGCTAACTAACATACTTTTTAAGTTATACATTATTATAACTAGGCATGCATGTTATGATGGAGCCAATGGTGTCGACTGTCGACTACTCCATCATATATGCCCCTCAGGGGAATGCAATTATGCAAGCATGTGAAACCATCTCTTTCATATTTTTGTTTATTTGGAGAACATTCTCTTGTCCTTCTTTCTTTCAAAGAGCCCCCAACCACTAGACTCAAAAGTAATGTAATTATGTATCCAGATCTCCCATTGCGAGAAACTTTGTACAAACCAGTGTAATCCATATCTGTTTCATACGTGTAATTTTAGATTGAGAGATAGAGACCAACAATTGTGTTGAACATAGAGAATTAAAATAATTCAAATTATATTATCTAACTCGTTAAAAAACTTCTGTTCTTTTATATTCTAGCTAATCTAAGTTACCTTACATTCTCGATCTCTGTTGTCTATCTTAAGTATCTCTCCCAACAATCCACCATATATATACAGCGGATCTTCTTATCTAGATTCTATTTTGCAATCTCCCATATATAACATTCACTGTATATCATATCACAAATAAACTAGCTTTGGTGGAGGAAAAAGGAAATAAATTACCTTTCTTTAATCTTATATTATAAGCTGCTTCATCTTGGACAAATTTAAAGACATGCAAACTTAAGTTAATGGAATCTATTGAGAACATAAATAAGTAAATTACTAATTAATTTTTGCACCCGCGCGTATTATACCTAGTCAACGCAAACTTTAAAGCTAGGCTTTTATTGTAAACTATTTTTTCCATTATAAATTTGAAAATTAACCTTCGAATAATAAACGTCTTCTCAATAGTAGCATTTTTTTAGATATAATAATTCGTTGCCTAATAGTCTCATAATTTCTTGCCATGATCGCCGCATTTTTTTTTATTATTGTGTAAATAATACTAATTAATTTCGTCATTCAAACCACAAAGCAATTGCAAATTATTTCGCCACTTTCAGTCTACTTACGTCAAAAGAATGTGATAGCTTGACAGAACAATATATTGTATATGGAAATGAATATATGAGCTTTGGCATATACTTCAAAGCATTACTAAATATCACCACGTAAGGATTTGATTACGCGATCAGGACCTCCATGGAAGCTGCTCTCACTTCTCAGCTGCTTTTGGTGCTTTGTTCGTTGTCTGGAATTCCTTTTTCTTTTCTTTTTCTTTAATTTATAACTTTTTCCGTGTAAAAATGTGGAAATGAAATAATCTGTAGATTCTACCGGAAGATTCTAAGAAATTTCGTTCGTACCTTTTCTATACTGTAGTAGTCCTTCAAATTTCCACCTCGTAATTAATTAATTGCCCGAAAACAATTTCCACCTCATTTTCTTTGTAAAAGTTAAAATATAAAAGAGACATGTTTTAGGTCATGTGTTTTACGCGCGCTATTAAGAGTTAGCATGATACAGAAACAAGACAATGACGTATCTATCAAATTGATCTTCTGATCTTAAAAGATCTTTTTTTGGTTGTTTGTAATATGGCATATTTCTACCTACAGAGCTGTTGTATCGCGACCGTGCATCAACGCTTTGGAATAAAACAAACTTTATTCAAACTTTATTACAGAGCTTGTTCTTTACAAATTACTTTTTTTTTTCTCATTAGAAATTACTTTGGTTCTACTGTCGGCTTTCAGTCAATACATTAAAGAAGTACATAATTAATTAATAGATATATAGAGCATGAATTTACCAATAAATAATTAAGAGATTCGACCATAGTCTACTAATAACATATTTTGATTGAATGTTGCTGATTCGAAATACGATAATTGAAATTTTTTTTGGGAAAATATATATTTGAGTTTCAAAATAATTAAATTAGAAGGCTCAATTCTCCTCTTATTATAAAGAAATTAATTAATAAAGGAAAAAAAATAATCCAATGAACTATGTGGATAAAAAAATGGTCAAAATAAGTTGATGAAGATTTTCTCTCAATTTTTTTGATAATATCGTATACATGATGCTTAATTATCCAACTAAAGCAGAAAATAAGGGCACTCATGTTTGGGTTTAAGTAACATTTTATATTCCATTATATATATAGAAAAGAATGGAAGTCGGTCCGCTGAGTATTTCTTTGTCCATTAATTAATTGAAAAATTAAAATGATAGAAGCGTATACAAAGAATGGCACAAATATATATCTGACACCTGTAGCACATAATGTAGTCATATATTGTTGAAACTGCATGCCTTCAAAAGTTTAGACATAGACATCCATATCTTTATGTCCCTTGATATATATATAGATTAACATCTAGTATTAAACAATTTAAACTAACAATTATGAATACATGCATTTGTATTCGGACATGAAAGATACAGGAATAATTTATTTAAAAAAAGTTTTAATGTCAGTTATTTAATTATTTGTTTCCTCGCCCCAGTTCTTTTATTTTGCGGAGATTAACCATTTACATAAGATAAAACATGAATTAAATGCTTCAAAAAAAAAAAAGATGAATTAATTTGGGTAGTTGTCGGGTTCGATTTGACTCCTAACTGTTGAAAAAAGAAAATAATTCAAATCAGACCGGGAGGATGATCATCGGTTGGAACTTTAAAATGGGCGGTCATGATATTTTTCATTTCCTAGTTAGCATGTCAAACCTGAGTACCTGACTGACACCTATTTTCTCTAACTTTTCTTTCATTAAAATTCTTCTGATAAGGACTGTTAACTTAAAAATCATGGAGCCAAATAGAAATTGAGTAGCAGAGGAGGGGGTACAATTCCCATTACCAAAACAATAAATACATAAATTAATTGAAGGAATCTTTATTATCAAATATTTAATTTGTACAAATTAATGTTTGTAATACAAAAATATAAAATTGAATCTCTATTTTTTTAACAGAAATATGGAAACAGTAAATAAATAATTTTTTTTTCTGCTTGTAGTCATCTTGAGAGTATATATTTTGCCCCCTTTTTACATATTCTGATGATTATCAAAGTTCCTATATATTATCCTAGACGTACGTCCTATATAAACAAAAGACCAAACTAGGACGAGGCGGACTTCTTTTTTTTTTTTTTTTTTAAAATGTGAGGCGGCCTAAACTTGACTTGATTCATCTTGACTTTCATGAACTAGCAGCGGGTAGGATCCTTTCAAGAATTAATTACTAAGTTTTAAAATAAAGTCTGTCCTGTCCACTAAAATTGTAAATTTTATTTGTCCTTATTTGATCCAGCAGATATGTCCCGTTTATAATTTTTACCCTTCCTAGGCCTAGCTAGTACATCTTTTTATGTTTTTCCCTACGGTAAAATTTTCAAACTAATTTGTTCTACCATAAGCCTACGGACTCTACATTTAAAAAAAAAAAATGTTCTGCCATATTACTGCCCTGACGGCTAACGTTCTGCAAGTTGATAATACTTTTATATTGATATATATGGCAATATTTTAAAAATATATTGATGATGATATTGTTATAAAAAATATTTGATAACCATAAACTTATAATGATTATCAAAGGATAAAATAATATATATTTTGATAACCATAAACTCATATATTTTTTTCCATACGATTTAGATGGATCCTATGTCAAATTGTCAAAAATTATTTATATTTTTCGTTACCAAAATTTGAATTTTTTTTAAAAAATACAAAAATCCGTAATTTCAAAATCCAACAAGCAATTGAAATATGAAATATCGATTAGATGATCAAAATACTGTCAACAATGAAGGTCAGCAAAGTCCAGCGTATTTTGTATTTATCCTTCCTTAATGAAGGCCAACAATCCGTAAGTATTACGTACGCTTAAGTATGTAACCTTTTAGCAATTCTTTTTTTCACTAATTAGATAATCTGCAGGATTTTCAAAGCCCGGTTTTCAGTGTTTTCAAATATAAATAAATGCCATTTTTTTATTTTAATTTCATTAATTATTCTTTTACTAATATAAGAGATCCCAGAAAAAACTGAAAAGTTCAATGTCAAGAATTTGTTCAAATTAGTGCATTTTTCCTATGTATTGGTGTTGATCAAAATAAAGTCAAAATATCTAACAATATCAATTTGATTTTTATTATTTATATTTAGCTGTTTGATTACTGAAAGTGACAACATTAGTAGAAGTGTATAAAAAATGACCATTTAAAATCTTTTAGTAATATTCTCCGGTTAATAATGAAATTACCACTGCAGGTTTTTCTTCAAAATGAAACTTTTGATTTTTTTTTAAAATTACAATTGTTGGATTAAAAAATTGTAAACACCAAAGGGGTCGTTTGGATGGGTTAGGAATAGCCAATTCCTAGGAAGGAATAAGGATTTTCGTTGGAAAGTGTGTAACTTTGTGAGAGAGATGAATTGTTTATATTAAAATTTATGCCCGGAATTGAAAAATCTCCAAATTCCGGCCCAATCCAAACGACCCCAAAAAAAATAAAACAAAAGAGTTGTATGTTTCAGAATCACATGGGGTACTGTTGTAACCGTAAGAGGAAGCCTGACAAGGTGTAAGTGCAAAGATGTTTTCCTTCACTTTCATTGGCCGAGTCAGGTTGGCTTGAAAGAATCTCTCGCTCCATCCAAGCGCCTCCAGACAAAATTCCATCTCACACACTAAACCAAATAAAGTAGGCTTGAGCGCGCGAGGAAAAGAGAGAGATTCGTATAATCCTCTGTTATTTCCTTCAATTGTACCTAGATGCAAAATTATGCTGGATGAGTTTTATTTTTATTTTTATACAAACGAAAACTGAATTTAGATGTTGATTCATTAAAAATAGTGAGAAACTTTTATTCACTAATTAAAAATGCAAAATTCAATGCATAAAGATGTGATCAGCAAACAAAAAACAAGAAAAGTAAAATGATAATTATTTTAATATTTGTATATGCTTTCTACATTTCATCATATGATTGAGGTGCACCGACATTTAGTGCATATATTTTTGTCAGGTTTGCTGTATTATCATTTGAAATATAGTTTGGAAATTAATAGGCAAAGGGAATATATCTATTTTGAGATTAATTTCTATAAGTATTTTTAGTATGATGTGTTTATAAAAATGTAAAAAGTAATATTCATGCAACTTTATTCAGAAGAAAATGAAAAATTAAATAAAAAAAATACGATATGTTATATGTCAATGACAACCTAATTATAAATTATTAAGGATAATGTTTAATTAATTGAATAGTTTTAGATACGATAATTAGCAATTTGAATTTTATTTTGATAATTTATATCAGCTTTTATTTTTCATATCAAACTCAAAATAGTATTTATTTGATATAAGTATAATCTTATTGCGCAATAAAGATAATTATACTATTTTACATTATCGTCTAAAACAATATTGTATGTATAATAACAAGCGACAAAGATTATCGTTATAAGATTTTTTTTCTTATTCTTTATGATGCATGTTAAATTAAGAATTCACACACGAAGTTTAATTTTACATAACTCACATTATTTTATATCTCGTAGTATCTAAACATTTTAGCTTAAATAGCGATATATGTACTGATGGTTTATTTTCAGTCCATTCCCTTCTTCCATCGGAAATTTGAGCTTACGTGGTGACAGAGAATAATAGAGGTGTAAAGCAGGGACTGGTGTGGTTACGTGCGTTACATCTATTGGTCTCCTGTAGTCTCTATCCCGTCCAAAAGTCACAGTGAGATGTTTCAGTACATACTACCATCGAATTAAATCCAGGTCGAACACCCATCATTGGCTGAACTTGGGGGTGGCCTGTGGTGATGACACTATAACAGTACTCAGATTTTCAATAATTATGCACAAAGGCTCCGTCACCATTTAACAAAAGAAAATAAATAAATAAATAAATAAGATCACTCAAAACAATAGATAAATAACTAAATAAGTATATAACGTAAATTTCTTGTTAAAATAATTATGCACAAAGGCTTCGTCACCATTTAACAAAAGAAAATAAATAAATAAATAAGATCACTCAAAACAATAGATAAATAAGTATATAACGTAAATTTCTTGTTAAAATTATTCAAATTAATATTTCAAAATAAAATATATATTGAGATTTTACTGTTGCACAAATGGATAGTTTGCTCATAAAAATTCATATAATTTAAACAATGTTTGTTGTGGCATTTAGGACTAATAATTTTAATCTACAATTTAAAACATCAGTCACTGAAGAATAAACACGGGTCAAAATAATCATTTTTTATGTCTTCATTTTTTATTATATAATGTGGAAAACATATAGAACATGGCCTATATATAATGGCAAATTTGAAGAAATTTTTTTTTATCAAAAGGGTTAAATAGTTTATTAATTGGTCGTACTGGTACAGCGCGCGGGACTATTTGATAGACGTTATGTTTCTTATAAAATTTGCATATTTTACAATTTTCCAGATAGTGGCCAATTTTAGCGTCATTACCAACAAATTCAACAATTACCAAGTATTTCGGGAAAAGAATGATAGAAAATATCAGACTTGTACAATTTTTTTATCGAAGCTTATTACTCCTGCGTTATTTATTCTATTCTGTAATTTTGTTTAACGTTTACGTTTCTTTGGTTGGTTTGGAAAATAATTGAAATTAGTATTGTGATATGTCTTCGTCTTGAAACTTTTTATAATTACTTACGACCTATCAAGTATAAATTAATTATTTTAAAAATTATATTTATAAGGAACATATAGTTCTGTAAGGGCCGAAGCTAAGTTAGCTTTGGTGGGTTCGGGGCTAGCTGAAAAAAAAAATTTATATAACCGATTGATTACAACAAAACATGTACAAACAGTTTCGGAAAAGAAAAGTATTTTAGCCGAATTTTTTAATATAAAGAATTTGATAATAAAAAAATTTAAAAAGAACCATGATTTATTTTTTTAAAAAATAACCATGGTATAGCGTGGGTCAGAGCCGCGCTATACTCTCTCTATAGCGGGGTTCTGATCCGCGCTATAGGACATAGCGGGAATCAAAACCCCGATATAAGCCCTACAGTGGGAGTCAAATTTCTGCTATAAAGCCAAGATTCTCCACCTTATCTCTTTTGTCATTTCAATCTGAATTTCTGTCATTTCTATTTAATTATGTTGTATACTTTTTGGGTTTGTATCTACCCTATTGGATGGTTGGAAATAAGGAAGGAAGAACTCTTCCAGGAAGAAAAATAGAAGAGTGTTATTTCGTAAATTAAGAAGAGTGGGAAGACTGTTATTCCGGAAAGAAAAAATATTGTTCGGATGGTGAGTTGAGAAGAAAAATAGAAGAGATGAATTGAAATTACAAAGAGTGTTATTCCGAAAAGAGTGAGAAGAGTGTTATTTTAAGAAAAAAAATTATTTGGATTGATTTTTCTTCCGGAAATTAGTCTCTTCCAAGAATAGTTGTTATTCTCATCCATCCAAACAAGGCTAATTTGTGATAACGTTACTCTTGTCAATTGAGATAAAAGTTTTTCATCGCCCTACCCAACTGGACTAAAAATCCTCTAATGTCGTAAATGACAGTAGAGGTCTACTGTCCATATAATTTTATTAATATTTAAAAATTTTAAAAATCAAATGCTGAATTCAAATCGTTGATCTTATTTAATTTTACGAGCAATGCGTTTTCATATAAGTTTCATTAATTTTGGAGTTGATTTAATACTAGATCAAGTGGTTAACAAATGAACGAATCTAATTAGATTAATTCTAATACGTTCATAATTTGGTCACTTAATTAAGTATCAAATTGACTCCAAATTTTATAAAAATTATATGAAAACACATCGCACGTAAAATAAAATAAGATCAACGGTTTGGATTCAATAATTAAATTTTAAAATTCTTAAATATAAATAAAATGTATGAAGGCAGTAGACCTCTACAGTAGAGGATTTGAGTTCCTACCCAACCCCTCCCAGGCTCCCACAAACTTCCCACGTCAGGGAGAAACAAATTGGTGTGAAAAATGGCGATGTGTATCAAAATTGCTTATGTTTAACCGAGATGTTTCTTGCTTTATTGACATTTCCTATGACCCTCTTGCCTATATATCCGCCCGTCACTTCACCCCTTGGACCCTCCAACACACTCTCTTCCACCTTACCACAAATTGGTCTCTCTCGATCCATTCTGTCAAGGAGGGTTCTTCTTTCTTATTGGCGAGCCACCATGCGAGATCTGTAAATGGATGAATCTTTGGTAAGTCCTATATCTGTTTATAGAGATTGAAAACAATGAGTCGATCTCCATTGATTACTCTTTTAAGATACATGCGTTCATGTTTAAATTTCTATAGGAAAGATTGGAATGAAGGGAGAGGTTTGTGTTATGGGGATTGGAGAAAATAAAAAGGCGTGTGCCTGGCTCCCTGTATGCCACACATAAAGACCTAATCTATGGTTAGATTTGCTTCTGTGGGTGGCGTACAAGGAGCCAAGCATGCTCTCCTTCTCTCCTTCTCTCTCTCTCTCTCTCTCTCTCTCTCTCTCTCTGCGTATATTTTATGCATATTTTTTGGGGGGTTTATTTCACATATCTTTCTGTAAATCTAGTCCCTTTCCTTTTGTTTGCTAATTATGGTCAGGTTTTGTAAATATTTTCAGTGGGTTCAAAGGAGAATTAATATCGGTTCATAATTTTCAAGTCTAAGATCATGTTGCCAGTTTGCCATTCCTTGAGTAAAATGAAAACCACTTTTGTTCAATGAATATTAGAAATCTTGAATGATCATCCACTAATTATATACAAATAGTATTCTTTTATTAGATCTAGTTCTTTAGAAGGGGAATAATCTTATATATTTAGTCCATTATAATAAAATGATGGACAATTTCTTTATATTTGGAAAATTTATAAACCTTTTGTGGATCTTACTTTCACTGGATCCATTTGCTTTAAATTGCACTCTTTTATTTAGTATTACTAATCTGTATTCAAACAATTAATGATAGTTGTAGTAGATTCTTCGCTTAGTTGCAGTATATTTAAATAATGATTTTCTAGTTTCCATTTTACTTAGAAGTTTATGGATGCATTCATGAATTTTCTTGAGATTAGTACCTCCTTTATTTGATGCAAATACGGATATTTGTTTCCCTTTTCATCGCAAGGAAATAATTTCTTTCATCAGTTTGGTCTCAGTACATAGCTAGACATCACACATAAATTATTCTCCTTTGTTTCAATAATCTTAAATCTTTTTATGATTTAATGCTCTTTCTGGCTGGGCATGTTGATAACACATGTTTTTGTAAAAGTATAATATAATATTGTAGATCTCTTAGATAAAATTGATTCAAAAAATGTAAAATTGCTTAATTACTGATACCTATTTATTCGCCTTCTGACTATGTATTCATTTACCTATTTGTTTCCCTCAGTATCAGTAATTAAGGGATATTTGCTAGCTTCTATTGTTGAATATTAAATATTCTGTGTGCTAGACAATCTGACCTTTGTTTTGTAGCAGATATTTGTTGTTTCACACAATTCTTCGAGAGAAATATTTAATTTCTTATTTGCCTCTTTAAGTTCAACATTTATCAGATCATGCTTGTGAAGTAAATGTCAAATATTTAAATATGATCTGCGAAGAGATTCTCTCGGTCAAGATTCCCGATTTGATGGAGAGGAGCAGCTTTTCAGAGGTATTTAAAGGAATATTTTTTTGGATATTATATTTCTAATTTCTTCTTAGCCCATAAGCCAATAATTTATTGCAGTTCTCATGATGAAAGGTAAATTCATATATGTTGTAAATCCTTTCCCTGATATAGATATTACCATTCATAGAATCAAAGATAAGATTGTGCCAGTCTAGGCTGTCTAGCTCAATTATCTATCCTCTATTCCCATGTGTATTCCTCTTTTCCATGACAAGATTGAATGTGCATGTTATGTACAGTATTTCCCTCGTAGAATGTTACTGATATACAGTGGAATGGTATATTTATATAACCAGACACTTGAAAACTTCGTTATTCCCAGGAGAAAATTTATGTAATTCTCTCCTTCTGAGTGGAATGGTATATTTATATAACCCTCTCCTTCTGAGTTCTGACAAGCTCTCAGACAACCCAATAAGAAAATTTGGTATTTCAGGCAACAGGAAAAATCTTACTGTCAGAAGTTTGAATCAAAATATTCAAAACGTAGCTCCTGATTCTAAAATATGATGTAAGAATGGAAAATGTTGAAACATACTGAACTCCACTACCCACTCCACTGTGGGTTGCCACAACATAGTTAGTGTTTCGGAACGGCTCAATTAATGGTTTATGAATTATGATCACTTCTTTTCCTTTCAATTCTTCTCAGTATATATAGGAGCACTCCTCACGGAGTGGTTTAAGATCACCATTTTCTTTCAATTGTGCCCATATACATGAGCACTCCCTGATCCGGGAAATATGTTACTGAGTACTGGTGGGTTCAGTGCTTTATTATTCAGCTTTTTTTATCGGTCTTATTATTGTTTGGATGTTCTAAATTCTTATCTGTTTTCAAAATCAATCCAATAGTTATATAATAAATGCAAATCTCAGTTTACATCCAGGTTTTTTCCTCCTATCATGTCTATATTTCATTATCACTTTACACAACACATGCAAGTGAAAAATCTTTAGCCGGTATTTTGTTTTCTGATTTTTTTGTAAATTACAGTTGGATTTTATCCAAAACTCATGAAAATTTTTAACACATTTGATATGTAAATTTATCGTATTTGACTTCTGTTCATTTCTCTCCTAATATAGGATAGATAGCTAGTTAACTAACTTAGATACACACATATAGCAGTCTACCTAGCTACACCTTCCGGACTAAAAATTTCTTTTTACCTTGTGATATATATTGAGTGGAATAAAGGGCTTGAGGTTTCTTCTAATTTGATAAACCTCACCTGAACTTATAAATTTAAATTTGCGTCGTCAAAACTCGATATTCTAGTTATCAAATTGGCCTAGTTTGACTTCACCATTGTTGCTGGAAATTAATGTGATTTTCTCAGCAATCTTTTGTAGCAACGTTTGTTGAACTTAAAAAAAAAAAAAGAAACATTGCTATATATAGGTCTTTTATCACACGAAAATCGAAATTAAGAAAATTTTAGTTTTGAAAATAGAATAAATTTAAATAACCTTTAGTACAAGAAAAGTATACACAATAGATGAAGCTATGGCAATGGATGAGATAAAAGAAGGAACAATTTTGTCGACATAATTATTATAAAACTCTAAAATGGTGTTAATGAACAAAAATTGTTGTGGTACTGTCAGCCAATTTGACGGAATTTTTGGTAATATCCGTTGGATCCACTGCCTT
Organism: Rhynchospora breviuscula; assembly: GCA_027562975.1. Classification (NCBI taxonomy): domain Eukaryota; kingdom Viridiplantae; phylum Streptophyta; class Magnoliopsida; order Poales; family Cyperaceae; genus Rhynchospora; species Rhynchospora breviuscula. Next base: position 74,541,438 of record CM050398.1, on the reverse strand, counting down.
TCACTTTCTTTTTCATAAACAGATATTTGGTGCAGCATTTTTCCACATAAGATATGATTTAGTATGACAGAACTTGAAAGCATTTTTCCACATAAGATATGTATTCAAACTCAAGTTGCTAAAGCCCCAATATTTCTTAATTAGTTTCAGAAGGCATCACTCCCGCTCCATTATAATGTATATTAAAACAATTTCTTAATTACTTTGGTTTTGGTTCCTTTCTTTGGACCCTCATTACATTAGCTTCTATATTTAACTGGCTTTAATTTTATGGGTCTATCTGCAATTGTCCTTTAGTTTTGATGTTGTTTTTTCTTGTTCTTTTATGTGCTGTCGTTGATCCTTGTTCAACAAAATTATCCTCCGAAGATACATGTACATGAAAATTTCCTTTGGTTTTGTTTCTTATTTTTTGTGGAAAGGCAAGTATTCATTATATTATAATGTTTAAATATGTACAATTAAGCTCCTAGAGATAGAAATCATATGGCTACTGTATTCTGTTTAATTACGTAGTTTCTCATCTGTATATATATTTGTATACATTTTTGGATACTTCAGTGATATGAATATATAGCGAGCATTTATCATATCTGTACAAGTCAATAAATCGGGTAGATATTTCTAAGTCAAACAGAAATGCAAGGAATAAATATTTTCATTTTGAAAATAATCTTTATCACCCTGATTTCGGCCTTGGCTTCTGACTCATGATCTACCAATAAATATATCACTAAATGCATGTCGCCTAGACGTAGTAAATGCTACTTAAACCTTGTCAAATGCATATAAATTTTAAATTTGTATATGGTTACTACATAGTTGAATTACAATTATGAATTACCTCTTAAGTACAATGTGAGGGAATGTTTATTGGTCCGCACGCCAGGATGAAATTATTCAGCCAGCTATAACACCTTTTTTTCATTTTTTTTAATATTGATATATAATTAAAAAGAGCAGCCAAGTGCCAGCCTGCCATGTATAACACCTCTCCTAGAAGTCAACAGTTCAATAACTTAAATATTAGTTTATGTTATTGATGATATTTAATCATTTGTTCTTAGAGTTTATTATTGACAAATCATTCAAGTTGAGGATCTGAATTGTAGATCTCTGTTGATCATTCATTAGAATGACAATAATAAATCTAAACTGTCCATAATCTTGATAATTAATAAGAAATATTAATTATCATATAAAATTAATATGCAAGTTAAGTGATGATTAAGTTCTACAAATCAGAGATAAGGAGTTACCAACTTAATTGCATATGTGTATGTTATCGGAACATAGTACATGACATGATCTAATGAAATAAATATATGAATTGTGTTATGTATCATTATTTATTTCATATGAGTTTGATTTTAAGTTTGAGATGTTCAACTTTTCCATATGAGCATAGGTTCTATAAATATCGTTTAATATTGATTTCTGGTAAAAGCTGTTATACGGATTTTATTTATGTTCTCTTGAATTGTGCGGAGAAAAATTATTTATCAAGAAAATCGTATGTCGCTCATTAGCATACCTAGTGAGTGATGATATCTGTTGGACGCCCCTTGATAGAGTTGGATCGTATGCATGCAAACTAGACGATCATCTCTAAGATCAAGAAATGTATAATCTGCAAGAATGACACATTCCTATCTTGGATTATACAGTGATATCAAGTGACATAAGAATCAAAACAAGAAAATACTTTATTTCTTATGCAGGATTGAAATACTGTAGTTGTACAATGTTTATTTATGTTAATTGGGAATCATAACGTGTTGCTAGATACCGCTTATGATTATTGAAAATAAATAGCGATTTAATTTTCATAGCCAACATGACATAAATCCTCGAGGGTCACACGAATTAAAGGCTCTTAATCAACAACGCATTAATATTAGTTTACTTACATTGGAGAATGCAGTATATGATATGTTGATTAATTAATTATATACCGTTGCGAACCATTATAATTAATTATTTCAAATAGATCATATGAAACTAATTAATGCAAAGTCTAATCCTATAATAATTATCAAATAGTTGACAATTAATTTTGTTCAACACATTTAATATGATTATAGAAATTATATTAAATAAATTGACTATTTTTTTATTATCCGATATAAGTCCAACTTAAATTATATTAAATTCGTATCCCAATAGAAAAATATGACGTTCACCAATCAGCAACCATTCAAAAGTAAGTTTTCTGATCCCTTCAAAATATTTGGAATCTACTTTTTGCAGAGTTTAAAGATGCCAGTCCAGACTATGAAAATTCACTAACAGGAATCATGTTTCATTTTCCAAACATGTACTATACGTTACTGTTATCTCTTTTTACCTCAAAAGCAGTCCCACATGACTTGTAGCTGTACCAATATATGCTTCCTTCTTTTTAATCACTCAAGTGCTCTAGTACTATTTTTCATACCCCTACCCTCTCAGCATTTCTACTGTAGCGAAGGCTGCAGTTCAAGCAGTAATGGGTCCCATATGTGCCAATTATGCAAGAGGTATATATTGTTAAATTTTCGTTATGTAAGGGCCCCTGTAAAGCGTGAAAATAACATGTACGCCCCTTGCATGAGACATGTCAATGATTATTTGTTCTGTACGCTGCCTCCTCGTTTATTTCAAAAGATTATCAAAGATGCTTCATCATTTCTTTCTATGCAAATAGATTTATAAAGTAGTACTAGCAGGAGACTCATAGAATTTGTTTATCATTTCCAAAGAGTATATTAATGCATATTCATTTGATATTAGTTTTAAGGCATAAAAATAATATTTAGAGTGTATTAAATTATTTGTAGTTTGTAGGTTGTAATTATTCAATCAAACACAATGCCATAACTACAATTCCGATTTAAAATTTCGCGATATTAAGGTAAGGAAAAAAAAAACGTCCAAATTAACAAAACAAAAGTAGTTATATTTTGTTGTGAAAAATTTATTTTATTTTAAATCTATTTGATTATGTGTGTAAAATCTATTTTATTTTACAACGCTATTTGTAAAAGCATTGCCTGTCCCCTTTTATATTCAGTTTATTTTAAATCTATTTAAAAAAACGTCCAACATTAACAAAACAAATAGATTTATTTTAATATGTATGCATATAATTGAGCAACTAAATGTTAATTATTAGAGAAATGATATGGTGCATCGCGATATATTGATTTTTTTATCATGATTATATTTGTTGGTATTTATGCAAATTAACAAATCTAATTCAAGTAATTCAATCTATATGTTGTAATCTTATAGCAAACTAAATTTTATATTTTTTTAAAAATATTTTACTAATTGTTTTGAATTTTTAAAAAATTGTCATTTTGGAAACAAATTATAAGTATTAGATAATTAAAAAAATAATAAGAAATTATAAAAAATGTAAAATTTTGTTTGACATTAGATTTCTCCTATAAATTAAATTGATTAAATAATATTTATCAATTTATAAAAATATCAACGAGTAAAATTGTGATGTACAAAAATCTCAATACATTTCAATGCATCATAGCATTTTTTGCTAATTATTATACAATAAATCTAAAAAATCATAATTATTTTGGTAATTTGGTCGGATCGGAACATGACTTTATGCAATCCAAGACAGATAATTAAGGAATCACATCCTCTGCCAACCTTAAAAGGTTGGCAGGGTGTCGACCTTTGATCCGAACTGTTAGATCTAATCTCAACGGTTAATGGGGGGCCCATGCATAATATCAGATTGATAGGCCCGAAAAATTTTAACTGTCTAGATTAGATCGAACGGCTCGGATCAATAAGTTGAACCCTGCCAACCTTAAAAAAGTCTGCAGAGGATACTCTCCCGATGATTAAGCCATGCCACACCACAAGTCGCGAGATGGATTTGAATTAGATTGAAAATCAACGCCTACAAGCTATCTTTCGACGTAGGTGGTAGGCTATAGTTTATATCGAAAATTGATTACTGCCATCGCGCTTTGTGCCATCGCTGCCATCGTGCGTCAGTCAGCGCTCACTGAGCAGCGCTCTCCCCCCTCTACTCACCCAGCGATTTTTTGTTCATTTCGTTATTATAAGTGTTCACTTTATTAGATACAAATGTTCACTTTGTATTATAATTGTCCACTGTTTTATAAGTGTTCGCTATTTTCACTATGTTCATTTTGTTTTTTTTTTTATTTTTGCCCAAATGTTCAGTTGGGTCAATACAAATGTTCTGTTAATTGAGTATAAATGTTCAGTTAGTTGCAAAGTCGGCCAATCGTAACTCGTTTTTACTAAACCAAGCGAAGGGGTCATGAACCGGACACAAAACACATGAAAAAAATAGAAGGGGTCATGAACCGATCCGGTTCAAATTAATTTTTTTCCGACTTTGCCCCTGGCGCGCCTCTCTCCAAGTCTGACGCGCGACTTTGACCCTAGCGAGACTTTGCCCATTAGTTGACGCATTTAACTGAACACTTCTGATTATTAAACTGAACACTTCTTATTATTAAACTGAACATTTGTAACATATAGCAGCGATGACAGCGATGGTTTATTTAGCGATGGCACTTATAATAGCTGGTTTATATCATAGGCCCCCTTCCTTAATTCTCTCTCTTTTGGGTTTGGACTTCAATTTGCATCAGAATTCAGAAGTATTTAGGACAGTTACATAGCGCACTACTATTCATTTAAAGCCCAGTCCAAATCAAGAGCAGTGTGAAAAAGGAGGGGTCGGATTTTCACTTTTCATGCGACTTGGCTTCGAGCTGTCAGTTTCAACTTTCAAACATTTATGTAATGATCCATGTTGTATTTATAGATCCTTATGTGGACAACACTACAGCGATTGTTGTGCGTTTAGTCAAGGGGATGCATAATTCATAGAGTAAGTATTCCCTACATTTAGGAGATGTGATTTTCAACATCCAGTTATATGGATTTCCATTTTAGTATTTTACAAAAAGCTCCTTTTCTTTTCTTTTAGTTCATTTTATCATGCTAACGGCTTCTAGGCCCAATAATGTTATTGGAAACATTAGACCCAAATACGTTGCTCGAGTATCCAGCCCATATAAATAACTTTTTAGCTGATCATAGGAGCAGGCTCGAGGAATGAACAACCTCACCACATGTATTTGTTAAATTTATTCTTAACCCACATGCAATATTTTCGACTAGTTGATTGATATTAGTTACCACTTATACATGACACGTTTATATACTTTGGAAAAAAAAACAAATTATGCATTAGAAAATGAAAAAGCATACTATTTTTTTATAAATCAAACCTAGGTCTCCCAGTTATTTTACATCTGCAGCTTGGAAATTTTAACTTCTGTTAAGAGTTAATTTGAGGTACATTCTCAATAGAAATACATTTGATAGCTAAAATTTCTAATTGGTAAAACTAATCATTTGATAGCTAAAATATATTCTCAATAGAAATACATTTAATATTTTTTAGTTATCATCTGTATCTGAGATGTGTTTAGTTATATATTAGATATTGTATCTAAGACAAATTTAAAAATAAGCTAGAATTTTGTGACTACTGTTATTGTTGTTGTTGTAATTATTATTATTATTATTATCATCATCATCATCATCTAGTAAATCATAAAAATATTCTTTTGCATTGAGCACGGGTTTACAAATACTGTGGACTTTTTTTTTTACTCTAACTAAATGCTGGGATATATCCGCTCCGGGGCAGGCAACACTAGGATACATGGCTAAACATATATAGGAACTAAGATGATAGAACTGTTGTAATTAGTTCGCTGGTGACTCAGAGAATATGTAAGTAGCGATTCTCAGCAACTAGCACATGTAATGCACCACTGTACGTCTGAATTCAACGCTAGTGCTGCAACAGTGCAAGGATCTCTCAACCTACCCCTTTGGTATCCATTTCCCCGGTTTGCAATGCTTCTGCAGAAATGAGAAACTAAGTTTAAAATTTTCAATGAAATTAGATTAAAATCATTGGTAGCGATCTAAAAAGCAACATTAAGGTGCGTAGCATTATTTGCTTGTATAGCAACCTGATCTAGTTTTGAGTTTGTGACCTCATGCATGGATCGCATCGGAATAAAGGTACAGAATTTGACACTCGGTACAATGGGGTGTTTGGTTGTGTAATAAGGGGTCGCATAAGTTAAAGATGCCTAAGTGTTTATGTAGTGTTATGTAATGGATGTTTGGTTGTGTAGTAAGGATGAGTAACTTAATGCATGTATATATTCATGTCAAAAGACTAAAATGCCCTTAAATTTGAATTAGTATTATGTATTAATAATACGTTGTAACCTAATTATTGTTAATTATTAATTATTATAAAAATTAATTATTAATGATGATAATAAATGATTTTTATAATTATGAAATATTAATAATTACTTTTAATAAGATATTATTAATTATTTAATAATAAAAATTTATTTTTGATTAATTGTTTAATTAATTATTATTAAATCATTATTATTAATAGTTATTATTATTTGTTAATTATTATTATTATTAATTATAATAATCAATATTTATTATTAATCATGATTTTTAATAATTATTATTACTTATTAAATATTATTATTTATTAATTATTATTAATTATTAATGATAATAATGAATCATTTTTATTATTATGAAATATTAATAATTATTTTTAATTTAATATTATTAATTATTTAATAATAAAATTTTATATTGATTAATTATTTTTAATTATCATTATTATTATTAAATTGTTATTATTAATAATAAATAAAACTTGTTAAATATTATTATTTATTAACTATAATAATTAATCTTTACTATTAATTATGATTTTTTAATAATTATTTTTACTTATTAAGTATTATTATTTATTAATTATTAGTAATTATTTGTTAATTATTAATTATTTTTAAGGGGTATTGTTGGAAAAAAAATTAAAGGGGATCGGTGCATAACTTATGCAACCTATTTATGTTGCATAAGATATGCATATTTAAGACGTCTTATGTAAGAGGTGTTTGGTGACTTAAGGATGCATAACTTAAGTTATACACCCTTTAAGTCACAAATAAATAGGGCCAATAGATATAAGAAGGCCCTATGCCCCATTTCAAAATTCAAACCAAAGTAACTATGAAGTCGCACAACTTAATTTTAAAAAAAATATTCGCAAGTTTTATTTACTGTTCTGGTATAACCAGTTATTTAGACCGATCGAGTCTCTTTAGTAATTTCGTCAATGCAAGATGAAAAACACGGTCTCTAGAGCAATAAACTAACACAGACTGAAGAAAGAATATTATTGAGATCACAAAAGAATATCTTTTGTTGATTGATTCATGCGGGCTTCATGGTAACTGCTATAAAATTAGATCTTGGGCCTCATTTTTAGAACTCGTAATTGGCCCAGGTTCTAATGCATGCAACACAGGAACCACATCACGGCTACACTAGCTGCCGTACTGTTTAAAAATAATACTAAAATAATATAAAATATTAATAATAATATCAATATAATCAAAATTATTTAAATAATAACGCAAGTACGGAATCCCAGATTTCGAACTGAATTACGGAATCTGAGATTCCGTAACTAGCGTTGGCTTCCGATCTCACCTTCTCTCCTCTCGCTCTCATTTCCTCTGCCGACAGACAGCGACGCGAGATAATTTTTTAATATTTATTTTTATTTAATTTATATAATTTATTAGTTAATTAATTAAAAAATAGATAATATATTGTAAAAATAATTTAAAAAATATGAAAAAATCAGAAAAAATAGGATAAAATTTTTATATGTAATTAAAATTTATTTTGAAATTTTGTTCGCATTTAATAATTAAGAATTTGATAATTAAATATTAAAAAAATTAAAGAAAATTGTTAAAAATTGATAGGATTAATTTTAAATGTAGGAAAAAAATGTTGAAAAGAGAGTTGAACCGTTTCTACTCAATTGTATATTGTTTGAATAGAAATGTTTAGTTATTAAAAAAATCGATATTTTTAAAGATTAGAACTTCAAATAAGCATAACTTTTGATAGGAATGTCCGTTTGGGATAAATGACCAAATCCGGAAAGCTGGCGACGAGATCTACATGGCTTATCGGGGTAAACCCCGTAACGACCATTTTCGGAGCCAAAAAACGGTCTATGAACCTCCAAAATCCACTTTGAAAGTTTGCAAACCTAAAAATCACTCGAAACTACTACAAAAATTTTTAAAATCATAAATTAATCATTCTCCATCTTAGTGAAACAGAACCTCGTGTCATTCCTTCCTTTCTAACGCATTCTCCATGACAATATATAATTAATCAAGTGACTTCCATTCATTAATCCATATATCTCCATGACAATATATATACATATGTGGATATGCATACCTCCAACCATTTATTAATATAATATAATGCAACTTAAACAAAAATATAAATATATATTGCTTGACTAAATATTTGAATAGTCGGTGGATTTTCGGCGTACCTCCAACCATCCCCACTTATTTATTTAATAAAAAAAATAAATTATTCAATCATATATATTTGGTTTCTTATTGAATAATTTATTTTTTTAAAGTATATAACAAATTATTTTAAAGTATCTATCATTGATAGTAGAAAGAAATTAAATACAAAAAATATAAAAGATATAGTAACTTTATTAAAAGTAGACCTTTTCATTTGTTAAACGGTCGGTGGGGGAAGTTCATCTATGCAGAAATACACAAGACATGTACCATGGTCAAAGCAAAAATGCACCAAAATTGGACTTTGATTTAATTACGGAATTTGAGATTCCGTAACAAGCTAGTTACGGAATCCGGGTTCCCGTAACTAGTTTGTTACGGAATCTCAGATTCCGTAATTCAGTTCGGAATCTGGGATTCCGTACTTGTGTTATTATTTAAATAATTTTGATTATATTGATATTATTATTAATATTTTATATTATTTTAGTATTATTTTTAAATAGTACGGCACTAGCTGACTGTATATGGGCTGTCAGATCGATAATGAGTGTCCCGTGATTAACATCAGGCCCGTCAAAATTCACACGGTCTGTGAAAATCTGTTCGTTGAGATTAGATCGGACAGATAAAATTTGATTTGCTACACGTGAGCGGACTTGGTCCGCTACAGATTATTTTTATCCTGCAACACATTGCTTGTGATCGTCTTGACAATATTGGCGTGAATTAATGAATTTACTATGAGAATCGTATTTAAGTTCATAACCAGTCCAATTGTCCTGTATATAGAGCGACTAGTTACGTCGAGTATATATAACATAAATCATAAATTGTCTGTTTTCATTTATTGATTAATTTATATTTTAGAGAAAATTTGGGCTATGTTTGGCAGTCGGTGAACAAGGCAAGAACAAAGAATTGGAACAATCTCGATTTCCGCATCCCAGTTCTCCGTTTGATTTCGCGTGAACAACCTTATTCGCGAACATTGCAGTTCGCGCGGCTGCCAAACATAGCCCAAAAGAATCCGCAGCAATTACATTTCCAATTGATGGTGGATTTCCTCCTCGATCTTAGTTTTATCTTTTGAGATTTTTTCAATGGTTTGAGTTTTGCTCATTACTAGTTTTGCAAAAATATTTTCCATGAATTCATCTTATTTTTCCCAGACCGAGCTGCCATTTTCCTGCCTTATTTTTTTTCTGCGCCTTCTCCCTTCCATAGCTTTGGCTAATGTCATAGGAGGTGTTTGGTTGTGGAATAAGTGGTGACATAACTTAAAGAAGGTATAAGTATTTATATCAAGTTATGTATGAGGTGTTTGGTTATGGAATAAAAAGGAATATTATAAAGTTGAGAATTAATTTGTATATCTATATATAACTGTATATGTATATATTAAAAGACCAAATATCCTTATGATGACATAGATTGGATAATATTATACCGTCGTTACTTTTTCATAATATCTCTTTCCACTATCAATCTTTAATCCAAAAATATTAAAAGACCAAAGTTATGTATGAGGTTCGACTGCGAACCAGATCCTTGTCCAGTCCAAACTGATTTAGTTTTTTTGGCTATTTTCTAACCACAACGAACCTGCCAGTCCGGTCCGGATCAGCAGAACCGTTGAACCTGCGGGAACATTTATTGGTGTACTAATACATATTTCATGAATAAGTTCTAAGTCATATGGACAATCAAATTATTTCGTCTTCCTTTTAGTTTATCTTGAAGTTTTCTTTTAAGTTCATGCCAATTTAACTTTATCTTTTTTGTTGCTTATCATGAATAAAGTTTTTTTCTTACAATTTACTTCATTATTTTTATTAATTGAGGTCCTAGCCGTTGATATATCAATAGGTTATAATAGTATTGCAGATTTTATTATATGGATGAAAATTTCAGAGGTTGTCACTTGTTAGCGGAGGTAGTGTTCTCTAAAATGACACGACATGAGCGTATTGGTACGACACATGCGTATTGACACGACACGACACGACACGTTTATGGAATTGGCACGACATGTGCGTGTCGTTGTGTTGTATTGTAGACTTCTAGTCATTGACACATCTTAGCACGATATAACACGACACGTGACTTGTGACAAGAGTTGATACGGCAAAAAATAATATTATTTAGAATTTATTAACTTATATTTTGTTTATGTTATAAATTTAATAATTTTTATTCAATCATTGATTTTTATTTAAATATACGAAGTTAAAAATAAATTTGAACAATTAATTATATTTTTTCTATTTTAAAAATTATTTAAGTAATTTTTAATGAATTTTTAGCAAAAAAAATAAAATAAATTACAATATGGATTGACACGTTTAACACGTCGTGCCAACACGACACGACACGTCGTGGTAGATGTGTCGTATCATAACGCATGTCGTATTTATCAATGCCTTCACTTAACACGACATGACACGACACGTTGAAAATATTAATTCGTATCAACATAATACGACACACGCTCTAACACGTACGTGTTTGACACGACATGACACGATACGAACACGTTTAATTGCAATACACTTATATGCGGAGGCAATGGGGATGGTGGCAGTGATAAAGCTAACCGTTCGATTCTAAATGGAAAGCACAGATCTTCCATTAACAAGCCACCGATGCCTGTACTACTGGACAGGAGAGAAACTGAGCAAATTAAATTTTGTCTTCTAGTACTCGCTTTGGAACTTTGACTTAACAGAAGAAGAATAAACAAAAAGAAACGCCGGCTCATATCAACCAACAATTTTTATTCAATTTATCAATCATATCATTTCAAGTATTCAACTCTCTCTCTCTCTCTGTATCAAAAGAAAACGAAATAGAGAAAGCGTTGAAGAAGACGGAGACAGGAGAGCTGAGCTCACTTACTCGAACCGCCAGTGTCTCTCTTTTGTCTCTTTCTCTCTATACATTCTCCGCCATTTCTTTGATTTGAATAAACCTCTCACCTTTTCACTTGAGCCCTTCAGTTTCTCTACAATTTGGTTGAGGTACGTACTTCACCACCTCTTTTACTTGTTCTTTTCTTCTATCACACGCCGCCAAATCGTCTTTCTTTACAATTCAGTCGTATTGGTTGCTTCTTTTGCGTAGTCTAAGATGTAGATATAGCTTACGAGCTGAGATTACTTCAGCTTATTGGATTATTCTAATTAAGTCAATGGCTTCTTTCCTCTTCATAGTTCCGTTTACTATAAGCAACAAGTTGAGAAATTTTGGATAGCATCAGTGCTTTGGTCATGTTTCTCTGTTGATTTCTGATATAAGTCTCCAGTGAAGCATGTGAATTGTGTGGTTGTTGACTTCTTATTCCAACCAAATGTTGATTGGATATATCTTAGAATTGGCTGGAATAGCAATTCTACTCGAAGCATTACTCTAAAGATTGTAATTGCATCTTAAATTTTACCCCATCTAGCAATAAAGCCATAATGTCAATTGGTCTTCAGTACAAGTAGAGCACTACTTTTAGGACCTTATTCCAACTATCTTTTCCTTAGTTTTTTTTTAATTTTATTTTGGGGGTTTATCTCCATCAAAATTATTCTGATTCCATTCTCCCTGGACAACTTGTGTGCTTGTAAGAATTTGGCCCTTTTCCTATATTAATTATTAAATTAACAAATGTTACTTTCTCCTATCATATGAGATCATACAACAATTATATAATTTCATGATAACCTTATGTATTATACTTGGTACTTCCACTTCCTAATGGAATTTATTCTTTTTAAATTAGTATATAAAGTCTCAACCGTTGATTGGTTCCTTTTTTTCAAACTGGCATATTCTCTCATATCTTATACAGTTCACGTATTTACCTTTTGATGTTGGTATATATATCATGGAGCATACTAATTGACAGTGCAAGGTTCTTCTTATAGGATTTACTTAAGGGACAGAAGAAAGGAAGAGAGTGAGAGGGATAAAGAGGAACAGTGATGAATTCTGCAGGGGAGGCCAGGGATGCACAGCCGCAGTTTATAGCTAGCCACACAAATAGGTCTAATTCAAATGGACCTAGTGAACCATTAATTGAGAGTATAGATGTCGATCAAATTGTCATTTCAGAGGTACCACTTAATTCTTTAATTCTCATTTTACAGTGGGGTGAGTTCCACAAATATTTTTTAATCAATTTCGATTCAATTTTTGTGAAATTAAATCAAAAAGGAATTTCTTTTGATGAGACAATGGTCGGTTAGGGGAATTAGTTTCTATTCAGAACTTCTTGTATCACAATACCAATATGTATTAACAATTGTGCATTAATAATTTATGGTCGGAACTTTTCTGGTAGGTTTTGGGTTTAGGGTTTTTAGACAAAAAGAAAAAGAAAAATTAGCTCAGCTTGTCAAGATGGAATGCTTGGTCTGTACTAGAGCTGACTGGACTCCACTTTTGCTGATCATAGAAAATTGCAGTGATGATATGCAGTTGAACCGTCCAATCTAAAGGATGGTTCAAATCAGATTAATAAAATCTTCTCTAGAAGAAATTAAGAAAAATTTGGACAGTATTTTTACTGGATAGTAGCAAAATTTTGTGGCAGTTGGCTCAATAATTTCTTTGTCAGCAGATGTGGACTCAAGCTGACTAGTAATGGTGCTGAATCACAAGAAGGCACATTACCCCAAATAGGCTTAATATTGTAAAAATACAAAGTACTTCAGCATTCTAAATTTTTTTTGCACTTTTCAACAGAAAAGTAGCTGGAAGAACTTATTTGCATACATGGGTCCTGGTTTCCTCGTTTCCATTGCATATATTGATCCTGGGAATTGTAAAGTTTTACCCTCCTTCCCTTTTCGCACCCAAGTTACTTCTATTTAGCCTTCTTAGTAGTCCTGGTAGTTAACAGGGTTGTTTTTTGTTGACACAGTTGAGACTGACTTACAATCTGGAGCCCAATACAAGTATGAGGTAAATTTGTTGTCTAAAATCCATATTCTATTGTACGTTGTATATGTCTTAAAGCGTTGACTGTCAATTTCTTTGTATAATAGCTTCTGTGGATTATACTTATTGCCTCTTGCGCTGCTCTTGTCATTCAATCTCTTGCGGCCAAGTTAGGAGTTGTAACAGGTGTGTGCGATATATATATTTTTTTGTTTTTACTGAAAGCTTTGTTTCCAAAAAACAAAAATTGAAAGATCTTCTTTATAAATGCGTTGCTTTAGTAATTGAAAATGATAGGTGGGCCAGTATGGAACTTAGAGGTGATTGGAAGGGTTTTTGAATTACTTTCCCTTTCTCTTTTTATGAGAAAAATAGGGAAGCATTTGGCTGAGCATTGTAGAGCAGAATATGAAAAGGTACCTAATTTTATATTATGGATGCTTGCTGAGCTCGCAGTCATTGCATGTGACATCCCTGAAGGTATCTTATCTTTGTCTTTTCTTTTTTGCTGGTACCTTTCTGAACATTAGCAATTGTGGATAAAGCCTACGCATTCCACCCATACTGTTTTAGTTAATAGCAAATCAAAGTAGAGCTATGGGAAAGAAAATAAGATTAAACCTGTTCAATCTCTCATTTAAATTTGCAACATTTGCTTCTCACCGTTTTTATTTTAAATCACCTTTTCAGTAATCGGAACTGCCTTTGCACTGAATATTCTTTTTAAGATACCTGTGTGGATTGGGGTTCTCATAACAGGTCTCAGCACTCTAGTTCTCCTCCTACTGCAACAATATGGGGTAATATTTTGTTTCTATGCTGAAGAGTAATCTCATGTTCTGTTACTGAGGCACACTGGACCATGCCACCAGTGGGTGCCGGTTGGCTTTCATTTGATTTGTGCTTACTTGGATTGCATGAATAAAATTAGCACTTGGTTGAGAATTAAAACCGACAAAACTGACAAAAATAAATGGAGGACCTGAATTGATGGCTATAAACAAGCTTTCAGATATTGTTTGAAGGAACAAAGAACTAACATTTTCTATACTTTGATGCGTGTTGCATCTTCAAAAGTTACTCTGAAACTAATTCTGGAAATTGTCACGGTAGGGACATTGTGGAGTTTCTTTTTAGTGCAGATAAAATGGGTCTTATGCAATACCTGACAATATTGAAAATGCTTGGTCTATTTCCTAATAATCAACTTTGATGCAGGTAAGAAAGCTCGAATTTTTTATATCTGGTCTGGTGTTTCTAATGGCTGCATGTTTCTTCGTTGAACTTGGTTACGCAAAGCCGAATTCATCAGAGGTCTTAAGGGGTCTCTTTGTACCGTCTCTTAAAGGAAATGGTGCAACTGCTTTGGCAATTTCCCTACTTGGTGCCATGGTCATGCCGTAAGCCCAAACATACATATATTATTTTGTTCATGTTTGAACTTTTTTAGGAAATAGCATAGTGATGCACTCTGGTGAAATATTACATCTGACATTATACAAAAAAAAAAAAAAAAAGAATCCAGCAAACACATTGTTGTTTTGCAGGGTATATATGAAAAATTCTAATTCTTTGCAGGGACATACTTGAAATTAATTCCCTCCTTATTTAAATTTTTAAAATGTAGGCATAACCTCTTTCTACATTCAGCTTTGGTGCTATCAAGAAAAGTGCCTCAATCAGTTCGTGGAATCAAGGTAAACAAATAGTCTAGATTTTAAAGAGCTGTCATATTTACAAGTTCGTACCAGCACTGTTATTGTTGTGTTAATACTTTTTTCTTCATTGAAGGTAGGTACGTATGTTGTTTTAATTTATTAAAATTAATTAAAAATTAGTTAGAGGTTTAATTTCAAAGCCCAAAAATAATGAAAAGAAAAACAAGCAAAATGCAATACAATATAACCAAAAGGAAATAAACATATATGACATAAATGAATATATATCACATGAAACCATTCTTGATTTCTAGCAGTGAGCTGACCATTTATTGGCTCGGTTATTTAATAGCAAATCTTATTGATTCCAATGTGGATACAGCAGTTCTTTCAATAATTAATTGGCTCCTTTCCATATGATACATCCTCAGCTATGACTGAAATATGATTTTGTCCTTGTTTTTATTTTATACCACTTACATGTCATGTAATTATCAATTCTTAAGAATTTTTCATAAGTTATCCAATTAAAATCATAAGAAGATTCAAGTTCGATTTGACAAACATACTATTATTATAGTTTCTGATCTTTCAGTACATGAGATAATTAAAAACATAAAAAATTTTGCCAGTCTCGTCGTACATCTTAAAAGTTAAACCACCTTTATATGGATTCTCCTCACTATCTTGCATCAAGGTACATTGGTACTGTGTGGTCTGTCTAAAACTTTATTTATTTTATTTTATTTGTGTTTCACTTACTAAGTTTTATATATTTCAGGAGGCAATCACATTTTACACATTAGAAAGTGCATTTGCACTTGCAATAGCATTTCTCATAAATGTGTCGATCATATCTGTCAGTGGTGCCGTGTGCAGCTCTGACACCTTAGAACCGCAAGATCAAGCCAACTGTGATGACCTCGACCTTAACAAGGCCTCTTTTCTACTAAAGGTACTTCAATAATATTTTTTTAACATGATTCTGTTGTCTTTTGATATGTAAATTGGAAAAGATGCTTTTTTTTTTCATCTGCAAGCTAGGGTTCAATATATGCATAGAATTTAAGAACTTTAGAATTTTTGTCCCACCCTTGAGTTATAACAAAGAGTATAACTGTTTTTGTTGTTATAGAATGTGTTGGGAACATGGAGTTCAAAATTATTTGCAGTAGCTTTATTGGCATCTGGTCAGAGCTCAACCATCACTGGTACTTATGCCGGCCAATATGTCATGCAGGTACAGAACCATTGCCTTGAATCCTATACTTTTAAAAAAAATGTTTAATTGTAAAATTGTAAACTGATATTTCTCCTTTGATCATTTATATTCCTTATCACTGAATTTTTTAACTTCCACCTTAAAAAAAAAAATTCTCAGACACAGAAATGCGTGTACATCCATACATGGACACAAGATTATTACTTTTTGTTGTTTTTTATAGGGATTTCTGGACCTGAGGATGAAACCATGGTTAAGAAACCTCTTTACAAGAACTCTTGCAATTTTACCTAGTCTCGTTGTCTCAGTAATTGGAGGCTCTGCTGCAGCTGGAAAGCTGATTATCATTGCCTCGGTAGTTTTAATAAAATTTTCTTGCATGAAAAATATATGTTCTTTCCCCCTACCATATATCCATGCCAATTAATGATATATATCAATGCAGATGATACTGTCTTTTGAACTTCCTTTTGCACTGGTGCCGCTCCTTAAATTTACGAGCAGTAATACCAAGATGGGGCAATACACTAATTCAATTATTGTAAGTTATGCCCTAATTCTCAATCCTTTTTATTAGGCTGAAATTTTCTGCAGGAAAAACCTTTCCTTGACAGTAAATAAATAGCCATCATGTTGCTTTATTGTATAGTGCCCAAAAAATTATAGCACAGTTTGACAAGTATCTCACAAGGTGCACCTTAATTATTGATATCTGCAGATCACAGCTCTCACTTGGATAATAGGCTCTTTCATCATGATCATAAACACATACTTCCTTGCATCGAGCTTCACAAAGCTCCTAATTCATAGTGGGCTTAATTCTGTTACAAAAGTCTTCGCGGGTATTTTTGGGTTCCTGGGCTTGCTTATATATGTTGTAGCAGTTCTATTTCTAACCGTTAGGAAAAACCGCAAATCGACCCAGCCTCTGCTACAGCAGTCTTCTGATGCAGAGTTGGCCTCAGTGTGCAGCTCGGATTTGCCGGCCGACAGAACTAATGGCACACTATACCACTTGCCTAGAGAGGATATCACTAGCATGCAACTTCCCAGTGGGGTACCTGATAAGGATCCTGTTCTGAGTTGATTTAACAGACATTTTAGTCTGTGGAAATCATGGTTTGGTGTATATCAACCTTACAAATAATTATTAGACCGACAGTCTTAGTGGCTGATATACAGGAAGAAAAAATAAGGCAGAAATAGGATCAAGTATAATACCAGTGTACTTGTTTTTTATTTTTGAAGTAGGAGTTATTCCCAATGTTCAAAGCAGTGATCTAAATACTGGCATCAAGAACTTTCCATTATAGGATGGGCAACAATTCTTAGAATGTTGGATCAATACTACAAGAAATTATTGTTTTGACTACCTTTCACCTCTGTCGTGACTTTGAATTCAAGACCCTCAAAAGGTTTCTACATAGAAACTCGTACATGATTTACGTTTCCGAACTCATTGGCTCTGAATTTGGTTCGATTTTGGATTATGAAAATGTCAAAGTACTGAGCTGATTCACACTGTAGTTACATCTGAAGGAAAATTTTAAAAAAATCGCACTGAGCTGATTCACACTGTAGTTACATGAGTCATGACCGCACATCTTTTCTTTGTTTCAATATTCTTTTTCTGTGAAGGACAAGACTGGCGATGTCTGATTGTCTTATATAATCCTGCAAAGCTTTTTCTTTCCACAAATAAAGTAGATTTTCTATTATATGAAATTATAAAGAGAAAGTTTAATATACACTATAATGCATAGGGAGTTCTATGCACCGCGGGTTTTTTTAGGAGTATTTTTATAAATTGACAAATCGAATTTAACCAATCTAATCTACATATTGAAATCTCATAGCAAACCAAATTTTATAATTTTTGAGATTTTATTACTATTTTTTTCGATTTTTTTAAAACCTGCCATTGTTGGAATGTTATAAATAGTAGTTTGTTTAAAAAAATAGTAGGTTTTAAAAAATTCGAAAAAAATAGTAATAAAATCTCAAAAATTGTAAAATTTGATTTTCTATGAGATTTCAATATGTAGATTAGATTGGTTAAATTAGACTTGTCAATTTATAAAAATGCCTCCGAAAAAGTCCGCGGTGCATAGAATTCCTTATGTATTATGGTACATATTAAACTTTCTCAATTATAAAACCTATTACAACAACAGTTGGATTACGGTGGAAATAAAAAATTGGCAGTGGATTAATATTTTATACTGTCTGAAATACAATTTTTTTTATTAGATTATGAACGGTGGTGATCGATCATGGCTTAAATCGGATTAAAAAAAAACTGATTGGCAATAGAATATTCCTATATAAAAATATTAAACATGTAGCAGGACGTAATTACTTGCATTCCAAAAATTAACATAAAATTATCAACAATAAGTTATTATTTATATCTATTTCTAAAATCGAAATAGATAATAGCGAGTCTACCCTACCGTCAAGCAGGTCTACGCACATTCAAAGCTGAAACGGCGCACAGCATCTTTTACAGACCTGCATAACCAATCCCAAAACCAATACCGACAATCAATGGTTGTTGGTGCACAAACCAAAAAAGTATACCTCATACTCTACGTCTACGACTACAAGAAAACAAAAACAGAAAAAGAAAAATAAACTTTACAGTTACCTTTTTCTAAAGAACACATAAAGCCCGTCCCCTTTCCTTTGCTTGTAGTTGTAGTTAGTTATACACTTTTACTTGAAAGTTGTTGCCGGAAATAAGAATACTTTGACCATGAAATCTGAGAGTATCAAGTCAACGAAGTCAATGATGGATACTTACTGTTGTTGATCATCATAAAAAGTTATATACAGGTTTCAAGGGGAAAAAAAAATCACATAACAAGTTATAAATATGCATGATCAACATGAAATTCAGTGAAGATTTAAATAAACCAATTTACATATAGATTGAAATAATATTTTTCTATCTTTTTGGCTGTTAAATTTTGCTTCGATACATCACGTTTTAGTGAAGATTTAGAATTTGTTTTTGATTATCCGATGATATTCAGTGACAAGGAAAAGAGAAACATTTACCTATTTAATCATCTTTGATTCTTGTCAAATATTGTGATAGATGTGGTGTGCAACCACAATAATACTTTTGTTTAAAACAATCATTTGATTAAATCACTAGGTTGGCCACCAAGAGCTCAAGGGTTCAAGTCCCGCATGCATTTAAAAAAAAAAATTGGATGGCAAAGAGCTCCCTCTTTTTTTTAAAAAAAAAAAAACCATTTGATTAAATCATTAATAGTCTAAACTTCTTTTTAGTGCACAATAGACTAACCCATTGTCCAAAAAATTCTTGTACCATAAAATAAAAGAAGAGAGTAAATTATTAATGAACAAAATAGTTGTACGTACAAAACCAGTAAATGTAATTCCATCTCCAATGTCTTAATAGAAAAAACAAGGAGGGTTTAGACGTCTCCTTTTTTTAGCCTTCTCCTTTAAATGCCTTTTATTTTAAAATTAAATCTTTTATCAATT
Source organism: Rhynchospora breviuscula (assembly GCA_027562975.1). Taxonomy (NCBI): domain Eukaryota; kingdom Viridiplantae; phylum Streptophyta; class Magnoliopsida; order Poales; family Cyperaceae; genus Rhynchospora; species Rhynchospora breviuscula. The sequence continues at coordinate 74,521,654 of CM050398.1, read as the reverse complement.
CCAAATTGAAAACTGAAATATCATATCAAAACCGTTAGATTTTTTTAATCATTCTTTTCTTTTGTGAAACTAATATAGAAAATAAGTGTCAGAAAATTATATGTCAAAGCAATATGTGAACAAAAGACTCCAATAATGTTTCTTACTTATTTTTTTACCAAGACAGGCGATCATTTATAATAAACATCTAAAGATAACAAGTGCTCATTTATGTTTCAATCATGCAATTAAATTCTGCGTGCGTATGTAGTCCTAAAATTTGAATGGTCCTTGGGATCTTAAACAAGAATACCAACTTTCAAAGGAGCACATGCTAAATAAACCAATAATTAATTCGGAAATGGACCAAATTTTTCTAGTGTTTGGCTTTATAAAAACAAATCAAGTGAAGGGGTTCTACAGCCTAACAGCCACCAAAAAGAAACATGGGACTTCCCTTGGGGCCTAAACCTCTCTCTTCCCTTTCCCTGATACTCTTCTACTGCCTCTCTGTTACCTTCACCTTGTACTCTTGCTCTTGCTCGCAAGAGAAACAAGTTGTTGGTTATGATTATGAGGTCGGTTCAGTCGAGCGGGACTCGTCAGAGGGGTGGCTCAGTGCCAAGCTGTCGGTCATAGAGAAATCATCAGTCTACGGAGACGACATTGAAAGCCTGAATCTCGTTGCAAGGTAATACATTTGTTTTACTTCTGGATAGATAGTGGCATATATTGTACTGTTATAATCTGTAAATTATTCAAAAAATTCTGATATATTCCTTTCTCTGAGATATAATATCAGTTTGGATGCGGATTTGGAAAACATTTAAAAGCGGTTAACACATCTTTTTTTTTTTTTTAGAGGCTTGTACATAAGTATTTATTTCGCATTTCCCTCCCAATAAGTTGAGCACCAATAGGCAATAGCTAGTTCAAAGATTTCTAATTTTCTTTTCTATCCAAATTGTCAACAGAGGTACTAACGATTAAAATATAAAAACCAATTACCATATATATTTGTTTATTTGTTCCCTAATTTCTAATAAGTCCTCCATCTGTCAAATGGTTTTTTTTATCATTATAAATTTTGGCCGGAATATGTTCATGCGCAAGCCAAAGATAAACTTTTATATTAATGACTCTGTAGAAAAATGGTTATTTTGTATGGTTAATCAATTGTTTCCTTTTGCTCAGAAATAATTATGTTTCTTTGAAATACATGGCAGCAATATGAAAATGACGCTACTCTCTACCAAATAATTGTTAAGATAAGCATAATATCTTTTGGACTAACGTGGTACACAACTAGGCCTGTCAACGGCAGCCCACGCCACGTTATGCCGTTCCGTATATACGAAACGGAACGGTTAACGGCACAGTTTTTTATTTCGTTTCGATAACGAAACGGCAAACGAAACCAGAAATTATACCGTTTCGAACTGTTTCACCTCGTTTTCAACCAAAATCAGTGTAAAATGTGAAACGGAACGGTTAACGGAATGACTTTTGGTGCCGTTTTCCTAACGAAATGGTAAACAGAATGGCAGCTCGTACCGTTTTCCTAAACGAAACAGTAAACGGCATGGGGTGTTCCGTGCTTTTTTTCAACGTTTGACAGGCCTATACACAACCACACCACTTCCAATTAATTCTCAAGCAAAAATATTAAATATGACCAATGCAAAAGGATATCCACGGTTGACAAAGAACATTCAGAGCTCACCACTGACATGTTAACCGAATGTTTGAGAAATGGTGAATCAATACGGTGACCACTAAATTTCTCTCACGTTTTTATAGGGATTTTATAAAAGCAAGAATCCTTTGATGAACAAACAACAAACATGTGTTGCTCTAACCTCGTGGGACTAAGACAGCCTTATCATAACGATACCTAATAAATAATGATGGTACAGCTTACTAAACCATCAGCCTGAAATAATTATGGACTTCCGAACTATTACAATTCTGAAAGGAGAATTTGTTTACCATCTTGTTTTTTCACCTTAAAATGGGAGGGAAAAAGAGAGATATTAACTTTAATTTTTCCTGTTGGTCCAGTTGAAATCTGATTGTTAATTGGACCTATAGCAGTCAAGCACGGACTCGGAGTCCACTCTATTGGTTTTGTTTTTTTGCTTGCTGCTTGCACCATAATTGAAATTATTGATGACTTGTCCATAAAAGCTAATCATCTTTTTGAATTTCTTCTGAAAAATTCATCTAATCTAGAGTCTAGGACTAGGTCATTGACTCGTGGGTCTTTTCCAGTGGATGTGATCTTACAAAGACCTCAATAGACCGGGCTGGCTGGACCAGGCCTGTATGAAATCAAGACCATATACATTTGTTTCAACTTAAAATTTGAGTTTTGACTCGTCGTAATCCGTCCTGGTCATCCGATTTAGAAATTCAGCGTCAAGTTGGACGAATAATAAGAGAAATGAACAATCATAAGACCCACATTAACAAATACATTACTGCTTCTGACGTGAAAAGTGTTGCAATTTGCAAATGACAAAATATTCAACTCCATGTACAAAATAATGTGGGCAGTAAAAAAAAAACAACTTTATTGGAGAATTAACGGGTTGGCGTTTCAACCCTTTTTCCTTAATTTCTTCAAAATTATTTTTTCTTTTAATTCAATAATAATGTGAGGGGTTGAAAAAGAGCGCCGGAATTTTTTTTTTATGTTTCATATGCTCGTAAAGCGAAAGGCATGATTAAATTTGGTGATATAATTTGTTGCTCTGTTTTTTAGCTCTTGCATTACTCATGCTACAGCGAAGTTCTGCATCTTGCAAAACTAAAACCATCGTAACTGTAACTTTACTTTTGTAATTTACAAAACAAATGCAAAAAAGTAATTATTACTTGTGGTGTTCAATTGAAAAAAAAATGCAGAATTTAACTCATCCTTCAATTCTGTTTAATATCGGATCGCTTTTATAGATTTATGGTTAAGCCCTTGCAACTAAAGTTCTTGTCATGAAGTCACCATTTTCTCACCTCGTTTGTTTTCCGCTAATTATATTTCTTAATAAAAGACCTTCTTTAATAAAAGGTACTTATTGACCCTAACTAATTCGTCGTTGTAGTACAAGTTATTAGAAAATTATTTCTTTCTATTTTGTGTTATCGGACATTTTGTACATTTTTTATAAATTAATTTAGAGGACAAACATATAACGTGAATTATTATTATAATTCTAAAACTTAATACTCCATTAAAAGAACTGAATTTTTAAGTTTTTATATGTCACATCATCTTTGCTATCATCCATATGAGTAAAACTTTCCGCTGGCATGTTCTTATCGGATGACCAACAACTTTTAAAAAAAAAAAAAAAAAAAAAAAAATCAGATGGCCGACGTCAGTTTGACTCCTCGATTACTTGAACATAAATAATTTGGCACATTACATGCACTCTACGATCCCCAAAATAAGCGTTATGTGTCCTACGGGAGATCATAAAAAAATAATAATAATAAAAAAATAAGGAAGAAAACGTGATGTGATTTATCAATCACGGAAGGATAATTTATCCATCCTGACTCCTGAGAAATATATTCGAAACTTGTTTGGAGGTCTTTTATAAATATTTAGTTTAATATAAGTTGGTAGACTTGACTCGTAATTTATCTTAAACTATTTTTTTTTAACACTTAAGGTATGGTCTTGCATCAATATTTGGAGGGAAGAGATTAGATGAATTTCATATCTTACCTCACTGCACTGCACAACTTTAAAAAAGAGATGAATGAATGTAAGAAGAGTTAAGAGTTCATCTTCAAACAACTTATTTTTGTAATCACAAAAATTGGAATGTACAAGTGTACTCTAATCAGCTTCGTAAATATTACCGGAGCACAGCCTTAAGACACAGGGCAAAACTAGGATTTGGAGTTAGGGTGGACTGAAGTTCGGAACTTTAAATATAAAAAAAAATACGACAAAAAAGTAATATTATTTTACTAAATAGTAGTAATATATTTCTAAACATGAATTATACCAAATACAATAAAGAAGTGTTTTTTTTTTCTTAAAAAATAATAAGCTAAAATTTTCATATTAAGAAATATTTTAGTTGTGATTTTTCCTTTTTTCAAACAAGTCTGGATAAATAATAAATTTAACTAAATCGTAATTGAGCTATCTATTATATTTGTACCTTTTTACAAAGAGGAACAAAGTATTACATATTAATCAAATTTAGCATATAATTCAAACCCTTATTACATATTAAAATCTTAGGTGCCAGCCCCTTTACATATCAATATCTACAAGGATTAGGTGCTAGTAGTCTGATGGTATCACTAAAAATAAAAAAAAGGAAAAAAATGTTGCTAATCCGATGCAACTAATATGCGTTAAAGTATTAATTTTCTTTTCAAACTATCTCCAGGTGCGTTTCACGTGATTTGTTGACCTGAATCTTTTGAATATTTCTCTATTAATAGTAACTCAATAATAACAAAATGGTTTATTCATACAACATTATCTAGTAATCAACTATACATTCTCAGATATTATAAATAACTAAAATGTATGCACACTGTGTTGTTAACTGCCACATCTGATCTAGACTCGGTAAAAATGTGGTTTAAACCACAGAGTCAGGGGCCACAACGTCAGATCTCCAACTAACGACCTTTAGCTTTCCGGCGTGTTGTGACATTGACTAGGGATAGAGGTGTCAAAAGTGTGCCGTTTCGCACGTTTTCGTTCCGTTCCGTCCGAACGGAACAGCTAACGGAAGGATTTTTTGTTTCGTTTCTGAAAACGGAACGGAAACGGAACTGGTACCGGTACACGTTAGTGTTCCGTTTACCAAAAACTAGGATGAAATCAATGGAAAATGGCTGAAATCAGTGGAAAATGGAGAACGGAACAGCTAACGGAACGGAAAACTGTTCCGTTTTACGAAACGGAACGGAAACGAAACTGATATGAGTTACGTTACCAGAAACGGAACTGGTGTGTTCCGTTCCGTTTCAGCACGTTTGACACCTCTAACTAGGGACTCTATCCAAGTATAAATATTGATAGTGTCACTGTCAGTGCTTTATTATAGTTCCCAATTTCATTATTGTACGTTATTAACAATTAGTAAAACGAAATTTGGGGGAGAGATGAGCGCTCCATCTATTACCCGGCTTCTCATCTTGTTTCTATTCTTCATCATTTGCTCTGTTTGCTCTGGCTCTCTTAATAATCGGGTTACTGGTTATGGGTATGATCTCGTATCAGTGTCCTTGAACCCGCCAAGGACTTCTTTGCGTGCTCGTCTTCAGTTAATCCGTAATTCATTTGCCTATGGGCCTGACATCCAAATTCTTGATTTATTTGCAAGGTAAGTATCAACATATAAAAAAAAATCATTTGCTAATTATGGGTATGTTGATATATGCCAAGATTATTCTCTTGGCTTGTACTGGTATTCTCTTGGCTTGTACTGGTACCATAGATAGGATGATACCAGTGCTAGAGTCTGTATGCTGGTACTGGATTTTGTGTATGTGGTGTTTTCTTCAAGGAAAGCGGTATACCCTTTTTAACCCTACTTATGTCACAAAGAGAGAAAAATCTGGTATGCTGTATTCTGTTCATAAATTTAAATTCTCCTCGAATTGACATATGAAAATTAAAAGTGTTGTGCTTCTAGTATGTACTATGTTACTTGTAATTTTATTTATCTATCTTTTCCATCAAAACATGTTTTTTATTTCTCTTTACTTATGCAGCTATGAGACCAAGGACCGGTTGCGTGTCAGAATTACTGATTCAAAGCACCAGAGATGGGAAGTCCCACAACATGTCATACCTCGCGAACCAATTCCCACACGCAGATTCATGCCAGAAAGCAACCAGACAGGGTCCAAACCCCAAACCCAATTCCTCTCCGCAGAAAACTCTGACCTGGTTTTCACTCTCCATAGCACATCACCAGCTCGGTTTACTGTCTCTCGAAGCTCAACAGGAGATATATTGTTCGACACTTGGCCCAAAATTGTGTTCAAGGACAGATACTTGGAGATCACTTCTAATTTACCAGCTGAAAAATCAAATCTGTATGGTTTGGGAGAGCATACCAAAAGAACATTTAGGCTGGTAACGAATGATACATTTACATTGTGGAATGCAGATATAGGAGCACTCAATGTCGATCTAAATTTATACGGGTCCCACCCGTTTTATATGGATGTTCGGTCATCTCCAGCTGGTTCAACACATGGTGTGTTACTTTTGAATAGTAACGGAATGGATGTGGTATATGGAGGGTCCTATATAACGTACAAGGTGATTGGGGGCATTTTAGATTTTTACTTCTTTGCTGGACCGTCCCCGCTTGAGGTTGTGGATCAATATACTGAGCTTATTGGAAGACCCACTCCAATGCCTTACTGGTCTTTTGGTTAGTGATGTCTGATTTTTTCTTAATTAGTTATAACTCTGGGCATTTTTTTAAAAAAAGGAAAGAGGGGCAGCATGTCTTGTCTATGTTTTATAAATGCTTCCAAGATAATCAAATTTTAATTGCAGAAGAATTTCTTTTTAATTTAATTGGTGTGTTTTTTACTTTTTAACAGGGTTCCACCAATGCCGATATGGGTACAAGAATGTGTCAGATCTTGAAGGCGTAGTGGCGGGATATGAAGAAGCAAATATTCCACTAGAAGTGATGTGGACAGACATAGATTACATGGATGCTTTCAAAGATTTTACGCTCGATCCAATCAACTTTCCTTCTCAAGAAATGATGAAATTTGTTGATAAATTGCATCAAAAGGGGCAGAAATATGTTGTTATACTTGATCCAGGTAAAATCTAGACATTCTCTGATATGCTTATGCATTGATAAGTAGTCCCATAATAGGGCTTCTTCATTCAGACAAAATCAAACTTTTTTTTTTTTTTTTTTTTTTTTGGAACAAACAGCATTATACCGCCAGCCTCTATAAAAAACTTACCAAGTATATTACATGTTAACAAAAGTCAACTGAAAAAGACTGCATATACCTGAAACGTATGAAACCATTCCAGGTTAAATCTCCACAACCTTATTCAAGCAGGGGTATCAAACAACAGTTAACTTTACTTGAATTTTCTATTTTAGAACATAGTTGAGTTAAATTGGTTTTGTTTCTTCAATCTTCATGGATCCTTTAATGTCGTATTTTCCTTAATTATTCTCTTTTATAGGTATTAATACAAATGAAAGCTATGCTACCTTCCAACGAGGAATAAAAGGTGATGTATTTCTAAAATGGAATGGGACAAACTACCTTGGAAAGGTCTGGCCCGGACCCGTTTACTTTCCAGATTTCCTAAACCCATCTGCCGTCCAATTTTGGGCCAATGAAATATCTATCTTTCGTAAAACCCTGCCGGTTGATGGTCTATGGATAGACATGAATGAACTATCAAATTTCATTGATCCTCCTGTGTTGAATTCCCTTGATGACCCACCTTACAAAATCAACAACTCTGGCGTGTTCCGACCAATCAATGGCAAAACTGTTCCCGCATCTGCAATCCACTACGGCAATGTGACAGAATACGACGCACATAATTTACATGGATTTCTGGAGTCCAGGGCTACTAATTATGCACTGATAAATGATACCGGTAAGAGGCCTTTTGTTCTTACAAGGTCGACCTTTGTCGGGTCTGGCAAGTATGCAGCTCATTGGACTGGTGATAATGCCGCAACTTGGAATGATTTGCAGTACTCTATTCCAAGTATCCTTAATTTTGGGATGTTTGGTATTCCAATGATCGGAGCGGATATATGTGGTTTTAATGGCGACACAACAGAGGAGCTTTGCAATCGCTGGATTCAGGTATACGAATTTAATGACATTTTTTATATCCGAAATTGTGTTTATTGACTCTTATTTCCTTGTCAGGATATTTACAAGAAAATTAACTCAAATTGGTTGTATTCTATGTTTTATAAAGCTCGGTGCGTTCTACCCATTTTCAAGGGACCACTCTGCGATTGGCACAGTCCGGCGTGAGCTCTATCTTTGGGAGTCTGTTATTAGATCAGCAAAAAAGGCTCTCGGTCTTCGCTACCGCCTCCTACCATATTTCTACACTCTCATGTATGGAGCCCACACGACTGGTGCACCAATTGCACGACCCCTTTTCTTCTCCTTTCCACAAGACACCGACACCTACCGCATAAATACCCAATTCTTATTAGGCAGAGGTGTCATTATATCACCAGTACTGAATGAGGGAGAAGTAACTGTTGATGCCTATTTCCCCAAAGGAAGGTGGTTCAATCTCTTTGACTATGCACAAACCGTTCATGAGGATGAAGGTGCACATTTGACTCTTGATGCGCCAGAGGATACAATCAACGTGCATTTGCATGGAGGTAATATACTTCCAATTCAACAGGAGGCATTAACTACAGAATTGGCAAGAAAGAGTGGATTTGAATTATTGGTTGCATTTGGTGAGGAGAAGAACGCAAGCGGAGAGTTGTTTTTGGATGATGGTGAATCAGTGGAAATGGCGGGAGATGGGAATGAATGGAGTATAGTTACTTTTGGAAGTGAGGCAGTTGAAGGTAGTGAAATTAGGATTTCGTCAACAGTGATGAATGGAGGAAATGGTTTTGGCAAAGATTTGGTTGTAGAGAAGGTGGTTTTCTTGGGTTTGGATTTTGAATTGGAGGTAAAAGGGGTTTCAATAAATGGAAATTATTCGAATGTGAAGGTTGAGTATGAAAAGAAGGGTGGTTTTGGAGTTTTGGAGATCCAAGGGTTGAAACAATTGATTGGAGAGGAATTTGAGATTAAAGTTGAAATAAAATAAGACAATAGAATTATGTGATGGATTTTTTATTGTGCTTGAATAATGAAGGATCATGAAAGTTCTGTTAGAAACTAAAAAAGAAGGATGAATTCTTACATTATTATTCTTGTGACTACTAAGAATTTCATCGATTATATATTCAGACTCGAGGGCGATATTAAGTCATTAATTAACTTTATTTAACTTCATTTGTCGCAATTATTCTCTTGATAATCATTACAAAATATCACTTCATGTTTATATATTTCAACTTTTTCGGGGTCTCAAGCCAACTTCAATTTTAGATTTCTAGTCCATTCTTAATTTCAACTAGGGTCGGACGTCGAGCTTCGCTCAAGACAGTATCACAATTGTGAAACTTTTACATTCTAAAATAGAAATGGGTTACCAGAAAGCTCACTTGGAACATAATCAAATTTTTATTAATAACATCCAAAATCATATAACAATATAAAATCAAACATCATTAATTTATCTTTTTAACCATCAAACATTAATATTACTTACTACAAATCATTGTCTCATACATTCTTGCTTAATTTTAAAACTGTGATATTTGGAAGAAGCAGTAAAAAAAATATATAATCAAACCTAGAAAGAAAGAAGCGTGGAGAATCAGCTTTTGGTATAGTGGCAAAGAACAATGCATATTGAGTGAAAAGTTACAAGTTCGAAACCTGGCTATTGGTCTTTTACAACAACAACAACAACAACAACAACTAAGCCTTTTATCCCAAACAAGTTGGGGAGGCTTAACCCCCAATTTATCTTCAAAAATAGAAAGAAAGAAGCGTGATACAGAGGTATAGACCTTGAAGGAGCTTCACAGGAGATCGACTTTGGTTACATTTAATGCGTACGTTTATCTTTTATGTTTAGAAAATTCATATCAAATTCAAGTATATCAGACGGTGCAAATATATTATATAACGGGAACACCATTATTAGAAATCCCTTATATGATGTTTATAATCCCCACCTCCACAAAATGACATATAACTCCTCAGTTTTAAAACATGAAAATACCAGAAATAATCCCTTTTCCTATGCTTCAAATCAAACTCGTCCTTTTCGATTTCAGAACTTCAAATTATAACGAAGAGAATTCAATAAATAAAAGTGAATATGACCTCAGAAGAATGAGAGAGCATGTGTTGTTTGAGATGCACTGGCTTTTTGAACCAAACACCACCTCCTTGCATCTCTTCCTTTCTTCCATCATTTGCTCCTCATCCTCTCGATCTACTTGTGCAGCTGCTTCTTCCTGTAACCACCACCTCTCAATTTTTAATATGCACCAAAAATCACATTTGAATTTTTTTAATTAATAAGACGATAGTCAAATCAATAGTAATCACATTATGTTTTGATATGTAGTAAGGTAACATAGAAATAGTGTGAATCAAAATTGTCAAAATTGACAAATAAAAGAAGAAAATGGAGCAGCCTCTGAAAATATGCCTAAGATAATGTCAAAAGTTGTGTTCTATTTGTTTTGCAGAAACAAATATATATAAATGAGGAAAAAAAATGACCATGCAAGTGAAATGACTGTTAGCATTACAGAGACATTAATTTCATAGCATTTATGTTTAAGAAAACGCATTGAAAGTAATAAAGATTAATTAGACATGAAAGGTAACATTTAGTAAAAAAAAAAAAAAAAGGAAAAGGCAGCATTAAAACTTCTCTTGATTTGTGCATCTATCCATAAATCGTAAGGAGGAGGAGCTGAAAATGTCGAAATTGATATAAAGGATCAGCTAAGAAAAATACAGATTTTAAGCACCTTAAATACATAATTAAAACGGCAGCATTAAAGCTTCCCTTTATTGTAAGAAAAAGGAACTGTCTAGCAAATCAATTTGAAATATTATGAGATGTTGCATACAATCTTTAAACTGAACTAAAGATATTAGGAATAAAATTGAATAAATACAATCAAAATTTTTTTTTTATTTAAGCTTGAAAGCTTGTACGAAATAGCATATATATAATATCAAATCTGTTCAAAAGTTGTTATTTAGAATGATAACAGAACTCAACAATTTCAAATCTCCAAGAGAACAAAATAAATTAATACCCTCTGGCCTCTGACACCAAATGAATTGAAGATTAAAAAATTAGAAATATAAATATCGGTAGATGCATCGGTACCTTGGAGCAATAGAAATCAGAAATAAGGGGTGGCTGCAATGGAGAAACCGACTTGGTGCTTTTTTCTTCCCCTCAAATAGAAATCGGTTGCACGCTTTCCATGGTGTCCCATTTTCTTCTCCTCTCCTGGCCGCGCATTTTGATGCTGAGGCAAATGAGAGAGGATGAAGATTGTCCCGTCTAATTGATTAGAGAAGATGGATGCGGACATGGATTGGCAACCGGTATTGAACATCAGAAGAAAGAAACAAACTTGTATAAAAATGTGTACCAGTATTGACTTAGGGAAACATGCAGCAGTAAAAAAAAAAAAGATTATTATGTTGAACAGAAAATCTTGCTTGTATAAGGACATAATAAACCCAATGAGCTCACAATTATGCCAAATTACCCCAAAATTGTTTAGTTAACTGGTAATAATTCAAGTAATCTAATTAAGGGCGATTGGTAATTCAACTGGACAAAATATGCAACGAAATATAATTCTTAAACCGATCTCCTAATTACCCCAATCAGACCTAAATAAAATAAAATAAAATAAATCCTAATTTCTTAAAACAGATTAAAAAAAAAAAAGGGTTGGGGTTAAGCTGCACACTCAAATTTAGGAAGGAAATCAACTAACCTATTGAGGTTGTCGTCCTTGAAGGAATCAAGGGGCTGACAGCAGGGGCACCTTGTTAAAGGCATAAAGGCATAAAGGCAGAGCTTGAGGTTGTTGGCCTTGATCTTGACGGAGACAGAGTTGAAGGTGGAGGCGATCAAGAGAGTACTCGATCAGATCATCAAAGGCCGCGGCGAGACACTAGAGGAATAATCGATTTGCGAAGTTGAAAATTGAAAACCTAGAAGAGGAATACCGACTCTGACAGATAGTGAATTATGCCGAAGCTGGTATGGCACTTCTCTCCTACGGGAGAGAGACCAGAGTTCGATCCCAACAGTGAGTGGATGAATGAATAGGGTCGGTGTGGGCCTACGGGCATATTAAAAAAAAAAAAAAAAACAGATAGTGAATTACAAATTATGGCGTGTTTGGTGTGTTGACACGGTACACCCGTGTTACCACGACACGACACGCCACATGTACAGATTTAACACGACACAGATGTGTTGGTGTGGCGTGTTGGTATTTTCAGTAAAATGACAAAGTTTAACACGACACGGTTCAATACGGTACGATTTGACACGACACAACACGATTCCATATATATTTTTAAAATTTTTAAATTTAAAATTAAATGAATAGTTTAGAAATATTAATGCATTATAAAAAAAAGAAAGTTTAATATGCATCATAGTGCATAGGGAGTTCTATGCACCGCGGATTTTTTCGAGATGTATTTTTGTAAATTGACAAATCTAATTTAACCAATCTAATCTACATATTAAAATCTCATAGCAAACCAAATTTTACAATTTTTGAGATTTTATTACTATTTTTTTCGAATTTTTTAAAACCTGCCATTTTTTAAAACAAACTACTATTTATAACATTCCAAAAATGACATGTTTTAAAAAAATCGAAAAAAATAGTAATAAAATCTCAAAAATTATAAAATTTGGTTTGCTATGAGATTTCAATATGTAGATTAGATTGGTTAAATTAGATTTGTCAATTTACAAAAATACCTCCAAAAAAATCCGCGGTGCATAGAACTCCCTATGTACTATAGTGCATATTAAACTTTCTCTATAAAAAAAACTAAAGTTGATTTGAAATTTCACGTATTTTTATAATTTTTAAATTCAAAATTTTAACATAGCACATATAATTTTTTAACCAAGATATTACCAATTAACATCATCTGATTTTTATTATTTTTTAATAATACATTTTATCATCAAATATAAAAAAAGAATAATTCTCACGTAGAAAATGAATCTAAAAATTTTAATTTGAATTTTTTTTAGATTTTTTTCAGTTTTTAAATAATTTTTGACAATTTTTATGAAAAAAAGAATAATAAGCTTCTAATACGGTTTGACATGGTTGACACAACTGTGCCGTGGCGTGTTAACACGGTTTCCAACTGTGTCGTGTCAGTTTCCGTGTTGTGTCGGCGTTTACCTCCACTCAACACGACACGATACGGTTGCAAATATAACTCGTGTCAATACGACACGACACGGTGCTAAACACACCCGTGTTTGACAGGACACACCACAACACGCTAAGATTGTAATTCACTACCAAAGCCAAAAAAAAAAAAGGAAAAAAAGAAAAAAAAGAAGGGACTGTATAGAAGGGTGATTAGGAGTATACGGTACTGAAGCACCATGGGTGTAGCGGATTATTGTTTCAATATGTTTAGATTGCTACACCAGTTGGAGATTATTAGGGCATAACCGATCTCTTCATTCAAATAAACGGATGGGATTTAACCGATCACTTCAATGACGGATAGGATTATGTGTTATGCGTGGTAGCTTTAAAAACTGCGCAAACAAATCACGCAAATTATTTTAGTATATTGATTGATATCCGTTCTATAATAATACTTAAATTAAACTAGACCAGAGTCCCTTGTCAACCACTATTCTGTTACAATAATGTTAAAGTTTCTTCCGATACAGTACAAGAGGAGAAAGAAGGAAGGGTTTGGCAGTCAATTTAAGGTCTTTTTTCTAATGTCTAAATTCACCTTCACATATTACGTGTGCATAAATATAAGAGAAAATTTAATATGCACCATAGTGCATATGGAGTTTATGCACCGCGGATTTTTTCAGGAGTATTTTTATAAATTGACAAATTTAATTTAACCAATCTAATCTACATATTGAAATCTCATAGCAAATCAAATTTTACAATTTTTTAGATTTTATTACTATTTTTTTTGAATTTTTTAAAACCTGTCATTTTTTAAAACAAGCTACTATTTATAAATTCCAAAAAATGGCAGGTTTTAAAAAAATCGAAAAAAATAGTAATAAAATCTCAAAAATTATAAAATTTGATTTGCTATGAGATTTCAATATGTAGATTAAATTTGTTAAATTAGATTTGTCAATTTACAAAAATACTTTCAAAAAAATCCGCAGTGCATAGAACTCCCTATGCACTATAGTGCATATTAAACTTTCTCTAAATATAAACTGATCATCTATGTTTCATTCAAACAATAGAATTTCTGCGCGCTTAGGCGGTCTTGACGTTTGAATTGTCCCTTGGGTCAATCAAGACAACCTACTTCCAAATGAGTATGTCTAAACGAACCAATAATTATAATTCGAATACGACCGAACTTGTCTAGAGTGTTTAGCTTTATATAACCAATTAACACTGAATTAAGGGGTCTACAATCATTTAGAATATGGGACTTCCAATGGAGTCTAAACGCCTCTCTTTCATAATACTCTTCTACTGCCTCTCCATTACCTTCACCTTGTTCTCTTGCTCTTGCTTTCAAGCGGAACAAGTCATCGGTTATGGCTATGTGGTCAATTCAGTTGTGCTGGACTCGTCAGAGAGTCGGCTCAGTGCCGAGCTGTCGGTCATACAGAAATCGTCGGTCTACGGAGACGACATTGAAAGCCTGAATCTCGTTGCAAGGTAATAAAATTGTTTTAATTCAGATAGATAGTAGCATAAACCATGAAACAAAAGTGCGATAACTTTTCTGTGCCTCTCTGCCTTTGTACTTGGGACCGACATTGATGATCATTAAAAATACTTTATTAACCATTAGTTCGTAGTTGAAGTACAAGTTATAGGAATAACTTTTTTTTATGCTAAATTATGTTGACAAAACAACATCATGAAATGTTAGAGAATATATAAAAATATTGATGTGCGCCATAAAAAGGGTTGAACATTTATGCATGTTTAAGTATGTCATATCATCTTTGTTATTATTTTGCTAGTAACTAATAAAATAATAATAGAAAGATGGAAAATGATTAACACCAATAATAATTATATCCATAATGATAATATAGTGACAATAACGTACACTCACAATAATTAATAACAATAATGATACTCTACCAATATATAGTTGTAGTACTGTAGTAGTAATTGTGATAGTGACGATGATAATAGTAACATCAATGGTGTTAATACTTAATTGTAATTACGCAAATGATAATTATTACAATACTAATAATTTCTATATAAGTTGTGAATCTCTCACCAGAACATAAGTTGAAGAATAATTTAATCAATTCTGAAATTAATATTGATAGGATTTTTTTTTTTTAATAGGGAAAATTAGATATTTGCGACTCTAAAATTAGAAAATTAGAAATTTGCCACTCCAAAATTCAACCTTCGAAAATTGCCATCCTAAACTTAATTAAATTAGAAAATTGCCTTTTTTACAACATAAATTATACCTCTTCATATCCAATATTTCATATTGACCAAATTACCCTTCTCCCCCCTCATCTCTCTTATGATTTTATTTATTTATTTATTTTTTTGGAAATAAGCAGGATTTATCCCGCCATTTTCTCTTACGAATTCTGATTTTTCAAAAGACACTTTTCTTTACACTGTGTGGCGATTTGAACTTTAAATAAATAGCAATATATTAACTAGTGCAAAATATATCTATTAAAATAAAGAAAGATAAAAATTGTTTGGTTCCACTGGAAAATGAGCGGCGAAGCCCAATGACATGCTACAGTAATAGCCATTTTTGTTTTTCTGGTATCGGCCATATGCATTCAAAGGGCTCATGCAAGTAAACATAATCAACTGGATTATGAGCAATTTGTCCAATGTAAAATTTACTATGTTTTTGCACATAAAAAAAGAAGTTAAAATTCAAATGGCTGGGTGTCCCAGATTATAAATATCGGATTTTGAAAATTATAGGGAGAAGAAATAGATGGGTAATTTAGTCAATACGAAAAATTAAATATGAATAGAAATGACTTATACAATAAAAGTGGTAAATTCTGATTTAATTAGAAATTATAGTGGCAATTCTCAAAAGCTTAAGTTTAAGATGACAAATTTCTAATTTTCTAACTTTGAGGTGGTATATATCTAATTTTCCCTTTTTAATATTATTATGATTGAATATTTTGTTTGAGTGTACCAAGTATGCTCCAATTAAGCATGAATAATAAATCTCCAGAGGACAACTAGCATAAATTGTAAGAACAAAGAAAGGAAATAAATAATTAAAAATAAAAAAAGGAACAGAACCTGTGGGGCAGTGGGGCTAGTGCTACCTTCGCTTAGACGGTTAGAAGACCTAATATTTTGGCGTTTATATCGCGGCATATATTCTGCAGCTCAAAATATCTAGTAGGATTATGCGCAAGTCTGATGCACCTACTTTCCATTGAAGTATCAATTACTGTTTCCAAACCATATATACATTTCCAGATGATATATAGTTAATCTGAATCCTTCCATGTATTTCTTTGTCAATCGAAATTCAGCAATAGCAAATGTTCTATACACATAATAAAACTATCCAGCCAACTATATGGCATGGCCCCGGCATTGAAGATAAACACTAATATGTTGACTAACGATACTACACGAACTCACTTTTATTACTACTCAACTATACTCATAACATACCACTAACTTATCATACACATATACTAACTATAATTCTATCTTTGGTGCGCACGACTAAACTGGTGCGATATCATCTATTTATACTAATCTAAGTCGGTTACATAGATTTATCTAGATAATTTATTTATACTCTACATCTAGTAAATTCGGTAATTCATATATCTAGATTTCTCTCAACGAATATCTTGGAACTTCTACCGAATGTGGGTTGGGCCAAAAGTGGGCTTCTCCATATCGGTGCTGATTTCAACACTCCCCTCAGCACCGGCTTTCGATTAGTCCGCCTTTCGGTATTCCTCAACCATCTGGATCATCATGCTTCTTGTGATCTCTGTGATATTTTCGAGCATGGCATCGCTTTTTTGTTGTCGGCCTATCTTCAATTTGCTTCACAAATTTCAAATTTGAATGTGGTACCTGCAATTGTTGTCGTCGAGTTTTTCTATCGTCTGCTCGATGATTTGTGTGACCATTCACTCCTCATCGAGAAATCACCTGTGCTTCAGCAGTCTTTTCCATGACTGCGATATCATCACTCTCCTCAGTGATGGCTTCCATCGCTGTGCCCTCTCGTGATTTGTCCTCAACTGCCACCAACGCGCAACTCCCTATTACAGTCTCCTCCTCGACTGCCTCTTCAAAGAACTATGGCTCGAAGTCTATCTCATCTTCGGACTCCGAACCTATGTTATCAGCTATCGCAACGGTTGCCAAACCGTCACATTCCTCTTCACTCTTAACGTCGATTGGTACCGTCTCCTTCATGGCCACCACGACGTTTCCTTCTTCATTCTTAAACTGGCACTGCCTCGCATAGTGCCCTTGTTGTCCGCAGCTGTAGCATACCACACTTCTCCTTCGAGATTCACGATCGGCTCCATTGTCCTCCTGGCCTCTTGGAGCTCCCCCCGAACACATACACCTACAACACTTGTGCATAGTCTTGCCAGTCTTCTCGACCACCGGCTACCTTTTGTGATGGCTCATGTTCGACACTCTCTGTCGACCACTGTATAGAGCCTTCTCGTCTTTCTCCTTCTTCATCGTCAATCCGGCAAGCTTCTTAACAAGTGCCTCTTGACTTGCCAATAGATTCTCTAGATCCAACAAGGATGGTTGCGTCTGTCCCCCTTGGATAGCCGTCACGAATGCGCCAAACTCCGGCTGCATTCCGTTTATGATTATTCACCGCATTCTATCTTCGCCAATCTTCGCAGTGGCTTCTAGCTGCTCAATCTCTCTACATAAATTCTTAAATTTGAGAAAGTATTCACTTACAGTCATGTTGTCCCGCGAGATGTTCATCAACTCTCTCTCGAGGAGTTGCAACCGACTCGTGTTCTTCTTCGAAAATAGTGCGCCGAATGTGTCCCACGCTTCTTTTGGTGTCTCAGCATCTTCGATGTGCGACAACAGACTCCTATCAACTGTTGCCTTCAACACGAATAAGGCTTTACCAGCCTTCACTTTCTACTTCTTTTACGTCCGGATTGAGTTCGGTGGCGGTTCCGTCTCATCACCACCGACAACGTCCCACAAGTCTTGTCTCTGCAAATAAGACTTGATACACGTACGCCAATCTCGATAATTGTAGCTATTCAACTTTTCTATTAACCCACTCATTCCACTCAAATCTAACATATCTACTCAACGATCTTCACTCAAGACACACGACTACTCAAAATTATGACTCTACAAACCAAACAACCCAACAAACCCTAACTGGCTCTGATACCAATTGTTGACTAACGATACTACACGAACTCACTTTTATTACTACTCAACCATACTCATAACATACAACTCACTAACTTATCATACACATATACTAACTATAATTCTATCTTTGGTGCGCACGACTAAACTGGTGCGATACCATCTATTTATACTAACCTAAGTCGGTTACATAGATTTATCTAGATAATTCATTTATACTCTACATCTAGTAAATTCGGTAATTCATATATCTAGAATTCTCTCAATGTATATCTTGGAAGTTCTACCGAATGTGGGCTGGGCCAAAAGTGGGCTTCTCCATATCGGTGCTGATTTCAACATAATGCATGTTACATTGTGCTGTGAATTGTCACATCTGATCTAGACTCTGTAAAAACGTAGCTTGAACCACACAGCGTGAGGATAACAGCAGATCTCCAACTAACGACTTCAAGGTTCAACCTTTCTGACGCCCACATAACAAGTGACTCCATCCAATTATATAAATAACAACACTATCAGTGTCAGAATATGACCATTCGGCCAGGCATTCGGCCAGGTGTACAGCCGAATGGCCAGCCGAACATGCTCCAATCTGGACGCGTTTTGTGAAAAAAGGAAAGGTCTTGGCAGCTCAAACTTGGAAAGAGGTGCCTAGCACGTCCCTGGATGTATTTGATATGTTTCCTTGTGTGAGGGCATAAAAATTGTAAAGAAATAAATGGGAAATAATTGGAAAGAGATGTGTGTCTCTATAGGATAGTTTTTCTATTTATGTTTCATCTTCTCCATGTAATATTCAACCAGAAAAATCAATAAAAAGTGAGAGGCGTGTGTGCGTGAGGACGTAGGCACCAAGTTGGTGCTGAACCTCGTTAAAATCGTGTCTCTTTATTATTTTTTGTTATTTTCTACATGGTATCAGAGCCAAGTTCGTTCTAAGACCCAAACCAAACCAAGAATCAAGAGAAAAATCAACAAAATCTACCAAAAATCACCCGTTCAACCTACTGTTCGGCCGAACACAGAGTCGAACAGAACAAAAAACAGAGCAAAATTCAGCCATGGCCAACGACACTGAGACCAAGACCATCCTTGAGAAGCTAACCGAACTTGTGATTGCCCAACAAGCCCAAATGACCCAACTCATGACAGTCCAGACTCAAACACCACCACCTGCAACTCCAGTGATCCAAAACTCTGAAATTTCAGCTACACCAATTTCTATAAAGCTAGATGGTATCAACTACTCGATCTGGTCAGAAGTAGTGAACATACATGTCCAGACTCGACACAAGATGCATCATCTCACAGGTGATCCTCCTCCTCCACCGACAGATCACCCCACATACCCCAAGTGGAGTGCAGATGACTCTGTGGTTAAGAGCTGGTTGATCAACTCACTCGATTCAACCCTCTTGCCCACATACCTGCTCTATAAGACGGCGGGCGAGATGTGGAGGCCACTGGCAACTACCTACTATGATGGAAATGACGAGTCACAAGTCTTTGACCTTAACCGTCAGGTATCTCGTCTTAAACACACTGGTAAATTGGAGGATTACTATAATGGATTGCAGGGATTGTGGAGGGAGATTGATTATCGGCGTCCAAATCCCATGACTAGTGCGCCTGATATTGAGAAGTTCAATGAATATCTGGAGAAGTCAAGGGTGTATACCTTTCTTGATGGACTTGACGATCGCCTGGACAGTCTTAGAGCCTAAGTGTTGCGACTAACATTGTTTCCCACAGTCGAGCAAGCTTATGGGTTAGTAAGAAGGGAGGTTTCAAGGCAAACTGTCATGCTGAAAAGCGAGGAAGGTACACATCAAAACTCTGTGGTTATGTATACTAAAGGGGTTTCTAGTGGCAATTATCAGGACAAGTCAAAACTGAAGTGTATCCAGTGTGGGAGAAGCGGGCATGTGCGTGACACGTGCTTTGAGATTGTAGGCTACCTCGACTGGTTCAAGGGAAAGAATGGGAAGCAACAAAGGATGTCTCAGGTGAATATAGCAGCCATCGGCACGGGCAGCGAGGCGAATGAGCACCATTCGGCTGACCATTTGGCTGGTTAGAGCCGAACAGATCCCCAAATGGCCAGTTCAGACAGCCAAACAGAGGGGGCAGAAGGCGGTGCGGGTCGGACGCAACTGTGTGCAGCCTGAGAATCCACCTCCAGTGAACAAGAAACATGTTTGGTAGGTAACACATCTATTTAAGGTATGTCTCTTCTCACAAGTCATAATTTGGATTGGGTAATTGATTCTGGGGCTACAGACCATATGACCTTTGACATAAAAGACTTCAAAAGATCCAGGGAACCAAGGGTGAAAAATATCTACAATGCAAATGGTTTTGAGTATCCAGTAAAAGGGGCAGGAGATGTAGAAATTCCACCTTCTTTAATTCTTCATAATACACTTCATGTACCTTCCTTGACAAATCGGTTGATTTCAATTGGACAAATAACAGAAGAATTGAACTGTGTGGTTCTCATGTTCTCTGATTTTTTCATTTTCTAGGATGTCCTCACGAAGGAGATCATTGGGCGTGGTACTAAAAGGGGTCGTCTGTATCACTTAGAAGACCTCAAGATTGGGAAAACTAACTTAGCTAGGAGAAGTTCGAACTTGGAAGAAAGGATTTGGACATGGCACAGGCGGTTAGGACACCCATCTTTTGGTTACATGAGAAAAAGTTTGCCTGATTTATTTTGTGGAATGGATTTATTTAAGTTTAATTGTGAAACTTGTGTAAGAGCTAAAAGTCACCGTGTGACATACAATATTAGTTTGAATAAATGTGATAAACCTTTTGATTTAATCCATTCTGATGTTTGGGACCCTTCTCCGGTTGAATCAATTTTTGGGTATAAGTACTTTGTCCTGTTTGTTGATGATTGCACTCGAATGACTTGGTCCTTTTTATTAAAAAGAAAAGATGAAGTGGAAGAAGTATTTAAGAATTTTCATGTTATGGTGCAAACTCAATTTGGGATAAACATAAAAATATTTAGAAGTGACAATAGAGGCGAGTTTGTGAATAGAAACCTAAAGAAATTTTTCAAGGAAAAAGGGATTATTCATGAAACAACTTGTGTGGCAACACCACAACAAAATGGGGTAGCTGAAAGAAAAAACAGACATGTTCTTAAAACTACTAGGGCATTGTTAATTGAAAATAATGTATCACAAAAATTCTGGGACTGTGTTGTCATGATGGCAGTATATGTGATAAATCGGTTACCCTCAGTGATCAATAAATTCCAAACACTCTTGAAGAAACTGAGCACTTTTACCTCTATCCCATCTATATTAAGTTTGCCACCAAAAACATTTGGGTGTGTGGCATATGTACATGTTCAGAAAAGTAATAGGACCAAGTTAGACCCATGTGCAGTCAAATGTGTATCCCTAGGCGTTGGAACCAACCAGAAGGGGTATAGGTGTTTTGACCCAAAATCTCAGAAATGGTATGTCACAAAGGATGTTACCTTCTTGGAAAATGAAAGTTTCTATTAAGACACCACTGTTTCATCTCAGAAGGAGAAAGAAAATGAGATAAATCAGTGGCATCACCAGGGGGAAGAAACATTTGGAGCATATGGTAGTTCAAACAACAGTGAACAACTAGAAATTGGCCATTCGGCCGACCATTCGGGCACCCATTCGGCCGAACACCTGGCCGAACAGAGAGGGGAACATCATCAATCAGTTGAATTTTTGGCTAAACAACTAAGAGAACTAGATCTAAGGGAGGAGCACGAAATACCAGAAGTGTATCAAGACAATTGGGACCCACAGGAAGAGGAACTGGATGAAGAAGTGATACAGACTGATCCAAGTCCACAATCCCATGCGTCTCCTGAGGGCACTCCTGAGGTAAGTATTTCTAACCCAAGATATGTTCTTCCACCGAGACACAACCGTGGTAAACCACCAAAAAGGTATGTACCTGAAGATGGTACGAGTAAAGAGGTCATATACCCAATTGCAAAT
The DNA here is from genome assembly GCA_027562975.1 of Rhynchospora breviuscula. NCBI lineage: Eukaryota > Viridiplantae > Streptophyta > Magnoliopsida > Poales > Cyperaceae > Rhynchospora > Rhynchospora breviuscula. The sequence goes on along the minus strand of CM050398.1, from coordinate 74,499,423 downwards.
TTTGTTACCACAAAAGGACTACCAGTACCACTAAGGAAGTTTAGTGACCAAATGTTGAATATACCTACACCTGAAAATGTGAATGAGGGTTTTAGTGATCCTAAATGGATAGGAGTCATGAATGAAGAGATGAAAGCACTCCATAAGAATGAAACTTAGACTCTAGAAAAACTGTCCAATGGTAAGAAACCAGTAGGATGCAGGTGGGTATTCACAATCAAGTATGGTGCAGATGGTAACATTGAAAGGTATAAGGCTAGGTTAGTTGCTAAAGGGTACACTCAAACGTATGGGATTGATTATCAGGAGACTTTTTCTCCTGTTGCAAAACTAAACACGATTCGAGTATTGTTGTCTCTTGCAGCTAATTTAGACTGGCCCCTCCACCAATTTGATGTGAAGAATACATTCTTACATGGAGACTTGGAAGAAGAAATCTATATGGAGCTACCACCAGGGTTTGATGAGCTGAGGGCATTCAACATGGAAAAAAAAGGCGGACAGAGCCTCTGTTCGGCTCACTGTTCGGCCAGGGACAAACCGAATGGCCAGCCGAACAGCAAGGAAAATGGTCCAGAAGCTAAGGTCTGCAAGTTGAGAAAGGCCCTGTATGGGCTGAAACAATCTCCACGTGCCTGGTTTGGCAGGTTTTGTCAAGCAATGAGAAAATATGATTTCACTCAAGAAGAATCGGATCACACTCTGTTTTATAAAAGAAGATATGAAAAATTAACTGTATTAATTATTTATGTTGATGACATGATAATAACATGTGATGACACAGAGGAGATCCAACGACTTGAAGGAAAACTTTCAAAGGAATCTGAGATGAAGAATCTGGGGGGACTGAAGTACTTTTTTGGAATTGAGGTGGCTCGATCTAGTGAAGGTATAGTTTTATCTCAGAGGAAATACATCCTAGACTTTTTGGCAGAAGTGGGTATGTTAGACTGTCGTCCTGCAGACACACCAGTGGTGCAAAATGAGAAATTGTGAGAGTTTCCTGATCAAGTACCAGCCAATAAGGAAGGATATCAGAGACTGGTAGGAAAACTGATCTACTTGTCTCACACACGACCTGATATAGGCTTTGCCGTGTGTCTTGTAAGCCAGTTCATGCACAATCCAAGTGAAGCACACATGGAAGCAGTAATGAGGATTATCAGATATCTGAAGGGAACTCCTGAAAAAGGAATACACTTCAAAAGGAATGGACACCTTGACATCATGGGTTACACTGATGCTGATTGGGCAAGTAGTATCTCTGACAGGAAGTCAACTTCAGGATACTTCGCATTTGTAGGAGGAAATCTTGTTACATGGCGAAGTAAGAAGCAAGGAGTAGTGGCTCTCTCAAGTGCAGAAGCAGAACTCATTGGTGTTGTTAAAGGCGTGTGTGAATTGTTATGGATAAGAAAACTCATGAGAGAACTTGGTTTTGAGTCAGGGGGAGCTATGACCTTATGCGTGGACAATAAGGCAGCAATTGATATGTCTCACAATCCAGTTCAACATGACAGGACCAAACACATTGGAGTCAATAGACATTTTCTCAAACAGAATATAGATCTTAAAATCATCCAGTTGAAGTTTGTGAAATCTGAAAATCAGCTGGCTGATATTTTGACTAAGGGAGTTACAAGCACTGCATTCAAGAATGTGATTAGCAAGTTGGGTATGACAGACCTGTACATACCAACTTGAGGGGGAGTGTCAGAATATGACCATTCGGCCAGGCATTTGGCCAGGTGTACAGCCGAATGGCCAGCCGAACAGGCTCCAATCTGGACGCGTTTTGTGAAAAAAGGAAAGGTCTTGGCAGCTCAAACTTGGAAAGAGGTACCTAGCACGTCCCTAGGTGTATTTGATATGTTTCCTTGTGTGAGGGCATAAAAATTGTAAAGAAATAAATGGGGAATAATTGAAAAGAGATGTGTGTCTCTATAGGATAGTTTTTCTATTTATGTTTTATATTCTCTATGTAATATTCAACCAGAAAAATCAATAAAAAGTGAGAGGCGTGTGTGCATGAGGACGTAGGCACCAAGTTGGTGCTGAACCTCGTTAGAATCGTGTGTCTCTTTATTGTTTTTTATTATTTTCTACAATCAGTGTTTTATTGTAATTTTCAATTTCATTATCTTATATGATAATAATAAGTAAAATGAAACCTATGGGAAAACTGAGAGCCTCCTTGTCTATTACCTGTCTTGTCATTTTGTTTCTTTTCTTCATCACTTGCTTCTTGCTCTGTCTTTCAAGATTATCGGGTTACCGGTTATGGGTATGATCTCGTATATAACATCCTTGAACCCGTCAAGGACTTAATGCAGCTGTTAATTTAATTCTCTAAATAATGAAATTGGAAATTAAAGTGTTGACCCGCTTGCAAAAATTGTCTGGTTGCATTAAGTAAAATATTACGTTAAGAAAATTGAATTCTCTACGAATCAATATATGAAAATTAAAGTGTTGATATCCGCTTGCAAAAACTATCTTCAGTAATTAATTTATTTATTATCATTTGAAGTAGCATGTACTTATTCATCTTACTTAATGCAGCTACGAGACCAAGGACCGATTGCATGTCAGAATCACTGATTCAAAACATCAGAGATGGGAAGTTCCACAATATGTCATACCTCGCGAACCAATTTCCACACACAGATTTATACTAGAAAGCAACCATACAGGATCCAAACCTCAAACCCAATTCCTCTCCTCAGAAAACTCCGACCTGGTTTTCACGCTCCATGGCACATCCCCAGCTCGGTTTACTGTTTCTCGACGCTCAACAGGAGATATATTGTTTGACACTTGGCCAAAAATTGTGTTCAAGGATAGATACTTGGAGATCACTTCTAATTTACCGGCTGAAAAATCAAACCTGTACGGTTTGGGAGAGCATACAAAAAGATCTTTTAGGCTAGTAACAAATGATACATATACATTGTGGAATTCTGATATACCAGCAGCAATGATTGATCTAAATTTGTACGGGTTACACCCATTTTACATGGATGTAAGGTCATATCCAAACACGGCAACACATGGTGTATTACTTTTGAATAGTAACGGGATGGATGCAGTGTATGGAGGGTCGTATATAACGTACAAGGTAATTGGGGGCATTTTCGACTTCTATTTCTTTGCGAGACCGACACCACTTGAGGTTGTGAACCAATACACGGACCTTATTGGAAGACCCGCTCCAATGCCTTACTGGTCTTTTGGTTAGTGGCATCTAATTTTTGCTCTTAATTTTAACTTGGGGCAATTTTTATAAGAAACAAGAACAAAGGGCTTGACATATCTTGTCCATGTTTTATAAAGGCATAATAGATGATCAAATCTAATTTGCAGGAGATTATCTTTTTTTATTAAATTTAGTATATTTCTATATGTTTTTAACAGGGTTCCATCAGTGCCGATATGGGTACAAAAATGTGTCGGATCTTGAAAGTGTAGTGGCAGGATACGCCAAAGCTAATATTCCACTGGAAGTGATGTGGATAGACATAGATTACATGGATGATTATAAGGATTTTACTCTTGATCCGATCAATTTTCCTCCTAAAGAAATGAAAAATTTTGTTGATAAACTGCATCAAAATGGGCAGAAATATGTTCTTATACTTGACCCAGGTAAAATCCAAATATACTGAGATAAGCACTGATCACAAGTATTAAGTCCCCTTGTCTATTGAGATTACTCGCACTTTTTTTTTTTTTTTTTTTTTTTTGAAACAAGATATATAACAATATCTTGTCACCTTTTATTATTAAAAGCTTAACAAGAATATAATCACATGTTAACAAAAGCTTACTGAAAAAGACTACATGTTGAAACCTACGAACCCAATGCAAGTTACATTTCCACAACCTTGCTCAAGCAAAGGTACAATAATAAAATTTAAAATAAAAAGATCCTCAATAGAAGGCCTAGAATTAGCACCATCTTGGAAGTTGGTTAAATCGGACTGCGATCTTCTTCCATCTGGTTTAATATGAGCAAAAAGATTAATTTTTTTCATTTAGGATTTTCATTTTCAGAACTTAGTTTGAGTTGTTGTCATGCTTAATTGGCGTTGTTTTAGCTACAGAATATCATTCTCTAGATAAATATAGTATGTCACATTTTGGGAACAAAACCATTTATTTAGAGAGGTATAGTCCATTGTGTTATGTACCGTTTGTCTTTCTTACACGCCCAACGAAAATTTAATACGTTACCTCTTGGATAACAACCTGGTCACCATGTACTTGACTCCCACATTCATAAATATACTAGAGGTTATTATTTCTGCAATCTATTATTATATTATGATATCCAAAACCGGTAGGATTTATCCTCCATCTATGTACTATCAGCCTACATTTTGATGCCTCCAAGACACTGCAAAATAAGACAATCAGACAATAATACAAATCTCTTTCTCTATTATTTCTACAGTTTTTACAATCTACATGTATCCTACAATGATATATTTCCCTGGTCTTTCTCTTTTGTAGGTATTGGTACAAATGAAAGCTATGCTACCTTCTTACGAGGATTAGAACACGATGTATTCCTAAAATGGAATGGGACAAACTACCTTGGAGAGGTCTGGCCTGGACCCGTCTACTTTCCAGATTTTCTAAAACCGGCTGCAGTCCATTTTTGGGCCCGTGAAATATCTATCTTTCGGAAAACCCTGCCGGTCGATGGTCTATGGATAGACATGAATGAAATATCAAATTTCATTGATCCTCCTGTATTGAGTTCCCTTGATGACCCGCCTTACAAAATCAATAACTCTGGCGTGTTTCGACCCATCAACAACAAAACTGTACCCGCATCCGCAATCCACTATGGCAATGTAACTGAATATGATGCACATAATCTACATGGATTATTGGAGACCAGGGCTACTAATTATGCACTGATAAATGATACTGGTAAGAGGCCATTTGTTCTTACCAGGTCAACGTTTGTCGGGTCTGGCAAGTATGCGGCTCACTGGACTGGTGATAATTTAGCAAGATGGACCGATTTGCAATACTCTATCCCGAGTATTCTTAATTTTGGAATGTTTGGTATTCCAATGATCGGAGCAGATATATGTGGCTTCGGTGGTGACCCCACAGAGGAGCTTTGTAGTCGTTGGATTCAGGTATATGAATTTAATGAACAAATTTTATGTGATTCAATTGTGTTATGGACTTGCATTTCCTACTCGCAAGATTTACTATAATTGTCGTCTTTGAAGATTTGATCTTAAAAATTAATTACTATTCTCTATTTTAAAGCTCGGTGCATTCTATCCATTTTCGAGGGGCCACTCTGCAATCGGTACAGTCCGACGCGAGCTCTACCTTTGGGAATCTGTTATGAGATCAGCAAAAAAGGCTCTGGGTCTTCGCTACCGTCTCCTACCATATTTCTACACACTTATGTATGGGGCTCACATGACCGGTGTGCCAATTGCAAGGCCTCTTTTTTTCTCCTTCCCACAAGACACCAAAACATATGACATAAATGCACAATTCTTATTAGGCAGAGGTATCATGATATCACCGGCACTCAAACCGGGAGAAGTAAAGGTTGATGCGTATTTCCCGAAAGGGAGGTGGTTCAACCTATTTGATTATGCACAAACCGTTCATGAAGATAATGGTGCATATTCAACTCTTGATGCCCCAAAAGATACAATCAACGTGCATTTGAATGGAGGCAATATAATTCCAATGCAACAGGAGGCATTAACAACAGAATTGGCCAGAAAGAGTGGTTTTGAGTTCTTGGTTGCATTTGGTGAAGAGAGGAATGCAAGTGGTGAGTTGTTTTTGGATGATGGCGAATCAGTGGAAATGGCGGGAGACGGGAATGATTGGACCTTAATTAGTTTTGGAAGTAAGGTAGTTGAAGGCAGTGAAATTAGGATTTCGTCAAAAGTGATGGATGGAGGAAATGGTTTTGGCAAAGATTTGGTTGTCGAGAAGGTGGTTTTCTTGGGTTTGGATTTTGAACTGGAGGTAAAAGGGGTTTCAATAAATGGAAATTATTCGAATGTGAAGGTTGAGTATGAAAAGAAGGGTGGTTTTGGAGTTTTGGAGATCCAAGGGTTGAAGCAATTAATTGGAGAGGAATTTGAGATTAAAGTTGAAATAAAATAAGACAATAGTATTATGTGATGGATTTTATAATGTGTACTAGAATAATGGAGGACCATGAAATTTTTATTCCAAATTGAACTAGACCAGAATCCGCTCTTCACGGTCAACTCTTCAACTGAATGTGCGGCTCGGTACATACGTATACGAGATTTTTCTAGCGACGGATTTCAATTCGGTAGCCAAACCAAATAACCATTTCTACCTACTAAAACATGAACTGAATTGGACTATAAACTAGCTCATTATTTTGCATCCGTGAAATAAAATGAGACAATATCAAAACTTTAGCAGCACAGAAATTAAGTGTATCAAAGAAAATTTGTTCACAAGTCTTCTTATCTTATTAATAAATCAGTTACCTTCTTTTCATTTATCCAGTACGGTGGCAAACATATGTACATGTCCTACCAATAGATTTGCCATAAGAAAAGAAAAGAAAAGAAAAAAAAAAAAAATCTTTTACAGTCTCAACTAGAAGCTTGGTTATCCTTTTTGTACACTTCTTCCAGGCATTCCTTTGCTCTGTGAACTTTTGACTGTAGATAGAAGCTCCCATTCTTTGCATTTTTCTCAAACAAGTTATCATACCTCTGGAAAATAATTTTGTAAGTTTGTAAGAACCACAATATCCCACAACACAAAACTGATTATGCTACAATACTACTTGTTTGGAAAATTCTAATTTCGAAGTAGCAATCACACCAGATAATCTGCATGACATATACCCCTTCGTATTGGTACTCAACCATAGATCAGATTCCAAGTTTCATCTTTTGCATTGTGTATTTCATGTTGCCATATGTGATGGAAAGATTTATTTGGTCATTCTTGTTTAGATTTGTAGAAGACACCATTGATGTGCTGGAAGAGAGAGAGAGAGAGAGAGAGAGAGAGAGAACCTGTAAGATCTCTTCCCAAGAGGATTGTTCAGAGACGCCCAAAATTTGTCTGGCTTCTTGCTCAGTCATGGCTTTGCTAGCTCTTCTTATGTTATTTATTGTCTCATGAGCAACACCGGATTTATTAGCATCTAAATTTTATTAAAATAAAAAAATTATAGAGGACAAAAGCATGGCAACTTAATAATAAAAATAGTAATAACGGAAGCTATTTTACATTGCTTGAAACATAATACTGATAAATTATTGAAAAGAAAAAAAGAGAGATGCATTACTCTAAACCAATTACTTTCTTAATGATATTGGATTCCCCCAAGAAAAAAAAGAGAGAGAGATAGAGTCATCTCTCTCATTTAAGTAAATTGTATGTATTTGTTGCATCACATAAAATTGGAATACAATATTGATAAATTGTTTTTTAAGTCAGGATTAATAAATGCAAACTGGGGATTTGGGGTGGGGGGGAGGGATCAGGGGATGGTATCAGCTATTTGAAGCACAGTGCGCAATCCCATTCTGCAAACTTGGTTCATTACCCTTGTTTACATTCAATAGATGCAAACTTCCAAGTTTACTAATTTTGATTTAAAAAAAAAAAACAATTTTGAAAATTTTGGTACATACCCTAAAATTTCTAAATTTCAGCTACATGAAAAAGTGAAATTATGCCTTGATCACTCAGGTTTGGCTATTTGGTTTTCATTATAAGTGATCAATAAAATGCTATAAATTCTCAGAAAAATAATAAGGTTTCTCAAAAAAAATAGGACTTACTGTCAAGGGCCTTGCGATATGCCTGGAGGACAGCTCTTCCCAATATTCCACCACCAACAACAATTAAATTTGCAATAAGTTTGGCAGCCTACGACAAAAAAAAAAAAATACAATATGTTTATAACAAAATCAGTATTGAAATTCATAATATCCTTTGGAAACACTAATAATAAATAACAAGCATTCTAACAGTTACGACTTATATCAACAATAGAGATCCTTTTAATTTCCAGTGTATACTAATTAAATGTAAGAAAAAGAAGAAAATAATTCACTAAGAAGCATGTCTCTCCTAAGAGAATTGATTCGGACACCCCTTCATTTAGTCCGAACATTCCTAAATTTTCAGAATGACAAATTCAACGTTTCTATTAGAACACTCCGCTCCAAACTAAAATGCATTATTTCTTCATCAAGATCTGAACTGAAAAACTACCAATTTCTTCTCTAGACTGTGCTACTTCGTTGCAAGCCTTGTGCACAAGGTGTGCTTGAGTGCATCGATTTGATTTTGTTTGGATTGAGAGTTTTGGAATGGTGGTGGTCCGTGGGTGCAGGTCAAACTATTTTAATAGAAATTTCCAGATAAGCAAATACTTTCAAATATGCAGGGTAATTTGGTCCGAAAAACTTTTTAGGGTGATAGGACTTAATCGAGGGGTGTTCAAATATTTACTAAGTTAAAGTATTTCTTAAAGATGATCCTTAAATCCAAATCCATTAAATGGAAAGAAAACAAAAAAAACTCATATATGTTTGGTTCAATGGTGAACTAGCAGTTCATAAACTAAGTACGAACAAGCACAACCAAACAAGCCCACGAACAAGGAACTGGGTTAATTCCCAGTTCTTTGAAAATCGGGGAAATGAGAACAAAGAACAAGAACTGGGTTTAATCCCCAGTTACTTGTTTGGTCTCCCACTTCCAAACATACCCTTCAATTGATCTGAATTTAATACTGAGCCATCCCAACATAATTCAAACCAAATTCATATGGTGGTACCGGAATTAAAAATATCCATGTCAGATGCCTCAGCAAGCAATATTTACTTAAAATTATGACTCTCCTCCTACTAAAGCAAGCAATAAACAGATCATTGTTGCTACCATGAGTTGGAAACCTATCTCCAGGCAGCCCAAAATCCGATTAGTAAGCTATTTTCCAAGCCGATTGGCAACGATTTGGGAGGGAAAAAAACGCTTGAAACAGCATGAATTGGAAGAGACTTACCATCTAAATTACGCCGATTGTTCCTTTCTTCTACTTTGTTCGCGTACCGACTGATTCCTCCGATTCGATTTCTTCAGCGATTCTTCCTTCAAAGGTGGTTGTCTGTCACGCCCTTGATTGGTAAATTAGAACTAATTTGGGAGAAAACAGAAGAGAGAGAGAATGAGGAAGAGAGAATCAAAGATAGAGATTTTATTTGAGTTTTTTCCTGAAAAATACAGAGCTTTCCTCCAGCGGGTTATAACCACTCTACAATTATTCCAAAGACTAATCCCCACTCTTAATTTTTACTATCCTACTTACAGACCAATCAAAATGATACACGTCATCTATTCTTTTAATTCTATTCCTACTGCTTATGTAAACTACCCATATCTCTTCAGTAAGCGCGTATCTTGAGACCATCCCTGCTGTCCACTTCCAACGCCGTTTGTTTTATTCTTGTGGGTCCTTGTGACTTAACACCCCTTCTGACGGAGTACCTCTCTTCTGTCCCGTGTCTTTGTTGACTGGGTCAATAGTTCCAACGGTCACCCCCAATTGAGAAATGGAATGTGACATTCCCTCCCCGATGAAATTATCCTTGTCCTCAAGGATTGCTGTTGGATACTTTTGTTTAATGACATCGTAATCTTCCCAGGAAGCCTCCTCAGGTGGTTGATCTTGCCACTGAACTAAAATTTGAGGAATGGGTTCATTGCGTCTCTTAATCAGGCGCCTTGCTAAAATCGCTGCAGGAGTTTTTGTCAGTGGGCTGGTGGTACCAATGAGCGGTACATGAGGAGCAACTGCCTGGCCTGTACCAACCCTTGCTTTCAGTTGCGAGACATGTATTACTGGGTGAATCGATGAGTTGGCAGGTAAATTTAATTTATAGGCCACTGTACCCACTCTCTGTAGGATTTCATATGGCCCATAGAATTTAGGGTTGAGCTTGCTATGTGGAGTACCGGACACAGAAAGTTGCCTGTATGGCTGGAGTTTCAAATACACCCAGTCCCCTTTGCTAAATTGTCTTTTCACTCCTTTTTGAATCTGCAAACTTCTTCATCCTTTCCTGTGCCTTGATGAGTTGGCTTTTCAAGTTGATTAACATAGTTTGCCTCTGCCTGAGCAAGTCATTAATTGATTCAATGGAACTCCTTGGAGCTGACCCAAGAGCTAATGTGGGAGGGTCATAACCATACAATGCCTTGAAGGGAGTAGTGTGAAGTGAGCTATGAAAATTGGTGTTATACCAATATTCTGCTAGTGGGACCCACTTAACCCACTTCTTCTGTTGTTGAAAAACCATACTCCTTAAATATGTTTCCACACACTGATTAACTCTCTCCACCTGTCCATCAGTCTGGGGATGGTAAGAGGTGCTCATATTGAGTTGTATCCCTAACTTTCTCATGAGCTCTTTCCAGAATTGGCTAGTAAAAACTGGATCTCTATCAGACACAATGCTCACAGGGAGACCATGGAGTTTATAAATATTCTCCAAAAATAATTGAGCTACAGAAGATGCAGTGTAAGGATGGGCCAGAGGCAGAAAATGGCCATACTTGGTCAATCTATCAACCACAATTAATAATACTTCTTTACCCTCAGATTTAGGCAACCCAGTTATAAAATCCATACCTATGCTATTCCAAGCCTCAGGAGGAATAGGTAGAGGTTGGAGCAAGCCAGGAATGGAGATGTGTTCAGGTTTGGTTAATTGACAGGTTTCACATCGTCTGATGAATTCCATGACTTGTTCCTTCATGGCAGGCCAGTAGAATAATGCCTTGAGTCTCTTGTATGTAACCAATGATCCTGAATGGCCCCCCATATTAGAATTGTGAAATTCATGCAATAGTTTGTCCCTCCAGTCATGTGCAGCCCCAATGCACATCCTTCCCTTGTATCTGACTATTCCTTGGTGTTCAGTCAGATGGTGAGAATCAGTAGTGCCTGCTAACATTTTCTTTTTTAACCCCATAATCCAGTCATCATTCTCATAACTTGCCAGCAATTCAGTGATCCAGTGAGGGACTATTTCAGACACCATACACAATTCAGAGGGAATGTCATCAGATGGACCATTTTGCCCCTCTCTTCTAGACAAGGCATCAGCCACCACATTGCTTGCACCCTTCTTATACTCAATTGTATAATGTAACCCTAACAGTTTACTCAAGCTTTTGTGCTGCATGGCAGTGTTGACTCTTTGCTCCAGTAAGTGTTTTAGGCTAATATGATCAGTTCTAATCACAAATGTGTTGCCTAACAAATAATGTTTCCACTTAGTGACAGCAGAGACTAAGGCCAACAATTCTTTCTCATATGTAGAGAGGCCTTGGTTTTTGTAGCCCAAGCCTTTGCTGAAAAAGGCTATTGGTCGTTTTTCTTGCATAAGCACAGCCCCAATTCCATGTTGGCTTGCATCAGTCTCTATAACAAACTGTTTGGTGAAATCAGGTAAGGCCAGTACTGGGGCTTGACTCATGGCAGACTTCAGCTGTTGGAAGGCCAGCTGAGCAGTATCATTCCAAAAGAAAGCATCTTTTTTAAGTAAGTCAGTTAAAGGCCTGCTAATCATACCATAACCTTTGATGAATTTTCTGTAGTAACCAGTTAGGCCCAAGAAACCCCTCAGTTGCTTGACTGTCTTTGGTGTAGGCCAGTCAGTCATGGCTAACACTTTGCTAGGGTCAGTAGCCACACCTGTCTCAGATATGATATGGCCAAGATATTCTACTTCTCTAGCTCCAAATACACACTTGCTTAATTTAGCAAACAATTTATTATCCAGAAGAAGTTGAAGTGCAATGGAGAGGTGTTGTTTGTGTTCCTCTAAGGAAGTGCTATAAATCAGAATATCATCAAAGAAAACCAGAATAAACTTTCTCAGGTGTGGTTTGAAAATGGAGTTCATGAGAGCCTGGAATGTTGCAGGGGCATTGGTGAGGCCAAATGGCATCACAGTAAACTCATAGTGCCCCATATGAGTTCTAAAAGCAGTCTTAATGATGTCTGATTCAAACATTCTAATCTGATGGTAGCCAGATTTAAGATCAATTTTAGAGAAGAACTTGGCCCCATGTAGCTCATCAAGGAGATCATCAATTATTGGAATGGGGAATTTGTTCTTTATAGTATTGTCATTCAGCTTCCTATAATCCACACATAACCTCCAAGTCTGGTCTTTCTTCTTTACTAGCAAGATTGGTGAAGCAAAAGGGCTAGTAGAAGCTCTAATGTAGCCAGAAACTAACAATTCCTCCACAATTTTTTCTATTTCCAATTTTTGGAAATGAGAAAATCTGTATGGTCTGATGTTAACTGGTAAAGCATCAGACTTGAGGGGTATCTGATGATCAATAGATCTAACAGGAGGGAGAGAGGAAGGATTAGAGAATACCAGCCCAAATGAATTGATCACTTCCTGTAACTGAGGCAAAATGTGTGGTGTATTATCTCTCCCAGCTGAATCATGGTTGTGAGACTCCATTTGAGTGAGGAATAGCTGAGCTACAATAATATCACTGCCCTTCTTCTGCTCTTTACTGAGGCATATTTCCCCATGGCATAATTTAACTTCAGCTACTTCTTTCTGAACTTGAAGTGAAATTTCTTTATCAAGGTATGTGAGTTTCACCAAGCCCTGAACACAGTCAATCACCATTGGGCCCACCTTTGCTATCCAATCCATTCCCAGAATAATATCATATCCTTGTACCTCTAGCACTCTAAATTCACCTTCAAACTCATGGTTTTGTAACTGGAACTTCAATGGTTGACACTTGAGATCAGACAGTAACTTAGAGCCACTTGCAGTTTTGACCAACATGGGATGAGATGTGACAGTAGGAATCTTATTTAGGTGCACAATAGATGGGTGTATGAAAGAGTGGGTACTACCACTATCAATTAGGGCTAGAATAGGGAGCTTTCTAATGAACCCTTTGAATTTCAGGGTATGGGAGCCATACAAGCCCTGTGGGGAACACATGGAGATATCAGCATGCTCATAGCTCTCCTCCATCAATTCTTGAATGTGAATGCCTGGATCAGCACCCTCCTCAGCAGGTGAACACTCCCCTTCATCTAATTCACTAGCTTCCAATAAATGAAGTTTTTTCTTTTGACATTTGTGCCCCTGGTGATACTTCTCTCCACACCAATAGCACAATCCCAGCTTTCTCATGTGGTCAAATGTCATCTTAGTAGTGTCTTGGGAAGTAGATACTGGCTTGGTATGGGGGTAAACAGAAAGTGGGGGTCTTTTCTCATTAGTGTCAGGTAACTTCAGAAATTTAGTGGTATTGTTAGTTGGAAACATGTGCCTGACTTGCATTCTGCCCCTTTTTTCCTGGCCTTTGTAATTATCAGAATCAGTCTTGGGGTCACCAAAAGTGTGATCAAGATTTCTTCTTGATGATTGGGGAGGGGTCTTGGTAATGCCCCCACCTGTGCCAGTTGGTGTGGCAGTAGCTGTTAGTGGTGGAGAGTTGGGGGTTTGTGTTTGGAGAAATTTAGAAAACATTGTTTCCAATGAGTCAATTCGGCCCCCAATGTGTAAGGTGGAGTTGTTGCTTGAATCTTTCATTGCCAGCAATTCCTGACGCATAGATGCCAAATGGGTCTCCATGGCAGCCGTGACTGCTGCATTGATCTGAGAAGAAAGCTCACCAGTGCCAGAATCATGGTTGTCTTTCTTGGGCGGCATACTAACCGTGAAACTTCTTGAACTTCTGAAAGTTCTATTTTGCAATCCCAGATGTAATCGGAAGGCTCTGATACCACTTGTCACGCCCTTGATTGGTAAATTAGAACTAATTTGGGAGAAAACAGAAGAGAGAGAGAGAATGAGGAAGAGAGAATCAAAGATAGAGATTTTATTTGAGTTTTTTCCTGAAAAATACAGAGCTTTCCTCCAGCGGGTTATAACCACTCTACAATTATTCCAAAGACTAATCCCCACTCTTAATTTTTACTATCCTACTTACAGACCAATCAAAATGATACACGTCATCTATTCTTTTAATTCTATTCCTACTGCTTATGTAAACTACCCATATCTCTTCAGTAAGCGCGTATCTTGAGACCATCCCTGCTGTCCACTTCCAACGTCGTTTGTTTTATTCTTGTGGGTCCTTGTGACTTAACACCCCTTCTGACGGAGTACCTCTCTTCTGTCCCGTGTCTTTGTTGACTGGGTCAATAGTTCCAACGGTCACCCCCAATTGAGAAATGGAATGTGACATTGTCAATGGCGATCGATGAGAGATTAGAGCCGTAGTGCGAAGGATGCCTCCGTGCGAAAGAAACACGAAGATACCACAAAGTTCTCTACGAAGAGAGGAAAAATAGAAATTTTTGGGCTTAAAGTATCTGAAACTACAGTTTTGAGTTTTCGTTTTAAAAAATGTACAATTATGTATAAAGGAACCTTCCATTTATAGAGAACAGCCCATATAACAAATAAGTGTTTCAACAGCCCAAGTAACAGCCCAAAAAGCAGGTGCACTTGTATCCACAGCCCAAATATTCATAGAGGTAGCTTCAATTGAAGATTGAAGCCTGACATGCGTACTGTTACTACTTATCTCTTTTGTTCTTGATCCACATGGAGTACGAAATTCTGAACAAGTGGATTTTTTGAGAAATATTTAACTTTGGAGATACTGGTCAAATATTCCACATTGACCACTATTTAATGCTCAATTATTAAGTTTGGAACAGTGTTAAGATATGAGTGTTAGGATAGATAACATCCTTACATGGTTCCAATACGTGTTATTAGTTTAATTGCACAAGTTGGAATTTCCGTAATGAGTATAAATTGGGTCTGAGGCCTATCAAGTATTTAGTTTATTCACACAAGTTCTTTATACTGGGTATGACTTTTATTAGCTTCTTAAGGTATCTACTGAACCTTATAATCCATGCCAGTATATTTGCCCCCTTCAAAAAATTCATTCACTCACACAATAATCATCATAATTTCAACAAATACATTCTGCAACAAGAGAACAAATGCAATATTTTTTAAAAAATGACGAAAGTTATCACTTATCACAATGTCCTTCTATTTTCTAACTCTTTTTTGTTCTGAAACAACAAAAACACAAGATCTTTCCTCTGTATTTCTTCCAGCTGGTAATGAACAAATGATAAAGAGAGCTACTGTGGCATGTTCTTTTCATAATTGCTAGTCAACATATTATATGAGAACAAGAGCACATGAGGACAACCTATTATAGATCCAACTCGGAGTAAATGGCATGCTAATTAAGCCAATGTATACCACTTGCGCATAAATTAGTACACAAGCATGATTGCTTGGATCTAGGACTCAAATAATTAAGTAATACATTTAATGAACTAAGATACTAATTGGTGGGCCTAAAGGAATTCATGTGCTGTGAGTTGTGCCTTTTCTCTCTCATCTCCTTTGCCACCCATTTCTGAAACCAATTGCACATGAATCGTTTGTACAGAGTTTCAATAAACAGTAAATATTCCCCCTCCCTCTTTTTGGCCCAAAATATCTCAGTAGTGCTAATAACAAAACCTTACTATAGTTTTTCATTAATTCTAGTGCGACTATATATCTAAAAGGAGCTGCATATATATTATTGGAAGAGTTATTTTTGTTTGATAAAAAAGATATATGAAATTTATCATAGCTACAAGGTGTTAGGTGTGATATGTTGGTACAAGAATTCAGTTCAAGAAAAGAGTATACTCTGGTATAATATGAAATCAAATGCTCTTCTCCATGCAAATAGCGCTCTGAAGATTCATATTGAACTGGCGGAGGTGTGCAGTACTTTTTTGTATATTTTATTCTTACGGTTTAATTGTCTTTTCAAAGTCTTGATGAATTATTGTTAGCTCAATCAGTATGATTACTTACAATGACATTATATATTAAATACTGATGTAGAATAGTGTAAAGTGATGATTCAGTACTCGTCATATTATTAAAATAAAATTAAGACCGTCTAAGTTTGATAGTTAGCTATGTGTAGCTTTCAATAATCTCTCTTGAAATGTTCAATACCAAGGGCTTCATCAAAATAATAATATATATATTTGTCAAATACGGAGAAGAAGATAATCTTCGTTTGGTTGATTTCTCTGACTTTCGATTTTTATTTTAAATGATTCAAGATAACAAGTAGTCTTAAATTAATTATGCCAAAAAAAATTAGAAATACAGTACCGTTTGTATTTTTATTATTAATATAACTATATTTTCTTCACACGGATTTTACTATTGACGATCCTGTACCCTTTACTTTTACATATATTCTATCCTTGTTACAAAAAAGCAATATATATTTGTTGCATTTGTTAAAGTGCCCCTTACTTAGTGTTATTGGTCCTACTACTCTATATTTCATTGCCTTTTCTTTTAGCTTATGTGCTTTATAGGAATGATTCTAGTTCCCTTAATCGGTTCTCCATTTAGTTTTTATAAAGACATCATGCATGGAAAAATATTTTCCTTCTCTTCTTTTGTCCCTTCATATCAGTATATCACCCACAATCTATACTTCATGAGATCCATTACTGTGTGGAGGAGCACAATAGTGTAATACATGATAAATCAGTTAGGAAGTTGAAAAAGGAGCTTAAATATCAGTACTCAAGGCGACACTTATGATATATCCCCCTTTTCATTCCTTTTTTTCTCTTAAATTGATCAATGAGATTAATGAAAGCTGGATTAATAAGCTTTTGTTATTTTTATTTTAGTTTCCTTTTTTTTTAAAAAAATAATAAATAAAATGCTCCAAAAAATCACAAAGCACATTTCGCATAAATGTGCCTCGAAAGCACTTCTATATTCACACAACACAACACAACACAAAGAGACTTATTTTTTTTCACGTCTTCATGAACAAACGAACTGCAGTTGATATATCTTCAACGTTGCCATTCTTTCCTGCATTGATCGAAAGTTCCACATTCAAAGCCTAATTCTATTACAAGTCTTGTAAACAACCCAAAATAACCTTAGATTATTCACTCCTTGTAGAAACTATGTACAATAATCCAAGTTAATCAATCATTCTTTAATTTTCGTCCCTTCTTTTTCAGTACTATATACAAAGCCTAGATAAATCCAAAGTTATCAGCCAAAGCAAATCCTAAAACAATTCCTGCCGGACTAAATCAAGAGTTTACTCCAATCAATCCACAGGCTCAACTAGAGTTTTAAACTTTCAATACGAAATCATCGCTCGATTCCCGCTCTTAATTATTAACATGTATTCAACAAATGTGAAAGTCCATTTTCCACTAAGTAGTTTTCAATCCCTCCTTGGCCAAAGTTTTGAGGAGATTCTCTTTTTATAGCACCATCGAACCTAGAGAACTGGTTCAAGATTTTGTTTGGACCATCTACAATCGGTAGCGACGGTACGTGGCTGCTGCTAGTTGGCATAGCACTTTGAAGAAGTGTGGAGAAGCAGGGCACTTGCTCATACCCTTCATTGCTTCGTGGCTGTGGTTGGTCAAAATTTATGAATGTCGTGTCAACAAGGGCTGGGAGAGAAGTCGAGGTCGTCTCAGTCAGGTAGCTGCTCTCCATTGTTGGTCTGTTAGAGACAGCTATGGTACTACGACTCTTGTAGAAAACACGGCATAATACCCAATCCTCCTATTTTGAAAGAAGAAAACAAGAAAGATTAATCTTTAGAGTAAGTTCTAAAAGAATATATATTAATATTTTTTGGGGATTTCCGTATAGTTAAGTTACATGGAATTAGTGACATGAGGTTGATTTAACAAGCTATAATAGATACGAACATATGGCCATTATGTAAAGGTAATGAACGTAGTTGCCTTGAGATTTTTAATTGCTGAGCTTGTTAAATAAAAAATGTACTATCCACTTTGTTAATAAATGTACAATTCTATGTTATTCCCTTTTACCAGGAGTCATATTCCACACGACAGGTATAAAATGAAGCCAGATGCTGAATACTACTCCTTGCATGAGGATTAGGATAATTATATTGTTGCTTATTTTCCCAATCCTACGTACTAAAACTAGAAAAAAACCTTCTTAACTCTGTTTTGGTAGCGGTCAGGAACTTCAATAGGTTTTGGCTGGGGTTTGCTTTCTCATTCCTTCTACTTCTTCTTTATTTCCCATTATTTCTTTTATTTTATAGATTAAATTGCTAGTGCTACTTAAAGAACAAGGGGAAGGATGTAAATTCTTAATTAGCATACACTTGATCATTAGAAAATAGAAGAAAACTCAGACTCGCAGTGAGAAATGTAATTCCTAAACTTGCATGAGTTTGATTAACAGATATAGAAGAAAACTTGGACTTGAAGTTAAATTTTAAAAGGAAAATTAGGTCCAGTCAACACTGTTTGTATTTGTTTTTATTTAGTATACACATTGTGGGCGTCGTCTGTATTTTGTAGAATTGTAGTTGATGTCAAAAGAGATCTTGTTTTCTTGATAAGGATGTAACAAAGTAATTAAAAATAAGATTTAGAAGGCTAAAGTATTGAAAATAGACCAGGCAGTTTGTCTTAGTCTTGAATGAATGTTGATAATATTATTTTGATATATATGAACAAAATTTTATTTTCTAAACATATGTAGCTGGCAAAGATAGTGACTTCATTTTATACAAATATGCATAAGATGAAAAATATTAGATGCAATATAATTGTCTTAGTTAAACTCGTCTCCAATCAAGTTTGTGCACATGAGACATTTAATTAAACAGAACTAGAAGCAGGACAACTCCATTCTCTAAACAGGATGAAGAGGATCTAGTTGTAAGGATCTCTACCATATGTCATGCGAAGGCTTTCATATTACAAAGAACTCACATGATCGGCTTTGATTGAATCCAAAACCACATGCTTTTATTTTTTTCTTCACAGAAAAAGTAAGCATAGACTATAATATAGACTTCAATATATGCTTATGAAATTGGTATCTACTGCATCATATCAATTCAAAAGACAGCTCATTATCTGCGTTGAGATGAAATACAACTAGCACACATACGTGGAAAATTTAGACACCAAGTAGTAGTCTTTATTTTCAGTCAAATATCTATATCCCTTTGAATAACTCAAATGTTCATATTAGGTTTCTAATATTGACCCTAAATTACTGCCGCTTTATTTATAAAAATCATTGAAGATTAGTACGTATTGATCTCTTTGTACTGTATAGCTGTTACTAGAACCATGAACCACTTCTAATATAGATCTTCTAACTAAAATATTTACTTTGCTAACGTGGAAAATTTGTGTACATAAAGTAAATTTTTTTCCGTAACTTATCTAAAAAAAAAATAAAAGAGAATATAGAAGCAACTAAATGATTTTTCTTTATTCTAACACTTTGAATGGTGCATAGGACGAATTTTCATGTAGTCTACATAAAACTATTATATACACTAAAATTCCACAATTTTTTTTTTTTTGTAAAATGACAAGAAAACTGATGTTAATTACCTTGAAGAATTTTGTTGGGTCGCCTTGCCCTTCTCGGCGGAACTCATGCGTGACCCAGTCAGTCTTCTTCCCCTTTGGTGCTCTTCCTTGATAAAACACAAGCGTCTTCCTCATGCCAACAGGCACCCCTTTGCGGCTAACTTGACGATCTTTTCCTGTTGCCTTCCAATATCCTGACTCAGTTGCTCTATTGGTACGCTGCCCGGTTGCATACTTTCGGTCCCGCAGGCTGTAGAAGTACCACTCCTTGCCTCCCACACATGCCTCAACTGCATAGAGAGCAAAATGAAAAATAAGTTATAAGTTGTATTGTACTTGGTATATTTCCCTGAATTGCTCAATCCTTGTTGCAACCAGATTTTCAAGAATAATTTTATTAATTTTTTTCATCAACTTCCTTTTCAACAATTATATGAATTATGCCTCTTGTGATTCAAATTCTTCCTTCATTTATTTTATAAATTTATAGGAAATAAATAATTAAAGAAACCAGAAATCCTTTCCATATTGCAAAAAAAGAACCTCACATAGTTGTTGCTCTGTTGGGAAAAATGCAAATTAATTTGGAAAAAGCGGAATTAATCCAACCTTTTTGAATCTTGATAAGAAAGGAACAAAGCATATTTCCTAGCAAAGTACCATATAAGATATCTCTCTGTCCTTTTCCGAAATTGAATTGTTAGCATTTCCATCAATAGGCAACGGGAAGGTCCGTTCCCTTTTAGGTTGGTTTGTCCCCCATCTAATTTTGGTTTCCGTAGAGTAGAATTGGCTAAGGGTTTTTTTTTTTAAACCTTTATGGCATCTACTGATGATGTATATATGAGTTACAAGTCATTGCTCATAAGCTTACTCGTAAAAGAGAAGCTTTCATTGTTTTCTATCTGTAAGAAAGATTAATGAAGAATGGATATGTGATGCAGGGATTTATTGCATAATAGTATATTCAATAAAAACCACAGAAAAACCAATTTTCTTTATAAGGGGATGTAAAGTGGGCACGCCTTCATGTTAAAATGATGACACTTGTAAGAGGTTGAGAAGGCCCCATACTCTTTTGGAGAAAGGAATAATTTTCTGTTATTTTGGGATTTTTTGAGGAAAAAGCCAAAATAAGAGAACAAGACGTGTGAACTTGTTCTCATTAAAACTTGATGCTCGACTTGTAGTTGTAGCCTGGGAACTTGCTATTAAAGAGAGAATGAAATTGGGTTTTCTGTGGCTCTGACGTGCTTTCTAGCTTGGCAAGTACCTACTTCCAAAGAAAACCAGGAAGAAGATAAAATTGAAATTTATAAGTTTTGGAGAGCAAACTGGAAAAAAAAAAAGTTATAATGGATAACTTTTCTCACAAGCTTGCAAAGAAAATAATTGTAAATTGCAAAAGAGAAGAAACAAAGCAACGCATGTACATGAGGTTACTTTCTGAAAATTGTCTTCTATCAAAGGTCTCTTAAATTAGTTTTCTTTTCAAAAATTGAATATTACGAGCAATAGGGTCCTAAAAGCAATTTATCCGTGCTTTTGATCTAATTGAAAGGTACAAAAAGACCGAGCTATCAGACTAAACAAAACAAATTCTCCATAAAAGATGGCCCATCAATTGGACATCAGATTAAATTAAAAGCAGATCGATCAAGTTGTACTAGTTCATAGAAATGGTAGTTAAGGTACAAAATTTTTAACATCAAATAGATACAGTACCGCGTCAAAAGATATCAAATGAATTATGAAATAGTTTTTGGGGATTAATATGATTCGGTCCTAGCTGTCCTTAACTAGAAAAATTCGATATGAACAACTACCTTAGAAAGACCTATTATGTTTAATAGCATGTCTTCTAAAAACTTGCTGAGATGATACTCGATCAAGGAAATCAGAGAACAAGACAATTATATACTGCATACAACAATTGAGGATATTTTTTTTGCATAATATCATCCGGCCGGGAAAAGGCAAAAAAAAAAAAAAAAAAAGTTCCATATATATATCAAATCAATTCACAGTGCAACAAGAAACCTAAACATGAGTGTGAACAAAATTATTCAAGGACAAACATGGAGAAAAATAATTCAAATGAGGTTAATAGGTCTAACCTGGAAGGTCCCATGGTTCAACTCTGTTCAAGTCCACATCGACCAAAGTCGGGAAGCCATAAAAACCATTGCTGCTGCTGCCTCCTCCGGCCTTCTTGCAGAGGTAGTCGAGAACAAGCTCATCGTCTCGGGGGTGGAACCTGAAGCCGGGAGGCAACTTTGCCTCCACCATGCTTAGATAGTTCATATCCATAGCCATACTTCTGTGAAGAGAGAGAGAGAGGAGAAGAATTGAGGAAAGGAAGGGGGAAGGTAGAGTATTAATAGAGGGCACAAGTCAACTTCTATGTGAGAGGGAGAGGGAGAGAGAAAGAGAGAGTGGTAAGTAGTTTTCCTTGAAAAGAGTGCCATGCCACGTGGAAGGATGATGTGGAAAATGTCGGTTGGCCTCCAATCTTAGAATCCGTATCCCATCCCACGCGGGACGGTGCAGCGCACCCATCTGCACCGTCCGATCTAATCTGGACGGTTCGGGCCTATCAATCTGGTATTATGCACGAGGCTCCCTTAACCATGGAGATCAGATCGGACGGTGCAGATGGGTGCGCTGCACCGTCCCGCGCAAGACCAGATTTCGTTTGCCAATCTTATGTGTCATGCCAATTTCATTTTCTAGGCAAAGCGTACAACTAAGTGAAGTTGGTTTGAACTGTTATATGTTGTAAAGCCTAATTGAGGACTTGATCACTGGTTAGTTTGTTAGATCCTTAGCATAGTACCGAGTAAATAAGTTTTATATATGGAAGAAAAAAAAATCGTTCCGGTAATATGATTTAGTGGAATGATTACAAAGTTATATATATTAATATGTGACAAATAAATTATTAATTAAAAAAGCAACACAAGATCAAATTAAGTGAATTGATGAATTAGGATTAGGACGCTATAAAATATTACGGTGAATCAAGAACTTCGACAATTTACTTTAATTAGCGTGGTGGATAAACATCAATCACAAAAAATTTCTTGTATAGTAACTTCTTTAACACAATACAAAACGGGATAACGTGGATAAATTTCAAGCACAGGTAACTTCTTGTAAAATAATATTTCCACCACAAAAGTAAAAGCGAACAAGATCCAGAAATTACTGTTGTAATGTATATAAGTTTTGTTTCTATCAATAAAAAATGGTCTAATTAATTCTAAAAAAAAATATCTTGTACATTTTACATGTAAGATGTTAAGAAGTGATACTGACAGGAATGTATATATTTTCTGCGCTTTAAATTTCATAAATTTGTACAATAATGCATCATTCACAATAACAAAGTTTAGGAATTGACACTTGACAGTATATATGTATATATTTTTTTTCCTTTTTTTTGTTGTGAATTGGACTACAATTGACGACACCGGCCTATATATCAAGCGCTATCAGTTGTCTAAACAAGCTAAGAGACAATTGTGGTTCTCCTCTTTATTCTTTGTTTCGTATTATCATTCTTTTGATTTGATTTTAATGGTCTGCTAAAACCTCATGAGTCATGATCTTAGTCATTAGATACAGTTAGGCATTAATGGAGTAGCCAAACTTGGTAAAACCCCAAATTATATGTGGTCGACAAATATACAATATCATCAAAGCAAAAACTGCAAAACCTTAAAAATAATTACTATATCCACTACAAAACAAGACATTTTTTTTTTTAAGATAAAATGGGGTAAAGCCCTCCAACTTATTTCGAAATCAAATATCACAAAAGACCTCCAGTCAGGTTTCAAACCCGCGACCTTCTATGAAAATGTGTTGCTCTTTGCTACTAGATAAAGAGCTGATTCTCAAAACAAGACATGTTGTTTGTAATCTTATAACACATGTGATGTGAAGTATCTACTTTTTCCATAGAAAAGAAAAAAATATATATTCCAACAATATTACGGCCCTTTTTGTTTTCAAAGTTACTGGGACATGCTCATCATAAAATTTAAAAAAAAAAAATGATGACGGGTTCAAGATTTCAAGCACTACTTCGACATGTTTTTGGATATATTGTGTATATTCACATTTTAAAGATACATAATTTGGAGATTTCTAACAATTATTTCGACAATTCTGTTTTGGACGAGTTTATGCGTCGTAACAAAAATTGTACAAAATTGGAATAAGCCATGAATAGGCTGTTCACGAACAAGAGGAATAACTTATTCACACCCTTGTTCTTGTTCTTGGGTTTTGATAGAACAAGGGTTCGCGAATTGGTTATTCACGTGGGTTGCCAAACGCATCTAAACATCAATCATATTTAAATTTGTCTCGAAAAAAGTGTATGAATTTCACTTATATATTTGGCACTTGATAAAATAAAAACATTCAAAGCACAAATTAAACGCAATACATCGATCTTCAGTAGAGGTCGCAGATTCGAAACTGTCCTAGTAAGTTCTTTTGTGACATTTAAATTTGAAATAAATTAGACTTGATCCATCTTATCTTCAAAAAAAAAAAAAAAAAAAACACATATATAGTTAACAGCTCAAATCACGTCCATATATGTTCTTAAATATTTTTACAATGAAAGATATTAATTCTACAATTTGATATCATGAATGTTGTACAATTCTAGTCATATATATAGACACAAAAATTTATAGTGGCCAGAAATTAGGTAAGTCTTAAGATAAAAGAAAAATCATCTTTAAATGTTTTTTTTTTTTTGGTAAGCAGCAGGTGCAGATAAAATTTTTTATTTAACTAGTGTATTTGGACATAAAGAAGATCCACTGGGGCCTCATTTTCTTCATAAACTGTTAATGTAGTTAATTAACTCTTAACTATATATAATACTAAATTAAACGTATATCGGTACAAGCACCGATGCTGAAGTCCTGGACATGTCATACAATGAAGTACGTACGTGTTTAATTATGAGCTTACTTTTGAAAAATAATAATAATAAGAAAGCCATTATAAATTTGTCAGCAATTTTCCATAACGTAATATATACTGGTGGAATTTAATTTACTGTATGTCAAAAAAATTAAAATTTTTATGTGAATATATACATATATATATTAATTTCATAAAATTACGAGATCAAAGTTCGAATTATGAATTTGATTATGTTTTTTCTTCTTAATATAAAAAAGAGTGGTCGTTACAAGTTACAACGTATGATGAACAACATGTTGTGGTATTGAAATTATTCCTATTATACAATGCCTTAAAATCCCAAATGATAACTAATTTTCTTTAATAATGAAATGAGATCATCGCCCTAATTATATACAAAATTAAGCTCTAAAGAAAAATATATGTCCCAATTAAGGTGAAAAATCCAAAGAAAATAAGCCAATATATTATATCAAAAAACCTATTCGAATTTTCTAAAATTCATGAATAATTAATAAAGGCCCATACATTTTTATTTACTTCCTACACAAGCATGGTATATATTATGAAATAGTTAAATTGATAGCTCAGAGTTCACATCAATGATTATCAAGATGATTCTAGAGAAGTCAGACCCATTACATCCTTAAATAATACTTTTTTCAAGTTTCCTCGAGGTACTTAAAAATTTATTCGACGGTTAGCCTTTTAAATTTTTCCCTTGAATTGGTCCTTTGTGAAAAATCAAGGATAATTATCCAATTGTCACAAAAAAGATTGATAAGGACCTAATAGTATGGGCCCGATGCTTTGCATCCAATTGGGTGCAACTTCTCTACACACCCCCATCCCCACCACATGGCATACACGTGCTACGTGCCACGTGTCCAAATCAGGACACTCAATTCAAAATCCAAGGGTTTTTAATACCAAGCACATTTTTCTCAAGGGGACCACATTGATTCACCACTAACACACCCTCTACGTGGTCCGATGGAGATCAGACGGCTCAATGAAAATAAAAAACTCAATAGGCACCAATATATGCTGCTTGTAATTATCTTTTATAGAGACTGGTTTTGTTTGTGATGTTTGACGTGTCTGTTAGACCATTTGGGTCACAATCCCTCTGAGATTATATGTAGAAATTATCCCAAATAAATGTCTAGCGAGTCCCAAAATTAAACACAAGTGGCGTTTAATTTTAAAAAAACTCCTAATAGAACAATGGGTTTGTACCACTTTAATTCGGTATACGAGAGATGACAAATAAGTTTATGTAGACGCTAGACAATCAATTAATGCTACAGGAACAAAGTGATAGATGAGACCTCTTTTTGTAAATCTGATATTTTATTTTCTCATCTGACGGGGAAAAAATGTCATAAGGAAGCGTTGCTATTAAAACGCTAGTGTCTTTCATTTTCTAACCTGTGAAGTTGAAATTTAATCAAACTCTACAGATTCCTGAACTCAATTGGAAGGTTGTACAAAGAATGGACTTTGGTGACAAAATTAGTCGTATTGAACTTTCCTTTACCAAATTTTCATCTCATTATTTGACAGGGTTATTGTTGGAATCAGAAAATAAATGACAAAGGCTAGTTCTACGAATTTCCATCTCACATCGCCTATGTTCTTATCAGTTGTCGCCATAAACAAAAAGGAGGCAAAAGAGGCTGTACCAAGAGGCCGTGTCGTGTATACCTACTTGTCCAATGAGACACAAGCCGAGGAAGATGACGATTGGCCGATCTAGTGCCACTTGGCGGCATCTCATGGGGCCAGTGAAAATTATTTGGTATCGGTTTGGGCCACCCAATTGGTTGTTAAAACAGAATAAAGTTAGGTTTCATGACATAGGCCCATTTGGCATGTCTCTAAACGCTATGTCATTCGTCATGCATGCCTGCTCATATTTTGGATGTTTTTGTAGATTTTTCAATGGTTTTTTAACTTTTTTTCATGAATTTTGCAACCTATTTTCAGGTTGAGTCTCAATTGTCTTTAGACCGTATCGTGGGAACCGCCCTGTACAATAATTTCTGGTTCCTCAAATCTATATGAAACATAACAAATTTAGGAAACCAATAAGACACTTTTGATATTTTCCTAATATTTTATAAGACCTTACATGTTTGTTATAGAGAATTTCCCTTGTATGTTTTGAAAAAATATTACCAAAAAAAAAAAGTCTGTGCTGGTATGATAATAAGTATTAATAACAGCTAAATAATAAAAATAATTGGTAAATGACGGCATAACCCCCGCAAAGTCTCTAGAGAAAATATGTAAATAAGAACTATGCGCATATCCGGATTTTCAGTAAACAATTATAGGTGTACCTATCCACAAGTCATCAGCTGCTTGGATAATTTATTGAATATATTTGGATTTTAAAAAAATCGTATGATATTGAAAGAATTTTAAATTTTATTGTTTTGAAAGCATATACATAGGAAATATTTTGGGAAAATGAAAATCCAAAGGATTGGCTATTGATTCTTTTTTACTATCGATGTTTTCCTTTCATGAGAGTGACTTCTGAGAATTCCCATTTAATGAATTTAAATTAAAGTTTTAGGTCTTTCCTTGATAGGTCAATGATTAAATGAGATAATCATTCCAGGTTGGCATCAACTCTTATGTTTATTCATGTATTTGGAAAATGATAGAAATTAGTGTCAAATTTGCTAACATATCCACCAAAATTCCCAATATTCCTGCTTACCCTTGCAAAATCTTCAGCAAGCTAGATTGTGGTACATTATGAATATCATACCAGAGAAAAAAAATATATATAACTTTAGATGCTAAACAATCAGCATATATATATATATATATATATATATATATATAGAGAGAGAGAGAGAGAGAGAGATTGGCTAAAGTATACTCCAGCATACGGATCAAACCCGTATGCTGGAGTCGTTTTTCAAAATCTAAAACTCAAACAGTCGATCCAAACCATTTAAGTTGTTCTCCATATAAAAATATCTTTGAAGACCAAATTTTACATTTTTTCAAATTTTTTTTGCTATATATTATGCTATTTTCAAATTGAAGGGTCAAAAATACTTCTTTATAGTGTTTTTTTAAAATAGCATAATATATAGCAAAAAAATTCGAAAAAATATAAATTTTGGTTTCCTAGGAGATTTCAATATGGAGAACAATTTGAATGGTTCGGATCGACTGTATAAATTTTAGATTTTGAAAAATGACTCCAGCATACGGACGATCCATATGCTGGAGTATACTTTAGCCAATCTCTCTCTCTCTCTCTCTCTATATATATATATGTTGTTTATGGCAAAAAAAAACAAATATAATTGCAATCGCAATGATTTAAATATTTACTATAATTATTGCTTCAATTAATTCCTGAGGTGAAAATTAACTGAAAATCAAACTACGTAAAAAGTTAATTGAATTGATGGATAACTAATGCATCAATGTTTACTTAGCCAACCACTTCCTTATTCATTTTGACATTCTGATTAGGTAAAAATCATTCCCGGTAAATCTTAAAGGGGTTCCACGGAGATAATTCTACAAGAAAATACACATATACAGAAATTTTAAAAAAAAAAAACAGAGAGAAACCAAGATCGATTACTAATCATGTATTTGGCGATTGATTTAATTTTTTCAAAGTAGCCAATGACTGTACAAAAATATGAGAGAAACAATCTTTTTGGGTTTATTTGCAAACTAGCCATGAACGGAGAGTACTAGGACAGAAGTCACAGAACTAAGAAAATAACGCCCATTAATTAACTCTATTTGACCTTGTCAGATATATCCCTCCACAAATGGAATATAAAATATGATAATAATTTACGGACCTGAGAGTGATAGTCATTGAAGTAGTTGTAATCGCAGGAAAAGATGAGCTTAATGACATTTTTGAAGTAATTAAGCCAAGTCAATTTTGACAGGTTATAATTAGCTGATGTTTATATGAAACGATAAAGTACCCCAACTTCCTAATTAACAATTTAGCTACAAGATTAACTTATTAATCTTTAGTAATTATTCCATGAATTCTAACTAACCCTTCATGTTGTTTCGTATCCGCTTTTGATTTTCAAAATTAAATTGTACTTGTCTAAAATCAAGTATACAATTAATAAACCTCGAACATAATGCTCGGAGCCAAAGGGAGACCAAAGGGGCTGTTGCACCTCAGTGATCTGAGATTTTAGTGTAATCTCCATGCTTATTTTGATAAAAATGTATATATATTAAGCATTTTGCTCTTTAGAATTCAAAAATTGAAATTAGTCCCCCAAATAAATATTCCTGGCTCTGACACTGATAATACTAATGATGTATGCATAAAACACATGAATAATAGTCATTGAAGAACTCATTCATCTCTATTCTCTAGTAATTGTTCTATCAATTCTAATAATACGTCATGCTTTTATATGCTTTTTATTTTCAAAAAGTTAATCAACAGTAATTAGCCTCGAATTTATTATTAAATGTATATATATCATAAACACTCATAATTCCAAATTATGTCTTTTCTGACTGGAATAATGCAATTTCATAACTATTTTGCATTCATAAGTTGCTCCGACAGCACATCATAAAGTTCCTACGTGCTATGAATAGCATTTTTTTTTTTAAATAAAATTTATTCCGATTTGTTTATGCTTAAAAATCTCAAAGAGCCTAAGATTCGTAGCTATTAATTCAAAGTTTGGAGAAACTTTTACAGCACATAAGTCTAATTAAAATACTTGTCAATACTAAAAATATACCATTTCCTTTAATTAATAAGTACATTAGAAAACTTTAGAAAAAAAATATATATGACGTATATAGAAGTACGTTTACCTTTTAATAAAATGTTATGGGGCTTGACCCCTATTATATATTCAATAAAAACAACTTTGAAAAAAAAATGAATCGTTTTTTGTTATCTTTAGAAGATAGAAGGTTGCATTTTTTTTTTTTATTTGAAAAACTTGTTGAGGAAGTTGAGAACACAAAAATTGACATATTTATTGAATAAATAAAAAACCATAATCGTAAATTTTGTATGATTCTTGTCTGAGGTGTTCTATGCATGAAACTACTACATGAATGTGTAACATTTCTTTAGTGCACTTTTATTTGTTGCTTGCTTCTATATTGATTTTATGGCCTGAGTGGCCTACTGTAAGGATTTATGATGAATCGTCTTTGTGTGTTTCAATTTCAATTGTTTGTATGTAATTGATTCTTTATATTACAGGAACAGATAACATATACAGGTGGCGTCAGTATATAATAAACCGGCGCATGGGTACTGGGAAAATAAACGATTGGGACAGCAGAATTTATTTTCTTGTATGCAGTTCTTATGGATTCTGGGATGTGTTTTGAATGTATTTGAATTACTATATTCTTTAATGAAAATTAATGGTAGAGCGCCATTCTACTTATTTTTAAAAGAGGAAGATAATTTCCCAAGTATTGACTGTAGTGCTCTTTTGTTTCAAGCCCATAGTCAAATAATATGCAGTGTTATAGGGTTTGTCCATTGGAAAAATGAAAAGAATAATAAAGAATTAAAAGCGCATGGCTATGTCAAATACTAAATTTTATCAAATATGTGATGGAAATATGTAAACACTTGTACAACATACCGTGACAAATAAATGTGTCATGTCTTTAGACAAGATGTATGTATTGATTAGATTTTCTAGCATCACACGGCAAAACATGACTATATAAGGACATGTCTAGCACATGAAGGCCCGACACCATATGTATAACCCACACTATGTAGTAAACTATTATACATACTTCGGATCCAATATGTTAGAAACCAAGAATATTATAAATTTACTTTGAGAATGGATAAATGTACTTTTCAAAGTATAGATTGTTCAAGTTTCAATATTCAAAAAATCATTGGAACAATTCAATATATTCTTCATATTAAAATATAGTTGAAAAATAAATTTTAGAATTTTTTTCCTATTTTTTATGAATTATGAAAAATTTCTTGATCATAGGAATTTGGATTTTTCAATAACAGCCTTTATTCAACAATAAAAAAATAGAAAAAATTTAAACAGTGTAAATCTGATTTTCATTAAAATTTTAATATGAAAAACATATTAGATGGTCTGGATCGATCATTTGAAGCTCAAAATTTGAGTTACGAGATCAACGCACAGCTGGATTTGTGCTTTACCAACCACAATATTGATTCTCATTCAGTTCTATCATCTATTTATTTTATTTTATTTTATGATGTTTTCTTCTTGCGCCGCTGCCTTCTTCAGCCTTTCGAAGGCATGTTTGGATCATAAGCTGCCTTCAGAATGTTGCGAACTCAACTTTTAGTTAGAACATTATAGTGAGGTCAGTGACTACACCGAATAATGTTTCTAAATAGTGTTGACATGTCGCTAAATTGATTTTGTATTATTTATCGTCAATTCAGGGATAATATTCTTGTATTTATGTAACTCTTTTTTATAGTTTTAACTATGATCATGTCGGATTTCGTTTACCTTTTGGAAAAAAAAAAAGTTAAAATCAAAATCAAGATTTTTTATGTAGCATGTGGGATATACAACAAAAGTTTAATGTGGACTAGAAATTTTTTTATTATATCAAAAGGAATTGTAGTTACTTCCATCATGTAATCATATTTTTTTGTTTGAGATCTGAGGTATGTTAAGCTTTTTTAGCTTCTAAATTTATGTTACACTTTTTTCAACAGGGGAATTTTATTGTTGAAACAGATATCCATATATGTTTGGAATATCCTTTCACGGACAAGTTGCTTGATTTTATACAAGAAAAACGGACAAATGACAATAGAGGAGTTGCAATATTAATTGCATGTTGCGTCTGTTCTACAAAATTATAAAGGTTCACAAAAACATTTCAAACGTGCATCTTTATGACCGTATGGATTAGCATTGGTACAATGAACTAATGGAAAACTGGTCATTTGGTCTAAGAGGAAAGCACTATTTTTGTTCAACTTGAAACAAAACAATTAAAATGTGGAGATGACATACGGCTTTCATCTGAAGGCTAAAATTAATCATGGACCCCCCCCCCCCCCCCCCGCCGCCGTCTGTTTGTAGTAAATTGAAACGATCCGACTAAAATAATAATTAGCTGGAGAAGCTGAGATATAACGAAGAAATTTTTTTTATTTATAAACTGTCGTGATGTTGGAAAATTCTTCTAGAGATTTGGTATGTGACCTCAATATATCATTTCGCATATAAAATTATTTTTCCTATTGTAAATATATATATTATTAATAATTTGCCAGCTTGTAGTTGAAATCGTGGAATAATTAGGATGTTTTTATATGATGATGTCTGACCAAACTTTATTCCAAAGAAATTATGGCGGCTCTCTTGAAAAAATCAAAAAGACTTTTATGAGAAAGAAGATCTATGTTTCTTTCCAATACTCTGTTTCAAAGGATAAAAGAATTAAGAAAGGGAATAACTGAATAAGTGTTGAATTATACTACATAAATGAACAACTAATGCAAAAAAAATTCAGATGTCTCAAACCATCCATAACCAGAGCATTGGTTGAGCTGATTTGAATTGAAATTAGTTTGTTTCTGGGACATGTAACCTAATTGCTCAATGATAGATTCATAGAAGTACTAGGCCTACCTCCAAAACACATTAACAGTTCATAACTTATATGCATTTTATTTTAGTTGACTACCTGTAATCAACCTTTTTCTTGTCTTAGAAAGCATCTTTTCTCAACATTGTGACGCAATATAATAGCCCCCTGTTCCAAATCCAATTCCAGCATAATCCGAGTGCTGAACATTAGGATTTATTCCAAAAATGAGACAGATTCTACCTAGACAGAAATCACATTTAATGAAGAAATAATTAATGTCAGGAGACCAGATCAAGAATTCTGTGAGGAAACAACGCCCCAAATTCAGATTATTAAAATATTGTTTGAGGTCATGCTCTAATTAAAATAATTCAATATATTACTACTTTGACAACTTGCTTGCAAAGGCATCACAATACGAGGAAGATTTGCATTGATAAAACTATTATATTTTTCATTAAGCAATATTTTTATGTGTGCTCCCTTCGAAACTTCCAAATGTCTAATTACTCGATGAATTAAAGTAAATTCAACAGGTGCAAAACTATACTCATTTATAAAGTGGGTAATTAGCACGCAAAATTAACCGCTCAACTTCATATATATCCTATTTATTTTTCTGTCACTAAATTTTTATATATCAAATATTGGTCGTTAAATTTTATGTTTGAAGGAGAAGATTATTTTCTTGTTTTAAAAGTTCATGCAAAAGGCAAAACTCAGAATCTGCTGGTGAGTGCATCTAATTTTTTTCTTTTTAAAATTCCCAATTTTTTTTTAACATTCCTGTAGGAAATGCTGCAAGTCAAGTTTATCTAATAAATGATTTAATTCACGATATATTTAATGTTATATGCAAGACATGACCTTTATTATTAGCTTTATTTTGTCCTTTTGATTGCGACAGAGAATTAAGAGAATGACAAATGAATGTTAATGCCGTATTGGAGTATGTCATAAATCATACAATATTGAATTTTTCAAAGGTTATTTTGCATGAGGTAAGCCCCTGTACTGCATAAGCCAGTGTACCTCATGAAGTTTGCATGTTTCATGGTGCTTTGCAAGATAGTTAAATAGATTAATGATGCAACTTAGAAACTATGGATTGAACAGATATTCTGTTCAGACTTCACAATAAACTAAGTCTGGATAAGAGAAGGGAGCCAATTAATTAATCCTACCAATCCAAACTATTCTTTCAGAATAGAGAGGGTTGTTGCGAATTTAAATATGGAAATATGGATAGTACTCAACTCTGAAAATTAATAAGGTGGTGTATTGATCATACAGGTTTCTTTTGCAGTATTGTTCCAATATATAAGGAAATTTTGTTCCTACACAAAAGTATCCCATTTGACGGAATCAAATTAAAATCCTAATTAATTCTACTGTGCTTTTGTAAATGATACTGGTCGGGTTCAGTCTGGGTCCAGCACTAAGGGAGTCCCATTGTGATTACATCCTCCATTTTGGCACGGCCGAGTCTGGCTGTACCACTGTCTGGTACCAGCCAGAGATGCCAGTAAAGGGGGATCAACAAACTGATTTTGCTCCTGCTGCATTTCTTTAACTGCTTTGGTCTGGTACCACTGTACCAGCCTCTCCTGATTTTTTGGGTCTATCAGCACTTTGTTTGCTCTATGTTAAATTGGTAATGTATCGAGTCCGTTCTTTCTTTCCAGGTTCTGGTTGGTACCAGTTATGGTTACTGCAAAACTACAGTTGCTTATGTTTTTGACTTGCGTTTCAAATTTAGACTTATTCTTGTAATCAGATTTCCCTGTAAACTGTATCAACCTTAATTTTTTTATTAAATTTTGTCGTTGGCACTTCGCCAACATGCCCCTAAAAAAATAATTCAGTATATGTCTAAAATGACGTCCAAGTACGATTATTAATTAGTCCCGTATGAGCAAGTGTGGCTTGTGATAAAAAATGTCAGCAATTTTTTCTTGAAATTATAGGAGAACAAGAAAAAAAAAATTGAAGACCAAGACAAATGAAATTCTTTTAAACAAAGCTCACAAATTATCTGTAAATATGTAGTTTGCCATCATCAAAAGCACCGGTAATTGTCTCTCTAAGTAATATATAAAAATATTTCGTAAAACTACTGCTTTGAAATATCTAACAAAAAATATCTATCAATTTTAATCGGTAATCTCATTTCGTCTACTGTTTGCTCTTCACAGAAAAGCTGGGCTTCACTTTGTCATCTATGGAGCGGGTAAAAAAATATTAACAGTGTCACTTAACATACATTCCATTGACAACTAAACGATTTTTAACAGTGCTTGCATTCAATTAATATTGTTAGGAATGTTGTCCATACTGAAAGAAAAAGAAACTTAACAATGTAAATGGTTTATCTATCTTTAATTGGGACATATATCAAATTTATCGCCTTGAAAGATGATTTATTTTTCATCAAATATTTCAAATTCTTAAATCAAGAATTAAATTCTTTTTTATACATTTCATATTAAATCAAAACAAAATATATATTTAAAAAAAGAACAACACCTAGCAACTTTAGTTTTTTCTGTTTCCACGATTTTGAAATGGCAAATATCAACATAATTGCGTGAGTACATCATAAAGCAAATATATACCTTAGAATTACATTGAATAAAATACAGGCAAAAACACAAGTTTTGGGCGTTTGGATCGCTTAGGAATAGCTTCTTTCTAGAAATAGCTTCTTTCTAGACCGTATTTTCTTTCTAAAGTTACACACTTTTCAATATTTTATTTTTAAAATCCTTATTCCTTTCTTATTCCCATACGATCCAAACGAGCTCTTGATTCATGCCCTATCTATTTTTCTTTTTTTTCTCATATAATAATCCTTGAAACCCCAAGTTTTATCTTGCAAGCCACTGTTTTGGTTCTGATCCTCCATAACTCAGATTCACCTCAGAATTTTACATGAATGATGGTGCCATCTGGAGCCCTTCCTTGGTAAAACACAAGTGTTTTTCTCATTCCGATGGGGCACCTCTTTCCGGCGAACATGGTGACCTTTTCCAGTTGCCCTCCAGTATTCTGGTTCAGTTGCTCTGTTATTACGCTGCCCAATTTCATACTTTTGATCCCCAGGGCCGTACAAGTACCACTCGATGCCTTTCCCACGTTGCTCAATTTTCTCATTCTGACGGGGCACCTCTTTGCGGCGAACATGGCGATCTTTTCCAGTTGCCCTCCAGTATGCTGATTCAGTTGCTTTGTTATTACGCTGCCCAATTGAATACTGTCGGTTCCAGGGGCTGTACAAGTACCACTCGATGCCTTTCATATGTTTGACAGCTATAAAAGGCGAAAAAAAAATAATAAATAAATAAATTATAACTTGTACTTCGCATAGTTTTCTTAATTGCACAATCCTTTTTGCAAAAATATTTTTCAAGAACAATTTTATAATTTTTTTCTTGTTCTCAATCCTTTACAGCCTATCAACAATTATATAGTTTTATTATAACTCTTCGAGATACAAATCGTTTTTCCTTTTTACTTTCTGCATCTATAATAAAGAACTAAATAAAAAAATAACAGAGAAGCTCTCGGTATATTTAGACGTGTTAATTATTTGGAAATGGAAATAATATTCTGTTAATTATTTCGGGATTTAATTCGGAAAAGGCCAAAATAAGAGAACAAGACGTGTGGACTCTTGTTCTCAATTATAACTTATGCTCGACTTGGAGCTTATAATTAAAATATTATATTATAGAATAAATTTGTGATTTCTGTGCTATCTAACTTGATAGTACTCAATTCGTAAGAAAACTTGGAAGCAAAACATTTTTGAGGAATTTCGTCATATTTATTGCCAAGTTGAAGAAAACAATTACAATGGAGAACTTTCTCACAAGGTTGCAAAGCAAAATTACTTTAAGAGTTTAGAAGAAATTACCCTGTTGAATAATTGAAAGCATGTCTATTAAAACCATTGAGATGATAAACAAAGATGAACAGAAAATAACACGATTACACTGCACAAAATAGTTAGGGGTTTTCGTTGCAACAATAGGAGAACAAAAGAAAATTCCTTGTCAAATTAAATCACAGTGCAAAACCTATGCATGCGTATGAACAATATTATCCTTAGACAAAATCATGAAAAGGTATTTGAATTAGGGTGATATGCCTAACCAGGAAGATCCCACGGCTCAACTCTGTTCAAGTCGACATCTATCATAGACAAATTGTTGCTCTGGTGTACTAATTTCTTGCTGAGGTAGCTGATTATTATCTCTTCATCACTTGGGTGAAACCTGAAACCTGGAGGCAACTCTGATTCCACCATGCTGTAAGAGTTCATATTCATGGCCATACTCCCCTGATGAGATAAGAGAGAATAGTTAGAAGAGATGGATACAGGAAAGAGGAGAAGGTAGGGTATTAATATTTAATAGAGGGCAATAAGTCAACTGAAATATTAGAGAGAGAGTGTGGTTGGTAAATTTCCTTGAAATGAGTACCCTGCCACGTGGCACGGTGATGTGGAGAATGTAGGTGGACCTCCTATCTCATGTGTCATGCTGATATCATTTTTCAGTCCAGGCATAATGGCCTTGAATTGAACTGATATCTGTTTGATCACTGATAGTTTGTTAGATCCTGAGGACAAGAATGGAAATCAATCTTAATGTCACCCACAAGAACAATAATGGCCATTTGACAGTTAAAAAAAATAAAAGGCCTTAAAATTAAAAATTGGATCATCTTTCAATGAGATGTGACTATGTTCACTTTCCGAGCTAGTCAGATCAGACACTAAAGAACTTGAACAAATATGCTCCATTCAGTTTTTCAATTAGGTGGTAGACATTTTATTAGCTAGGCGTCCTTGTAGGACACAAACCAATCATTTCGTCAGCATGAATTAGACCAGAATTTTATCCTTGCTAGTAACCATATGATATTGTTAAACCCATCACAAAATTTTAAATCAGCAGATATTTACCATCATTGTATTGTTAAACCAGCAGCAATTAGTAATCATGCGGGTTTAATCGCTTTTTACCAGTACAAAATTCAACAAATTTTGTTCTAATTTAGGCAAAAACTAAACCAGCATCCTTAATTTTTTTTATCTCAATTTTGTAAATTTAATCGAGCAATAACAAAAGAAGAAAAGAAGCAAGGGTTTTCTCAGATCAGCACAACATATTGGATATCATCACTATTAGAGCATTACCAGTAGTTGCATGCGATACTTGCCACATGTTCGAATTAGGGCACTCCGTTTAAAATCCAAGGGTTCTCAACACGAAGCACATTTTTCTCTGGGGTACCACAATGATTTACAGTATACCGCACCATCTACAGGGTCTGAATTGGAGATCGGACGAATGAAAATAAACCAAGAAGTCAATGGGCACGAATATGTACCGTTTACTATTATCTTTTACAAAGACTGGTTTTTGTTTGTGATGTTTGGAGAAATGCTAGAGTCCAATATATTGGACGGATAGGGGTTCAATGCGATCGTTTTCATATTTTTAAATTTCAAATAACCGATCGAACCGTTCAATATGTTCTCCATATTAAAAACTTATAAGAAACCAATTTTTTCATTTTTTTCGAAAATTTTTACTATTTTTTTAGTATTTTAGAAAATCGTTGTTATTGGACGATCCATAATGTTTATATCATGAATTTTCAAAAATATAAAAAAAATAGTAAAAAATTTCGAAAAAATATAAAAATTGGTTTCCTCCAAGTTTTCAATAGGTAGAACATATTGAACGGTTCGGATCGGTCATTAGAAATTTAAAAACGATCATATTGGACACTAGCATTTCTGTGATGTTTGATATGTCTATTAGACCAATTGGGTCACAATCCCTTTGGAATTAATGTAGAAATTATTTCCAAATAAACTTCTATCGAGTCCCAAAACTGAATATCAGTGGCCTTCAATTACGACAAAACTCCTATTAGCGCAATTGGTTTGTACTGGTTTGATTCGTGACCCAAAGATTACTAATAAGTTTCTGTAGAGCAGCCAATTAATGCCACAGGGGACAAAGTGATGGGACCCTATTTCTGTAAATTCGCTTTTTTTTTTTCATATCCGAAGGAAAAGGATAAATGTTATCAGGATTCCTTGCTAAACATCCTTAGAAGTTAAAAGGCATGGATCCTTCGTTGCAACCATGTGGAGATGCAATTTAATCAAATTTGAAAGGTTGTGCAAAGAATCCTAAATTAAATTTGCAAGAATGTACAAATAATGGATTTTTGTGACACAATCAGTCTATCAGCCGTATTGAATTTTCTTTCTGCTAATTTTCGTCTCATTCTTTGACATGGTAATTGCTGGAATGAAACAACTAGATTAAGGTAATTTCAAATTTCCATCACTGATCAGTTATGTTCTTGTCAGTTGTCACCATATACAAAAAGGGGGCAAAAGAGGATAAACCAGAGACACCATATCATGCATGAACTGTCCAATGAGACACAAGCTAGGACGTACACGCTGGTGATTGGCCGATTTAGTGCCACTTGGAGACTTCTCATGGGGCCAGTGAAAACTGTTTGGTATCGATTTGGGCCACCCAATTGATCGTTAAAACAGAATATGGTTAGGTTTCATGGCATAGGTCTATTTGCTGAAAAAATTAAAATTAACGTTACTGTTCACACGAATTACGATAATAATAGTTAAAAATTCGGAATTTTAAAAATAACGTTGTTGGATCGGCGTTTCAATCGCCGAAAATACAGAACTCTTGGATCAGCGATTGAAACGCCGATCCAAGCTTGGATCGGCATTCCAATCGCCGATCCAAGGTCTGACCATTTGAGTCCGCTGAATTTGTTTTTTTTTAGTGCGCAATTTGATTTTTGAGTGTGAATTTGCTTTTTTTTAGTGCACAAAAAAGTTGGTTTGCAGCTTGGATCGGCATTCCAATCGCCGATCCAAGGTCTGACCATTTGAGTCCGCTGAATTTGCTTTTTTTTAATGCGCAATTTGATTTTTAAACACTCAAAGTTGGTTTGCAATAATTTTTTTTGTCGTTTTCCCGCTTAAAATTATCTATATAAGCTCAATTGTCATCATTTATTCTTCACAAACTAAGTTTTTCTTGTTAGTCTGAAATTGATAAACTTTCTACTCGTCATTTCATATTCGCAATATCACTTTTTCGTAGGTAATAATTTTAAATTAATTATTAAATTTATTTTATTTGATTTGCTAATAGAGTTTTCATTTTGAAATTTTAAGCAAATGGGTTCTAAGCCAAGCTGCGTCTCTTCTGGTGTTATTTTGATCGGAGATGAGCGGACTAGCGAACAACGATTATTTTCTACATTGATGTTACAATATCATGGGGAAAAATTTGTAGTTAAGAAATTAGAAGGAAATCAATATCATGTTAGGGGCCCCAAATTTTTTACAGATTTGGTTGAGAG
Source organism: Rhynchospora breviuscula (assembly GCA_027562975.1). Taxonomy (NCBI): domain Eukaryota; kingdom Viridiplantae; phylum Streptophyta; class Magnoliopsida; order Poales; family Cyperaceae; genus Rhynchospora; species Rhynchospora breviuscula. The sequence continues at coordinate 74,459,915 of CM050398.1, read as the reverse complement.
GAATAAAGATTTTGATCTTGGAGGGTCGTGGTTGACTCACCTGCCAGCAGTTTCACCTGGTTTTGAAAATCATCCCGCAGCTTCAAATGTTGTCCATCTCCGCTAAATGGAATAGTATTATGTTTCTGTCATCAGTATCTTATTATGGTCATTCTTAGTGAAATAAGTTTGTGTGACAGTCGTCACTTGTAATGTTTGCCTTATATTACTGAAATATGTTGTTTTGTTTATTTACTTTTATTAAATTTTTTTATGATATGTATTGAAAATTAATATGCAAAGAAATTCAGAATTAAAAAATGCACACCATTAGAAAAAGAGCTAAATTTTATAACCATAATATAAAGTAACACACCAAAATAAAAAAAAAACTACTTAAAAAACAAACCATTCAGTTGCTACTTAAAAACAAACTACCTAAGAAAACAAAATCTTTAGATATTTTGGGTGTCCGCATATTGTAGAATTTCATCCCACCATGGGTCTTCTTCTTCGTCTTCCTTTTGTTGTTGGTTGCTCACACCAGGATTATCAGTGAATTGAGCGGCTTCGTTCCAGAAAGCTGCATCGGTTTCTTGTTGTTCTATCTCTGTCATTCTAGCTGCTGCAATACTTTTTTGTTCATCTCTCTCTTTGTGCCATCTCAGACGCTCCCTAATTTTTTTTCCAATTTCTTTTTCTTTCAATTTTTGCCTCTCTTCGACAGCCTTTTGTGCATTTTTTCTCTTTTTTTCCGCATCATCTCTCTCTTTCTATTTCTTTTCTTGTTGATCCCACCAAACTTGTTTTTCGTGGTCATCGTAGTGGTCATGCAAAATGATCTCTTTGTAATTGAAAACATGACCACACTTTGTACAGGTCACTGTGTGGCCTCCACGAAAGTTGTAGATTCTTTCATAAACGGTGCAGTGTGTTTTTGGTGCTGAATATGATTTTTCTGTTGGTGTTTGTTGGGGAATTGATTACGGTTTTTTGTAGTAATCTTCATACCAGTCACAATTCTTATGTTTGGGTTTGCTCAGCATTCTTTGGAGGTGCTCCTTGCGATCTCTTTCTTCCCCACCATTAATGTGTCACTGGTAGTGTATTTTTAAATCGAACTCTATCCCGTCATCTTCGTAGATATTGTATTTGAAAGTGCGAAAACATGTGCGACATCTTGCATGATAATCTCATTTTTCTAATTCATTTGTATTGACAGGGGAATGTTGGTAATTTGGCCAGTATTCATCTCGGATAGATGTTCGCCAATTTGGGACATCACTATTGGAGTGAGAGCTATTTCCTTTGTCCATGACAGTGAATTTTTCAGGAAGAAGAATTGAGTGTGTGTTGCATAATATGGTTGATGAAAGATGGTTTTATAGACAATTTTAGACTTAGAATCACACAATAAAAAATTAATTTCACGTGATTCTTTTTCAGACCACGCCTGTCCTTTTGCAGAGGGCAGATGGGCATCAGTATACTTTTTCAGATTTTATCAGACCACGCCTGTCCTTTTGTAGAAGGCAGATAGGCATCAGTATACTTTTTCAGACTTTATCAGACCACGCATGTCCTTTTGCAGAGGACAAATGGGTATCAGTATACTTTTTCAGACTTTATCAGACCACGCCTGTCCTTTTGCAGCTAATTATTAGGTTAAACAATAAATGCTGCAATAATAATAAATGGTAGATTCTTAATTTTTCTTTCATGCATTAATAATAAAATGGTGCAATAATAATAAATGGTCCATTAATGAAGTCTAACAAATTTATCTTAGTCTTATTTTTTTAACTATTAACAATTAATAATAATATTAATAAGCAATCACAAAAATACATAATAAATAATAATATTTAATAATTAAATTATTACTAATATAATAACTAATAACACTTACCAATTTAATAGTAATAATCATGCAATAATCACAAAAATACATAATAAATCATAATATTTAATAATTAAATTATTACTAATATAATAACTAACAATAATTACCAAATTTATAATAATATTTAATAATTAAATTATTACTAATATTATAACTAATAACAATTACCAAATTTATAATAATATTTAATAATTAAATTATTACTAATATAATAACTAATAACACTTACCAATTTAATAGTAATAATCATGCAATAATCACAAAAATACATAATAAATCATAATATTTAATAATTAAATTATTACTAATATAATAACTAATAACAATTACCAAATTTATAATAATAATAATGCAATAATAATAGCAATTAATAATAATATTAATAAGTAAATGTAATAATAGAAAATAATAATAAAAGATAAAACAGTAAAAGCATTAAAAAAAGTCACTTTTAGCGGGAAATCAGTTGGATCGGCGATTGGAACGCCGATCCAACTGGTTTTCCGCTAAAAGTGACTTTTTTTAATGCTTTTACTGTTTTTTATGGTTTTAATCATTAAAAGAATTGGATCGGCGTCCCAAATGCTGCTCCAAGGTGTAAATTGAATTTAAGTGCGATTTAACAGTGCGTTTTAGTGCGATTTGATTTGATTGCTCATCATTATTTCGACTCTCATTTGGTTATAAATAGAAATGCCGTTCCGAATTCGAAAATCACCCATCATTTTCAAATACTCCACTCTCTATACTGTCAAAAATACGATTTTCATTCCGGTTTTCGTTAATCAATCTCCATATAATCCATCAAATTATTTCAGTTTGGATGCAACTTCGCAAACTGATTATGAATCAATTAAAGAAATAATTTTATCAGCATTGGGATTTTATAAAGGTCATTATAATTTGAGAATTGTTTTCCATTTTAATACCATTTTAATACCATAATTGAATACAATAATAAAATTTTAAATTAAACTTTTTAAAATAAACGCAAATCAATAATTTTGATTACGATGACACAGAAATTATATAATTTTTAATTATATATTTTTAAATTAGGGGGACACACAAATTATAATTATAATTATGATTATAATTATAATTTGAATGAACAAGTCAATAATACTGAAGTAGACGAAGAAAGAAATAATCAATACAATAAGAGTGCACAGGGTTGGGATTCTTGGAAACAACCTGAGAGTAGTAGTCGACAACAAAGACAAGAGCGAACAAATATGAGTGCATAGGATTCGGATCCTTGGGACCAACCTGAGAGTAGTAGCGGACGAGAAAGACAAGATGGAACAAATAATGAGTACAATACCAATGCACATGATTGGGATTCATGGGACCAACCTGAGAGTAGTAGACCAGTTAGAGAAGAAGCAGAGGATGATGAAGAAGAAGAAGAAGGGTATATAGACGAACTTGACGAGACATACGACCGTGGTCCGGGTTATCAGTCGAATTATGCAACGGGGGAGGACTTCACTGATGAAGAGGAAGAGTTTTGGGCGTCACAGGATATGGAGGGAGAGGGTCTGTATGCGCAGGGTTTCGCGAATCACGAGTATTACATTACCGGAAGGACCGATAATTACAATCCCGTTAGGCAATTTCTGGATATCTCTGAGTACAGAAATTCGATTCCACAACCGTCTCAAACAGAAGCTTCTGGACCTTTAGCGCAAGGAAACATTTTTATGTCAAAACCACAATTAAAACAAACTTGTAATAAATACGCCGTAGATAATAATATACAGCATAAATCCACTAGAAGTACTCCAACATTGTATGTATTGGATTGTAAGGTGCCAACCTGTAAGTGGCATTTGTATGCCCGTACAGAAAGGGAAGGTGAATTTTGGAGAATAATAAAAAATGAAGAAGAACATACTTGCGTGAGAAGGGCCGGAGATTTCACGCATTAAAATTTGACGGCAGAGGTAATCGCAAACAGCATCAGGAATGCAGTGAAGAGAGATCTTGGTATTTCTATAGATGACGTAAAATCTATATTGGAGAAAGAATATCCAAATGTAAGACCAACCTATAACAAGTTATGGCGTGGGAGAGAGAAAGCGATCGAATAACTTTTTGGATCGTGGGAGGGATCATACAACAAACTTTCGAGTTTATTATTGGTTATACAGAGAACGACCCCAGGGACACAGATCAAATGATTGACAGAGAGTGTAGGGGATCCCAACAGAGCTATGTTCACCGCAGCAGCATGGGCATATGGGCCTTGTATCGCGGCAGTACCATACCTAAGGCCTGTTATCAGCATCGACGCTTTGTTCTTATCGAGTCGCTACAAGGAAAGATTGTTAGCGGCATGCGGTTATAACCCAGAGCAGCGGTTGCTTCCACTAGCATTTGCACTAGTGCGAATTGAGAATGAACAATGTTGGGGTTAGTTCATGAATTTTCTAAGGCGGCAAGTTATCGGGGAAGGAAGAAAATTATGTGTTATTTCGGATCGCCATTGGAGAATAAGGAACGCGTTCAAACAATCCCAATACGGTTGGCAAGAGAATGTGAACCCTTCATATGCCGTGCACCGGTATTGCATACAACATGTATGTGAAAATGTGTTCAAGACATCTGAAAAAGACGCAGCTCTACCAGACAAATTCAGAAATAAGTTGGCCAACAAGAAAAAAAGGAGGCCCTTCTACAAAATGTGGAACGAACTGAAGAAAACGAATCCAAAGGCGATCGACTACCTTGAAAAGTGTGGAAAAGAAAATGAAACAGATGGCAACGAGCAGTGGAAACCTGAAAGGTGGGCATAAACGTATGACGGTGGTTATCATTGGAGAATTATGACGAGTAATGGATCAGAAAGTCTCAATAGCAGGTACAAGGCTGAGAGAAGATTACCAGTTGTTGGACTTGTGGAAGGCACTTGGTACAAAACTGTTAAATAGTTTAATGAGAGTAAGCAAATAGCTTTGACGAGACAGGCGGAGGGAGAACGATAGCCAAAAGAAATCCAACTTAAGCTGATGAAACATACTCTCAAAGCAGGTACAAATGTACTTCCAATGTAATCATATTTACTTCTACTCTTTAAAATGTATAATGATATAAATTCATATTTACAGCGACAATAAACGTTATCACCGTTGACATTGAACGTGGAGAATTTGAATCTCAAGTGCCATTCGAAAAAAATGATCCGGAGATAACCTGGAAGTACCAAGTTTTCCTCAAACGTGATTACCAACCGAGAGATCCTCAACTACCGAGCAGGCGTACTTGGTGTAAGTGCAGAAAACCTCAACTCACAGGAATACCATGTCTTCATGTGGTTGCCGTATGCGGTCATTGTAGGTGGGATGTTTCTGATTTTGTAGACGAACGGTACAGCACAGAGAATATGGTTAAAACATGGTCAACAGGTGATTTTCACTGCTACGAAGACGAAGATAAGTGGCCTGGGTATGATGGTCCTGTGATCTATCCGGATAAGACAATGATTAATCGGGGCAGGAATGATTAATCGGGGCAGGCGAAAGAAGGATCGTGATTGGATGTAGATGGATGCAATGAGAAATAAAAATCAGGCAAACCAGAGGCGCCAAACCAGAAGGGACGCTGCGGCGGCCAACGACACTCAGCAACCTATGTCGATGGAGGACCTTCAATCTGGTCGTCGTACAGGTCGTCCTACCAACACACCGAGGACACGGAGGACTACAAGACCTTCTGCAAGGAACAGAACTCAATCTTCTACAGGGAACCAAAGTGAACCTTCTAGGGAGCCGGTTCAACCTAGCCGGAATTCTATCAGTATTGATCCTCGCAATGAAAGTCGCGTCAGTCTTGGGATAGAAGGTATTCAACCACGTCGAAATTCCATTAGCCTGGGTGACCGATCAATGTCGCTCCGATTTCCCACAAGTCACGGAACATCAAGTAGCAGGGAGAGTCATGGCGCATCAAGTAGCAGGGGACTATCTCAAAGCACAAGCAGTGGGGGAGGGGGACTACGACGTGGGGTTGCCCGGCTAGGATCAAGGTTCATGAATATCTTACCAGGAGGAGGCCGGCGTTAGTTTTATGTAATTTTTTTTAAAAATTTACCCTTTATAGATCGATGTAAGGATTGACTTTATGTTATTCGGTGAAGATAGCTCTAATTTTAATATTTATAGTTGACTAAATTCATGACATTTTGTATCTACAATAATTATTTATGGTTTTTTTGAAATTTTTTTCCGTGTAGTTTTGCAATCCTAAAAATGGAACAAATTAGAAGTAGGGTTCCTCGGAAATGATATCTTAGGTATTTTGGCGATTTTATGTTTTTTATGCATTTGACCTTATGGTATGAAACTTACAGGCATGAGAGTGCAGCGCCTTTATTACCTATTGTGGTCTGAGGCTGGGAATGAGGTCCTGTGGATCCTGAGTGAGGTCTAAAAACACCGGAATGTGACCGTCTGCTCCGAACCAGAGGCTGACTGGGTCGTGGAGCATCAAAATATGAATCCCAATCATGCAGACTAAAATCATCCTGTTACAGATAATATTATAAAAATAATAAAAATATTTTAAATAATTATAGAATATTAAGCATGAAAGGAACAATAATATTAATAAAAGTGATTGAAAAATATATTATACCCGCATGAAAAGTTGCTCCTCAACAGATCCCGGCTCTGGCGCATCATCCTCATCATCCGTATCAGGGATAGAGTCGATGTCTGAATGAAGATCCTTCGACTCTAAGAGTCGAGGTAATCGATCAGGCTCGCCAACAATATCTAAGGACGTGCTGCACCCCCTCAGCAATTGCTTCCCAGCACGACGAAATCTCTTTTTGACAACCCATGCACATCATCGCAACGCCTCCCGCAAAGTATGCTTGACCTGTTCAATTTTTGTTAGCCACTCAATTATTTATTAGGCACAAAATTCTGCGTAATGTAACTTACCAAATTCATGTGACCAGGCGTCTCGCGAAGGTATGACAAGTTGCGAGCCGGACCAGACGCTGCTCCTTCAGGAATTCGCACAAGATGCGCACCTCCATGTACGCTCAACCAGCGTCGGTAGTCGCTCCAAATATCTTCGCTCCACGGCCGATCCTCTATCACCCTAGCCTCATTAGTGTTCGCCCACTTGTTGACCTCAGTCATAAATATTTCATGTCAGTCAATAACTCGATAGGTATTATGCTGGTATCCCATCAATTTCTCCATTCTCGACCAAGGCTGTTTTATTCAAATCACAGTTAATCAACAAAATATAATTGCAAGAATTAAATAATGAAATTAATAATGTGAACAGTTAAATATACCTCAGGTGGCGGTGGGGGAACTGTCTGATAGAGAATAAACTGATGCATGACACGATCTACGTGGACCACATCACGACCCAATAATGAATACATGGGATGCGTAGAAGGAGCATCCTCTGCTCAACCTGGGCACAACGAGGCATGCGGTCCCTGATGTGATCATAAAGCCTCCACACGACATGCTCAGGCTTCATTTTCATGCAGACATCCCTCGCATATTCTATCCCACTGCGAGTAGGGCCGGTGAACTTTTTCGATTTATGTCTCGTCGTTACTTTCTGCATTTTCATTTTGTTGTTTGTTAAAGTCAAATAAAACATATTTTAAATATTACAATTAAAATCAAATCAACATACCTCCCATAAGGCGGACACGAGTCAATACTTGGTAGACTCCAACCATCAAAATCCTTCGTGATCGACGGCCGACTAAGTAGTAATCTTGCATACGACCACAACTGCAAGAGCAACCAAGGAGCACCAATATTTATATTGTTATTAATGAAGGCAGTGTCCAAGCCTCGGTATAGCATGGCAAGAGTGGCACCACCCCAATTGTATTGCACCGAGTTACTAGAATGAAGATCCTGCAAATAGAAATTATTTTCTTAATGAATATCATCAACTCTTTCATATATTTAATTTCTTATTAAAGTGCAATAAATGTGAGATATTTATTTCTTGGCTAACCTCCAATAATTGCAAATAAAAATATGGAACCGAGTCACCCGTGCCGTCAGGAAATAACTCGCACCCAAAAATCTCCAACACGCAAGCGCGTGTGTATCTGTCGATGTTCGCTGCGTTATTCGTGTCAGGCCTCCCAATCTGATTCCAAATCTTACGCAGTTCCTTTAACCTAACGGAATGAGATTTCCTGCATTACATTATTAATGTAATTTGATTGTAAGAACTATAAATGTTTAAAATTAACATAAAAATAATTTTTTTAAAACCTTCTTACTTTCGTTCTTTTTCCCTAAAGCACTTCTCAACTATCGCCGTGTCTGTATCCTCCGACAACGTCAAATTCTGGAGTAACTGTATGGCGTCGTAATCGGTCCGTCCAGTAACGGTTCTGCCAGCCGTAGGTAAACCGTATAAGAAGGCCACATCCTGCAAATAGTTCAAATTTTATACATATATAGTTACAAAAAAAATATTACAAATAGGTATTGATCCTTACCTCTAGAGTGACCGTCATTTCGCCAACGTGTGGAAAAAAGAAAGTGTGGGTCTCTGGCCTCCAGAACATGGCTAGACCCTGCAAAAGCGAATGATCGAGCTGCATATGACCTAACTGAACGAAATGTATTAGTCCAAGTGTCATCAAACGCTCATCCACCTCAGCAGTTCGTGACATCTTAGCCCTATGTAGTACTGCCCTCCAATGCTGTATATATTTCTTTTTTAATTATTTTAAAAAATACTATCAAAATAGAAATATATAAGTAAAAAAAAAGTAAAAGAACAATAATAACTTACACCAGTGCCACGAACTTTCGACTCATCCAAATGCAAGAGACGATCTGCATTAACAGGACCGGGGGGAACAACAGGATCCGCTGATGTAGAAGCCTCGGCATCAACAGAAGCGGTAGATGTAGAAGCGTCAGGATCTCCACGAAGCCTCGTAGATCTACGAGGTGGTGCCTCTGGTACTCTTCTTCTCGGTGGCATTTTTACTACACTACAATAAAAATTATCAATGTAAATAATCTAATAAAATTTCGGCAGCATCTCCTCTGTACCTGGAGTGTTTTCGAAAAAAAAACACCCAAATCCCCCCTAATTACAAACCCAAATCTCATACAACAAAATTTCCAATCTCATACAACAACATTTCCAATCTCATACAACAACATTTCCAATTTTCTATTTTTTTACATATTTTAAAATTTTTTTATAATAATTATTCTAATTTTTCATTTATTTACCTCAATAAAATGAATTAATTAAATGTATAAATATTAAAAAAAAACTCACCTCGACTAGAAGCGCTGCTTGTCTCTTTTAGAAAATTTTCCTACATTTAAAAAATTAATCTATCAATTTTTTATTATTTTATTTACTTTTTCTAATTTATAATTAACTTATCCACAATTATGAAATGTACAAAATAATTCAAAAAAATTTTGTAATTACATATTATAATTATTTATAATTATTCTGATTTTTTATTAATTTTTTAATTATTTTTTCAATATTTATTCTATTTTTTCTATTAATTACCTAATTAAACTAATTAAATTAAATAAATAAACTAATTAAATTCAATAAAAAATTTTGAAATTACATATTAAAATTATTTATATTTATTCTGATTTTTCACTAATTTTTTCATTATTTTTTCAATATTTAATCTATTTTTTTAATTACTTACCTAATTAAACTACTTAAATTAAATAAATAAACTAATTAAATTCAATAAAAAAATTCCCAAATTACATATTATAATTATTTATATTTATTCTAATTTTTTACTTATTTTTTCATTATTTTTTCAATATTTAATCTATTTTTTTAATTACTTACCTAATTAAACTAATTCAATTAAATAAATAAAATAAATATTAAAAAAAAAAAAACTAACCTGAGGAGAGGAGAGATTCTGTCCCGCGCACGAGAGAGAGAAGGGTGGGAATGAGGGGTCGCTGTCTCGCTTTTATAGGGGGGTATACCTTGGATCGGCGATTGAAACGCCGATCCAAGCTTGGATCGGCGATTGGAATGCCGATCCAAGGGTTCTGTATTTCGGCGATTGAAACGCCGATCCAACAACGTTATTTTTAAAATTCATAATTTTTAACTGTTATTATCGTTATTCGTGTGAACAGTATTGTTAGTTTTAATTTTTTCGGTCTATTTGGCATGTCTCTAAAGGCTCCGTCACTCGTCATGCATGCTTGCTCATATATTTGGATGTTTTTGTAGTTTTTTCACTGAAATCCTTTTAGTTTGCCAAATATTGAAAGTATTTAGATGTCTTGAGCCCGTATCGTGGGAACCCCACCCCCCCCCCCCCCCTCTGTAATCAACAATAATTGGTTTATTAGAATTTAGAAGTATATGAAACTGAACAGATTTAGGAAATCAATAACTAAGACCAGATTTTGGATATTTTCCTAATTTCTAAGAGATAACATGTTTCTTATAAAGAGTCACTTGGATGTTTTAGAAAAAAGAAAATGTAATTTACATTCTTACTTCGGCCTCTAGTACAGTAAAATCGGTGCTGCTATGACTACAAAAATTAAATAATAGAAATAATTGGTAAATGACGGCATAACCACCCCCCCCCCTCAACATTCTAGAGAAAATATGTAAATAAGCACTACGCCCATATCTGTATTTTCAATAAACAATCATAGATGTAACGTATTCACAAGTCATCAGTTCCTTGTATAATTTATTAAATATATTTGGTTTTTTTTTAAATGAAAAAAGGTTTGAGATTGAAAGCATTTTGAAAATGTTATGGTTTTGACAAAAAAGTATATAGAGAATATTGGGAAAAAATGGAAAGCCAAGGGGATTGGGCTAGTGATTTTTTTATTTTTTATTATTGGTTCTTTTCTTTCAAGAGAGTGACTTCTGAGAATTCCCATTTAATTAATATACATTTCAGGTTGAGGTCTTTTCTTGATAGGTCAATGATTAAATGAGATAATCATTCCAGGTTGGCATCAACTCTTGTGTTTATATTGCTTAGCAAAAAAGTCTAAAATGCCCCCATACATAATAAAACAATAAAGTGACTTTATAGTGAAAATTGCACCACAATCCCAATGCCACCTAATCTGATATTAAAATTTATGCTAAGTAATTTTTTTTTTGGCCAGCTCTATACTCCTTATGTTCCAATTGCATACCTTCATAAAACACCAACATTTGAACCCTAATCTATACTATCATCAAAAGTTGACTTTGTCTAGAGAATTCTTCGAATTGAGAAAGCTACGAGTCTACGACCTTATTCAAAGTCAACATTCTCACTATTGGCCTCCTTTGAGTCATTCCATGGTTCCCACTCTCATTCCTCTATATTTCCTATTACGTCTTTTTCCTTCTGCAACTGAGAGATTTGAACCCTCAGTTTCTCATTTTCAGCCTGCATTGCTTCTAGAGCTGTCTTAGAAACAATCTCCATCTTATCCTGACTCTTGCTAGCCATATTAACCTCTAACTTGGTTTTACCAGCCAAAATTTTGAAACTCTTTGTCATTTACCTTCTGAGTGACGGATCTAAGTGTAACATAGGGGTGTCAACGTCATCCTTATTTTTTAAAAAAAATATTGTTACATATGAGTATTTGTAATTATAAAATATAAATTTGTTATATACACCATATATTTGAACCCCATAAAATTTTAGGTGAGTTTCCATTGGTGAACCCTATACATATTTTATACAATTTTTCTTTGTGAGATCTTTTTTGGGTAGGTTAACGATTTATGTTTGTAAAGAATTATTACCATAAACAATTCATTTCAATAGCCGAGAACAGAATTGCTCTTTTCAGTTTTGGTTTGTGGGCCCTTCAATTGATTAATCAGGTCCAAAAATCAGTCCAAAATGAATAGTCTTATAGCACAGCCAACCGTGAACCCCCTTGAAAAATTTTCTCGCTCCGTCCCTACTTCTGACCCATAGGACCCTTTTACCATTACTCTTTTATCGTTACTGGCAGCATTCTTCAAGCACATATTTCCTTTTTCCCTACTACCCAGAGTTCTTAGCCACCCAAATATTAGATTTATGATGGCCTTTTTTAGTAGCAACTGTCTTATTCACCTCTAAAGAAGGAAAGAATTTCCAAAAGCCTTTGAACCAGGTGTAGTTTTACCAGAGCCATCTCCCTGTTGAGATTTCTCAAGGCTTTTGAAATCTTTCCCAGATCTGGTAATCCCCTGAGCCCCTTTTTTCTGAGTGAAAGAACAGTTCCCAATAGCTGAAACCAAAGCAAGTTTCTTAGTCTAAATTTTAAAAGTTTCCCCACAGCTTCACCCACTTCTTTTGGTGACCAATTAAACCTAGGAAGAGTCATAACATCTCTAACCAACTGATTTGGCGGGGGATTGTCTGATTCAAATACATATAAGACATTAATCTGATACGTAGAGTCATCAGTTTTAATCATCTAAAAAATAAGCTCTCTACGAGGGGCTTTCAAGTTTTGGAATGAATCCAGAAATGCATGAAATGTATAAATGATACTCAGAATTGCATTATTTGCACTTTATCTACGTAATTATCATGTATAATGCAATTGTATAATTCAATCTTTATGTATAAATAACATATAAATCATATTCTGGACAGTATAAACAGTTTAAATGGTGATTATAGTGATGAAATGACTTAGAATGAATCCAGAAACGATTGAAATGTTCAAATGATACTCAGAATTGCATTATTTGCACTTTACATGCGTAATTAGCATGTATAATCCAATCTTTTTTAATAAACATGATATTAATCATATTATGAACAGCATAAAAAGTATAAACGTAGAATATTGTGAAGAAATGATTTAGAATGAAACAAAAAAATAATTCAAATACTCTAATGATACTCAGAATTGCATTATTTGCACTTTATATGCGTAATTAGCATGTATAATCCAATCTTTTTGAATAACTAAGATATGAATCATATTTTGAACAGTACAAAGAGTTTAAATATATATTATTGTCATGAAATAACTTAGAATGAATCTAGAAACGATTGAAATGCATAAATGATACTCAGAATTGCATTATCTGCACTTTATATGCGTAATTACCATGTATAGTTCAATCTTTTTGAATAAATAACATATGAATCATATTCTGTACAATATAAAAAGTTTAAATATAGATTATTTTGATGAAATAACTTAGAATGAATCCAGAAACGCTTGAAATGCATAAATGATACTCAGAATTGCATTATCTGCACTTTATCTGCGTAATTATCATTTATAATACAATCTTTTGTATAAATAACATATAAATCATATTCTGGACAGTATAAACAGTTCAAATGGCGATTATTGTGATGAAATGACTTAGAATGAATCCAGAAACGATTGAAATGCTCAAATGATACTCAGAATTGCATTATATGCACTTTATATACGTAATTAACATGTATAATCCAATCTTTTTTAATACACATGATATTAATCATATTCTGAAGAGTATAAAAAGTATAAACGTAAAATATTGTGAAGAAATGACTTAGAATGAAACAAAAAAACAATTGAAATGCTCTAATAATCCTCAGAATTACATTATTTGCACTTTATATGTGTAATTTGCATGTATAATCCAATCTTTTTGAATAACTAAGATATTAATCATATTATGAACAGTATAAAGAGTTTAAATATAGATTATTGTCATGAAATAACTTACAATGAATCCAGAAACGAATGAAATGCACAAATGATACTCAGAATAGCATTATCTGCAATTTATATGCGTAATTACCATGTATAGTCCAATCTTTTTGAATAAATAACATCTGAATCATATTCTGGACAGTATAAAGAGTTTAAATGTAGATTATTGTAATGAAATAACTTAGAATGAATTCAGAAACGCTTGAAATGCATAAATGATACTCAAAATTACATTATCTGAAATTTATCTGCGTAATTATCATTTATAATACAATCTTTTTGTATAAATAACATATAAATCATATTCTGGACAGTATAAACAGTTTAAATAGCGATTATTGTGATGAAATGACTAAGAATGAATCCAGAAATGATTGAAATGCACAAATGATACTCAGAATTGCATTATTTGCACTTTATATGCGTAATTACCATATTTAATCCAATCTTTTTTAATAAATAAGATGCGAAACATATTCTAGACAGTATAAATAGTTTAAAAGCAGATTATTGTTATGAAATGACTTAGAATGAATCCAGAAAAGAATGAAATGTTCAAATGAAATTTTGAATTGCATTATTTGCACTTTATATGCGTAATTAGCATGTATAATCCAATCTTTTTGAATAACTAAGATATGAATCATATTCTGAACAGTATAAAGAGTTTAAATATAGATTATTGTGTTGAAATAACTTAGAATGAATCCAGAAACGATTGAAATGCACAAATGATACTCAGAATTGCATTATTTGCACTTTATATGCGTAATTACCATGTATAGTCCAATCTTTTTGAATAAATAACATATAAATCATATTCTGGACAGTATAAAGAGTTTAAATGTAGATTATTGTGATGAAATAACTTAGAATGAATTCAACAACGCTTGAAATGCATAAATGATACACAAAATTGCATTATCTGCACTTTATATGCATAATTACCATGTATAATCTAATTTTTTTGTATAAATAACATATAAATCATATTCTTGACAGTATAACCAGTTTTAATGGCAATTATTGTGATAAAATGACTAAAACTAAATCCAGAAATGATTGAAATACACAAATGATACTCAGAATTGCATTATTTGCATTTTATACGCATAATTACCTTGTTTAATCAAATCTTTTTTAATAAATAAGATGTGAAACATATTCTAGACAGAATAAATAGTTTAAAAGCAGATTATTGTTTGGAAATGACTTAGAATTAATCCAGAAAAGATTGAAATGTTCAAATGATACTTAGAATTGCATATTTACACTTTATATGCGTAATTAGCACGTATAATCCAATCTTTTTGAATAACTAAGATATGAATCATATTCTGAACAGTATAAAGAATTTAAATATAGATTATTATGATAAAATAACTTAGAATGAATCCAGAAATGATTGAAATGCACAAATGATGCTCAGAATTGCATTATCTGCACTTTATATGGGTAATTACCATGTATAGTCCAATCTTTTTGAATAAATAACATATAAATCATATTCTGTACAGTATAAAGAGTTTAAATGTAGATTATTGTGATGAAATAACTTAGAATGAATTCAACAACGCTTGAAATGCATAAATGATACACAAAATTGCATTATCTGCACTTTATATGCGTAATTACCATGTATAATCTAATTTTTTTGTATAAATAACATATAAATCATATTCTGGACAGTATAACCAGTTTAAATGGCAATTATTGTGTTGAAATGACTAAGAATAAATTTAGAAACGATTGAAATACACAAATGATAATCAGAATTGCATTATTTACACTTTATATGCGTAATTACCATGTGTAATTCAATCTTTTTTATAAATAAGATGTGAAACATATTCTAGAGAGTATAAATAGTTTAAAAACAGATTATTATTATGAAATGACTTAGAATGAATCCAGAAACGATTGAAATGTTCAAATGATACTTAGAATTGCATTATTTGCACTTTATATGTGTAATTGACATGTATAATCCAATCTTTTTGAATAACTAAGATATGAATCATATTTTGAATAGTATAAAGAGTTTAAATATAGATTATTGTGGTGAAATGACATAGAATGAATCCAGAAACGATTGAAATGCACAAATGATACTCAAAATTACATTATCTGTATTTATATGCGTAATTACCATGTATAGTCCAATCTTTTTGAATAAATAACATATGAATCATATTCTGGACACTACAAAGAATTTAAATGTAGATTATTGTGATGAAACAACCTAGAATAAATTCAACAACGCTTGAAATGCATAAATGATACACAAAATTGAATTATCTGCACTTTATATGCGTAATTACCATGTATAATCTAATTTTTTTGTATAAATAAAATATATATCATATTCTGGACAGTATAAACAGTTTAAATGGTGATCATTGTGATGAAATGACTAAGAATGAATCCAGAAACAATTGAAATGCACAAATGATACTGAGAATTGCATTATTTGCAATCTATATGCGAAATTACCACGTTTAATCCAATCTTTTTTAATAAATAAGATGTGAAATATATTTCTAGACAGTATAAATAGTTAAAAGCAGATTATTGTTATGAAATGACTTAGTATGAATCCAGAAAAGATTGAAATATTCAAATGATACTTAGAATTGCATTATTCGCAATTTATATGTGTAATTAGCATGTACAATGCAATCTTTTTGAATAACTAAGATATGAATCATATTCTGAACAGTATAAAGAGTTTAAATAAATATTATTGTGTTTAAATGAATTAGAATGAATCCAGAAACGATTGAAATTCACAAATGAAACTGAGAATTGCATTATCTGCTCTTTATTTGCATAATTACCATGTATAATCCAATATTTTTGAATAAATAACATATAAATCATATTTTGGAAAGTATAAAGAATTTAAATAACGATTATTGTGATAAAATGACTTACAATGAATCCACAAACGAGTTAAATACCCAAATGATACTCAAAATTGCATTATTTGCAGATTATATGTGTAATTACCATGTATAATACAATCTTTTTGAATAAATAAGATATGAATCATATTCCCAACAGTATAAAGAGTTCAAATGTAGATTATTGTGAAGAAATGACTTAAAATGAATCTAGTAATGATTGAAATGCACAAATGAAACTCAGAATTGCATTATCTGAACCTTTTATGCGTAATTACCTTGTATATTCCAATTTTTTTTATTAAATAACATATGAATCATAATCTGGACAGTATAAAGAATTTAAGAGTATATTATTGTGATGAAATAACTTAGTCTGAATCCAGAAACGCTTGAAATGCATAAACGATATTCAGAGTTGCATTATCTGTACTTTATATACGTAATTATCATGTATAATCCAATCTTTTTGTATAAATAATATTTAAATCATATTCTGTACAGTATAAACAGTTTAAATGTCGATTATTGTGATCATATGACTAAGAATGAATCCATAAACGATTGAAATGCACAAATGATACTCAGAATTGCATTATTTGCACTTTATATGCGTAATTACCATGTATAATCTAATCTTTTTTAATAAATAAGTTGTGAATCATATTCTAGAGAGTATAAATAGTTTAAATACAGATTATTGTGATGAAATCACTTAGAATTAATCCAGAAACGATTGAAATGCACAAATAATACTCAGAATTGCATTATCTGCACTTTATATGCATAATTAGCATGTAAAATCCAATCTTTTTGAATAAACAAGATATGAATCATTTTCTGAACAGAACAAAGAATTTAAATGTAGATTATTGGGATGAAATAACTTAGAATGAATCCAGAAACGATTGAAATGATCAAAAAACACTCCGAATTGCATTATTTGCATTTTATCTGCGTAATTACCATGTATAATCCAATCTTTTTGAATAACTAAGATATGAATCATATTCTAAACAGTATAAAGAGCTTAAAAGTATATTATTGTGATGAAATAACTTAGAATTAATCCAGAAACGATTGAAATGCACAAATGATACTCAGAATTGCAGTATCAGCACTTTATATTCTTAAGTACCATGTATAGTCCAATCTTTTTGAATAATTAACATATGCATTATATTTTGGACATTATAAAGAGTTTAAATGTATATTATTGTGATGAAATAACTTAGAATGAACCAGAAACGCTTCAAATACATAAATGATACTTAGAATTGCATTGTTTGCAATTAATATGAGTAATTAGTAAGTATAATCCAATTTTTTTGAATAACTAAGATATGAATCATATTATGAACACTATAAAGAGTTTAAATGAAGATTATTGTGATGAAATAAATTAGAATGAATCCAAAAACGATTTAGATGCACAAATGATACTCAGAATTGCATTATCTTCACTTTATATGCGTAATTACCATGTATAATCCAATATTTTTGAATAACTAATATATGAATCATATTCTGAACAATATAAAGAGTTTGAAGGTAGATTATTGTGATGAAATGACTTAGAATGAATCCAGAAACGATTGAAATACACAACTGATACTCAGAATTGCATTATCTGCATTTTATATGCGTATTTACCATGTATAGTCCAATCTTTTTGAATAAATGACACATGAATCATATTCTGACCAGTATAAAGAGTTTCAATGTAGATTATTGTAATGAAATAACTTAGAATGAATACAAAAACGTTTGAAATACAGAAATGATACGCAAATTTGTATTATCTGCATTTTATATGCGTAATTACCAAAAATAATCCAATCTTTTTTAATAAATAAGATGTGAATCATATTCTGGACATTATAAATAGTTTAAATGTGGATTATTGTGATGAAATGACTTTGAATGAATCCAGAAAGAATGGAAATATTCAAATGATACTCAGAATTGCATTATTTGCACTTTATATGCGTAATTAGTATATATAATTCAATCTTTCTGAATAACTAAGATACGAATCATATTCTTTACAGTATAAAGAGTTTAAATGGAGATTATTGTGATTAAATGACTTTGAATAAATCCATAAATGATTGAAATCCACAAATGATACTCAGAATTTCATTATTTGCACTTGATATGTGTAATTACTATGTATAGTAAAATCTTTTTTAATAAATAACATATGAATCATACTCTGAAAAGTATGAAGAGTTTAATTGAAGATTATTGTGAAGAAATCACTTAGAATGAATACAGAAACTTTTGAAATTCACAAATGATACTCGGAATAGTATTATCTGCACTTTATATGCGTAATTACCATGTATAGTCCAATCTTTTTGAATAAATAACATATGAATCATATTCTGAACAGAATAAAGAATTTAAATTTAGATTATTTTGATGAAATAACTTAGAATGAATCCAGAAACACATGAAATGCATAAATGATACTCAGAATTGCATTATCTGCACTTTATCTGCGTAATTATCATCTATAAGACAATTTTTTTGTATAAATAACATAAAAATCATATTTTGGAAAGTATAAACAGTTTAAATAGCGATTATTATGATGAAATGACTAAGAATTAATCCAGAAACGATTGAAATGCCTAAATGATACTCAGAATTGCATTATTTGCACTTTATAAGCTTAATTAGCATGTATAATCCAATCTTTTTTTAAAAAAAAGATGTGAAACATATTCTAAACAGTATAAATAGTTAAAAATAGATTATTATTATGAAATGACTTAGAATGAATCCAGAAACGATTGAAATGTTCAAATGATACTGAGAATTGCATTATTTGCACTTTATATGTGTAATTGGCGTGTATAATCTAATCTTTTTGAATAACTAAGATATGAATCATATTATGAACATTATAAAGAGTTTAAATATAGATTATTGTGATGAAATGACATAGAATGAATCCAGAAACGATTCAAATGCACAAATGATACTCAGAATTGCATTATCTGCACTTTATATGCGTAATTACCATGTATAGTCCAATTTTTTTGAATAATAACATATGAATCATATTCTGGAGAGTAGAAAGTGTTTTAAATGTAGATTATTGTAACGAAATAACTTAGAATGAATTCAGCAATGCTTGAAATGCATAAATGATACACAGAATTACATTATCTGCACTTTATCTGCGTAATTACCATGTATAATTCAATTTTTTGTATAAATAACATATAAATCATATTCTGGACAGTATAAACAGTTTAAATGTCGATTATTGTGATGAAATGACAA
Source organism: Rhynchospora breviuscula (assembly GCA_027562975.1). NCBI lineage: Eukaryota > Viridiplantae > Streptophyta > Magnoliopsida > Poales > Cyperaceae > Rhynchospora > Rhynchospora breviuscula. Next base: position 74,440,140 of record CM050398.1, on the reverse strand, counting down.
GGAATGAATCCAGAAACGATTAAAATGCACAAATGATATTCAGAATTGCATTATTTGCATTTTATATGCGTAATTACCATGTATAATACAATCTTTTTTAATAAATAGGATATGAATCATATTCTAGACAGTATAAATAGTTTAAATGAACATTATTGTGATAAAATGACTTAGTATGAATCCAGAAACGATTGAAATGTTCAAATGATACTCAGAATTGCATTATTTGCACTTTATATGCGTAATTAGCATGTATAATACAATCTTTTTTAATAAATAAGATATGAATCATATTCTGAATAGTATAAAGAGTTTAACTGTAGTTTATTATGATGAAATAACTTAGAATTAATCCAGAAACGATTGAAATTCACAAATGTTACTGAGAATTGCATTATCTGCACTTTATTTGCATAATTACCATGTATAATCCAATCTTTTTGAATAAATAACATATAAATCATATTCTGGACAGTATAAAGAGTTTAAATAATGATTATTGTGATGAAATGACTTACGATGAATCGACAAACGAGTGAAATGCCCAAATGATACTCAAAATTGCAATATTTGCAGATTATATGTGTAATTACCATGTATAATACGGTCTTTTTGAATAAATAACTTGAGAATCATATTCTGGACAGTATAAAGAGTTTAAATGTAGATTATTATGATGAAATAACTTAGAATGAATCCAGAAACTACTGAAATGCACAAATGAAACTCAGAATTGTATTATCTGCACTTTTTATGCGTAATTACCTTGTATAGTCAAATTTTTTTGATTAAATAACATATGAATCAAATTCTGGACAGGATAAAGAGTTTTAATGTAGATTATTCTGAGAAAAATAACTTAGAATGAATTAAGCAACGCTTGAAATGCATAAATGATACACAGATATGCATTATCTGCACTTTGTCTGACTAATTACCATGTATAATCAAAATATTTTTTCCATAAATAACATATAAATCATATTCTGGACAGTATAAACAGTTTAAATGTCGATTATTGTGATGAAATGACAAGGAATGTATCCAGAAACTATTGAAATGCACAAATGATATTGAGAATTGCATTATTAGCACTTTATGTGAGTAATTACCGTCCAATCTTTTTTAATAAATAAGATGTGAATCATATTCTAAACAGTATAAATAGTTTAAATGCAGATTATTGTGATGAAATGACTTAGTATTAATCCAGAAACGATTGAAATGTTCCAACGATACTCAGAATTGCATTATTTGCACTTTATATGCGTAATTAGCATTTATAATACAATATTTTTTAATAAATAAGATATGAATCATATTCTGAACAGTATAAACAGTTTAACTGTAGATTATTTGTGATTAAATGATTTAAAATGAATCCCGAAATGATTGAAATGCTCAAATGATACTCAGAATTGCATTATTTGAATTTTATATGCGTAATTAGCATGTATAATTCAATCTTTCTGAACAAATAAAATTTGAATCATATTCTAAACAGTATAAAGAGTTTAAATGAAGATTATTGTGATGAAATTACTTAGAATGAATCGTGAAAAGATTGAAATGCTCAAATGATAATCTGAACTGCATTATTTGCAATTTATATGTGTAATTACCATGTATTATCCAATATTTTTGAATAAATAACATATGAATCATATTCCGGACAGTATGAAAAGTTTAAATGTAGATTATTGTGATGAAATAACTTTGAATGAATCCAGAAACGCTAGAAATGCATAAATGATACTTAGAATTGTATTATCTGCACTTTATATGTGTAATTGACATGTATAATCCAATCTTTTTGAATAACTAAGATATGAATCATATTCTGAACAGTATAAAGAGTTTAAATATAGATTATTGTGTTGAAATAACTTAGAATGAATCCAGAAACGAATGAAATGCACAAAAGATACTCAGAATTGCACTATTTGCACTTTATATGCGTAATTAGCATGTATAATCCAATCTTTTTGAATAAATAAGATATGAATCATGTTATGAACAGTATAAATAGCTTAAAATTAGATTATTGTGATGACATGACTTAGAATGAATCCATAAATGATTGAAATACACAAATGAAACTCAGAATTGCAGTATCTGCACTTAAATGAGTAATTTCCATGTATAGTCCAATCTTTTTGAATAAATAACATATGAATCATATTCGGGATAGTAGAAAGAGTTTAAATGTTGATTATTGTGATGAAATAACTTAAAATGAATCAAGAAACGCTTGAAATACATTAATGATACTCAGAATTACATTATATGCACTTTATGTATGTAATTCCCTTGTATATTCCAATATTTTTGTATAAATAACAAATAAATCATATTATGGAAAGTATAAAGAGTTTAAATGTCGATTATTGTGATGAAATGACTAACAATGAATCCAGAAACGATTGAAATGCACAAATGATAATCAGAATTGCATTATCAGCACTTTATATGCGTCATTGCTGTGTATAGTCCAATCTTTTGTAATAAATATGATGTGAATCATATTCAATACAGTATAAATAGTTTAAATGCAGGTTATTGTGATAAAATGACTTAGAATGAATTCAGAAACGATTCAAATGCACAAATGATACTCGGAATTGCATTATTTGCAATTTTTATGCGTAATTACAATGTATAATCCAATCTTTTTTAATAAATATCTTATGAGTCATATAATGAACAGTATAAATAGTTCAAATGTAGATTATTATGAAGAAATGATTTAGAATGAATCCAGAAACGATTGAAGTGCACAAATGAAACTCAGAATTGCATTATCAGCACTTTATATGCGTGATTACCATGTATAATCCAATTTTTATGAATAAATAACATATGAATCATATTCTGGACAGTATAAAGAGTTTAAATATAGATTATTATGAGGAAATAACTTAGAATGAATTCAGAAATGCTTGAAATGCATAAATGATACTCAAAATTGTATTATCTGTACTTTATATGCGTAATTACCATGTATAATCCAATCTTATTGAATAAATAGCATATGAATCATACTCTGGACAGTATTAAGAGTTTAAATATAGATTATTGTCATGAAATAACTTAGAATGAATCCAGAAATGCTTGAAATGCTTAAATGATACTCAGAATTGCATTATCTGCACGTTATATGCGTAATTTCCATGTATAATCCAATCTTTATGTATAAATAAGATATAAATTATAGTCTGGACAGTATAAACAGTTTAAATGTCGATTATTGTGATGAAATGACTAGAAATGAATCCAAAAACGATTGAAATGCACAAATGATACTCAGAATTGCATTATTTGCACTTTTTATGCGTAACTCCAATGTATAATCCAATCTTTTTTAATAAATAACATGTGAGTCATATTCTAGACAGTACAAATAGTTTAACTTCAGATTATTGTGATCAAATGACTTAGAATAAATCCATAAACGGTTGAAATGTTCAAACGATACTCAGAATTGCATTGTTTGCACTCTATAAGCATAATTAGCATGTATAATCCAATCTTTTTTAATAACTAAGATATGAATCATATTCTGAACAGTATATATAGTTTAAATATAGATTATTGTGATGAAATGAATAAGAATGAATCAAGAAACGATTGAAATGCACAAATGATACTAAGAATTGCATTATCTACACTTTATATACGTAATAACCATGTATAGTACAATATTTTGAATAAAAAATATATGAATTATATTCTGGACAGTATAAAGAGTTTAAATATATATTATTGTGTTGAAATAACTTAGAATGAATCCAGAAACGCTTGAAATGCATAAATGATACTCAGTATTGCATTATCTGCACTTTATATGCGTAATTCCCATGTATAATCCAATCTTTTTGTATAAATAACATATAAATCATATACTTGACAGTATAAACAGTTTAAATGTCTATTATTGTGACGAAATGACTAGGAATGAATCCAGAAACGATTGAAATGTACAAATGATACTCAGAATTGCATTATTTACAATTTATATGCGTAATTACCATGTATAATACAATCTTTTTGAATAAATAACATATGAATCATATTCTGGAGAGTAAAAAGAGTTTAAATGTAGATTATTGTGATGAAATAACTTAGAATGAATCGACAAACGCTTGAAATTCATAAATGATGCTCAGAATTGCATTATCTGCACTTTATATGGGTAATTACCATGTATAATCCAATCGTTTTATATAAATAACATATAAATCATATTCTGGACAGTATAAACATTTTAGATGTCGATTATTGTGACGAAATGACTAAGAATGAATCCGGAAACGATTGAAATGCACAAATGATACTCAGAATTGCATTATTTGCAATTTATATGCGTGATTACCATGTATAATGCAATCTTTTTTAATCAATATGATGTGAATCATATTCTAGACAGTATAAATAGTTTAAATATAGATTATTGTGATGAAATAACTCATAATGAATCCAGAAACGCTTGAAATTCACAAATTATACTCAAAATTGCATTATCTGCACTTTATATGCGTAATTACCATGTATAATCCGTTCTTTTTGAATAAATAACATATAAATTATATTCTTCACAGTATAAGGAGCTTAAAATTTGATTATTGTGATAAAATAACTTTGAATGAATCCAAAAACGCTTGAAATTCACAAATGATACTCAGAATTGCATTATTTGCACTTTATATGCGTAATTACCATGTATAATCTAATCTTTTTTAATAAATAAGATGTCAATCATATTATAGGCTGTATAAATAGTTTAAATGCGGATTATTGTGATGAAATAACTTAGAATGATTCTAGAAACGATTGACATGCACTAATGATACTGAGTTGCATTATCTTCTCTTTATATGAGTAATTAGCAAGTATAATCAAATTTTTTTGAATAAACAAGATATGAATCATTTTCTGAACAGCACAAATAGTTTAAATGTAGATTTATGTAATGAAATGACTTAGAATGAATCCAGAAACGATTGAAATGCTCAAATGAAACTCAGAATTGGATTATTTGCATTTTATATGCGTAATTAGCATGTATAATTCTATCTTTCTGAATAAATAAAATATGAATTATATTCTGAACAGTATAAAGAGTTTAAATGAAGATTATTGTGATGAAATTACTTAGAATGAATCCTGAAAAGATTCAAATGCACAAATGATAATCTGAATTGCATTATTTACAATTTATATGCGTAATTACCATGTATAATTCAATCTTTTTGAATAAATAACATATGAATCTAATTCTGGACAGTATAAAGAGTTTAAATGTATATTATTGGGATGAAATAACTTAGAATGAATCAAGAAACGCTTGAAATGCTTAAATGATACTCAGAATTGCATTATATGCACTTTATCTGCGTAATTACCATGTATAATCCATTCTTTTTATATAAATGACATATAAATCATATTCTGGTCAGTATAAACAGTTTAAATATCGATTATTGTGATGAAATAACTTAAAATGAATCCAGAAACACTTGAAATGCATAAATGATACTCAGAATTGCATTATTTCCAATTTATATGCGTAATTACCTTGTATAATACAATCTTTTTGAATAAATAACATATGAATCATATTCTAGATAGTATAAAGAGTTTAAATGTAGATTATTGTGATGAAATAACTTAGAATTAATCAACAATCGCTTGAAATGCATAAATGATATTCAGAATTGCATTATCTGTATTTTATATGCGTAATTACCATGTATAATCAAATCTTTTTGTATAAATCACATATAAATCATATTCTGGACAGTAAAAACAGTTTAAATGTCGATTAATGTGATGAAATGACTTAAAATTAATCCAAAAATTATTGAAATGCACAATTGATACTCAGAATTGCATTATTTACACTTTATATGCGTAATTACCATTTATAATCCACTCTTTTTTAATAAATAACATGTGAGTCATATTCGAGTTAGTATAAATAGTTTAAATGCAAATCATTGTGATCAAATAACTTAGAATGAATCTAGAAATGATTGAAATGTTCAAACGATAACTCAGAATTGAATTGTTTGCACTTTATATTGCATGTAAAATCCAATCTTTTTTAATAACTAAGAGATGAGTCGTATTCTGAACAGTATAAATAGTTTAAATGTAGATTATTGTGATGAAATGACTAAGAATAAATCCAGAAACCATTGAAATGCAAAAATGATACTAAGAATTGCATTATCTGCACTTTATATGCGTATTAACCATGTATAATCCAATGTTTTTGAATAAAAAACATATGAATCTTATTCTGAACAGCACAAATAGTTTAAATGTAGATTATTGTGATGAAATAACTTAGAATGAATCGACAAACGCTTGAAATGCAAAAATGATACTCAGAATTGCATTATCTGCACTTTATATGCGTAATTACCATGTATAATCCAATCTTTTTGTATAAATAATATATATATCATATTCTGGACAGTATAAACAGTTTAAATGTCGATTGTTATGATGAAATGACTAAAAATGAATCCAGAAACGATTGAAATGCACAAATGATACTCAGAATCGCATTATTAGCAATTTATATGCGTAATTAACATGTATAATCCAATATTTTTTAATAAATAAGATGTGAATCATATTCTAGACAGTATAAATAGTATAAATGCTGATTATTGTGATAAAATTACTTGGAATGAGTCCAGAAACGATTGAAATATTCAAATGATCCTCAGAATTGCATTATTTGCACTTCATAAGCGTAATTAACATGTATAATCCAATCTTTTTGAATAACTAAGATATTAATCATATTCTGGACAGTATAGAAAGTTTAAATGTAGATTGTAGTGATGAAATCACTTAGAATGAATCCAGAAACGATTGAAATGCACAAATGATACTAAGGATTGTATTGTATGCACTTTATATGCGTAATTTCTATGTATTGTACCATATTTTTTAATAAATAACATATGAATCTTATTCTGGAAAGGATAAAAGAGTTTAAATGTAGATTATTGTGATGAAATAACTTAAAATGAATCCAAAAACTTTTGAAATGCTTAAATGATACTCAGAATTGCATTATCTGCACTTTATATGCGTCATTACCATGTATAATCCAATCTTTTTTTATAAATAACATATAAATCATATACTGGACAGTATAAACAGTTTAAATGTCTATTATTGTGATGAAATGACTAGGAATGAATCCAGAAACGATAGAAATGCATAAATGATACTCATAATTGCATTATTTGCAATTTATATGCACAATTACCATGTATAATGTAATCTTTTTGAATAAATAACATATCAATCATATTCTGGAGACTAAAAAGAGTATAAATGTAGATTATTGTGATGAAATAACTTAGAATGAAACGACAAACGCTTGAAATGCATAAATGATACTCAAAATTGCATTATCTGCACTTTATATAGGCAATTACCATTTATAATCCAATCCTTTTATATAAATAACATATAAATCATATTCTGGACAGTATAACAGTTTTGATGTCGATTATTGTGACGAATTGACTTAGAATGAACCCGAAAACGATTGAAATGCACAAATGATACTCAGAATTGAATTATTTGCACCTTATATGCGTGATAACCATGTATAATCCAACCTTTTTTAATCAATATGATGTGAATCATATTCTAGACAATATAAATAGTTTAAATGCTGATTATTGTGGTAAAATAACTTAGAATGAATCCAGAAACGATTCAAATGCACAAATGATATTCATAATTGCATTTTTTGTATGTGTAATTACCTTGTATAATCCAATCTAATTGAATAAATTACATATGAATCATACTCTGGACAGTATTAAGAGTTTAAATATAGATTATTGTGATGAAATAACTTAGAATGAATCAAGAAACGCTTAAAATTCACAAATGATACTCAGAATTCCATTATTTGCACTTTTTATGCCTAATGACCATGTATAATCCAGTCTTTTTGAATAAATAACATATAAATCATATTATTAACTGTATAAGAAGCTTAAATATTGATTATTGTGATAAAATAACTTTGAATGAATCCAGAAACGCATGAAATGCATAAAAGATACCCAGAATTTCATTATCTGCATTTTATCTGCGTAATTACCCTGTATAATCCAATTTTTTTTCAAAAAATAATATATGAATCATATTCTGGACAGTATAAAGAGTTTTAATGTAGATTATTGTGATGAAATAACTTAGAATTAATCCAGAAACGTTTGAAATGCTTAAATGATACTCAGAATTGCATTATCTGCACTTTATATACATAATTACCATGTATAATCCAATCTTTTTGTATAAACAACATATAAATCATTGTCTGGACAGTATAAACAGTTTAAATGTCGATTATTGTGATTAAATGACTAGGAATGAATCCAGAAACCATTGAAATACACAAATGATACTCAGAATTGCATTATTTGCAATTTGTATGCGTCATTACCATTTATAATCCAATCTTTTTTTAAAAAATAGCATGTGAGTCATATTGTAGACAATATGAATAGTTTAAATGCAGATTATTGTCATCAAATGACTTAGAATGAATGAAAAAAACGATCAAAATGTTCAAACGATACTCACAATTGAATTATTTGCAATTTATATCCGTAATTAGCATGTATAATCCAATCAATTTTAATAAATAAGATGTGAATCATATTCTAGACAGTATAAATAGTTTAAATGCTGATTATTGTGATGAAATGACTTAGAATGTATCCAGAAACGATTGAAATATTCAAATGATACTCAGAATTGCATTATTTGCACTTAATATACATAATTAGCATGTATAATCTAATCTTTTTGAATAACTAAGATATGAATCATATTCTGGACAGTATAAAGAGTTTAAATGTAGATTATAGTGATGAAATGATTTAGAATGAATCCAGAAACGATTTAAATGCACAAATGATACTAAGAATTGCATTATATGCACTTTATATGCGTAATTACTATGTATAGTCCAATCTTTTTCAATAAATAACATATGAATCGTATTCTGGAATGGATTAATAGTTTAAATGTAGATTATTGTGATGAAATAACTTAGAATGGATCCAAAAACACTTGAAATGCTTAAATAATACTCAGAATTGCATTATCTGCATTTTATATGCGTAATTACCACGTATAATCCAATCTTTTTGTATAAATAACATATAAATCAAATTCTGGACAGTATAAGCAGTTTCAATGTCGATTATTGTGATGAATTGACTAGGAATGAATCTAGAAACGATTAAAATGCACAAATGATACTCAAAATTGCATTATTTGCAATTTATATGCGTAATTACCATGTATAATACAATTTTCTCGAATAAATAACATATGAATCATATTCTGTAGATAAAAAAGAGTTTAAATGTAGATTATTGTGATGAAATAACTTAGAATGAATCGACAAACGATTGAAATGCATAAATGATACTTAGAATTGCATTATCTGCATTTTATAGGGGTAATTACCATGTATAATCCAATCTTATTATATAAATAACATATAAATTATATTCTGAACAGTATAAAAAGTTTAGATGTCGATTATTGTGACGACATGACTAAGAATGAATCCAGAAACGATTGAAATATACAGACGATACTCAGAATTGCATTATTTGCTCTTTATATGCTTGATTACCCTGTATAATCCAATCTTTTTTAAGTAATTTGGGGTGAATCATATTCTAGATAGTATAAATAGTTTAAATGCACATTATTGTGATAAAATGACTTAGAATGAATCCAGAAATGCTTAAAATTCACAAATGATACTCAGAATTGCATTATCAGCACTTCATATGCGTAATTACCATGTTTAATATAATGTTTTTGTATAAATAACGTATAAATCATATTCTTAACAGTATAAGAAGCTTAAATGTTGATTATTGTGATAAAATAACTTAGAATGAATCCAGAAATGCTTGAAATGAATAAATGATACTCAGAATTGAATTATCTACACTTTATCTGCTTAATTACCCTGTATAATCCAATCTTTTTGAATAAATTACATATGAATCATATTCTGGACAGTATAAAGAGTTTAACTGTACATTATTGTGATGAAACAACTTAGAATGAATCCAGAAACGCTTGAAACGCTTAAATGATACGCAGAATTGCATTATCTGCACTTTATATGCGTAATTACCATGTATAATCCAATCTTTTTGTATAAATAACATATAAATCATATTCTGGACAGTATAAACAATTTAAATGTCGATTATTGTGATGAAATGACTAGGAGGGAATCCAGAAATGATTGAAATGCACAAATGGTACTCAGAATTGCATTATTTGTAATTTATATGCGTAATTACCATGTATAATCCAATCTTTTTTTAATAAATAACATGTGAGTCATATTCTAGACAGTATAAATAGTTTAAATGCAGATTATTGTCATCAAATGACTTAGAATGAATGCAGAAACGATTGAAATGTTCAAACGATACTCAGAATTGCATTATTTGTAATTTATATGCGTAATTAGCATGTATAATCCAATCTTTTTTAATAACAAAGATATGAATTATATTCTGAACAGCATAAAGAGTTTAAATGTAGATTATTGTGATGAAATGAATAAGAATGAATCCAAAAACGATTATAATGCACATATGATACTAAGAATTCCATTATCTGCACTTTATATGCGTAATAACCATGTATAGTCCAATGTTTTTGAATAAAAAATATATGAATCATATTCTGGACAGTAAAAAGAGTTTAAATTTAGATTATTGTGATGAAATAACTTAGAATGAATCCACAAACACTTGAAATGCATAAATGATACTCAGAATTGCGTTCTCTGCACTTTATATGCGTAATTACCAAATATAATCCAATCTTTTTGTATAAATAATATATATATCATATTCTGGAAAGTATAAATAATTTAAATGTCGATTATTGTGATGAAATGACTAGGAATGAATCCAGAAACGATTGAAATGCACAGATGATACTCAAAATTGCATTAGTTGCACTTTATGTGCGTAATTACCATGTATAATCCAATCTTTTTTATTAAATAAGATGTGAGTCAAATTCTAGACAGTTTAAATAGTTTAAATGCAGATTATTGTGACGAAATGACTTAGAATGAATTCAGAAACAATTGAAATGCTCAAATGATACTCCGAATTGCATTATTTGCATATTATATGCGTAATTTCCATGTATAATCCAATCTTTTTGAATAAATAACGTATGAATCATATTTTGGACAGTAAAAATAATTTTAAATGTAGATTATTGTGATGAAATGACTTAGAATGAATCCATAAATGATTTAAATGCTCAAATCATACTGAGAATTGCATTATTTGCACTTCATATGTGTAATTACCATATATAATCCATTCTTTTCGAATTAATAAGATATGAATCATATTTTTAACTGTATAAAGATTTTAAATGTGGGTTATTGTAATGAAATGACTTAGAATGAATACACAAACTAGTGAAATGCTCAAACGATACTCAAAATTTCATTATTTACAGATTATATGCGTAATTACCATGTATAATACAATAATTTTCGATAAATAAGATATTAATCATATTCTGAACAGTATAAAGTGTTTAAATGTATATTATTGTGAAGAAATGACTTAAAATGAATCCAGAAACGGTTGAAATGCACAAATGATACTCATAATATCATTATCTGCACTTTATATGCGTAATTGCCATTTATAATCCAATCCTTTTGATTAAATAAGAAATGATTCATATTCTGGACAGTATAAAGAGTTTGAATGTAGATTATTGTGATGAAATGACTTAGAATGAATCCTAAAACGATTGAAATGCTCAAATAATACTCAGAATTGAATTATTTGTACTTTACGTGCGTAATTAGCATGTATAATCAAATTGTTTTTGTTAAATAAGATATGGATCATATTTTGAATAGTATAAAGAGTTTAAATGTAAAATATTATGAAGAAATGATCTGGAATGAGTCCTGAAACGATTGAAATGCATAAATTATACTCAAAATTGGTTTTTATACACTTTATATGCGTAATTACCTTATATAATCTATTTTTTTTAAATAAATAAGATATGAATCATATTTTGGACAGTACAAAGAGTTTAAATGAAGATTGTTGTGATGAAATTAGTTAGAATAAATCCAGAAACGATTGAAATGCTAAAATAATACTCAGAATTGCATTTTTGCACTTTATGTGCGTAATTAGAATGTATAATCCAATCTTTTTGAATAAACAAGATATGAATCATATTCTAAACAGTATAAAGAGTTTAAATATAAATTATTGTGAAGAAATGTCTTAGAATGAATCCAGAAACAATTAAAATGCTTAAATAATACTCAGAATTGTATTATTTGCACTTTATATGCGTAATTAGCATGTATAATCCAATCTTTTGAATAAACGAGATATGAATCTTAGTCTGGGCATTACAAAAAGTTTAAATGTAGATTATTGTGATAAAACGACTTAGAATGTATCCAGAAATTATTGAAATGCTCAAATGATACTCAAAATTGTATTATTTACAATTTAAATGCGTAATTACAATGTATAATCTAATTTCTTTTTAATAAATATGATATGAATCATATTATACACAGTATAAATTACGTAAATGTTGATTATTATGATGAAATGACTTAGAATGAATCCAGAAATGATTGAAATGCTAAAATGATACTCAGAATTGCATTGTTTGTATTTTTTATGCGTAATCACCATGTATAATCCAATCCTTTTGAATAAATAACATATGAATTACATTCTGGACAGTACAAAGAGTTTAAATGTAGATTATTGTGATGAAATGACTTAGAATGAATCCAAAAATGATTGAAATGCTCTAGTTATACTCAAAATTGCATTATATGCACTTTATATGCGTAATTAGCTTGTATAATCGAAAATTTTTGAATAAACAAGAAATAAATCATATTCTAGACAGTATAAAGAGTTTAAATGTAGATTATTATGATGAAATGACTTAGAACGAATTTATGAACGATTGAAATGCTCAAATGATACTTATAATTGCATTTTTTGCACTCTATATGCGTAATTACCTTATATAATCTAATCTTTTTTTAATAAATATGATATGAATCATATTCTAGACAGTATAAAGAGTTTAAATGAAGATTATTATGATGAAATGACTTAGAGTGAATTCAGAAACGATTAAAATGCTCAAATGATATCCAAAATTGTGTTGTTAGAAATGGTCGCTAAAACTTATTATTCGTTGGTGATAGCCTAATTTGAGAGCACCAAAAATATTATGTGGGTTCATATTACATTCTCAAGGCATAAAATTAATTATTGACTAAGATGTATATCTTCAATTTATTCTTCCTAATATAATTTCTGATACATATTATATTATCAACTAGATAAATAATATTTTTATTTGAATAATGAATATTTGTGTGTGTTAAGAAAGAGAAACAGAGGGTGTGTTTGGTCGGGATGGTATGAAGTGGTATAAGGTATAAGAATATTTATACTTGGTTGTCGACTCATTCAAATACAAAATGAAATATAGTTCTTAATCTTTCTTCCTCTATGGATGAGGATGAGATATAAAATGACACAGGAAAAAACATATAATCCAAATACATTCTGACCCAAACACCATTGAAATGTAAGGTATAATTTTTATTCACTATCAAAAGTTATCATCACTCTTACCTCTTCTCTCTTCTTTCTTATTCTTGTTTATCCTTGTACACCAAAACACACTTTGGAGAGAAAAGTAAAGTTGTGCGATGCCTTCTAATATAAAACTCCAATAACTGATCCAAACAACTCAATAAATATATTTGTTCATATATTAATATAATCAAATAACTGATTCAAAGAGCTCAATGAATATATCTGTCAATATATTAATATAATCATTAACTTAATTGTAAAAAAAACTGATTATTGCCCGTACTTGACGGTACCGCGGCACCTGAAGCAAGTTTTATTTATTTATTTATTTACTGACAACACTGATATTGAATAAAGCTCACTTGTTACATAAAAAGACGACAAGAATTCACAACAGAATGCTTCGCTTGAATTTTAGTGATCACCTTATAAATTAAGTAGATAAAAGGAATGTGAAAAAAAATTACAAGACATTCTATACACGCAATAACCCGTGAACTCCTGCTTAATCGATAGCTGAACGTTAGGATTTCCGAGAAACACGAAACAGATTCTAGCTATACAGAACAGAGATAATAATTTTCAGGAGACCAGTTGAAGAATTCCGTGAGAAAACAACGCCCCAAATTCCGATTATTAAATATTGCTAAGGTGAAACTCCATATAATTAAATTGACTCGATATATTGGTCGTTCCATAACTTTGTTTGCGAAGGCGCCCCAAAAATTATACGAGGCAGCTTCGCATGAATTAATAATTTTTCTCTAGATTTTCATTAAGCAATAATTTATTGTGATTTCTTCTAAACCTTCAAATATCTCATACGGTCCCCCCCCCCAAAAAAAAAAAATCAGAAGTACATCAATAAAAAAAAATTTAGAATTTATTCGAAAAAGAGCAACTCACTTTCAATTGAGGTCGTGAGTTCGAGATTCTTTGTGACATTTAATTTTGAAATAAGTTCGAGAGTTTGACTCGCATCTTATCTTAAAAAATGGAAATCGCCAAAATTGTACTCATTTATAAAGATGGCATTTTTTTGTGATTTTTTTTGTTGGTTTTTTTTTTTCTAGCATATCCTAATTTGTTTGAGACAAAAGATTTAGTTGTTGTTGTTGTTGCATAAAGATGGCATTTTGAACCAAAACCGCTCAACTTTCTATTCTATTTATTTTCTCTCTCATTTTTTTGGTCGTTAAATTATAAGTATTATTTAAACTAATGTGGGTTCGCACGTTACGCAATTTATTTTTATTTTTGATATTTTCTAAAATTTTATTCATTCGAGGGATCATAGCAATTAGTTGCATTGTGCGATAATTTTTAGCATGATATATATATAAACAGTACACAATCTCCTAAGAACACAATCAGATTTCAAACAAAAATACAATAATTAATTTTTTTTTGCAACATAGTTTGTGTACGATATTTGAAGGCTTGTCATAATATGTGCGATATTTTAATTTTTATTTTTTGTGTATGATATATAATTTTTTAAAATTTTCCTTACAAAGGAACATAAATAAAATACAATAATAAAACTTTTCTTAATCGATATTATCAGATTTTTTTTATAATCTTATAATGATACACGTAAATTTCGAAAGAAATTTGGATGGGATTGAAACAATTTAAAAACTAAAAGATATTTTTCTAGTTACATAAATAAAATAACATGATTAAAACAGTATTATAAAAATTTGAAAGCGGAAAAAATTATTTTGGCATCACTGAATTCTATTTGGTTTTGCTAATGTATATTAAATTTGACAAAGAAAAAAATAAACTCATCTGGATAGTGGATTAATTTTGTACTAATTGTAAATTCGATTATTAAGATGTCAAATAAAATTTTACGAAAAACAACATGCATTTTCCTGAGATTGATCGTGCACGATAAATATTTATTTTTAGATTGTGAATAATCTATAAGTTTAATTAAAAAAATGTATAACTTCATGGATTTTATTAATAATATAGATATAATTTAAAAAGAATCATCTAAAATAATTTGATCATCTAAACAAAAAGGTATTGCTGGATTTCTTATAATATTTCGAGCTTTCATATAAAATTTGATGCAAATATGAATTTAGGAAAGCGCTCAAACAATTAAAAAGATGAAACACAATTGTAAATTTTGAAAAAAACAATTAAATGATATAAATATTTCGAAAATTTAAAAGCAGAAAATTTGATAAAATTTAACTCTCTATAATTTTGTGAGCATCAATATTAAATGAGATATAAAAAAAAATTAGCAATAACTTCAAATACCCAAATATCCAAAATATCATTCTTTTGGAATTTGTAAAACGTAAAAATAAAATATTTTGAAAGTTCATGATAAAAAAATATTATCACTAGATTTTTAATATTTTTTTATTGTATACTGATGAAGGAATTAAACCCGGTATCAAATAAATTTATATACCTTGTTTTACCTCACTAGTCGTTCTGGTAAAGCTAAGGGTCGAACCCAATGGACGGTACAATTGATTACTAGACTTCACTTTCTCACAAAAGCTAGACAAGACAATTTTTATGGGATTTTGGATGATTAAATCTAAAGATGCAAGTAACTAAATTATTTTTAGTGTTTTCTGGACTCTAAATAAATGCAAGAGATGTCCTAGGGTTTAGGGTTCATTTAGTTTAGCTTTGAAGCTCTTAGTACACGTGTTTTCACACGTGCAGCAAGGATTTCGGACCGAAATGTATAGATTTCGGACCGAAATCTATATAAGTCGCTCCGAAATATGCTCCAAACTCTCTGTTCTGACTTGATAATTTAATACCACCTTTTGTGAAGGTTACTTTTCGACCAGACCTCAATCCTAGCCTCAGCCGTCGCAATTTTGGTTTTAGACTTGGTTTGGAACTCGATTTTTACCACGTAAATGACTAAGCCTAAACTTTCGTGTCGGATTTTAGTCACTTAAGTTTATCATGTTGGATTTCCAGAGGTATTTAAAGTCCTGTCGGATCAGTAAAGCTACACCTTTCGGTTGTAAACTAACCTCCTCTTTCGAGTGTTTGGCTTACCTCAAATACTTAATCAATCATGTGTTTAGTCTAGTTTAATGCCCTAAAGACGTCGCGATTCATCAATAGGTAAACATCAAGCAAACAAATAATATAACTAAGCATATCAATAGTTCTCAACACGATAAATCACATAACATAGCAATAAATCCATCAAGTCATCACAAATACTAAACTAAACTACTATTTAGCCCTAAGACATAATTAATCTATCCTAACATGCACGTAAAATAAGATACAAACTCCATTTGATCAAAATATCAAGAGAAAAGGAAGGAATAAACCAAATATCGCTTCTAACTCGAGATATCGACCGTCTAGAGTCGTGGTTGGATTGGTTCTACCGCTGTCGCGTCCAGAATTGCTCCAAGGTTGCTGCCATGGTCGTGCTCCGCTGCGAGAGATGGAATCCTACGTCTTTCGGCGTGAGAACGGTGGTGGAAAAGGTGGAAAAAAGTGCTATGGAAGGTGGGATCCAATGGTCGAGAAAGTTGGCCCCTTTTCTGGTCGAAATTCGTGCCTAAATTCACCCATGGAAGGTCAGGGAGGCGGCTAGGGCAAGAAATCTTCTTTCCTTCTTCGAAACTTGCCAAATTCCACTTTCCATACATGGATTTCGGACCGAAATCTCCAGATTTCGGTCTGAAATCAGAGAATTTCGGACAAAAATTCCAGAATTGAGCACTGATAGTATTTTGACCATAATTTCTTCATCCGGACTCCGATTGAGGTGATTCAAAGATCGTTGGAAAGCTTGGGATGAGCTCTACAATTCCACGAATTCCATTTAGTCATTTTCTTCCCAAAAATTCTTTCTTTTGTGCGATTATTATGTCCAATCCACCAAATTCCTACAAGACAAGTCAAATTCCACGGCAGTACCCAATCTTGACAAATATAGCACAAAAGAACAGTGAATATCATTGGTTTGAGTGTTATTTCGGTACTAAGTATGGTCAAAATGTATATATAAATAAGAGATATCATATACATAATATTAAATGGGGAAATCTATTATAGAAAGATCCTGAAACAAATAAAAACTTAAATAAATTGCTGAAATTGCATAAAAAATATATTGAGATTCCAAAAATTATGTAAAATATTTTGTAAGCTATAATTAATACCATCAGATTACCCATAATTTATTAAGAACATATATAATATTTCATGTCCAAATGAGGTTTGGAATGCCGTCAAATAATTTAAAAATCAAAATTCATTTTCTGTAAAATCAAGAATGGATGGGACCATTAGATAGGGAATGGAGGGGAGAACAAACAGAATTTAAAATTTGGTTCTGCTTTTGCTTTGTCCCACAGTGGGAACAAAAGGTATTTTTACCGTATACATATAGAAGGTTGCGCGCCACCAGTGCTTGATTTTTCCAATATCACTGCTTCCGTACGTGCACCACATGCGAACCCTTCCAATATCACGATTTCCCAATGGTTAGCGTACACGTGGCCAAGCAAGATTGGACCAAAATATTTTACAATTGTTCATCAAGTGGGCTCCACCTGTCAGCTACACTGTGCACCAACAGTGCTAATTACAGTAAATTAGTGGAACGCCTATTAATATATAGATAGATTAGATACTTACCGGCACCGCTATCTATAAATTACCAACATATTATAGTTCATTCTCTTTATTGTTCTAGTAGTTCACTATGATATTTAATACTGTTTTTTTCTTATATCTGTTTCAAAAATTTTATTGTCAGATAATTATAGAGCTTTTGCTAGTTTCCATTTTCTTGCATACCAAAACCAATTACTTATTTTTATGCACTTCATTTGAAAATTTAGTTTATAATTTGTGTTTGATAAAAATGGAAAGTGTGATTCAATATGAATAAAAAATTATAATTTTTATTAAAGTATAATAAATCAAATATTATTATAATAGTAATAGTATTACAAAAGAGCAATGCACATTGAGTGAAAGGTCGTAGGTTCGAAATCTGACTGAGGGTCTTTCATGATATTTAATTTAAAAATAAGTTGGGAGGCTTAACTTCCAATTTATCTTAAAAAAAAAGAGAATTAGTTCTTGGTCTAATAACAAAGAGCAATACACTAGATTCAAAACTTAGCTGGTAGATCTTTCATGGACATTTAATTTAAAAAAAAAAAGTTAGAGGTTTGAGCCCAATTTATCTTCAAATAGTATTACAAAAAATAGATAGATGAAAGTTCATTGACTTTCAAAAAAGATATCCTATGAAGAGTTTTGAAGGAAAAACAAGATTTTAATTCTCGTTTCAGAAGTTTATTTATTCAAAAGGGGTACACTTATAACTTGTAGGTGTGTACATCTAAGGGTTTTTTTTTTTTGAAGTTTCAAACTGTTCGAAAATTCTCGTAGGAAATGGTACAAGTCAAATTTAAATCTAATAAAAACTTGCATCAGGACGTTTTTAATTGTTATGTGCAATACATGAGCTGCATTATTAGCTTATTTTGTCCTTTTGATTGCGACAGAGAATGATAAGTGAATGCTAATTTAATGCCGCACGGGAGTATGTCATAAATCATACAATATTGAAATTTTTCAAAAGCTATGTTGCACGAGGTAAGCCCCTGCATTTCATAGGCCGTTGTATTTGTACCTCATGAAGTTGAATGTTCCATTGGTTTATTGACCAATGCTAATTCATGCATTCTTTGTTTAAGACTAGCAGAAGATGTTCTCATATGTAGGTAAATAAAAAAATAAAATAATGTTAGGTAATAAAAATATGTTGCTCAATCTACCAGCGATATAATAGATATGTTATTCGATTTATTTCTTTATTAGATGAAGAAACAAAAATATATTGTTGTTTCGTCTAACAATTGATATCCAATCACAAATCAACTCGATCGAACGGCAAAAACACGTGTTTACATGCTAGATCTAGCGTGTGTAACACCTCTTGGATCCGTACGTTTACAAATTGTACAATACAGATGTACATATTATAACATATTAACACAACCATAATTGTATCTATAAGTGACGTGACTCGTGTAAATTAATGGACCCATCAAAGTCGGAAATTGGCATGACATTATGACAATGGTAAGCATCTTACTTAATTTGGAAAGTTACAAACCAGACATTTTATTATTTCGTGAGAAATAGGCCTAAAAGAATTATATAGATTTTCAGTGTAATATTTGAAATAAAAGGTGGGCATTTTTGGAAGAGGCAATTTCATGTCAGTTTTTAATTAAGAAACTAGAAGGCAAAGTCTAACTTTGAATAATTTGAATTCACAACTCCTCAATGTGAATAAACTACATAAAAATTTTTGTAACTATCAAGTTGAAAAGCATACAATTTCAACAAAGACCAACTTGGATAATTTTTTTTTTTAAAAAAAAACTCGAGTAAATATCAAGTCAACAAGAAATTCTCTTACCTTCCATTATTTTACAGCTAGAAAAAGTATGCAGTCATATTTAACCAAAAACGAATTTCTTCTAGATCAATTCCGTGTTCTTATTTTTATAATCGGTCCACGTCATCCTTTCAATTTGCAATAGGTATGAAAAGGAAGCGTGACGATAACTTTCATGAGCTCTTGTCATGTACCAGAGATGTGTTCGTTAAGCTTCGTCCCAACAAAATATAATGACAGAGAAAAGGTATAATTTTTAATTGAAATAGAAACTATGAAATAAATTACAACATTAAAATATGGCCAAAAAGTTTGACAAAAATGCAAAAAAAAAAAATACAATATAGTAATTTTTCTCATGCATTGAATATGTGGGTCATAATAAAATTACCTCATAAAAAGTGTGACATGTAAGACTACCATTGGATGAAGCATCTTGAGAAAAAACAAAAATGGATGAAAATTTTGAAATTAATGGCACATGGCAGAAATTTAAATATATTACATTTAAGTAGGTTACATAACTTATGCATCGAATTCTTCTCTCAATGCAAGCTTTTAAACAAATATGTAGCCTCACTTTTTTATCATTATTGTTCAACTTCATTGTGCTCTGTTTTATTTTGTCACAGTAGGATGTATTCAAAGTTCACTCCATTGTGATGTATTGATTTGAACTTTCAAGTATGCTAAGATTTTTATCGAACGTTCAAATTTATGGTTTGGTTTTGCTGTGATTACAGTGACAAAATAAGCAACATACAATTCGAGTGAGTAACAAATCAAAACTACAAGAGCAGCTTCACGGTGATAGTATTTGAAATCTCAAAATAGGACATTTTTCTGCTTATATTGAAACAAAAAAAATAATAAAAAATAAATTCTCTGAGTTATTCAAAGAAAGGTGTCCCTTGAGTGTTATGTGAAAGAAAAATAATTCTCAACTCTGATGAGTTATTAAAAGAAACACTGTGTTATTTATTACATTAAATGGGAAAGTATATTATACAGAAAAGTCAAAAGGTAGAGTTCTCTCCGGAGTTGAGAAAGTTAAATCGTCAACTTAAATATAACAGCTGTGGTGAGTTAATCACGTCCGTTAATCAAAACTAATCAGACGATAGATAATTTTTAGCATTCGGTGGCAGCCAAAAACCGTGGCAGCAGAACCCTTCGCAAAGAGGAAATGTAAACAGAAAGATTATTATACGTTTGGCGAGCGACGTGGCAAGAATATTGGCCGTTAAATCGAATATAGTAGCATATATAAAATTAAAGCATGAGTCATTAATTTCTTCATTTTGAAAATTTACTCTTTCTTTTAGCATCTTAATAGGATGGCAATACTTCATTCTCTCTAATAATTAGAACTAAAATTTCTCTTGATATTACTAAAAGGATTACGACCAGTTTTTAAGATCTAATTATCAGTTGGCAGGATTCTAAACTTAGATAACTATAAAGTAAGTTTACATCTAATATTATATGACGTTGTAGACCTATACTTGTCAAAAGTTACAAATTGGTTATCATTTAACAATATAACATGAACGGTCAAATTATGATAATTAAAGTTACAATCACTCAACAAATGAAACCATATATTATTTCTCATCATCATCTTATGTATGTATAATTTGATTTTTTTTTTTAAATTCAATCCTATCTATAATTGTAGTTTTCGAAATTTTATATTGATAATTTAAACGTCATTTTCTGAATGCATTGAGCCCATCTTTATAAATTAATTGTAAAAAAAAATTACCAAGCATCATTAAATATTATCTTCATCCTTTTAGCATGAATAACTTACCAAGCAGCTGCTGAAGGTTACTCAAAAAATATGGAAAGAAAAAAAAAATAGAACTTTTATCTCAATTGTGGAGCCATGCTAGTTGCAATTTGCAAATAAGCGTTCCTCTACGTAGTTGTACATCTCCGTATGGTATGACCGTATCTTTGTTAATTTTTAAGATTCACAAATTCGGCGATTTATTGGGCCAGATAAAGAATTGTTTATTATATTGGGCTTGTACATACCAAAACTATAGAAGAATTAAAAGATGCTATTGAAAAGCATTTTTGGAGGTTTAAACGGCCCGCTACTGTCATAATTTGCTCTTTCAGGTGAATTCTCCACGAACTTGTGGATAACTGCAAAGTGGCGTTTGGTAAAGGAAGAACTTAAGAAGGAGAAATTAAGAGGAAGAACTTATGACAAGTTATGTCATGTTAAGGAGGAAAGAACTTATTTGTGTTTGGTTATGCATATTGAGGAATAAGAAAAGGAACAAAAAAATTAATAAAGCTAAAATGTGAAAAGACAATAGTAGCCTTCTTGTTATGACAAATAATTGTGTTGAACGATTTATGGTTGTACAGCCAATTAACAATGAACATTACAAATAAGGATTGAAGAGAACATTACAAATTCAACAAATCTTACAAGCATATATTAGCAATGCACATTGGCCTAGCTGCTCATTCCAGCCATCCCATTAATCAGACGGTACTTAAAAAAATAACAATCATAATAAATTATCTATCATAGTTGATTTTGTTATTTCCTTCATCTTCATATATCAAACAAAATGTATGTAAAAATATACAATTTTGTAATGTCACACAAGAACAAAGGAAAAAAAATACAAAGAAAAATAGCAGTGCGCAATAAAAATAGCTGGGACTAGTAATGGCAGTGCGCAATAAAAAAAAAAGAATTGGTAGCTGGGGGCAGTAATGACAACAAATGAAAGAAAAATAGTTTTTAATTACTATTCCTCGTGTGGGTCCCGTAGACAATTTATTCCACCACTTTCGGTGTCATAGGTTAAAGAAGTTTCTTCCTTGTTTAAACTACATAACTTTTTTTTTGTTTGGTAGGAAATATAAGGAATAACTTCTTATTCCACGCTAAAGAAGCTTAAAGAAGCTAACCAAACATGCCCAAAGGAATTTATAACTTCGATTTATTCGAAATTTTAAATTTTGCAATATGGTCCACAGAAATATTTGTAGAATGCTAATTATGTCATTACTCCCTCTTAGAAGACACGGAACAGTTAAACCGTCCACGTCGAAAATTTTTAATCGGGAAGTATAATTGGAACGTTGAAGCATTTTCCAATATATAAGATTGTTTTTATGCAAACTAACCTAAAACTCAAATCTATCATTAAAATTAATGTTTGGTTAAAATTTAAAGCGATCGCTCGTAAGAAACAGTCAAGTACTGAAGTCCTAGAACACAATATTTAGTAGATACAGTAACAAAAATGATATATTGGCCTACTTTAACACTAGAAACAAAAATATTTAACAGAAAGTTAAAAAAATATAAAAACAGTAGAATGACTTAATGAACGTTAACTTTTAGTATGCTAAAAGTTGACACTTTTTTCTTAAAATCTACATAATAGTAACACATTTGAATTAAAATTTCATCTCGTATAAAACTTTAATATGTATATTGATTAAGCCATTCAATTTAAGTATTTAACCATTCATACAAAAAATAAAATGTTACAGAAAGATAATTTTATGGTACAATATGTTAACAAAAGTGAAAATATATTGCTGAACATTCATACAAATAAGAATATTTTAACTCAAATGTTTATCCTCCAAAAATAAGCTTTCTTAATAAAATAAAATAATGTAGTACTAACAAGTAACAATTATAGTACAACAATCAAATGATCCAGGACAATTATATTGAATATTTGATGGAAAATAAAAGTCATAGGTTTTGTGTTAAATATAGTACAACTGTAGAAGTTTGTAAAGATGGCTGCCTATTAAAATACACCCTGGACTTTCCGTTTAAACATAAAAACTTAGAACGATTTCGAAGCATAACCCAGATATTTTACCGCAAGAACAGACGAAGAAGTATTTCCACGTCCAACGGTAACATAATTTTCAGCGCAAATATCTGAAACAACCCATGGCCAGCAATTCTTATTGTATAGTCGCAAAATCAACTTTACTGTATATAAAAACAAAAGCGTCAAGAAATTTCAAGCTCAATCATCACAAACCAATAGACTTGAAAAGCATCAAAACAAATGAGCAAGGGAATAGCTTTTCAATCCAATTCGTTCAGTCTGAATCCAACGGATCAGATTATATTTCTTGACAAATATTTCATTATAGTAAGCTAGCTGCTAGCGCAAGGCAAATTCAAAGTACCGAGCCCAAATATGGTGGCAGAAGAAACCAAATCTAGATTCCAGAAACCCACATAATTCGGCAGTGAAAAGGTTTGAATTTGGTCAGAAGAGGTCAAATATGAAATTAAGGAACTGCACAAAGGAGATGCCTAGCCAGGCCTAACCTTGCACTCTGTTCCAAAATTTCAGAATCTCTCTGCTTTGTTTGTTTTTACTCCGTTATGAGTATGGTGTGACATAAAAACTCTGCTGTCCTTTTTTCATTAATTTTTTTTGTTGCACCAGTATGTGCATATTTAGATAAACTTAGATTTAAATGAGAAGAAATTAATGCGTTGAATCATAATAAATTGGTATAAGAAGTTGTTTCAAACAAGTAATTTTCAGTTATCTCAAAAGACAAGAGTTTAAAAGATCTGGCTTTAATTGTAATCCAAAAGGCAACAAGTAACAGAATATGGAGATAAATTATAGTTTAATATTATTCAAGGAGGAGCATCCAACATAAACAAATAGGAAAAAATAAATACAAGATATGGAAGCAGAGAGATGTATTAACACCAAAACCAGGCCCCTGAAACACTGTCACACTGACACGGTCTAATGGCACGGCCCACCAAATTGCATACAAATCTATTGTTTTTCTAAGTGATTCTTGATCTATGTAACGGGTCAAAATCCTGATTTGGAGGATTTGATTAATGATTATAAATGATTCCAACTTGAATACCCAAAGAAATTTAAATATTTAATGTTACTTTATTTTTATTTTTTTGAAATAAAAGTCCAATCTTTTGCCTACGAAGATCAGCTAAATTTTAAATATAAAACCAGTTCCATGATTAAATATTTATTTTACTAACGAAGCTCTTAAACAATAGAAATTAGTAATGTCTAACATCCACAATAATCGTAATCGTAAATAATAAAACAAAGAAACTATTAAAATCCATTTAATGTTTTAAGAAGAGATTTTGATAACCCTTCTTCTCTTGAAAATATATAGTTATTATTAAAACAATAAAATGCATAAATGTTTCGTAATTTTTCACCGATTTATTTTTTCCCCGTGTTTTAAAATTACCAATAAATTCATATAAAGTTTTAATTTATTTTCTACCAATTCATTCAAGAATAGTAGTTTCATCTATATATCGTTTGGCGGACCAACTATTATAAATATAGTACCAAAAACAATCTTTCACCCTAGTAAGACGTAGCCAAATTAATCTAATTTGATGTCTATATCAAAATTAATATTTCATGTACCTTTTACAAAGAAGTTTGTTGATGTGATTTGTATTAAATATTGACTACTGATAATGCTAAAACCAATTTAGTATTAATTGGAAAATTTTAAAACTAAAATGATACTTCTTTTTTAAAAAAAACAAGTGAGCTTTTTAAGTTCACCACTCTTTCCATTTATAAGAAAAAAGCAGTTTATTACAAACCCATTTCAACCATCATGCCTAAAATAATACTTCTAACCTTTTAATGATGAAAATATTTGCGTGTGATAATTTAAAGACCGGTATGATTTATACATATTAAAATTTATCTGATGTTTTCTATTTACTTTAATGTCAAATTGTTTTTGTTGAATATATATTATCAAACATCTTTGATATCTAATTTCGTTCAGTTTCCTCAATAAATTGTTCTGATATAAATTCTCGTTATAGTTCAGAATGATCTCCTATAAAGTTCGACATAGAACAAAAAACACAGAAGAGCCACAATATCCTAAATAAGTGTGCATCGTACAGGACATTTATCTTTCGGTTCTTCAATTCTACGAAAGAAAACAATAGTATATATTATGAAGAGTCGATGACTTGACCGAAAACCAGGTAGACAAAACACATTAATTAGAGAAAATTAATTGAACTTTACAAATTCGGAGCTATCATTTACGAGAAATTCTAATGTTTCATGAGAGGATTCTACTGGAGATACTCGTAGAGTGTAGATATGTTACAAGTTGAACACATGAGGCTTTGGGGTGCTGAGTTGTTGATTGCTTTGACGCATTTGAAATAATTATTGGTTTTGATGTGTCTCATTAAATTATGCACTAATAACATGCCAAGCACATATGGTGTGATCTTCTCAGTACATAAACAATTCTCACATTATACATTGTTTAATAAGTTCAACATGCTTGGAAGACCGAGTGACAACACACTCACATATGAAGACTACCCTTGCATTTGATTTTTTACTTTTTTTTTTTCTCTTCTTGCAACTGGAAAGAGGTTCAACTTTCTTTTGGAACTAGAACGAACAAGATCCAGCAACTTTCTTTCTCCATCCTGTCTGTACTGCCTTGCAAGTGCACTTGCTATTATTCATCCGGGAAAAAACTTTGTTACCGACACCTTGAACTAATGTCAGTGACATTTTTTTTTCCTTGTGTGATGATCATGTTGTAATTGTAATAAGACCGAATTAAAATTGACAAATTAGGAGAGAAGAAGGGGTTAAAATTTGTATAGACAATTAATATAAATTAATTCCCAATAAAAGCTTAATTATATTCTGTAGAATAGTTAGTTTGGTTTGTTTTTGACAAAATCATTGAAGATTAAGTTTAATATATAAAAAGGTAAGTAGGTGTGAAGATAATTCTTCTTTTCTAAGAATTATGATCAGAGTTATAATTTATCTTATTTTTTTATTCTTTTATCGAACATAGTCTGGCTATTAGACTGATGTGAAATTTAAAAATGAACTTTCATGACCAACTAACTTGAAAATACATCTTGTGACTACTTCCATCAAATCAGTGTCCTCACTTTATTTGTTTATTTCAGATTTTTTTTTTTATTGGATCCAAACACTAGAATATCAGCAAAAACTATGTTTACGCACTCAATATCTTGAGTAATACTTATGCAAAGAAGCATGCTAAGTATAGGCTGTACGATCGTTTGGTAACAAACAATTAAATTAAAACTAGATAACTGCTATCTAGTGTTTCTAAAAAAAAAACAATTAAATTAAGGAGAGAGATCACTTTAAATAATTTTACATCTTAATAATCTTAGTAAATCTTAAGAATAAAATTTTAAATTCAATGAAGATTTGATCTCTATATATATACTAATATATTATACAATTTATAGATGTGCGATATTTTTTGTATATACGTTCATTGTTAAATAAGTGATTTGACTTTTTAACTTTTGAGAACTGAAGATACTTGATGTATCACTAAAATAAAACTCATAGTTTACGAACTTAAACTATATCACGTGTTCAACATTATAACTACATTTTTTTTAGTGTTTCAGACTTATTTATTTATTATAATTAATTTCAAAATTATTTCTCAATTAACAAAATAAACAATAGTCTTCTGAGCAAAACTTTAAAAGTACGGAACAAAAAACCAAATCTTGCAGTTGGTTCAAGTATTGCTGTTTTTTCTAACGCTAGTGTTGTACACTTATTTGTGCAAGTATCACAAATTGGAGCTACTAATGATGGGTTAGTTACGAATTAGGTCAAAACAAAATTGTTAAAGTAAATTCAAACTTGGGAACTAATCATATGACCGAATTAGTGCTGGAATAGCTTAATTAAACATAACGGTCAATATCATCATAAGTTTGAGTTAAATCGGAATCGCCATAACACTTGTGACATTATTTAGTAATCACTAATCACCAAAGGAAAAACACATGGCTAGAGAACCTAGATATGCACCCTATAAACCACCGAACCCCAACTCTCAATTCTCAAACACAGCTCTAAACAAAACAAGCCGAACAAAAACAAAAGCCAAGAATTAAATATATAAAACCAATATAAACTTACTAGGACATACTGACACTGAGGCTAATACATGGTACAGCTATGAGAGCACTTGGGTTGTATTTTGTCTCTCCATTACTCGCTACAGTCCAAACTACTGTTCAATAATTATCCCCACACCTTGACACCTACATACCATAAGCTTTTTAGTTATATTCAACTTGTCACATATCATGCCTCTAATAACTAATTAATGCCTAGATTAATATTCAAATAAGATTACAGAATCTTTGCCTCCCGTTGTAGGGGCAATGATCCAGAGCACCGTCATGTGAGCTGATTAGATGGATTGTGGATATATTGGATATAATTCAATCCTCTTTATCATTTTTATCACAAATTGATGTTTTCTTTATGCACTTAAATGTAACGGGTCATTAATCTGCCTCTTGTATAAACACTGGCAATTTTTCCATGTCAGTGTTAATAAGAGTATGTCACATTTTTATCGGCACCTTTTCAATTATAAATTTATAACTTATTACTACTCATAATTTTTTTTATTATTTTTGGTTTAATGAAATCTGTCTTGGATAACAAATAAACACTATTGATTCCCCTTGTTCAAATCCAGAAAAGAAATAGGGCCCATAAATAATTCTGTAGATTGCAAGGCTTTACACAGAAATAATGAAGTGGTGCCAGATTTAGCGAGTCAGAAGGCGCAAGAGATCTGCGCGTGAGTTATTGGACTGGGAGGATCTCAGCCGTCAGAAGACATCACATCATGGCCTGGCGCTCTATTAATTTGCCAAGCGAAAGGAAGCAACCTTGCAGGTTGCGGAATCACATGCATGCTTCATCCAACGGCTCATGTTGCATCTGGCCCCTGACACCCAGAGTTTCTTTTTTATTGTTTTTTCCTGATAAGACACCCGGAGTTCTGAGTGTATTAAACCAGAAAAGCCAGATTATAATAAACTGGAAAAAAATGCTGAAAGACTTTCCTAGAAACACCCTTTCAATTTTACAATTCTTAATACCAGTTGTCTTTTATATTTCAGCAAAAAAAAAAAAGTAAAGAATGTGACTGCGAATTATCATTATTTTCAGGGTGAAAAAAATCCACATTAGATGCAATTTTACACAAGTATTCCTATTAACAATATGGAGTACATTTATGTAAATTTCTATGGCCAAATTTTGCCACCAAAGATATTTTACTAGAAAACTTTTGACAAACTTTTCATTTATTAGACTGTAATGGAAATGTGCTCAGTTGGTATATAAACAGTGTCATCATTTTTTATTTGTAAAATTCTAAACTGGGCATATGAAATAAAACTACAAGAATACGACTGTTACATGTTTTTTCCCCAATTTTAAAAAAAAAGTTTGTATAGTATTTTTAGCAGGACAGGTGTGTAAAGAAATTAACGATTTTTGAATAGACAAGCAAGGGCCAAGGGGGCTGGGAAAACGACAAAGAGGAGCAGTGCAGTTACTGAAAAGGAGTGGTGTATTTATCAGGGATGCAGAGCAACGCAGCAGCGTTCACATGGGCACGACTGTACGGATATCGAGGACAGCAGTGCCAACGAGGCTATCTTGCGCCTTCTCTCTTCTCTCTCCCTCCCAGCTCACGTTAGCAACCAGTGTTTACTGTGTACAGCAATGATCGCCTCTAACGGCATCCCCGTTAAAATAAATGTAAAAAATGTTAAATGAAAAGGAGAAAATGTAAAGGTAAAATAATGAGACGCTAGGATTCACGGGTTCCTACGCATTAAGCACATGGCGCACAGTGTTACAGATCGATGCCAAAATGGAGATGTCCGTTTTTGACTGGTCAAATTATAGATTAATGCACATGTAGAGATTCATAAATAAGCACAAATTTCACAGTAATTAAAGAAATTTCATCTCTCCTCATCAAGTTAACAAGCAAAATCAGACAAATTAACAAAATATTTACACGCTATTGCGAGCGGAAAAAAAGATGCACCAGCCCCAAAACCAATTGGTGGTTAAAAAAAAAAGAAAAAGAAATTAAAAAAATCAAAATTAAAACCTTCTAAACCCTAAAAAATAAAATTCAGTTAATTCTTGGCCTTTTCTCTCCTAAAAAAAATTTCTCCTCAAACCGTTACCCAGAAAAACAAAACACAAATCCTAATCTCTTGAACCGGAAGAAACAACCTTCTCAACCTTAATAACCCTTGAACCGGTCCGAGCCAGAGACGAACCCGGTCGACCCGAACCTGAACCAGTCACAGAACTATCTCTATCCTTCTTCTGGGGAGAAAACAACTGCCCGAACCCAAACACTGAACCGGATTTGGACGAACCACGCAGAGAACAAACGGGTACATTAAGAACCGGGCTAACCCGAACCACATTAGCAGAGTACGACCTCTCCATTCCATTTCTCGGCCGGACAGGTCTGGGACCGCCGTTGAAACTACCAGGACTACTAGAGCTCCTCTCCAACCCTTGGAAAACGATCTTACCACTGGAGTTCATCCTCGGGCTATCAACAGACGCGCCTCTGACAGGTGGGACCAGAACCGCATTGTTATTAGCCCTTCTGACCGGACTCCGACCCGCTCTGGCTGCCTCCAAACGAGCCCGGATCTGTCTGACACGTGGCCGGATCTTCTCTGAATCAAGAGAAAGACGAGGCAGATCCGTATCGTTCCTCTCGGACGAAGAGGAAGAGGAGAGCGATAAACGGGCGGACATAGAAACAGAATCCGCATCCGAATCACGGTGCAGTAATGGTAAGCTGAGAACCGAATCGGATCTGGTGTTTCTATGGATAAAATACTTTAGAGATCTTGCGGAAGTACTAGGGATAGGATTTGAATGAGTAGTTGAGGTTTTGGAGAGAGACGAAGGGTTTCTTTGAGACGGATCGGATTTGTTCGGGCTGTTTTGAGCTTTTTTCAAACCAAGGAGCTCTCTCCAGCGGCTTGAACAGCTTGGCGCCTTGGGAGAGAACACGTACGGGTCGGATTCAACGGCGATCGCAGGAGACGGACGGGGTTTGATGGCCTCTGGCGGTCGGATCTCGCCGCAAGAGTCGACGGAGGCGCGATGGGGACGGAGAGGAAGGAGCTTGCCATTGGAGAAGAGCTGATCAGCCGAGAGCATCTTAGCTGGATCATCGTCTAGAGGAAACTCGAACTCGATGAACTCCTTGTCGGGCGAAGGAGAAGATGGCGCAGCAGGGAGAGAAGGGATTGGAGGAGAAGAAATGGATGTGGTAGTGGCAGTGGTGGGGCCCACGTCAGATGCCACGTCAGTACTATCACGGCTGAAGGAGATTCTTGGGCTCATCCACGGATGGGGGAGTGGAGAGCTCGGAGATGCCACTGCGGATGCCATTGTTGTACGGATCTCCGGCGATCGTCGGAGTAGAATGTTGTGTGAAGGAGAGGTTTGTTTGATGAGAAAACAGTGAGGGAGAGAGTGTGTGGGGGAAGAAAGACCAATGGGACTGTCCGGACTACTACAACGGATTGTGTTATATATAAAATGGAGATGGCTTTGTTTTATGTATTCTCCCCTCTGGTTTTGTTGTAACTGGAGAAGAGTGAGAAAAAATGATTAGATCAGTTTCCTCTCCAGTTTTATGGGACCAGATTGGATGTGCTCGGACTATTATTTTGATCCAAAGGGTGTATTGCCGGAATGGGAAACACGCCTTTTAAAAAGAATACTACCCATTCCACAATTTTTTTTTTAAATAAAATAAACACAATTGTTTGAAATTTCGGCTCATCTTATAAAACATTTTGCAATATTTGCAGGACCATCCTGGACCAAATACAGAAACCAAAATGTAAATAAGGATGTACAAATCTGATGGGCTTTGCCCACTCCGTCACTGTCCTGATCCTCTCATAAAATTATGTGTTGTTACTTGTTACCGACACTTAAAAAGAAATAGATATGATTTAAAATAGACAAAATATACACAGTGCTAGGGTCCATCAACAATCTAGGAAAAAGAATGAAAAATGAGAACTTCTGTATAAACTAGAGGTGATTATTGTTGGCGATGTATTAACATGATAATATAAATAATAATTTTGTTAATTAAATTAAATATTTTGAAAAATAAAAAATTAGAAATATGTTGTTGCACTTATGAATAGTTAGATACGAAATTTCATTTTATTAAAGAATTGCTAAATGTTTTACCATTTGTGTGGTATACCTATGGTATATATCAAGTTCGAAATATCATATTTTATATTATTACATTTTTTTGTAACCATTGTCGAGTAATATATATTGTCAAAGGTTCTCATCCTTAAAGAAAATATACATCATTTAGGGCTTGCAATTATTGGACTCTTCAGTCAATATCCTGTTTATACTTGAAGTTATGTTCTTGCCTGCTTGGTTTAATCAAATGCATTATTTGATATTTCATTAAATTCTTAATGGTTCATATCCTGTTAATAATTATGCAACTGCCGACACAGCTAAAGTACATAGTACACCAAATCTTTAACAAACAGAACAGATAATGATTGGAATTGATAAGTTTGCAAATAAAGACAACCTATTAACTAGGTAAGATTTGAATTAGGATTTATAGGCATTTCGCTTTATCCAATCGACCTGATTAATTTGTTTAGCCCAATCCAAAATAGATATCGTAGTATTCGTATAATCTGACTAAGTTAAATAAGTATTTGTTATGACTTCCTAGATATATTCCGTACTCCGGTGCAGTCCAACTCAACCAGCATTTTCAAATTTATTTTTTCAACCTTTCATTCAATACATGTATTTGTCCTGTGACCAATAATGTTGTAATAATTTTCTAAAATTAATAAATTATCATGTCATAATTTCGTTTTAATATTGGAACTTTGTACAAGAATATGGAAGCAAAACTGCCCACCAATTGTAATTTTCGGGCCAAATTCTCTTTTTTTTAACTTCAGAAAGTTGCAACTTTCTTTATTCTTTTTGAAGTGTATAATCGATTTTTTTAGCACAACTTTACTTTCGCACTTACATTTCAAAATGTCCCTTATCTATCCCACACTTTAATGAAGTTAAAAAAATAAAATAAATAAACATTTGCTGGAGCCCACGCACCAAATACTGACATGCACATACATTTTTTTTTTTAAAAAATTATGTCAATGCGAATTTCAGAAAAGTATTCATTTCTACTACAATTTCAAACATTGGATACGAGAAGTTCAAGTTCTTTTCGAAACAAAAGTGTTGAATCAAACCATATCTATTTTGATTATTTGTCAATTTGCAAAATAACATATTCTTTTACTAATTTGTTTTCAAAGTGTTTATTAGTGAATCAATGGAAGATTGAACCAGAGCAAAGTCTACTCAAGTTTTGAAGCTTAACAAGATTGCTAAAGATTAGTTAGAGTCAATATTTTAAGTATATTTAATTTCAAAACTAATCTCATTTAATTTGCAAGTAAAATGTTCAAAATTATGTTCATGTGTTATACAACGCAAACATTATTCCATCATACAATGCATCGTCAGAGTTGAATTTTCGATCAAAACTGCGAAATCTATTTTTATGCATTGCACAATGCTATCTTTCGTTGTGCAACGCATGGTCAAGCTTTGTGCAATGCACAGTTGCATTACACAACGTTTAACTGAGTCAGTTGGCTTGAATTCTGAATTTTTTTACTTGTGCGTTGTGTAATAGTTTCCTACGTTATACACGGAAGAATAATCTAGCATCGCGCAACGCTTCCCATGCATTGTACAGCGATTAGAATCTGGACAAAAATGAATGTCACTGACAAATGTTGTCATAAAGGATCCTAGCGTTATACAGCGGAAGTATTTTGATGCGTTGCATAACGGACGAGTTTGCGTTGTGTAATGGACTGACAATTGTCTCTGACCGTTGAGTTTTCTCTATCCATGCATTGTGCAACGTATCAGACATAATTCAACGGCTATATTTGATTCTTGTTTTATTTAATGGATATATTGAAGCGTTGTGTAACACATCAGTAGAAATTTTACCGGTTTAAAGATTTTGACATCCTCTATAAATATAACCCATTTTGGGGATATCTCTCTTCAACCCCTTGCAAAACTTTTGTCTTTGAACTCTAAACTGTCGATACCTATGCTTTTGATTATTTGAGCATTAATTAGCAAAATCTACGAGTTTAGATAGTCTCAATCAAACTCCAAGTTTCATTAATGCTAGATCTTTGAGTGTTTTGATTGTGAGCATCTTTCTTTAGTTCTTGAGAGCTTGTTAGTGCTTCTCATTGGTTAATCCAATCCACCTCAAGGTTTATTGTGACGAGATGATTCGGTTGGCAGTTATAGTCTCATTCGTGTTCGAATAGAATGGAGTGTATCCTTTTCGTGGTTGTGAAACTCGTGAAGCCGTACGACTAAGGTTAGTTTTTCTAACGGGTTGAAACTCCGTAATCAAGTTTGTGTGTTATTTTTTTTCTTTGTATACTTATATTGTTAGAAAGTGCTCAATTTTTAATTTTAGTTACTAATTAACAATCAAACACAAAGGATCTTGCCAAGCAATCAACACACGACATGAGAGAAGTGAAGAAATCGATTACCTCTTGCGAAATCGCATTCGCGAGGCTCGACCAATGCATAGGAGTCGGTGGCGTGCTCTTCTTCACCACCAAGTCGCCGGCGGCCGTCTCGAATCCACTTAGAAGTTTAATCACCTCCTCTTTCAACTTGTGCTAGCAAAGAAGAGGAGAGCAACTAATCTCCAAGATTTTCTCTCTTCTACTTCTTTCAATTAACTAGTTTAATTAATGGAGAAGGTAGAAGGCTCAACACATGAGCATTTGAGGTGAATTAAGAGCAAGAGAAAGAGATGAAAATTCTGAAATTTTCTCTCTAATTTTCGTTCTAGGAGGAAGAGAGAGAGAAAAGACTATGGTGGCTAGAGTTTCTCTCTCCAAATGACCTCTTTTTATAGACCAACCACTCCATAAACTTTAGAGACCTTTTTACCCCTATTAGGGCAGCCACTATATGGGCTATCAAGTCCATTTTGTGATGTGTTAAATGTCCACTAATTCAATTAATTAATTGACATTTCTCTTGTACTCAAATCGGACCTTTAATTTACTAATTAAATAAAGGTCCATAAGCTCTATTTAATTCCTATAATTGAATTGTGTTGAACAAAATTAATTATTAACTTATTAATAATTATTTTGGGATTAGCAAATGCGTTAATTTATTTCTATATGATCTTCTTGACTTAATTAATTATAACGGTTCGCAACGGTATGTAATTAATTAATCAACTTATCATATTTTCGCAATACACTGCTGCAAATAAATAAATAATGCACCGTGTGATTAAAGTCCTATCTGTGTGACCCTTTGAGGATTTATGCTATGTTGGCCATGAAATTAAATCGCTATTTAATTCCAATAATCATAAGCGGTATCTAGCAACACGTTATGATTCCCAATTCGCATAAATAGTGTACTGCTACAATATCTCAATCCTGCATAAGAAATAATAGTATTTCCTTGTCTGATTCTTATGTCTCACGATATCATTGTATAATCCAAGATAGGAATGTGTCATTCTTGCAGATTATACGTTTCTTGATCTAGAGTTGATCGCCTAGTTGCGCGCATACGATCCAACTCCATCAAGGGGCCCAAACAGATATCATCACTCACTAAATAAATTAATGAGGGATATACGATTTTCTTGATGAACAACTTTTCCCCGCACAATTCAAGAGAACATAAATAAAGTCCGTATAACAGTCCTTATCAGGAATCAACGGTAGACAATATTTATTGAACATATCCTCGTGTGAAAAAGTTGAATCATCTCAAACTTAGAATCAAACTCAAATGAAATAAACAATGACACATAACACAATCCTTATGTTTATTTCATCGAGTCATGTCCTGTACTATGTTCCACAACATATACATATGCAATTAAGTTGGTAACTCCTTACCTATGATTTGTAGAACTTAATCATCACTTAACTTGCATACTAATCTTTTATGATAATTAATGTTCATTGTTAATTATCAAGACTACGGACGATTTAGATTTATTACTGTCATTCTAATGAATGATCCACAGATATCTATAATTCAGATCCTCAACTTGAATGATCTGTCAGTAATAAACTCTAGGAACAAATGATTAAATATCATCAATAACATGAACTAAGAAATTAAGTCATTAAATATTGACTTCTAGGACACAACTCCAACATATATTACTTGCTTGCTTGTGTGAATTGTTAATTAGTAAATTTTCACAAAATTGTCCAAATCGTTTTTTAACTTGAAGTTGTGCATATCCACCCCTCTAGGTCGTACTTAGGGACAATAAAAAGTATTTAAATATTGAATTTACACATTTTGCAAACTTAGCAATTGTCGATTAAATTTTTCAAAATTTCAAAACAACAGATTTTAACTGTAGGAATATTACATATTTTAGTTGAGAATCTATATTATTAATTAAGTTGTATGATCGCATTAGCGTCCGCATTGACCAATTTATATTTGTTAAAATAGGTTTTTTTTAAATATATATATATATATATATATATTAAAAATAGTTATACCAATCATTATTTGATTAAAAAGTCAATATTTTTGGAAATCTATGGTAGATATATTTGGAAATCTAAAGTATTTCATGCCTAATCTATAGAAAAAAATTATATACCATCCTACGATATGCGATCTGACCTCTTCAATTTTCGTTGATCGATTGAACTAAATTTATGCAAGAAGTTTCTTTTGGTAAGTTTTTTTTTTTGGCAGAAAATTTATGCTAATTTATATGGCAACTTTTGATGACATAAATTACTAAATTTGAACTTACAAATTTTTTGTCTAGAAATTTTTTCAAGTTTTTTAGGGGATATTTTTTATATTTTGACAAGTTTGACGAAATACATCGGATTATTTTTTTATCTAAAAAAACATAGTGCAGCGAAATTGTGATTGTCATGTCTAGTTAATTTTAGTTTGCTATATACATATGAAAACTTATTTTCGAATATAAATATTTAATTATAATAGGACATTGGAACGACCGAAATAATTATCGTACACGATCAAAATTGAGAGATAATTGACTGGGAGGCAGATTGGAGGTAAAAAATAAAGTATACATGCATCACAAAAATATTATGTTGAAAAAAATTGCTGGAAGGGCATGTATATATCAATTTTTGAGAAATGAGGGATAATTCGTCAAATTTCCATTTGCCAAAACTTTGAGATCTATAATACAAATATCAATTTTCTGGTTTTAGTGTTTTACAGATTCCTTCCGCACCCTTTGCACAGCCAGAGCGGATGGGAAAGCCTTTTTGTTTAAAAAAAAAAAAAATTTTGCGCAATGCAAATTGCCAACATATATGATTTTTTAACTGCGAAATGCAAATACCCAGCATATATGATAGGGGATTTCTTGAAAAACTTTTGGTGGGGGATATTATCTGTTCTCAGCATATATTTGTTGCTCCTCAACATGACAACATATTCCTTTTGTTAGTCCCACGTGTGTAAGTTTTTAATGCCATTTATGAAATTTAATAAGCGCTGAACGACGCTTGATAAATCAGGATTAGCTCTTATTTCTCCTTTTTTTCCATTTTTTTTTATCCTGGTGAAAAATTACTGCCTGCAATTTAAAATTTTTATTTTAGAATTTGTACTTTCATATGAATTCTATTTCTATTTGATTTTAAGACTGAGCATGCGAGAGCAATAATTTCAAACCCTAGTGTTAAATTGTTGTTCTATGTTTGATTAAAAAAAAAAATTATACCAACCTACTATTAGTAAAAAAGGATTTAAAAAATAAAACATAGCATTTTTTTATTAAAACAATAACATATTTTTTCATCGAATCTCAAATTTTGTAACAATGCAT
Organism: Rhynchospora breviuscula; assembly: GCA_027562975.1. Classification (NCBI taxonomy): domain Eukaryota; kingdom Viridiplantae; phylum Streptophyta; class Magnoliopsida; order Poales; family Cyperaceae; genus Rhynchospora; species Rhynchospora breviuscula. Next base: position 74,402,115 of record CM050398.1, on the reverse strand, counting down.
TTGCTACGGGGAAAGGATACACATTTTCCATAACTACAACTGACCCCTTTTTGCCTTTTTCAAGCTTTCCCTGAACCAAACAAAGCTCACAGTCTTTAAGGCACAAACTTTTTTCTTTTTAACAAAAATTCTGCACCTATCCAAACCACGGTCAGAAATACTTTCATTCAGACTATGATTAAAAATTTAAACTTCAAAGCATGAATTATTAGGCCTCACACTTCGAGCGTACAGACGGTACAGTCGTGCAATTTTTCATGATTTTAAATTATCTTCTTTCACTCCAACACCAATAAAAAATTCTTCAATTTGTTTGGCCATTATTTCAAGTATTAAGTATTAATAACAACTGATCCAGTTCCACTAACGGCTCTTTCTTTCCATCCCGCCATTCCCAAAATTTTGACCATTTCCCGCTCTCCCAAAATTGACCGTTCCCTCGTTATCCTCGCCTTATTTCCTATACACAGGACGTATCCATTTCAAGATGAAATTGAGAGTATCCATAAAAAATAAATACATTGTTCTGAGAACAAGAAACACGACCACCCAAGCACGTGACACCCTAATCCTTTCTCTATGAGATCTAGAGCGTCCATTATCCCCGTTCTATAATTGGACGGTGGATATTTGGTCTAGGAACTCCGCCCCACGTGATCGACAACTGTCGAGAAACGCCAGAGAAGGCCATAGGATGTTTGACACGTGGCTGACGGGAGGACACCGACACACCCCTTCCGACGAGGCCAGCCGCCCAGATTGCTTTAGCTGTCTCCCGCCTGTTGCCACAGCTGGAGAAAATATTTGAATTTTATTTCCGAAACTACCCCCACAGTTTCCTGCATTACTGCATAATACCTGTACATTTTTCCTTTTTCATGTACTGAGCCTGTTATCCAGAGCTTTCCAACCTGGAAATTTTGCTCATAAAGAGAAATTCACAAAACAACCCGGTCTAATAAGAAAAAAATGTTGTATTATGTTCTTTCAATAAATTGTTTTGGTATTTTCAATTGTAGTCTTATGACAGAGTTAAGTTTTTTTTTTCATTGTAAAATGTAAAATAAATAATAAAGACATGTGATTTGCAATAATAGCCATATGCTCCAAACACGTTGATATCATAACAGAAAAAATGACTTTAGCAAACGTGTCAAACAAAAGATGAAGTTAAAAAAGGAATTCCTTTTCAATCAAAAAAAAAAAAAAAGGAATTCCTTGCAAATTTTTTTTTTTATCATTCAACAATGTTTAAGAATAAATGTGGATAATCCCATTCCACATTCCGCAACCCAATAACATTACTCCAATTGCATTTAAATTAAGTAAAATTTTCCAGCGGATTAAAGCAATATAATTATATAAATAATGGAAGTTTCTGTAAACAATTTGCCTTTTTAGCTTCATTCAGACCGGAAGCATGTTTGTTTACCAAATTTAAAGTACTTGAAGTACTTAAGTGCAAAGAGCCAAAAAGCAAAACAAGAAAACAAAAGGAGCTTGTTTCCCGCCACTACGCTCCACCGCTTTCTACGCCGTCGTTTACTTCTGGGCCCCACCTTTATCCGTAACCGGTCCCCACCAGATCCGACGGCTGTGACGCATCCCACAGTCCCACCCTGTAAAATCTCCTGTGGCCGTTGTGGCGACTGTCGCACTTGTTTAATCATTGGCAGAGACACCAAATTACCATGTTGCCCTCCTCTTTGTCGTTTTCTCTTAGGAGGTTCGGATCCTTTTTTGCTGAGGGTAGTTTGGGGATTTGGTGTCAAACTTGGACGAGTCAAAATAGAGGGAGATCTCCGCCGTACACTGAGAATGGACGGATGGCAGAGCGTGCTTCGGATGTGATCATTCATTCGGTTTTTTTTTTTATTTGTTTTGTTTTGTTAATAATATGCTCGAGATTGTTAGGTGAAATTGCTCTGCCATGTCGGTAGTACGCCGTAGTAAATTTGAAAGAATAAATCGGCATGTGTTGGTAGGTGATTTATAGATCTCATTTATTTTCGTAATTAATTTCGTTCCCTTTTGTATGCGAGAGTAAAAAGTAACCGATATAGTTGTAAGTTTGAAAACAGCAATTTTGAAAGTATCAATTCAAACTAAGTTTGATATAATATTCTATTGCTACAATTAAAAAATAATTTGTTTTTCAATCGTTTGCATTTGCACTATTTGCCTCTTTTTTTTGTTAATAATTGATAATTGATAACACATGTATATATGTAAACTACAATTAGTTTTTTAACTAAGATAGAATTTCTGGTTGTGTACAAAGTTGTATGTTCAAAACTCTAATCAGCACATGCATATGAAAAAGGTAATGAGACCCTTCTTTACTAAACAAATAATTATTAAATTTGTCGTCACTATTTTTACGTCCGCATGATAGAAGAAGTTTTTTTTTTTTTTGCATTTAATAACCTATCAATCTCATTGATATTGAAATGTCTATTAAAAGAATTTACAAATATATAGCTGAATTTTAAAAGATAGATAACTTTTGCTCAACTCAAGTATGACATTGATAAAGACAATAAATAAATAATCCTAGATCATCTTACCTCTAATATAAAATTGGAAAAAAAATTACAATTTAATTTAATTTTTTGTTACTTTCTTAGCTGTAAAATTTGAATTTCATCTAATCATTATCAAAAGTATAGATTACTTTCAACATGCTTGTAAATAGAACGAGTGAATTATGCAGTTACTCGACATAAATTTGTCGATCTTTAAATTTTGCCAAAAATTTAGAATTTGAGATAAATAAATATTTACATTTTTCCCCATTGAAAATTCCAAAACTGTGACGTGTGTAGAAATATTTATTTTAAAAAATAACAGTTTTTGTAAATGCTTGTTAAAATATTCAATGTTGCAGTATGTGAACGACCTTTAAAACTCTGGTTCACCATACCAATTAAAACTACTAGTCTATCTGACATTTAATACTATAACATGGGGTCGTCAAATAGAAAACATTTTGAATTATGATATTCATTACGTGATGTGGTAGACCAGTTTGTTGCAATGATTTTTGCAAGAATTTAGTTTTCGTCGTTACGTGGGTATCAAGCGGGTCAAGCGATTCCAATGTTGTGGGCCAGGGGTTGCAGTGGGCTCTGACATTGACGCATCTCGTGATCTATTCCTCCCGACATGGACTAGAGAAAACCCTCTGATTTTCTGTGAAAATTCATTTCAACGTTTTTATTCGGCGCCATTGTGCTCTTGCTTTTGACAAAATGTTTGCCTACGGGGCCTTAGACTACCAAAAAAAAAATCTCATGTCCAGCAATGCAAATAGTTGAGATGTGTTTTTTTTTCCTATATTTTTTTACCTGGTACGTTAAGTACTTTGTTTTTTGCATCTTTGTAATGTTGTGTATGTACGTGCACTAGTAAATGAAATAAAAGCCAGAAAATAAAAATGAAACACAATTCTCGATCACTCATTCATTTCAAATAGAAACAACACTGTGGCAAGTAGGTAGCAAACGTTATTTCACTATTCTGAAGTCGATATTGTCTTTTAAATATTGAAATGAGAAATGTTAAAGTTTAATATATACCGAGTGCAAATTAAAGTAATCCGGTCTAAGCTTTTAGGAAGCACTTTAAATTTGACTTGAGAGAGCTTAATTGCTTATAATTGTTTTGAAATATATATAGAATAAAATTGTTTTAAGTTGTTTGAATATGAAATTATGAAGTTAAAATGTTTCATAAGTACTGTTTTAAACAAAAAGTTCTATATTACATCTTAAATACTTTGATAGAATTTTTTTAATTTGAATTTAATTTTATTTTGCTTTAACATTTCTTGATAAACACAGATCAAACACGTCGGAAATGTCTTCCCTAATTTTTCTTCCAATGACAGAGTCGAAGCAATTTAAAATTGATCTTTTAATGATAAGCGAAGCTTCTCTGATAATTTAAATTTGATCGAAAACCCTTTATATTATTCCTTGGTCAAACATTAATAAATTCTCGATATCTAGTACTGATCTATAGGCTCATCGAACAGAGTGAGCAGCTATCTATTTATTGTCATTTATAATTCAGTAATTAGCTCCCTAATCTTCGATTCTGTACCAAAGTCAAACCATCTTAAGGTGTCAGGAAATTTCCACGCAGCAGATTTCACAATAGTTGACCAAAATGTTGTTCATATTTTATCAGGGATGTCAACCACAAGCTACCAACAAATTTACTATTTTACTATACCAGTAGGATCTCAATTGTGCACCGCCAGTTTTCGTACATATAAATTATTAATTTGCCTATTTTACTACCAGTAGGATCTCAATTCTAAGATAATCATGTGATTCCTTATAATTTATCACGTATTATACTGTAGCATAAAAATCAGTGGACGATTTCCTGATTGAAAGGGAAGGATATATTTCAACCGTTTCAATGCTTTTGAAGATATATTATCCGTTAAAAGAAGTATAATTAAGTTTTTTTTTTTCAAAAGTAATAAATTTTTTATTCTGAGGAATTGATAACTTGAGAAATTTTTATAGTGGTGTTAATTTTGAAATGATCTCACCTCCTAACAAATAATGAAATGATCAATCAATAATAAATACAATTTGATAATTTTTTTCGAGAAGAGCCAATGTTATAATTCATAAATGAAGACAATCTTACTTTTTTTTTTGCAAACTTTTTAATCTTGTTGTAAAGGGGGAAATACAATAAATTAGTAATTGCAGATGGTCCTTAATTAGAAACTGTATAATTTAACTTGCATTTTATTCTTCGTATTTCAAATTTTCATTTTAGTCCCAAAAAAATTAAACTGAGGTGCATTTATTTCAACATTCATATCATCGTGATATGTACAGTGAAGTAGATGGAAATATTCTTCTTTAGTTTATGAATGATTATGTAAACAGTTAGTTCATTATTACTATTATAGTATTTGGTGCCTTGACATATGATGATTCTAGTATCTGTGGAACCATGTATTTTTTTGAGATGAGTCTTCTTTTTATGAATATTCACACACACACATATATAATATGCAAACTACACTACGGGAAAAAAGGATTCTGTCACGGGCCTTCTGTAACGGTTTTTTGGCGCGGGAAAATTGGCGCCAATCATCAGTAACGGTTTTACAAAAAAACCGTAATAAGTTTTCCGTCATGGCTGAGAGAAAAAACGGCTAAATACTCTGTAACGGTTTTTATATAAAAATCGTTACAGAAGGTTTTCAAATCTGTAACGGTTTTTATATAAGAACCGTTACAGAAGGTTTAAAAAATATAAAAAAAAAAGGTTCACCTTCTGTAACGGTTTTTATATAAAAACCATTACAGACTTGAAAACTTTCTGTAACGATTTTTATATAAAAACCGTTACAGAGTATTTAAAACCGTTACAGAAGACAGGCTGATTTTTTTTTTAAACTCTTCTGTAACGGTTTTTAAAGAAAAAACGTTACTGATCAGTTTATATTTTCATCTTCCTCTCTCTCTCCTCACTTACTGCCGCAACCACTTCATTAAAATCGAAATTTCTCTCTTTTTTTCATTTTCATTTCCACTCCAAAAAAAATAGCAAACAATTTCTAAAAAATTCTCAAAAATAAGAATTAGAAAGAGAAGAAGAAGGAGACCTGATTGAAGGTAAAAAAAATTAAATTTGAACAATATTTCATATATTTATATATATTTTTATTTATTTCGGTTTTTATTTTGATTTAATGGTTAATTAATGATTTATTATTATTTTTATATAATTTCAGATATAATTTAAGAGGAGAAGAATTAAATCGGGATTTTAAGGTATATTTTAATAAACTTTTCTATTTATTTTTTTTTATGCATGCATTAATAATTTGCATATGCATTTCATTAGTTAATCGTATTGTCATATAAGACCAAAATACCGGAACACAATCGAATTTAGATCATTGCCCTTCCGAGATTAATCCATTAGGGATTAATCTCGGATATTACTCCCGGTCGGGAGTACTGCTCTTTGGATACTATCTGTCTCATTTAGGACAACGAGTTGTACGTTAGATGCAATGTGTTGTCTGAGAAAAATTCGACGGCATTTTTCCTTATTTTCCCACGAATACGTACGCACGAGCAATTAATCGTGTGTTGGCGTATTCAGGGAATATAAGAAAAAATGCTGCCGAATTTTTCTCAGACAACACATTGCATCTAACGTACGCTCGCTAATGAGACAGAGTATCCAAAGAGCGGGCTAGGATGGTAACCGGGCCAAAAACCTAATATGACAATTTGATCCATGCCTAATCCGAAACCCTAACATTTTGCATACATTTTATTTTTCAGATGGATCGGACGTGGATGTACTCAAGTAGTCGATTTTCGTCTACATTTTTTAGAGGAGTTGAAGAATTTACGGTTTGTGCTAAAGAGAATTTGAAAATGAAGGAAAATGATAAAATGTATTGTCCTTGTCGTATTTGTCAGAATTTGTTGAAATGGTCTAATTTTGAAGAAGTGAAAGCTCATTTGATTATAAATAGATTTTAACCGGATTATACTCGGTGGACACTCAATGGAGAGACTAGGGGGAATCTTGTAGAACTAGTACTAGTACAAATGTATTGGATTCACAGTATGAGTAAGAAAATGTATTATTGGATAATGAAATTGATAATGTCAATGTATTTGATGATGATAGAAATGTAGATAACTCTAAATTGAATACTGATTTAGAAGAAATTGTGAATAACGTGGATGCAAATTTTGTTGATAATGTTGAAATTTTTAGTATGTTACATGAAGAAAATAAGATAGCTTTATATCCTGGTTGTGAACTTGTGTGGACTTTTTCGTCATCTCTCGAAGAATGAAATGGATTTCCTCGAAAAATTGGAATAAGTCTTAGATTCACCCCCCTTAAGGTTCGATCTCTGCGCTGAATATCTCTTAACAACAAGAGGACCATAACAAGAGTCACTTCTTACGAGGGTTTCTTGATTTTGTGGGTCCTTTCTTTCCAATAGGCGCATGCCCCTATTGTTAATTACCTCATAGTTGCCTACGAGAACCTCTGATTAAGGGGTTTACAGAAAATACGTAATGGGCTAGGAAGAATCATCTCTTAAAGTGACTTAATTGATAGTACCAGACCTTATTGACGGGACTCAATCAAGAAACTTCTAAAATTCTAAAGGATCTAAGAAGAGAGTTAGTTTTGGTTTTCGCTTGAAAGAAAGAATTTCTCTATTTAGAGTCGTCTTGAAGTCGTTTAGGATTGTTTAAGAGTTGTTTAATGCTGTTCGAGATTGATTGAAGTTGTTTGACAGTTCTCGGGGCAACGGCTGGCCTTCTTGTGAGAGTGGGTTCCTGGGACAACGGCTGGCCTTTTTGTAGGAATGAAAGGAGTTTTACAACATTCGGGGCCTCTTGGGCGGCCTTCTTATGAAAGTTGGTTCTTTTACAACCCTAGGAACCTCTTGGGCGGTCTTCTTAATAAGAGTTGGTTCTCGGGCCCGTTAGCGGCTTCTTAGGAGAACAAAAAGAGTTTTACAACCTTCGGGGCCTCTTAGGCGGCCTTCTTGTGAAAGTTGGTTCTTTTACAACCCTAGAGACCTCTCGGGCGGATTTCTTAATAAGAGTTGGTTCTCGGGCCCGTTAGCGGCTTCTTTTGAGAACAAAATTGAATTCTTCAGACGAGGGATTATTTAATAAGAATTCAATTTCAAGTCATCTGAGATTGCTCTCAATCCCAGCAATGGACTTTTCCTCAAACGAAGAGGTTTCGGCTTTGACTTTGGGTTCGCACTTTGACTTTTTAATTTTCTGACGTTTTTTCCTTTGGATATTTGGTGATTTTACAAATTTTATTCACTTTGGCATTTCATACTTTTGGGTTTTAGAAATCGTTTTATAGTTTGGAAAATACTCATTACTGAAGATAGTTGATGTTTGAAAATATCAATCACGAAATCATTCAATACTTGAAAGTATTTAGATTTTAATTCTGAAATTTCATTGAAAGACATGTAATAAGTTTGCTAAGTATATTATTTTGATTTTAGTGTTTTTGAGAATATTTATATTTGAAAATACTTGGCTCTTTAAAAAATATCGTATTTGAAATCTTTTATATCTCGAAAATACTTAGCTTGAGTTTCAGAAATTTTGTTAAAAGAGAGTATTAGATGGTTTATTATATTTCTAGGATTTATAAAATTTATTTTTATAGTAAAATACTTCAAAAATACAAAAGACCGCTACTTTGACATAATTTCATATTAAAGTATCAGTGAATTCGGTTTATTTAGATTTTTAGAATTTTATGAATATTTTATTTATATTTTTCTGAGTCGTATACTATTTTTAATGAGTTTTTAAAGTTTCTGGCTGACTTGGCGTTTTCTGATTGATCCACATCATCATCCGGAATGAGGTGGCAACTAACTGGATTTGCTGAAATGTCTAGAGAGGTTATGGCGTTAGGCTTCACTGATTTTTCTTTTGGGCCTCTATTCACTATTAGGCCTCATTCAGTTCGGACCATCACTCTTTTCTTTATTTCCCATTTAATTCAGCCGGGTTCCATGTAGTGAGTGATTGACAAACAGCAGGGATTTCCGCCGCAGGAGATCAGTAATGATTCAGCGCTGAAACACAATTGAAGAAGACGGTTTCCATTTTAGTTAATGGATCCGACAGATTAAAGGGTACGACTCCGTTAGTGGTTCTGGTCATCGCAAGGCTTGGAAGTGAGCTCGACGGGATCGTGTGAACGAGAGGAAGGTGCCGGTGATCTTCATTTTGGTCGCGTCGCCTTCGTTTGATAGGAACAGACAATTATTCGATTTAATCCCTATAAGTTTTGTTTTACGTTTCTCCACGGCTCTTGCTTGCCATAGCCTTTGAGGAAGAGTCCTGTCGCATCGTCATAAATGGGGAACACGATGGTGAGCTTAGTTTGGAGTTACAATGGTTTAAATAGATGGGGACACTACTGGCCTGGTACTGATTAAGGTGAACTGGAGCCGATGGGGTTTGAGATGGGTGAGTGGTACTAGAAAAGAGGGGTCATGGCATTGAAGCGACGTAGGAAGAATGCCTCAAGGATTAATTTACTACGCATTAGCTTAATTTGATGGATTCGAAAATGTACAAGTTCAGCATCGATTAATGGCATAGTGGTACAGGAGGTGACAGCAATTGGTTGGTTCCTTGATCAGTCCTGAGACAACACGTTTTTACCTAGTGTACTTGAACGCTAATAATTGTCAACTTCACTACTCAACATTCCTAATTGACATATTAATTTAGGCTTATATTTCTTACCACATGAAGTCCAGTACACACAAGTGAAGCATTTCTTTTACATATACTTTGTGTTACCTTTATAAAAAAAAGGAAAAAACGTGGGCCAGTAAAGTCCAATATCATACACATAGGTATTCATTATCATGTCAAGGTGATTACGTAAGTGAAATATAAAAGAAAAGAGGCACAGATCCTTGGCTGCATAACCATTTCATATATGGACATTTGCATATAACTTTCTGTTGCTTCATTCGGTTCTACAAAGACCTATATTGTCTCACGAGCTAACAATATGCTTACCTTACCCAATAATCTGATAATAAGATCAAGAAATGTGGCTCCTTAACAACAACTTACTTTTTCATACAAGTCCCACAAATTTCATGTAATCATAAACTTTTATTTGCAAAATGCCTTAAACATTAAAATGAAACAACATCAGACACCAAAGTCACTTTAAACTATAGAAATCAACTTCTATTCAAAGGCGCTTAAGCACATTTGCTGAATTTCAGATGAGAACCTGACAAGCATAATTATAACATTTTTGTAAAGGTGTCCCTGAGTTCTAACTATTCATACAAAATGTAATCTAACAATTTATTTCCCAAACTCAAATTTAGACCTGTTTAGCTATAACCCAGGAAAGAAATCATTATCAAACTTGCATAAGAGGACTTGAGATTTCATCAAATCCGACTCCCATAATTTTAATCCATTAAAGCGGTCTTTATAAGGGGAACCACACTATTCTATAGCCATGTCAAATAACAAGGGAATACTTTCTTCACCAATGGCCATGGAAACTCAATAATTAGACATACATGAAGAAAAAGCGGAATTATCTACCAACTAAATAGTAATGCCTATCAACCAATGCAGATTTGAGAGAGGAATACAAATTGGTCAAGTCAACTTTAAGATCTCAAGAACGCTTAATCAGAATTATGCACTTGAGTCCTTATAATTTCAATTGTTACTAAATAAAGTCAAAACTTGCACTTGATCTTGAATTCACAGTTTATGAAATTTCTAATGAAATTTGGGCAGCACCTCCCCTAGACCTCCTCTGATTTTGAAGGTCTAAACAGTTCAATCAAGCTTATCACTCAATCAAACGTGTTCAAACCCGGTTCACCAAGGTGGCATAGCCTCCTAGCAAACCACAGAGGAGGTCCAGCGTAGGAGCAGGGCTCCAGGCCAGATGAGTTAATGCCACCATGGAAGCATGGCTTCCTGGCAGCTCGAGAAAATAAGGTAGCATTTCGTTTAATGAAGTTTTAACTCAATTACAGAAACAAGAGATTCAAAACAGATCTAGGTTTACTCATTTCGAATTCAGAAGCTCACCATGGAGGCATGGCCTCCTAGCAAGCCTCCTCTTATGAAATCAAGCAGTCAAAGACTATCGCTAGAGGAGGAAAAGAGAGATTAAGAGTAGACCAGACTAATTCTTTCTACAGCAATTGAATCGCCATTAATTAACAAATCAAGAAAGTCACATAAAAAATAACCTAATCGGAGAAACATTAGAGGATCTATCTTCTCGATCTCACTCCAGAGAATCACCATGGAAGCATAGCTTCCTAGCAAATCTCGTTCTCGAATTGAGAAGGTAGAAACCTCAATCAACGCAATTCTATGCTAATTTACACTCACGATACTCAATCAAAGCTAGCAGATTATCAAATCGTAAACAATTCAAGAAAAATTCAAGAAGCGATTCTCAAACAAATTTCGTTTTTCATTCAAAATTGCATCAAATTCATTCAAGGGAGAGCGTAGATCACATTCAGATTCTTTCTACCTCTCGATTACACAAACCTACCTTGATTGTAGATGCTTTCTTCGCTTTTCTTGCTCTCTTTACAATGCTCACTAACTGTTTGACTAAATGCCTCTCTCTTTTCTCTAAAACCTAAGCTTTCTTGTGTGGAATTCTAAATCTGAGATCTATTTCTGAACCCTCTGGAACCGTCCTTCTTCTCTCATCCTCCACCCTTATTTATAGGCGTCGAAGAAGGGGTCTTGATGCTTCTGTTTTCGCTCCTGCCAGCTGGAAGCCCGGCGGTTAGCGCCGTTCCTCTCTTCAACAATTTCTGTTAGAGAGGAACTCTAGTCTTTCTCTGTTTTGGTTATTCTCGGTGCATCGTGTTTCATCTCGCTGCTCCTGGGACTCAGTGACTTCTTTCCTTCATTACTGGCGAATTCCATGCGTATACGGCTGTTTCTTTTAGGGGGGTCAATTCTCTTTCAAACATCGATATTCTTGTATTTTCTCTCCCGCCTGCACTCGGTGTTCTGTAGGCCACGCAGTATTTCACAAATTGACATAAGTGCTAGTCTACGCACCAAACGCAGCCATCTTCCATTTTCACACAGAGGGGGAATTTTCAAAACACCCTTCTTTTGCCTCTCCAGTCCCTGTGGCGCTGCTGGCCTCCATTTACACACTTTTATTATTTCTTTTCCAATCTACCAAATGCAATAATCTCTTTGAGGCACTTCCTGATTGTATTTTTTCATGAAATTTTGTATGTGAGCTCAGAAAAATGAGTAGAATCCAATGGTGTCAAACTTTTCCTGAAGAGACCCTCCGGAGTATTTTATTTATTTTTGCGCAATTTTGAAGTCTTTTTGCACATGTGATAGGTTTCTATCTTTCTTTTGACTCTTTTGAAACCTTCACAATTTTCTACATTCTTTGTTTGATTTCTGGGTAACTTTTCATGATTTTTTACTCTCATTTAGTATTTTTCCAAGAATTTTAAAGCTTCATGAGAATTTTGGCATTTATAAGGTTTATGAAATGCCATCATATTTTTGGGTTAAACAGAACTGTCAAAACTTAATGCCGTTTTCAAATTGTTCAATCTTAAAGTCAAAAATGGATGGAGTGATACCAGTTTCACATCTTTGCTCAAACTTTTGCGTACAGATTTTCTTCCAAAATATAACCAATTGCCGGATTCAATTTATAAGGCTAAAAAAATGTTGCGTCCTTTGAAAATTGGAGTTAAGAGAATTCATGCATGTGCAAATGACTGTACATTGTTCCGGAATAAGTACAGAGATTTGCATAAATGTTCAAAGTGTAATGCATCACGGTATAAACCGAGAGATGATCAGATTGATGAAGGTAGTTAGGGACCAGCTGCGAAAGTGTTGTTTTATCTCCCAATAATACCAAGATTTCAGCGACTTTTTTCTAAATAAAAAAATGCCAAATTGTTATGATAGATGGCACACAGATTGTAGGAAAAAAGGCGATGGGATGCTCAGGTACCCAGCAGACTTTCCGGATTGGATGAATATAGACAGAGAATTTGAAGATTTCGGCAGTGAACCTAAAAATTTGAGATTGGATTTATATACGGATGTGATGAATCCTTACGGCAACATGAGTAGCCGTCAGACTACGTGGCCGGTCTTATTGTGTATTTACAATCTTCCTTCATGGTTATGCATGAAAAGGAGATACATGATGATGCCCTTATTGATTTCAGGTTCTAAACAACCAGGTAATGACATTGATGTGTATTTGGCTCAATTAATAGATGACCTTGGTGAATTGTGGTGTAAGGGAATGACAATAATTGATGCACACTCTAGAACTGAGTTTAACCTCCGTGCCATGATATTTTGCGTAATCAATGATTTTTCTGCATGTGGTAATCTGTCGGGGTATAGGAATAAAGGAGCGAAAACTTGTCCTATTTGCATGAAAGACACTCATTCTGTTTACCTGAAAAATTGTAGGAAAAATGTTTACTTGGGACACCGAAGGTTTTTTAAGAACCGCAATCACCCTTACCGGCGGGACAAGAAAATGTTTGATGGTAATGTAAAAAAAGGCAATGCTCCAATACCATTATCCGGTTTAGGAGTGTATCGGCAGGTTAAGGACATAAATGTAAAATTTGGTAAGAAATTTACAAATGAGATTTCGAAGAGAATATGGAAGAAGAAGTCTATATTTTGGGATCTTGAATATTGACAGAGTTTGGAGATTAGGCATTGCTTAGATGCGATGCACATAATCAAGAATATATGTGAAGCTTTGATTGGTTGAATGTTGGAAATTCAAGGAAAAACTAAAGATGGCCTGAATGCGAGGAAGGACATGGTTCAAATGGGGATCCGGAAAGATCTAGCGGCACAAGAAAAGGGTAAAAGTCGAGCTTGGTTACCTGCAGCACAATTCAATTTATCAAAGGAAGAGAAAAAAAGTTTGTTGGGATGCCTAAAGTCTATTAAGATTTCTTCCGGTTATTCCTCGAATGTATCAAGAAAGGTTTATGTTAAGAACAACAAATTACTTGGTATGAAGTCACATTATTATCACGTCTTGCTGATTCAATTATTTTCGGTCGCAATTCGAGGAATTCTTAAGGAAGAAGTGAGGAAAACCATCACTAAGTTGTGTTTTTTCTTTAATTCTATTTGCTGTAAGGTTAATGATCCGAATAATTTGGACAAGTTACAGAAGGTGTTGTACTGACTCATTGTGAGCTCGAGATGTATTTTCCGCCGTCATTTTTTGACTTCATGGTGCATTTGACCATTCATTTGGTTAGGGAGAAAAAATGTGTGGTACTGTATTTCTACTGTACATGTTTCATTTTGAAAAAGAAATGGGTCAATTGAAGGGGCTCGTTCGTAGTCGTTCTAAGCTCGAAGGAAGCATAGTAGAAAGATATGTTGCCGAGGAGGTTATTGAGTACTACACCGATTATTTGGAAGATGTACAACCAATCGGTCTTCCAAAGTCTCGGCATGAGAGTAGATTTGAAGGAAAATGTACAATTGGAGCTAGAACTTATGTACCGGATATTGAAATGAGAACAAAAGCACATATGAAAGTTCTCCAACACCTTGCTGTTGTGGCACCTTACATCAACGAACATCTGGCCGAGTTACATGAACAATACCCTTCTTACACTGAAAATTTGATTACCATAGAGCATGAAATAAAATTTGTCCAATGGTTTCAAGAAAAAATAGAGTCCCAGTTGAAAGAAGGGATTGAGGTCGATGAAACCGTGAAATGATTATCAAGACGTCTCGGTGCGGTGGTCGAGGCGTACCAAGGGTATGACTTGAATGGATTTACTTGGTACACAAAGAAACAAGATTGTAGGAGTGCTGTGAAAAATAGTGGAGTCACAGTTGTAGCTTTATCTAGTGATAATGGAAGGTCAGCTACTTATTACGGATGGATCGAAGAGATTTGGGAACTACATTACCTTAAATTCAAGATACTCTTATTTAAGTGTGCATGGATCGACAACGGTCACGGTGGAGTCAAAAAAGACAAAATGGGGTTCATAACTGTTGACTTCAATAAAAGAGCTTATCGAGATGACCCTTTTATACTTGCAAATAAGCAAGCAATGCAAGTTTTCTACATTCAAGATCCGGCGGATAAGAAAATGCATGTTGTACTTCCAGGTAAATGTTCACTTAAAACAGAATAAATGTTTTTGTAAAGCATATAAATGTTCATGTCATTACATATAAATGTTCATACTATTACATAAAAATGTTCATGTAAAGCAATATAAATATTCATTTCATTACATATAAATGTTTACTTAAAGTAATATAAATGTTCATACTATTACATACAAATGTTCATGTAAAGCAATATAAATGTTCACTTTCAGGAAAGAGACGTATTGTCGGTGTTGGAGATGTCGTGGATGAAGAAGTATACGACCACTTCGAGGAAAAACCTCCATTTTCTACCGGTATCGACGATACATCATAGTCAGTATCGATTAGTTACCGACGTACAGATAACACCGAAAGCGTGTGGGTCGATACGCGAGGGAAAAAAAAAGAAAGCAGCCACATAATTCCATGTGAGTTAAAATCTAATCTAATTTAATTTTAACATATTTTAAAAATATGTTAATTTCTAATATTAATATTTATATATTGTAAAATTTTGCAGGTTGTTGGTCAATTTTAACATTTTGTTAATTTTAGTTTATTTTTATTAATTATATTTAAAATTGTAATTTCATTTTGTTAAAAGAAAAAATGTAAAAGAACAGAAAAAAAATACAAAAAAATTTGTATTTTATTTTAAATTTCAGTTTATTTTGATTTGTATTTCATATTTGAATTTTATTTCTTTAAAAACGAAATACTATATAAAAAATGATACTAAATTAACAGAAGGGTCCAATCTGTAACGGTTAATAGCGATTAACCGTTACAGAAGGGTCCGATCTGTAACGATTAATAGCTATTAACCGTTACAGAAGGTCAATTTTTGAAAATGAGTTTTAAGTCCCCGTAACTCTCTCTCGACTAAAAACTAAGTCCCGCCGCTCTCTCTCTCTCTCTCGTTCTGGAACCTAAGTCCCGCCGCTCTCTCTCCCTCTTAACAGGTTACTCTCCCTCTCACTCTCTCCCTTTCTCTCTCACTCAATCTCACTCTTTCTCCCTCTCGACAGATCCGACGCCGACAACAGCCCCTCTCTCTCGCTCTCTCCCTCTCGACGCCGACAACAGCCCCTCACTTTCGAAGATAACTCTCTTTCTCTCTCTTCTCACTCTCCATTTCTCTCTCACTCTCACTGCCTCTCACTCTCTCCTTTCTCTCTCACTGCCTCTCACTCTCTCTCACTCCATCTCTCTCACTCTCTCTCACAGATCCTCTCGCTCTCTCCAAGGTGACAGCCCCCTCGACAGCCCCTTTTCTCACTCTAGCTCGAAGGTAACTATCTCTCTATTTTAATTTGAATTGTTGTTTGTTGATTTGAATTGTTTGTTTGTTTGATGTGTCAATTTGAATTGAATGAAATTGATTTGAATTGAATTACCATTGGATAATGGGTTTGAATTGCTTGTGGATAATAGGTTTGAATTGCTTGTGGATAATGGGTTTTGAATTGCTTGTGGATAATGGATTTCAATTGTTTGTGGATAATGGGTTTGAATTTCTTGTGGATAATGGGTTTTGAATTGGTTGTGGATAATGGGTTTCAATTGCTTGTGGATAATGGATTTGAATTGCTTGTGAATAATGGATTTCAATTGCTTGTGGATAATGAGTTTCAATTGCTTGTGGATAATGGATTTTGTGGATAATGGGTTTTGAATTGCCATGCATCAATTTGAATACGGATAATGGGTTAAAAAATAAAATTGCTATTGAAATTAGATTGAGAAGGATCAGAAAGTGACGGAGGTGGAGAAGGAGAAGGATAAGGTGGACGAGGAAACGCCCAAAGTGGTGGTGAACAAGCCCACGTTTTTTACGAGCCTCCCAAGAGAAGGGCCGTCTCTGCTGTACGTCGTTTTTCTCCACGCTGTGGCAGGAGGCCTGATTTCAAAATGAGAATTCAGATAGATGAGGGATCTAGTCAGAACAAGGAGGAGAAGACTAATAAGGATGAGAACAAGAAAGAGAAGAATTAGGTTTAAATTAGAATTTGGGTTTATTTGAAGTTTTATCTATGTTATTTTGTATGAACCTTTGTATGAATTATTGTGTCTGAACTTTTTTATGAATTGATTATCTATCTATGTTTAATTATTTTCTAAATTATTGTGTATGAAGTTTTATATGAATTGATTATCTGTCTATGTTTAATTATTATCTAAATTATTGCGTATGAATTTGTGTATTATATATGATGGTTAGGGTTAATTAAATATATTAATTATGATGTTTTAATTAGGTAGTAATGGAGAAAGGTGAAGGAAACAACCAAAAAGGAAAAAAGCCGATCGAACGAGTTTATGTCCGGTGTAATATTCGTGCCAACCAAGCAAATCCGACGAACCAAACAAACCCGACCAACGAAAGTCCCGCCAACCAAAACCCACCCAACCAAAATCGGATTTTTCCAGACGTCCAGGTCAGCGAAATGACTCAAATAGCCATTAAGCACTTAATGGCAAAACTTGTGGCACTGTACCTTGAATGGAAAGAAGAAGATAATGACGAGAACAAGCCGGAGGATGAAGAATAGTTAACTGTTGTGTTAGGGTTTGGTTTAGAGTTTGGCTTAGGGTTTGAACGATTTTATGTTTGGCTTGTTTGTTATTGGGATTTTATGTTATTTGAGATTGAACTTGTTTATTTAATTGTCAATTGTTATGTTATTTGAGATTAACTTGCTATGTTATTTGAAATTGAATGTGTTTGAATTTGTTTGTTTAATTGTCAACTGTTATGTTATTGTTAATTACTTGTTAGTAGATATGTTTGGAAAAGATAGAGACCTACAAGCTGAACATGATTTTGAAGAATCCGGCGATGAAGAGATCACCCAAGATATTGATGGATCGAAGAAAAGAAGTAGGACGACAATTGAGGAGTTCAGGAAATTAAAAACGACCAGGCACAAGTTTGAGATTAAGTTTAACAATGAAAGAGTGCCGACTGGTGATAAAGAGTCGGTGGCCAAATTCGCATCATATTGCGGGTATCTCGCCAGGGCAAGAGTGCCAATCACAATTGATAACCGGCAACACGATGTTGCAAAGGAATTGAAGAATGAGTTATGGGAGGACTTCAAGGTACGTAAATAAAGTTTTAATTTAATTCAATTATCTAATTAAACTGTCTAGGTACAAACCCTAAATAATGTGTGGTTATCTTTCAGAAAACGTTCAACATCGAGGAAGATGCCACAACCAAGAAGAACACTCTCACAGCCAAGGGCATCAGTCATAGGGCTTATAGGAGTAGGATTGCTGACGAGTACATCACAAATGTCGATCCAAACAATTCCAAAAATCCGTGCAGAAGACTTAATTATCGTAACGGTTATTACTTAATAACCGTTACAGAATATAATAAAAAACATAATTTCTTTATACCTTCTGTAACGGTTATTAGTTAA
Organism: Rhynchospora breviuscula; assembly: GCA_027562975.1. Taxonomy (NCBI): domain Eukaryota; kingdom Viridiplantae; phylum Streptophyta; class Magnoliopsida; order Poales; family Cyperaceae; genus Rhynchospora; species Rhynchospora breviuscula. The sequence continues at coordinate 74,383,958 of CM050398.1, read as the reverse complement.
TAACCGTTACAGAATCAAGTCTTCTGTAACGGTTATTAAGTAATAACCGTTACCGATCTTGTGACGATTATTAACCCTTTTGTAATGGGGGCTACTGTAACGTTAGCAGAACCGTTACTAAGCCCTTTTATTAACCGTTATAGAAGGGAAAATTTCGCGTAGTGCTATCTGATCTGTAAAAATGATACCGCATTTTTTTAAAATTATTATAACCACCAAACCGGATGTTAAACATATATTTAACATCACTATAACGTATTCTTTTGATAATTGCTCTATTTTAAGTCACAGATGTCGGCCTTTTTTTGGGTCGTTAAAGCCCTTAGACATGGCCATTAGTTAATCTCTCCAAATTATGAAAAAATAGTAAAAATAATCAAAATCATTAAATTTGGTTACGTGTAAGGTTTCAAGATGTACCTCAAATTAGAAAGATTAGATTGGCTGTTTGAAGCTCAAACGTGCTAATTTGAACACAGTGGTCGGTGGATATGAAGGGTCTACAGTCTACATACACACGATAAATTCGTTCTGTTTTAAAGCTTTTCCAAGCTGAATGGAAAATCTATTAAATGTTTTATTATAAAAATAAATCATCAAATATTACATGGAAAAAGTAATACTGAATGATGGATAATTACTCAAATATAAACATTTACATAAAAATTCTAAATAGTGAATATATCCAAAAAGAAAACAAAGGTTGCTGAAATGTGGACAGTACGTATGTAGCAACAAAAGGAAATTGACATGGACCCAAGTCTAGAGAGGGTCACCTAGACGAGTCTCTATGAATAAAACATCAAGGTGGGGAAATTAAGGGATAGCACATATTTCATTGTCTAATGTCTATATTATATAGCCTTTTTGGCCTCCATCTCTTTAATTATTACCAACCACTTTGTGAGATTTTCTGAACTGAGTGCCTTTTGATTCATCATTCAATTTTGGAGATGTTGAATATTCCTCTTCCAAATTTGGTAACCAATACAGGGACTTACTAAAGTAGTCAAACCGTTAAGATGTGATTTGTTTCTTAGCTAGTTAGGCATCCTCCGATATGTTTAATTTCATAACATATCACTACACAGGAAGCGTGTAGGAGCTAATTACAAATAAAAATAAATTAAAAATAAATGTTTTTTAAAAAAAGAAAAAGGATGGTGCAAGTGCAACCTGTTCTTGTTTTTTCATAACATGAGACGCAATGAATAGGAAAAAGGTCATGTTTCCGGCCTGTGATGATAATACACGCAAAAAGATGCAAAGAAAAAGAAAAAAAAACAAAGAATGGCAAAATTTTTATGGGGCTATTGCCTATTGGTCACCACCAATCCATGCATGTGACGTTTTGGTGAAGAAAAGATGCTTTACATTTGACCGCATTTGCACAAAGAGGGGACAGCCCAGGCTTTTAGGCCATGTAACATGGTATCCTAAAATCTCTTTAGCCGTGTCCTTTTCCCTAAATCCATGCTCATCACCATTTTATTATGCCTTGGCTTGGATCTTTGTGTTGCCTTTTGCCTCCTTTTTCACTCATTAGACGGAAAGAAAACAGTATGATATGCTGGGTGCTTGATTTGTGTTTGTTGGTGCAATGATTTTTGCACTCAGTTGCAGCTTTTTGGATGCATTTGAGCATTTTAAATGGGGATTAAAGAAAGGGGGAATTCCGAAAGAGCTAATGAGGAGCCGCCTGTTGTTATAATTAGGTGGTGTAGTAGTAGGTGAATCACCCAATTTTGAAATTTAAATGATTAAAAATGTTGATTTCTCTGGCCCAAATCTGACACCAATTACTTTTAAATGTCCCTGTTTATCTGTTAATTCGGTACTAGAATGCTCCAAAAAAAAATGGGTTGTATAGAGAAACTTAACCTGTTTCATCGAAGGAGGGATTATTGCCGCAGCCATGTTCTTTTCCCTAAAATCATGCTCATCAACATTTCTTAATGTCATAGGCTGGATGCCTGGATCTTTCCGTGGGGAAATTCTTTTTATTTTTTTAATGTTCGGTAAGCTACAGAAATTTCATACGGTAAGCTACAAAAAATTTCTATTTAGCAATTATAGTTCAAGTTAGTGGACCCAGTCCCAATATGGTGAGGGACTCGCGAGTTTCCCCCCTTATCACTAAATAAATGGTTTTAATTATGAAAGATTGTCTGTACAACAGACAATTCTATAATGTAGCAAAGGTTGTTTGCATTTCAATACTAAGCTCCAACACACATTATGAGTAACGCAAAAGAAAAATTGACGGATTCTAACAGTAACACGACCAATAAGGCGGCATATATTTTGTAAAACAAACAAACGATTAGAATAGTACGTAACGCAAGGTTTTTTTTTTTTTCGATACAACTAGATAGCTGCTATTTAGAGAAGAAGTACGTAACGCAAGGTTACAATCCAAGAAAGGATAAAAATACTACAATTACAAGTGGGAGATTTTACTTCGCTGGTCACTCAAAATTGAGGCAAAACATTTGCCAATTTAGGTTTATATAATTCCGGGGGTGCGATAATCGTCATTTAGCGACGCGTTATCCGTGTCATCCAAACTTCCCTCTCTTCCCTCCCTTCGTGCTCCCTTCCATCCAAACCTCTCTCTTCCCTCCCTTCCCTCCCTCGTGGTCCCTTTCCTCTGCCACGCCTCCTCCTCTCCTCCCCTCTCTTCACCTCCTTTCCATTACGCCTTAACATGTGCAATTTATTATTTTGCTTTTTTAAAATGAACATATACGACAAAAAATTGAACAAGTATAAACATAATATGAATAAAGAATCAAAATATATATATAAGAAAAGAAATGAACATACATAATAAATAAATTGAACAGATATAATAACTAATTGAACAGAGATAACAGATAAATTGAACAGATATAACAACTAATGTGGACTCATAAAAAAAATAAAAAGTGAACATATAAAATGAACATATATAACTAACAAATAAAACAGATGTAACAAATATGTTGACTCATACAAAAATATAATAGGTGAACATAATTTGAATATATATATAACAAATAAATTGAACAGATAACAAACAAACATGACTCATACAAAAAAGATAAATTGAACATATATTAAACATATATAATAAATAAATTGAACAGAAAGAACAAATAAATTGAACGAATGTAACAAGCATGTTAACTCATATAAAAAGATAAAAAGTGAACATAAATTGAACATATGTAACAATCAGATAATACAAAATTATTTAAGATTCAGAAACATGAGAAGGTTGATTTTGAGGGTCTTATAGAGAATTTAATCTTGACACCACCACGTAATTGTTGTGTGGACATTCGAATTCAGATTTATATTTCTTGGGCCTCTCATTGTGTTTTTTTAGAAAATTCTTCCGAGAAAGAGAACTAACTAATGCACGAACTACACAGAAAGATAATGGAAATGTATGAAAAGAGAGATTTTGATTTTTGAGATCACACAAATTCTCAATTCTATTGATAAAATTTAATTCTAAAACATCACTGCGTGACAAAGGTACGACGACTGTCTTAAATAAGAAATTACAAAATTCTAAAAAGACAAAATACATAAAAATCGCTAAAACAACCCTAAAAAGCTTGAAAATTATAAATAATAGTCCAAAAGTCCATGACGGAAGGCTCGGATCGCGGAGCCGAGCTGACGATTTGACAAATTTCAGCCTGATCAGACGGTCGGATAAAAATTACACCCTTTTTGTGAAGTGTGCGCGAGACCATATTGCATAACTAGCATTTGCATATGAAGTGCGTACATGATACAATACATGAAGTATAATCAAGATTTATTTAAGATGTACAGAGAAAATTCTCCCAAAAAAGATAACTAGTATTTCTCTCTTGTGCCACTGGTCGATGTATTTGACGGATTAGAAATGATTTTATTTTTATTAGAACTCCTATTAAGTCTATGTGACAAACTTTACTAGTTATATATAATTTGGTTATGTTTTGGACAGGAATATGGAAAGCCCGTACGGAGGTGGTGAAAGGAGATCAGCGGATGGCAATGAATTGGGATCTAATCCCACTACAGATGATGGCATCTCCTTCAATCCTCCAGGAGAGATGGATAGAATGGATATAGGGTGGCTGACAATTGAAGCTGTATGAAAAATCTAATTTTGATGAAACTTCAAAAGTTTGCTTTTTTGCTATTGAATGTTGGATGTAATAAATTGATGTTTATCACTGTGGTCATTTTGCCTTTGCCTATGCAAATGGGCATTGGGATGCTCAGTGATTGAATTTGTTGTGGAGTTGGTTTGATGCTATTGGTTTTTGGTAGATGGTTTAGCTTTACTTAGGTGTGTGGACTATACTTTAGCCAATCTCTCTCTCTCTCTCTATATATTGATATGAATAAGACGAGCATATAGTTTGAGGATCAGGCAGTAAGTTTCTCGTTGTGATATAGATATATGGGTTCAATTTTTCGAAACAAAAAAATATCACATTATCTAAGCAAGTTGCATGTTAATTGAAATTTTTTTGAAAAATAATTTTTATAGATAAACATCTAACAAACACAAACATGATATTAGATAAAAAATTTCTGACCAAAACTTAGCTTTATGCAAGCTATATTTCGAGTTATGAACGAATAAAGTTAGCTGTAGAATACAGTTATAAATGTGGACAAAAAAATTATAGTGGCAACAATTTGTTTTATAATAATCTACGAAATAAGAAAAAAAATTATAAGCATATCCAATCACGTATCTTTTATTGAAAATATTGTAACAAAAATTTTCAAACTTTAGAAAGGAGTTTTGCCGATATAACCATGTAAGTTCACAAGTGAAAGCATCTAACGTTTTCAAGTTTATAAATTTGTCGAACTAACAATACATGCTAGACTTCTCTCTTATAATAATTATTATCATTTTTCCCTCTGTTTGTTACATTATTTAACCTTATTCAGTTTATAAGTTGTGACTATTGCGTTAAAATAAAGGAAACAATCAGAAATTTTTCTCTGCTAGAACTGTTTCATATTATTATAGCGCATATGAAAACGTACTTCTTTTTTTTCTTTTTTAATTTCTTGAGAATATATAGCCGTAGGTATATGGAAACCTACTTTTGGTGCGACGTGAGTAGTTGGGTACAGGAGCTGTTTTCAAATTTCGGATGTTGTTATTGAATTTAAACCCAGGTCGCAAGTTAGAGGCTTGGCCTCAGGCCTCAATGAAAAGAAAATTTTATTTTATTTGCCTTGCACAACTGTTGGTCTGATTCCAGGCCCAAGAGGAATTTGTTGCTTGAGTACCGATAGAGAGTTTTTTTAGATGAATGATAAAGAGTAAGGTTGCAGGCTTGAGGATACAACAACTTAGACTAAGATAGCCTACCCCAACTTGTTTAGAACAAAAGACTTAGTTGTTGTTGTTGTTGTTGTTTTTAAAGACGAAATTAAGGCACCAGCGGTAATTACTTGCTACTTAAATATAATAGCAAACCATATGATAATCCAATTATGAATATATATGAAATATGCCGCAAGTACACAACAGGGGAGTAAAATAAACGAAGTTCACAAGTCACAACAAGTGAATTTATTCATACAAACATCTAAAATTCAAGATCAATTGCAGAAGGGCAGATGAAATAATTGATAAAAGCACAGTAGTAGAATAACTGAGATCTACTTTCATATCGTCCTTGCATATTGCTTTCTAAGGGAAGCACTATGCAGAATGACCCGTCAAAGCACGGCTTTCATGGGAATTTTCGAACAAGTGGTAAATGAGGCTTATAAAATAATAGTTTTGGAACCTTGGGCAGTTTTGGAAACAAAGGAAAATGAAACGAACCAAAGGGTAATTTCGGCCAGACTGTTGGCTTTGGCATTATGGGCAGTATTTTAGGCTTCCAAATGATCGGTACAACAAGATCTTTAGGTAGGATCGGCACCACTGGGTCTTTCAGTTGTGAATATTTTGGCAAGTGTTTGAGTTTTGGTAGCTCTGGTACTTGTGATGGGTTTTTCTGCAGAGGCTCAACTTTTGGTTCAGTCAGACCTGGGTAGGTCTGCTGTGACAACATGTCAAGGTTGCGAGCAGCTTGCACTGTGTCAGTGTTGTATGATGACAGAAGTGCAACCGAAATAATGAAGAAGGAGAGGTAATGAATGTTGTAAAATCCCATGGTGGAGATGTATAAAATTCTGGGGATGATTTTGAAAGAGACATTTTGGATTGTATTTATAGGATAAAATAGTGTCATTGGTAAAAGTTGGATATCACGGGGAATGGTTTATAATTGGTTATTGGTTTGCTATGTTAGCTGGTTTTTTATTACATTGGTTGTTTGGTTGGAAACGATACGGTTGTTAGTTCAAGTTTAAATGTACAAAATTCTACATGAAATGATAATAATAACAGTCAGTGCTTGATTTCTTCCAAGATTAAAATCCATTTCCCAAAAAGAAAAAAATAATACGTATTTGCTTAGTCCAAATTTGCGATAGATGCTTATTTTCATACCATGTCATGGGGGTTTTCTATTCATGTATTTGCCCTTTTTCTGTGCTATTTAATTCTTCATTGCATATGACAAGCACAAGCTAATAAGTAGATCAGCTCGAATGTTCCCTGAGTAGTAAATTTTATCAGGAAAGTGAAGAGGTACGACATTTTGCAAGTGGGAAATTTTACTTCGCTGCATGACTGCATCAAGCAAAATTGAAGCAAAATATTTGTCAATTTAGGCTATGAAACTCGGTATAAGTACTAAAATTCGTTCAGTTAAATGCCCACATAGATTGGGCCAGATTACAGGGCTTGTATTTGATTTGTAGTTGTTGGATCTAAAGTTATGTTCTCAGTAGTGGAAGCTTTTAAGAAAACATAATTCTGAAATATCGTAGGGTTGATTTGAGGGTTCATACAGAAATAAAGCTTGACAACACTGTCAACACCACTGTTATTGATCTATATTATATATTTACAATACAAGAAAAATGATATTTAGCTAGACACAATTTTCTTTGAATATATTTTTAAAACTCTAGCCAATTTTCTTTTGCTGGGCTCATGCGAGTTTATTCATAGACTTATGTCTCTATGTTGGTGAGCGTTAAAAAAAATCTAGCAAAAATTGGTGCAATATTCAAAATAGTATTACCGTGTCTAACTCTAAATTTTCGCAACACAACTACATCAAAATTTGTCTAGCAAGAAAATCTTGCAAGTTGCAATGCATGATCTAATTACAAGGGTAAGTGAAAAATCTAGCAAGGAAAAATTATGTAAAGATCCATTTTCTTCGAGTATTGTCAATTGTATATATTGATTCTTTCACTTGTGACTCTGTCAGACTACATTATGTTAGATTTGTATATGTTTTGTATAGTTATTTATGTAGGAAGATAATATATATAGTAGGGCGTTCCATTGCATAATTTGAGAAAGTTATCACCAAGGAGAGAACTTGCGTGTATATGAAGCGTGTTCAAGATTGTTGGCTTGTTGCGGTCTGAACGATTGGCACAATATATGTGGTATCCGAGAATTTCAATACATCTGTTGTAGTTTTCGACATCAATGCACTCATTTATAAGTAGATTTACTGAATGAAATAATTTTTTTTTTATCTTCATCAATGACAAAAACAATAGCGTACAAGATATCAAAGAATTAAAAAAAAAACACACACAATTATGATTATTAGATTTGTTGAAAAAAATAATATTTTATTCATATTAATGTATTTTTTCTATAGTTACAACTAAATGAACATCCAAATCCCCTTTAAAAAAATAGCTGACAAGCTTGATGAAGTAGTGTATGTGTTTTATTAAAAATATATATAACTATTGCACTTTGGCGATGCGCATGAGCGACTAAAGGTGAAACATTAAATTTTATAATGTCAAGCCCCAACCACTATTCTCTACAGAACAGTGCTGTTTTCAGTCACTTTAACGATAAGAACAAACTCATATCTCATGAGTCGTATTAATATTTAGAACATTTGAAAAATTTATATCTCAGAATTTTGGACATTTATTTTGTACAAACAATTGTGTCTTCACTCTTAGATTACTAAATTTTCTAAGGTGAGTATATTCATTAACAATTTTTTTTAAATGACTCAAGCTAGATTTAATTATAAATCCTTCCACATGTTTGACTTAGTCATCAATCGTAGCAGAGGATCTAAAAGAAAAAAAAGAAAGAAAGCTAGTTGAAAAACTTTTTGCTTTAGAAAGTAAAGTCCAAGTCTGGTAGTATAATATTGCTCACTCTTTCCCAAAAATATGTCTAAAAATATTATTATTTTATTCAAATAATTCACATAAATTTTAAAATACTTTGTTGAAAAGTGTCTAATTTTGTAATTTTTTAGAAAAGAGTTTAACAAAAATATATTGTCAAACTTTTTCTATTCTTTGATTTTCTCTAATAACTCATTCCAAAACTCAAAACAAATATTCAAACTTGTAGATAAATTTACAAAAAAAGTATTTTGATCAACAACTTATTGGAATATAAATATATACATATTTATCAGATTTTTCTATCTCAATTAATTACCTCATAATATATAAATGAGATGCATAAATACAAATAAAGTAACCTATGCATGATAAAACATGTGAAACTCGCCTTTTCATTCCTTATCATGCAAAACGTTCAGCAATGCCAATTTTTAATTCAACGTGCAAAAAGTATCGTATAAACTACACCACACTAACAAAAAGTTACTTATTCTGCATTCGAAATCATGAAGAAATATAAAAAATCATTAAAAATAGTAAAAAAAAACTTGATTTTATAAAATATATTTATATTATTTCAATCCAGTCCTTTAAATTAAAAAGACTTTGTTGTGTAGTTTGTAAAACGAGCATTTTTTATTTTGAAATAAAAAACATAATCACTTTATTTGTACAAGTTACATGTATTCACTGAAAAATACAAAAAAAAATTATTCTTTCTTAAATATTAAATAAACACATATATAATAAAGAGACCGTTTATCGTGATTATGATGCATAGACCTTTTTGTGCATCATGTCTTTTTTCATCAGTTCCTTTTACAAATTGACAAATCTAATTTAACTAATTCAATCTAAATGTTGAAATCTCATCGCAATTCAAATTTTACATTTTTTTATTTTTATTAGTATTTTTTCATACATTTTATTTTTGAATGTCCTTTCTATTACTTTGTATAAAAAAAAATGATAAATTTTAAAAACCTCGAAAAGAATAGTAAATGAAACTTCAAAAAGATGTAAAAATTGATTTGCTATTAGATTTCAATTTATGAATTAGATTATTTAAATTAAATTTGTCAATTTAAAATATACCGACTGATAAGACCATGATGCACAAGAAATTCTATGCATCATGATGCATTATCGATTTTTGTCATATTATAAAATAAAAAAATATGTGAACATAAATTAACATAAAAAAAATTATGCAATTTAAATTTTAATTGAAATATGTACGGATCAAGCTAACAGTAAAGAATACAATGGTAAATAGAAAAAATATATATATAGTAATAAGTTTGCAACAAATTGCATTCAAATTAACTACTTCCAAAATAAAAAAAAAAGAGGTGCATATCCAATCACCTCGTACGAAATATTTCATATTTGTAATAAACATTCCAGTGTTATAAATAGATACAAATCATTTATAGATTGTTCATCATTATTATTCTCATTTATTACATTAGATACATATCGGAGATACATATCTTTGTCATTTATTAAAAAGATCTCTTTTCTTGCTTATAAATAGAAGATTGTAAATTGTATGTTGTATCGATGAATTGAAAATCAGAAATACTGTTGTCTCTCTTTTGCTCTTTCTTTCTTCCTCCACTTTAATTTTACAACACGTTATCAGCACGACTTGCTCGGGAGGAATCACAAAGAAATTGTGTCATAACTTCAAGTTGGAAAACGTAATTCCTTAAGTAAAAAATAAAAAAAAGGGTTTGATATGATATAATATAATATATATATTTTTTCTTAAATTCGCCTTTTTTTTTTGGAAGATAATTAAATCCGAAATTTTTTTTTTGCTAATTTTGTTTGTTTAAATTTATGAGAATCATTCCCCAAAGTGAATGGTGATAAAAATAATTATTTAATGATATTAAAACTTGACAGTTTATCAAGAACCCGAAGTTCTTATCACATGAAGAACCTGAAGTTCATATTTCAATTTAAAGTTATTTAGAACTTGAAGTTCTTAATCATTAAAATAATTTGTTTAGAACCTGAAGTTCTTAATACTTGAATTTATTTGTTTAAAATCTGAAATTTTATTTCTAAGTTATTGAATGAAAAATAACCTGAAGTTATTTTCAATTAAATTCTTTTAATTGAGTAGTAAAAAAATTTAATAACTAGAAGTTATTAAGTATTATAACCTAAAGTTATAATCATATGAATTATATTTTATTTTATTTCTTATTTATTATGTTGCAGTTTGTTTTTTATTCATCATAACCTGAAGTTATGACATAAATAACCTGAAGTTTATATTTCGATTAAAATTATTTAGAACCTGAGGTTCTTGATGCTTGAAGTAATTTGTTTAGAACTTGGAAGTTCTTAAATTTTTTTTTTGAATTTATTTGTTTAGAACATGAAGTTTTATTATAAATTTAAAATAACCAGAAGTTATGGAACGCCACTGAATATTATTATAAAAATAACCTGTAGTTATTTTTCAAAGCTGAATTTTTTTTTTAAAGAACCTGAAGTTTTATTCTTAATAACCAGAAGTTATTATTGGACACTGGATGAAAAAATAATATGAAGTTATTCCCAATTTAATATATTAACAGTTATTATTAGTCATTAGATAAGAAAATAACCTGATGTTATTTCATTTAAATTTTTGTGCAATCAAACGATTTAATAACTAGAAGTTATTAAATAAAATTTTACTATAACCTGAAGTTATAATTAAGTTATTATATATTATTTTATTTACTTTATTAATTCATTTTATTTATTTATTTATTTATTTATCTCCATTTATTTATTGTAACCTGTATTTACGATACCAATAACCTGAAGTTATGATGAAAGCATGTTAGTACTCTTGACGAATTTTTCCAAAGAAAAATGTGACCATCAAAATAAAAAGCTCGTTATAATTTTGTTAGTATAATTCTCCATATTTTATGTCTCAAATTTGCTCCTGTAGTAGCAAAAGATACTTCAAGTTAGTATCATATATCCTAATGCGAAATAACGAGTTTCTAATAAATTAATCAATCATGTGAAAATCCATTCCCTGAAGCGAATTTGATTTTATATGAATAGATGACATTGGCATGGTCGTATTAATTTTTGCAATGAAAAAGAAAAACGTCTTGAAGATGTTTGTAACATAACAAAATATTAATAACGTACCAGCAGTACGTTCAAATATGTAGTGATAATTTTATCAAGTTTCATTATTGAAAAAGAAAGAAAAGAAATATGCGCTTTTAAGGAAAATTAGAAGTTTCCTTTTGTTTACTTAGTTATTTATATACGGCAATGATTTTTTTTATCCGAATAAAATAAAGTTAGCTTATTTAGTTTAATTTCCTTTTTTTTTTAATTCATGTACGGGAATAAATGAATAAAGTAAATTTTATTTTATTTATTTTATTTTAAGAAAAATGACTGATGCAGTGTTAAGAAAATGAGATCCATGTGTGGTTGACAGCGGAACTACAAATACCATACTAAAAATAAGAAATATTTTTTGCAATTGCATCTCGATGAGATTAATATCCAAACTATATCTGGCTCAAGTAATATAATTGAAGGCTCCGGAAGAGCTTGTATTTTGTTACCTGAAGGAACAAAATTAATAATAGATGATGCATTATATTCAAGTAGATCCAGAAGAAATCTACTAAGTTTTAAAGATATTCGAAAAAATAGTTATCATATTGAAACTATCAATGAGAGAAATTATGAATATCTTCATATCATATCTATTAAAAATGACCAGAAAAATATTACGGAGAAAATGCAAGCATTGTCTAATGGATTATATGGTACGTATATAAGTACAATAGAATCAAATATGGTGACTAACCAGAAGTTAGTTGATCCAAAATTATTTACATTATGGCATGATAGATTGGGTCATCCAGGAAATATAATGATGAGGAGAATAATTGAAAGTGCAAATGAGCATCCCCTAAAGGACCTGAAGATCATGTTATCAAAAGAATTCACATGCCAAGCATGCTCTCTTGGAAAGCTAATTACTAGACCATCTCCAAATAAAATTGGACCTGAAGCTCCATCGTTTTTAGAAAGAATTCAAGGAGATATATGTGGACCAATTACACCACTATATGGACCATTTAGATATTTTATGGTTTTTAATTGACGCATCAACACGTTGGTCACATGCGTGTTTGTTATCAACAAGAAATGTTACATTTGCTAGATTATTAGCACAAATTATCCAATTGAGAGCTAACTTTCTAGATTATCAAATTAAAAGAATCCGACTTGATAATGTAGGAGAATTTACATCCCAAGTTTTTAATAATTATTGCATGTCTATTGGAATTACTGTAGAACATTCAGTGGCACATGTTCATACACAAAATGGTCTAGCAGAATCGTTTATTAAAAAATTATAATTAATAGCTAGACCATTACTTATGAAATCTAGTTTACCATCTTCTGCATGGATACATGCCATATTACATGCTGCTGCACTAATTAGATTAAGACCAACTGCTGATCATAAGTATTGCCCCTTACAATTGGTCTCCGGAAGAGAATCAAATTTATCTCATTTAAAAGTATTTGGTTATGCAATATATGTTCCAATTTCTCCTCCACAATGCACAAAAATGGGACCTCAAAGAAGATTGAGAATTTATATTGGTTTCAACTCTCCTTCTATTATTAAATATTTAGAACCATTAACATTAGATGTTTTTACAATAAGATTTGCTGATTGTCACTTTGATGAATCAATATTTCCAAATTTAGGGGAAGTAAACAAAAACAGAATAGACAAGTGACTTAAAATTCATCATTATCTTATCTTATTCCAGAAGTGGTCAATGTGAACTCGAAATTCAAAAGATGATAAATTTGAAAAGAATTGCAAATGAATTGCCTGATGCATTCACATATATAAATAGAGTCACTAAATCACATATTCCAGCTATAAATGCACTTGCTCGAATAGATATTAAAAAAATATCAAATGAATCTAATGAACGTAGAAAACGTGCAAGACCAATTAGTTCTAAGGATATAAATCCACGTAAAGAAAAGAGCAGAATAAAGCAGTTGGTACAATCCCAGAAGAGATTTATAAGGTTCCAGAAGAAACTAAATCTCCATAAGAGATTAATAAAATTTCAGAAGAAACTAAAACCCCAGAAGAGGTCGATGAAGTTCCAGAAGAAACTGAAATACTAAATGATTATGAAATTTCTATAAATTATGTGAAAAATGGTACAACATTGAATCGGAATAAAATTCAAGTTGATGAAGTTTTTGCATTCGCTATGACTTGTGATGTTTTAAATGAAGAGGATAATGTGACAAAAACTATAAATGAATGTAGACAAAGAAATGATTGGCCTAAATGGAAAGATGCTATATAAGCTGAATTAAATTCACTTAATAAACGACAAGTATTTGGACTAGTAGTCCATACGTCAAAAGATGTTAACCCTGTATGTTACAAATGGGTATTTGTCATTAAAAGAAATGAGAAAAATGAGATTGTGAGATACAAATTAAGGCTAGTGGAGCAAGGCTTTACACAAATATATGGAGTTGATTATGAAGAAACATATTCACCTATAGTGGATGCGACAACTCTCAAATTTTTAATAGGCCTCACTGTCACAGGAAATCTAAAAATGCAACTTATGGATGTTGTCACAGCAATACTATATGGTTCACTTGATAGTGACATATATATGAAGATCATTGAAGGATTAAAAATGTCTAAAGCATATAAATCAAAGTCTAGAGAAATGTACTCTATAAAATTAGAAAAATCTTTATACGGACTAAAACAATCTGGTCGAATGTGGTATAATAGACTTAGTGAATATCTTTTAAAAGAAGGATATAAAAATAATACAGTTAGTCCGTGTGTTTTTATTAAAAAAATCAAATTTTGGTTTTGCAATCGTTGCAGTGTTTGTTGATGATCTAAACATAATAGAATCTCCTGAAGAGATTGAAAATACTGCAAATTTGTTGTAAAATGAGTTTGAAATGAAAGACCTTGGTGTAACTAAATTTTGCCTCGGTCTGCAGATCGAGCATTTAAAGAATGGAATATTTATCCATCAGTCAAATTATATAGAAAAAATGTTAAAAGGATTTAATATGGATAAAACTCATCCTTTGAAAATACCAATGGTCGTGCGATCGTTGAATGTAGAAAATGATCATTTTCGTCCCCAAGAAAATGATGAAGAAGTACTTGGTCCTGAAGTAGCATACTTAAGTGCAATTGGAGTATTATTATATCTTGCAAATAATACAAGACCTGATATTGCATTTGCTGTAAATTTGTTGTCAAGATATAGTTCCAAACCAAACCGAAGATATTGGAATGGAATTAAAGAAATTTTTCGCTATCTTTGTGGAACTCGAGATATGGGGCTACATTTTCATAAGGATATAGAATCCAATTTAGTTGGATATGCAGATGCAGGATATTTGTCAGATCCGCATAAAGCAAGATCTCAATCAGGATATGTGTTTACATACAGTGGAGCTGCAATTTCGTGACGATCGACAAAACAAACTCTAACTGCCATATCATCAAATCATGCTGAACTAATTGATTTATATGAAACAAGTCGAGAATGTGTTTCATTAAGGTCAATAATTCAAAATATTCAAGAAGAATGGAGGGGCTTCAAAACATTAAGGAAAATCATACTCCAATATATGAAGATAATGCAGCTTGCATAGCACAAATTAGAGAAGGATATATCAAAAGAGACCGAACTAAACACATTGCACCGAAGTTCTTCTCAGCACATGACCTACAAAAGAATGGCGTAATAGATGTTCAAAAAATTCAATCATGCTACAACTTGGCTGATCTATTTACGAAGCCTTTGCCAACAAGAATTTTTGAACAGCTCAGAAAGAAGATAGGCCTACATTGACTGAATGATATCCAATAATATCAAAATGAAGGGAAGCATTATACACGCTGTACTCTTTTTCCCTTATCCAAGTTTTTATCCCAATGGATTTTTCTTGGTAAGATTTTTTAATGAGACAGTATTAATGATCTAGAAACATCATATTAATATTGATCATGAAGTATCATATTAATAGTGTATAATGAAAGATGAACAAAGGGAAAGTGTTATAAATAGATACAAATCATTTATAGATTGTTCATCTTTATTATTCTCATTTATTACATTAGATACATATCGGAGATACATATCTTTATCATTTATTAAAAAGATCTCTTTTCTTGCTTATAAATAGAAGATTGTAAATTGTATGTTGTATCGATGAATTGAAAATCAGAAATACTGTTGTCTCTCTTTTGCTCTTTATTTCTTCCTCCACTTTAATTTTACAACATCCAGAAGCTTTTGAAATATAGCCTTTTGATTTCCCATCAAGGATTCCATGTTAGACACGCATTTCTAAATTGAAAAAGAAATATGAATAAGGACATATTTTTAAATTTTTATTCTTATTCCTTATTCAACCTCTCATCCAAACACATCCATAATAGGATATTTTGGATTTTGTGGCACAAGCTTTGCATCTTTAGGATTCTCAGGTCGAAAGAAAAATATCAATTTTCTGAACACAGTCTTATAATTACTACAATAGTTAACATACTCTTTAATGACGTTATTATTTTATATAAGCTTGTTGAGCTTATAATTTGTGATCATCGCGAAAAAACTTAAGGGAAATAACTTCTCAGAAAAAAAAAGTGATGTCTTTGCGCAACAATCTGTTATTCTGTTACATCTATTGTCAATTTTGTTTCCTTAGACGTACAGTGGATTAAATAAAATAATATAAAAACGACTCACGAAAGATTACACCGATTTTCCACAGATTAACTTTTTATTTACTGTGGGTAATGGGTTAATAGTTTCTTAACTTTCTTTTAAGATGCCATCATCCAGATTAAATCTGTGTCTAGAACGATTCACTTGCCGGAGTGGCAAAAAACATTTAACACAGATTGTCTGTGACTATTTATTCGTATCTACTGTACGTCTGTACAAGATGTCTTGTTTTCTTTGCTTTTCGGTATGCTACACGATCCACCACAAACATGGGCAAAATTTTATATACAGAACAAAACGAAAAAATAATTTTAAAATGAACAGAAGGGGATAATTTTTTTTAATTGTAGCACAGTTCGAGCGGCAATCCTATTGCCGCTAGAGCTCAACCACCGAGCGGCAATAGCATTGCCGCTAGGAGGGCTCTAGCGGCAATAGGATTGCCGCTCGGATCGTTTTTTTTTTCTTTTCGCTGACAGATTCTTTTTCTTTTGTTTTTTGAGCAGTTTTTTTTTTACTGTGTTTTTTGCTTTTAGCTTTTTACTTTTACAGTTTTTTTTAAGTTGATATATTATTATATTTTTTAGATGAAATAATTAAGTATTTATTATATAAAGAACAATATATATTATTATATTTTTGAGATGAAATAATTAAGTATTTATTTTTTAAAGAACAATAGTAAGAAATGGTATGGTATTTTTAATAAATTTATGAAATTGTAATTCTTTCACTTTTTTAATTGTAATTGTATAATTAATATGATATTTTGTATTGTTTGTTGTTTGTTCGAACCGGAATTTTTTTTAAAAAAATACATGGTAAATTAATATAATATTTTGTATTGTTTGTTGGAACCGGAATTTTTCTTTCAAAAAAATACATAGTAAATTAATATGATATTTCAAGTATATATTTTTTATGATATTTATGTCGTAATGCGTTGCATTTCGATTGTTATGTGTCATTTCAATTACGTGTCGTAATGCGTTGCATTTCGATTTTTATGCATCATACAAACAAATAAAAAAAGTAAAAGACATGTCCATAATAACAACATAATAAAAATACAACTCTATCAATGTCTTTTTCTCCCTGACAGTGTTAATCTGTTTACTTTTCTAATCGCCCTCTTATCTCGTCCTCTAGCAAGAGATGGACTAAGAATAGGAATGTCCTGCTTCTGACCCCCCTCATCCCCGTCATCACCCTGGTCTCCATCATCACCATGCATCTCAGGCTCCTGAATCTGGTCATATGAACCATACTGACTATCTAGAGACATGCCAGTATGTAAAAGAGTACTGAAGGAGTCTACCCCACCCATACTACCAATCGGAGAAGAAAATGATGGGATCCCAGAACTAGTACCCTGTGTGTCTGTACTGAATACATGGTCGTATCCAAATGCTGGCTGGGTACTGAATGATGTGTAGGACGGGTATGGAAATGGTCCGCTGTATGAAAATGGTGGCTGACCAAATGTGGTATAAGGCTGACCAAACTGTGGCATGAAAGAACTAAAGATGCCAGTGGGGTCATACGACATACCTGCAAAATGAGATGTCGATGTCGATCCAGATGCCTGGAACTGGCTAGGAGTCGGATACTCAGGCTGAATAAGTTAAGAGATTAATTAACATCCATATAACAGTTACATAACGTAAAACAATAAGTAATAAAAATTAATTTAATGTTAACATACATGCTGCATAGGCTCGTCAGGCTGCACAGGCTCTTGAGGCTGCACAGGATTCTCCGGAGCAGAAGTCTCGGTATTCGAATCTGCTATGTCATCAATATTTTGTGAATATCTCTCATTCTGCAGTAAGTCATCCAATTGGAATGACATCGATGCATTTTCTAATTGGGATCGACAATTGCGAAGAATTTTTTTACCAACCCGTCTAAAACCTTTCTTCGCAAGCAATCCAATGGCCTCCATTGCAGTACCGAGAGCGCTCTTTCCCTACAATATTGAAACAAACTGATCATTACATAAATCACTAAATTAATTAAATAATTAAGCATAAAGTTTTTATTCATTCAGTATTTTTATCACAATACTAATTTTTTTATCCATAATAAACTTAATTTTTTTACAAAATTAGATAACTGAATTAATTATGATAAATAAACAAATTACTAAATTTATAAAGATAAATCACTGACTAAATTACACAAACCTGTGCATGTACTTTGGGCGCCATGGGAGTATACTGTCGCTCATTAATAGACTGCTGACGGCGGCGAGCATACGCCTCAGCTCTGCTGACAGGAAGCTCAGCTGCACCTGTCTCCCTCATGTACCTCGCATAATTCCTTTGAATTGTATGAGACCACAGCCTTCGATCTACGCTCTCAGCTCGCCTCCGTAAAACAGTCTCATCCCACATAGCGATTAAAGTTCCAAAAATGCTATTCCAGTCTGCGCCTTTTTGAAATGAGGCATTGGTAAAACTGTACAGAGCGTACATCGTGTTCCACGCCTATTCAAAAATAATTGTTAATTCACATACATAAAATGATAACTTCAATTATAAAAAAATTTAAATCAAGAAACATACAATAGGAAGAGGCGGAAGAATAGCCTGCACTAAGCCCTGTTGATGCCTACAACGATCCGGAAATGTCCAACCAACTTCAAAATAATTTATGCATGAAAATCTGAGATGAAATAATAACGAACCAGCCTGCGCATGTCGTGGCATCAATGTAAAGTACTCGGAATATGCCCGCCAGTTGACATCGCCAACTTCCATCAAGACCAAAGAATCCCTTGCACACTGCACCGCTCCGCGATGGTTGTTTTTTGCCCATGTTCGCGCGTTATTCCATTTCCTTTAGTCAAGAACAATACAACAATATTAAATACAAATAATAATCTGAAATTACTAAATAATAAATGCATCATAAAAATAAATTTTAAAAAAGTTTGTACTAACCATGTAAACGGCGGACAAGAATCTAAATCAGGCAGGCCTACTCCCTTCACTTCTCCTAAGTCAGGTCTTTAAACAGGAAGATATGACCATGCCCAATACAAGAGAAGCAACCATGGTCCAGACGACTTTTTAAATTTTAAGACTGCACGGTGAAGGGCCCGATACAGACTTGCGATCACTGCACCACCCCAATTGATTTTTCTTTCTTCATTTAGAGAACCCTGTTACGAAATTAGCCAATAGAATTATTTTTTTTTAGCTTATTCAACATTTTTTTTAAGTTTTTCAGATTAATAAAAAAATTTATAATTTATTCATACCTCAATTAGATCCAAATAGTACACAGGAACGCAGTTTTGAGACATGTCAGGAAACATAATTGTGCCGAACATGTGTAAACACAAGGCACGAGTGTAGCGATCAAGCTCTTCCTCAGACGCTCCCGGCTGTGGCCCGTTCTTAAATTTTTTTTTCAAAAATTTCAGCTTCATCATATGGCAGTCGGTCCTGTAATTACATAACTTACATATAATGATAACAATAAATAAAAAATGGTCAAAAATAAATATTTATATATTATATACAGGCACGTACCGAGGCTCCCTCGCCCAAGCATCCACTGTAGATACCGAACATATCCATTTCTTAACTTTTTCCGCTCAAACAGTAGACTTCGTCGATCCAGTCACGAGAGAACCCTCCGTTGGCAAACCATATATGAATGCGACATCCTAAAATTAAAATGATTCTTTTATTTTATTATTTTTAAATACGAGAAATAAATACAAATAAAAAACCTTTATGTAATGAATATAAAAAATAAATAATGTAAAATTATTTGCAGAAAAAATTACCTCCAAAGTGACCGTCATCTCACCAATTGGAAAATGGAACGTATGCGTTTCGGGATGCCAAAACTCTATCAACGCCCTCAATAGTGCCACATCTAAATTGGCATTAGGAACCTTAGACACGTGAATCAAGCCAAGATTCTTCAACCGACCTTCAATCCGCCTATCATTGGCCAATTCTCTTCTACGCCCACATATTGCGAGATTTTCTTCCCGCTTCAATTGTACAAAATTTTGAATATTTTTATAAATAAAATATAATACAAATATGTCTTTTTTTTTAGAAATATATTTACCTCATCCATAGGGAATGAAATCAACATATCCGATGTCGGGACATACAGTACTGGAGCGGTATCTGGATCTCCCACACGTTCCGTTACATTTATAATCCACCGATTTGGGCGAGTTGTGCGATTTCTAGATCTTCTATTTGTCTCCCTTCTTGCGACACCGGGTACTGAACTAGACGGACCCGCCTCATTTGGTACAGAACTGGACGGACCCGCCTCATCTGGTCCAGAACTCATCTGATTGAAATACAATAATCCATTATATTCTACGTTAATTTTCAAAAAAATCAATATACTAATATATTTATGGAAAAATCAATGTCCTACTTTATATCCATAAATTAATTTCCCTACATACAATTTTTCTATCGACAATTTCTATTAAAAATTTTCAAAACTTTTATTAAAAATCTACTTTTATTAACTAATCAATTGAATAATTATTTCCATTAATTATTTTCTACGTAAACTAATTTTTTTCCATAAACAAATTTATTCAATAATTCCCATTAAATTTATTCAATAAATTTCATTAATTATTTTTTTCCAAAAACAAATTTATTCAATAATTTCCATAAATTTATTCAATAAATACCATTAATTATTTTTTCCATAAACTAATTCTTTTTCCATAATTTCGTATAATTTTCATAATTTTTCCTATAATTTTTCAACAAGTCCATATTTCTTACAATTTTCCAAACAAATTTCCGTACGATTTTTTACAATTTCCCATACGATTTTCTATATATTTTTTCATTAACAATTCCCTACAATAAATAAAAAATATTAACAAATATTGCTCATCAACTATTCTTATCCACATTGCTCATACAATTTTTCCGTATAATTTTTCATCAATTCCCTACACTATTCTCTACACTATTCTCACATACATTTTTCCATACAATTTTTCATCAATAATTTTCCTATAATAATTAAAAAAATAAAATATTTCTACCATTTTTCATTAACAATTTCTATTAAATATTAACTACATTTTAATCTAACATTCAATATTTAAAGAAAAATATTTTAAAATAAACCTACATTCGCCGGTCGAAATCGAAAAACGTCTCCTCCTTCGCCTTCCGCTTCTCGCCTCCTCCCCTTTGGCCGCCCGCGTCTTTTCCTTTGGCCGGCCGGCGTTCTCCTTCCTTCCTCTCCTTCTCTTCCTTTCTTCCTCTCCTCTCCTTCTCTTCCTTTCTTCCTCTCCTTCTCTCCTTCTCTTCCTTTCTTCCGCTCCTTCTCTTCCTCTCTTCTTCTCTTCTTCTCTTCCTTTCTTTCTCTCTTTCTTTCTTTCTCTCTTCCTCTGTTCTCTCTCTTCTCTCTCTCTCGGCTGAACACTACACACACACAAAACAAAAAAAAAACAAACGGCTATATGCCGTATTAACTCGGCGCAAAAAACAAAAGAAAAAGAATCTGTCAGCAAAAAGAAAAAAAAAAACGGTCCGAGCGGCAATCCGATTGCCGCTAGAGCCCTCATAGCGGCAATGCTATTGCCGCTCGGTGGTTGAGCTCTAGCGGCAATAGGATTGCCGCTCGAACTGTGCTACAATTAAAAAAAATTATCCCCTTCTGTTCATTTTAAAATTATTTTTTCGTTTTGTTTTGTATATAAAATTTTTCCCAAACATGTATTGGTAAATACCTTTAAAATCATATTTAAAAAGAAGTACTGAATAATTAATGGAAAGATTAAATTTATGCAAATCTAATACTGTAAAATTAGAAAAATGCGACTACAAAATTAACTTCTTGAAAAAAACCACTCCAAATTGGACGAAATTTAAATTTTGCCACTTTTATTGTATAAATCACCCCTCGTCATATCTAATTTTTTGTATTGACAAAAAAAAAAAAAAATCTCTGTCTTTCCTCAGATTTCTCCGACACCATTAGAAGGTCCTCCTAGAAAAATGGAGGCACTCTGTTTACTCTCTAATGTTGGCATGTTGCCTCTGTTACGGGATTCGGCTCTAAGGACGAGGCCTGCGAGGCTATGATGCCAAGGAGAAAGGTCAAGCGAAGCAACCATCTCTGTTTTATTTCAATTTTTGTTTCTTTGATGACTGAAACTGTTAGTTTTTTTTTCTTTTTATAATAAAAAACCCCACATAGAATCATATTAATTTGGCTTATTGTTCTACAAAGTCAAGTTAAAAAAGTTGCGTTGATTTATTTTTTTTATTAAGTGTATTAACTAGATCTGTTCTAAAAAAAATGCATTTAGTTTTTTATGGAAATTTTATTTCCGTTCCTAATTTTCCTCTTCAATCAGTTTGTATATCTATTGGCTCCGTTTTTTCTTTAATTTCTGGATCCAAAGAGCCAATTTTTAAGTGGCATTTTTCTAATTTCAACAATTTTGAGATGGCTTGAATCTATCTTTTTCTTTATTAAAAATTGTGGTGTGTATTTTGAGAGAAACATACTATTTGCTACAAACATGAAAAGCTGCGCCGAGATTATTAGTATTACGCAGGAGGCAAATAACAATTTTATTATTATTATTATTATTTTGGCATGGCGTGCTTATTGAATTATCCAAGGTTGCAAGTTAGAGGTTGATCTGAGGCCCCAAAAGAAGGAAGCCTCTGTTTTATTTGCACTGACTTGTTACATTTTCTAATTTCTAGGCCTTAAGTGGTAAAATTTTTTTTTATTTTGGTAATTGCAAATTCGAAGATTTTTGCTTGTTGTAGACTTACGGTTGAAAGTTGAAACAGTGGAGTAGTGGAGCTTAATTGGGTCAAGCTTTTGGGGGGGGGGGGGGGGGGCTGAAGTTTAGGTGAAGTTTTTAAATTGACGATGATGATACCTTGCGCAAATGAATTTCTCTCCCGCTAGGTCAAAATAGTCCAACTATTTGAACGCCTCTGCCGACTGCCGACTACCTGTTGAAAATAAACAAAATAAATAGGGGTAAAAATGTAATTTGTCAGCAGAGCATAACGTTCACTTGAACGTTAGACTATAACGGTAGAATAGGAGGTATAACGGTACATTCTTGTATCTCTATAAATATCATGTATTCATCTTGTATAAAAAAAAAGAAGAAAAGATATATACAAGAAATCAGAAATAAAGAAATAGCCTTCACAATATCTCTGTTGCAAATACAAAAATTAACATGGTATCAGAGCAGTGATTGGAAATACAAGCTTGAAACAAAATCAAGCAAATCGGTTCTATCAGCATGGCAAAAAAACCAGAAAATCAACAGACAAAACCTCAAGAATTGAGTTCTGTAAAAAAATCTATTGAGAGAAACCAACTCTCATGGGCACAAATAGGGCCCTTGTCCATCGGTGACAAATCAATACAATCAAATACAACAAACCCGTCTGACCTGATAGCTGTACGAGGCAGAGAAATACAGTCCATAGCCAGCTTGGATAACATGCTCGATTCAAACCGCCCCCAAAACCATCAAAACCCTTCACTGCCTTCTCTCTCGAAAATTGAGGCTAGGAGGCATCAAGCCATTCAATCTCACGAAGAGAAACTTGAAAATCAGGCGGTAGTTGCCAATACAATAGTCTCGCAGACCTCTAATCTCAGCCGAGAAGAAGGAAAGCGGGGAGCCAATAGCACGGATTGGTGCAATAATTGCAAAAAAACCGGCCACACGAGAGACTGTTGCTGGTTCCTGTATCCGCATCTCCGTCCAGTCAAGGGAGAGGGAAGAAACAGAGGTGGCAACCATGGCCGTAGGGCAGAGGAGAAGAGAGGTTTGCGAAAGGGGGAGAATAGGAGACGAATTGGTTCGACTAAATCGAGCGATGGTTCAGCCAGCGCAAATGATTCAAGTTCGAACTCGATGGAAACGCGACTCAACCAACTAGAAGCACAGGTCGCTGTAATTTTTGAGCTTCTGCTCGTGAAAGGTTCAGAATTTATTTCACATGGGCTTGGTACAACCCATGAGCCCAAAATTCTATTTCCAAATCCATTAATAGAAAATTATGATGAGCCTACCATGCTTAAGCCTAAAGATCAAAATGGGTTTAGGTCCAGAGACGTAAAAAGGGTTGTTGATGATAACCATTTCCATGGTTGTCCAAGTCAAAATCAAATGACGGTTGGAAATAAAGAAAGTAACAATAATTCTGACAAATACACCAATTTAGGCCTTGTAAATTTTACCAAAAAATATGATAATACTAGGTGGATTTTAGATTCGGGTGCAACTGACCATATGACAGGAAATAAAAAAAAATTATATGATTACCAACCTAGTAAGAATAAGGACTATGTAATTGTTGCAAATGGTGAAAAAATGAAAATTTGTGGATATGGTTCTATTGAACTCTTTTCTAAAGAAATTAAACATGTTTTACATGTAAAAAATTGCACTTCGAATTTATTATCTATAGGAAAACTTTTAAAGGAATTAGATTGTGAAATTAAATTTTCTTCTCAAAATGTTTTATTTCGAGATTTGAAAACTAAGAATATTATTGGTGAAGGTTTGTTAGAAAATGGTCTTTTTATTTTAAATCAAAAAACTAATTTTCATATATAAAAGATGATTTAGGCAATCTTTGGCATAAAAGAATTGGGCATCCTTCCGATAAAGTTTTAAAATGTCTATTTGATTTAAAAAATTTAGATTGTAGTAATTGCGAAGTGTGTCAATTTTCTAAACACAAAAAACTTCCTTTTTATTCTTCAAATAATAAAAGTGATAAACTATTTGATTTAATTCACTCCGATGTTTGGGGACCCGCTCCTGTTGACTCTTTCAATGGCTTTAGATATTTTGTTACTTTTATAGATGATTTTTCACGAGCAACTTGGATATATCTTTTAAAAAATAAAAGTGAGGTTTTTTCTAAATTTCAAGAATTTTCAAATTTAGTTGAAAATCAATATAATACTAGAATTAAAACTCTTAGAACCGATAATGGATCGGAATATATAAATCAAAATTTTTCTTACTTTTTAAAACAAAAAGGAACTTTACATCAAACTACTTGTGTTTATACACCTCAACAAAATGGAGTTTCCGAAAGAAAAAATCGTCATTTACTTGAAATGGCTAGAGCTCTTCTTTTTCAAAATAATGTTCCTAAAATTTATTGGTCGGATGCCGTTCTTACCGCCGCTTATCTAATAAATAGATTACCTAGTGTTGTTTTAAATTATAAAAGCCCTTTAGAAGTTCTTTATCAAAGAAAAATTAATATTAGCCATTTAAGAACTTTTGGATGTACTTGTTATGTTCATATAAATAAATTAGATAAATTAGACCATACCTCTATTAAAACTATTTTTCTAGGATACTCCTCTAAAAAAAAAGATTATAAATGCTATGATCCAAAAAACCATAAATTTTATATTTCAAGGGATGTTACTTTTTTTGAAAATGAACCATATTTTCAAAATAATAACAAAGAGCTTGACAATCATATTTCCACAAATGACTTTGTTCTTCCCATAATTTCTAATCAAGGTAGTGAGAAAGTTTTTGTAGGAAATGAACAAGAAGAGAGACATGACAATATCGACAATAACACACAAAGTGAAGGCGAAGAAGAAGAAATAAATGAGGAACAAGGAGGAGCCGACAATATCACCGAGAGTGAAGAGGAGAATGCTAGTTCACAAGATGAGACGATCTTGAGGAGATCAAGTCAGCCTACACAACCACCGGCTAGGTTGCGAGATTTCGTAACCTATGAGGTTCAATATCCGATCCAAAATTATATTTCATATGATAAAATAACCAATAACCATCGTGCTTTTTTAAGCGCAATATCTCAAAATGAAGAACCAAAAAATTATGAAGAAGCCATAAGCCAATCGGTATGGTGCAAGGCTATGAAAGAAGAATTTCAAGTCTTAGAAAAAAATAACACTTGGACAATAGTACCATTACCCAAAAATAAAAAATCTGTTGGATGCAAATGGATTTATAAAATTAAATTCAATAGTGATGGTACCATAGAACGGTATAAGGCTAGATTGGTTGCCAAAAGTTATACCCAAACCTATGGCATTGATTACCAAGAGACTTTTGCACCCGTAGCGAAAATGAATACCGTTAGAATTTTACTTTCAATAGCGGTTAATAATGGTTGGAAATTATATCAAATGGATGTGAAAAATGCCTTTCTTCAAGGAACCCTTGAAGAAGAAGTTTACATGACTCTCCCACCGGATCATGTAAAAAAGAAAAGTACTAACCTTGTCTGTAGGTTAAAGAAATCTATTTACGGACTTAAACAATCTCCAAGGGCATGGTATGGAAAATTGTCTCATTATTTAATTTCTTGCGGTTTTAAAGTAAGCCATTCCGATACATCTCTTTTTTCAAAATATGAAAATGGCGACACTACCGTTGTTCTTGTGTATGTGGATGACATAATTGTTACCGGAAATAATTTAGAAAAAAATCAATGGTGTAAAAAAATAATTGAGAGAAAAATTTGAAATAAAAGATCTTGGTGTACTTAAATACTTTTTAGGCATTGAGATAGCTCATTCCACCAAAGGTTTATTTATTTGTCAAAGGAAATATACCTTAGACCTTTTAAAAGAAACCGGTAAATTAGGTTGCAAACCGGCCTCAACCCCAATTGATAGCAATACCAAATTGAATTCCGAAGATGGTGACTTGTTGGAAAACATTAGTCAATTCCAACGCCTTGTAGGAAAATTAATTTACCTAACGGTAACTAGGCCGGACATTGCATTTGCCGTAAGCCAAATTAGTAGGTTTATGCACGCACCAAGAAAACCACATTTGGATGCTATTGATAGAAATTTGAGATATCTAAAAAAATCACCCGGAAAGGGTATATGGATGAAAAATAATAATTCTAATGATGTGTGTGGCTATTCCGACGCAGACTGGGCTGGGAGTTTTGATAGAAAGTCGACGACCGGCTATTGCACGTTTGTAGGCGGAAATTTAGTCACATAGAAAAGCAAGAAACAAAATGTTGTGGCGCGATCAAGTGCGGAAGCGGAGTATCGAGCCATGGCATCCACCGCAAGCGAGCTTACTTGGATTAAACAAGTGCTCAAAGACTTGCATATCTCAATACATGAGACGATGAAGATGTTTTGTGACAATAACGCGGCACGACATATTGCTTTAAATCCGGTGTTTCATGAAAGAACGAAACACATTGAAGTTGATTGTCACTACATAAGAGAAAAAGTTTAAGCAAAAGAAATAGAGACTCCATACATGAAGAGTGAAGATCAATTGGCCGATATCTTTACAAAGGGACTCATTCCAAAAGTGTTTGAAGATATAGTTGGCAAGCTAGGATTAATAGACATCTATAATCCTAGCTTGAGGGGGTGTGTTGAAAATAAACAAAATAAATAGGGGTAAAAATGTAATTTGTCAGCAGAGCATAATGTTCACTTGAACGTTAGACTATAACGGTAGAATAGGAGGTATAACGGTACATTCTTGTATCTCTATAAATATCATGTATTCATCTTGTATAAAAAAAAGAAAAAGAAAAGATATATACAAGAAATCAGAAATAAAGAAATAGTCTTCACAATATCTCTGTTGCAAATACAAAAATTAACACTACCGACTGCCGCTGCCCATCTCCCCTGCAGCGAGAAAGCCTCTGCATCTGCCGGTGCCCATCATTACCCATCTCGAGATCAAAAACCCCTTAATTTTCCTCTCCTCGGTGACTAAGGCGTTGGTTAAGAAGGCTCGGTGGTTGATTGGATTGGTCGATTTCCATCCTTCCTCGAGTCCTTTTCCCTTTTCCTAATTTGAAACAATTTCGGTTTCATTATTTCCCTGTTTATTTGCTTGTTCTTAGGCTGAAATTAAGATGAATGTGCATATACTTGATTGTCTTATTTTAATCTGTTGCTTGGCTGAGTTAATTGAGTAATGGCTTACATTATCAAATATTGACTGTACGTGCACTAGAATTTGTCTAGTGATTAGCTTGACTGTTTTAAGTATGTCCATAGGTGTTTAGATATCAATCAAATAGTTGTCCCTATATGAAATCAATTGATATTTATTTGAAATTGACACTTGTGCAAAAATCTGATGCATGTGTGTTATGATTAGTGTCTATTCTGTGTTGCGAGGCCTTATGGCCCTTGTATTGCGTCGGTATCAGACTCTGTACCGATCTGGTATCATTAATTTGTTTGCTGGTACAAGTTCCTTAGTACAAGGAGTGAAGCACTGGGTCGTGTATTCCCTTCGGCCTGTTAAGGGCCTGTTCGAATTTTCTCTCTTGAGCTCTCTTTATTTTCTTTTTTGGGCTAGAATTGAAAGAGGATCATAAAACAAAATTCAATTAAGGGTCTAACCACTTACCGGACCGAGATTTATAAATGAAAACTAAATTAAGAATAGTAAAGACCTAATGAACTATCATTCGATTAATTACTAAAATTTAATAAGGGATTTAAAATTAATGTATAGTTGCTTAATGGAGTATAGGCCGAGAATAAATTGGAAATCAAAACTAATAGAAAAAGATTATATTAGATAAGTTATGACATGAATTTAAACGCAAACATATTTTGATTTACAATAAAACATATAAAAGTATCTAAAATAATTGTAAAACATATGCTTATTAAATTTCCGTAATTATAATTATTAAATAGTTTCTTAAAGTGGAATGGAGAATTTTAGATTGGTTAGATGGTTAATGTTAGTTCGGTAATAGCATTTGTGTTGAATAGAAAAAGTGAAACATAATAGTATCTTTGATATAACATACATGTTTTTATGTACACATGATATGCGTATCTTTGATATAACATAAACATTTTGAAATATTAAATACACACATACGCACTTATACATGTCTTCCGTAAAGTAGCATGACTATTATTATTAAAGTAATAAAACATAATTTGTTTATTGACGGTTTTCGAAATATTGAACTAAAGTTGTCACGACTTGAGTAGATTGGATTGAAGGATCTCGTCAAAACGTCTTTTTTCACACTCATTTTATAAACAAAATTTTGTCAAATTTTTTATAAAACTCCTTCTTAAATATAATAATATATTTCAAAACAGAATTCCTTTTAAACTATATGACTTCTAAGTGTGGTTTAGAACATGCAACTAGAACTTGATTTTATAGTGGGATAACTGGGCAGATCGTTAGTCTAACTCATAGGTTTTCTGATCGCTAGGTAATCAATCATACTACTCAGGTGTAGCCCATTAACTATTGATCTGAGTAAGAGATGTAAATTGGAGGCAAGGGCTTCGCTAATGTTTCACTGAAGCAACTCCCTGTAGGCTCGTATTTCTAGGTATGGATGCCTTAGGTTTTGTTTAAATTTTAGATTAAGAGTTAGATCATTAACTAATTGTGTGCATATTATAAACACGATATGAACACTTAACAACATGCCATTAATCTAAGATTAGTTTTGCATATTTGGGTTGTGATATTATTAAAAGTGATTAGAATACTTAAAAGTGCCCATAATCAACACTTGCATCTAATATGGTACATGATAGTGACAGGAGCGTTTTGCTTGGGATTTCCATTATCGGGAGATTGCACCCAAGCTAAATGCCAGTGGTCTCCTTATGATATCGATCACGAGCAACGCCTTACTGATGATCAGTTGATGACTCTGCAAGCCGTCCGTCAGGCGGCTTTACTTCACTTGGTAGATTATTATTTTTATTTGGTTGTTTATATATTTTCGCTTGTTCCAACTGGACCCTATGGGGTTGTTTGCCATTTATTTATTAGACTACCTCTCGATTTCCCACGTTTCAATACCGGTATTGACCTACTCTTCGACGAGGTTGTAAGCTTGGAGCTATATATGATATTTATCGAGCTATGATTCTTATAAAAAATGTAGGTAGATATACTTTTGGCACAGTTCATGTCATATTGAGATTGTGAAATTGGATTTAGATTTTTATGTGACTTGTGATTTGACCTTTGAATGTGGGTGCTTGACTCTCATATCAAACTACACTGTACTCCGTACTATACTATGTTATGATTACCCTTTGCTTCACCAGAGATTTTTAGTTTTCTTGGCATGTCATGATAAGTAAAATAGTCTCATAATTCCATTATAACAACCTTATATTATGCATTAATGAGGATCTTAAAGCTAATTAACTTAAGTATGGTTTTGGTTCTAACTAGAGTTTAATCAGGACCTTATGAATTTTCTTATTATCACATTGAGTATTCGTGTACTCATCCCACATACTTTGATTGTGGAGACAGATTTAGGTCTGACTGAAGATGATCCGAAGTTAAAGATCGCTTACCGCTACTGGATGATGCTATTTGATATCTGGGTTGCTTCAGATGCCAATATTTTGTATACTTTTAATATGGTATTATTTTGTGATTTACCATATCTCAGACATTAAAATTAGCCTTACTTGTATACAACAGAGTGTATGTACATGGCAGGGTTGTTCTCTTCAAATTTTGATTTGATTCGTGGTGTGACATAATCTTCACAACACAAAAAAATGTTTTGTTCATGTTGAATGTTGAGTTATATTTTATCATGCTCTGATTATGATGCCAAGTTTCTATCAATTAGAAATTTTGTTAATTACTTTCACTAGTGACTCTCTTGTTGTCCACAATATACTAGATTTGTGAATTTAAATTGTCCATGTAATTATATACGGAAATATTTCATGAACCATTCACTATATGTTTTGAGAAAAATTTCATGATAGACTGAGATGCATATGAAGTACGTACAATTATCTAACACTTAGCGATGACCGACAAGATTTCTGTTACTAAACAGATAACAAAATATATAATGTAACGAAGAGAATTTTATTGGCAAATTCAAATTTATCTAACCGAAAAATATCATTACAATATTTAGATTTTTTTTCTTCTTATTTCTCATTGAAAAACTCAAAATACAAGTACAAAATCATGAAATAAATTATGAGAAAAAATATTTTGTTCAAGCATTTATTCGAAAAGATTTATGTAGACATTTACTAATATTTTTTGATCGAAAATAATTATTTAAATCTTTCTCCAGAAATTGATATATCGAGTGCCAACTTCCATTGTTTAATTCTCGTGAATAAATTGAAAGATTTTATTAAACAATTTCTATTTGTTGATTTTCTCCAATAACTCATTGTAAAGCTCCAAAAAACCATAAACAAACCATGAATAAATTTATCAGAAAAATCTCTTGATCAACTATTTATTTGAATATGAATACATAAATAACTGCTAGTATTTATTTTTTCCATCTACATTAATAAATGCAAAGTTAAGTAATATATACGTGATGGAACATGTAAAACGCACCATTCTTCATCTCCCTTTCATGAAAATCTTTTAGCAATCTCAAATTTTAAATTCAAATTCAACGTGCAAAAGGGATGTTTATATCTAAGGACTGACTTTACTTGTTTTAGCTATTAGCATAGTTTACTTCAAACTTTTTTATTACTTGTACTTTTAGTTTACTTTTCTTTTCTATTAGCCGCTGGCTAATTTTTGTATCATTTTTTTAATGGAAAGATGAGGGCTTGACCCCCAGTTTTTATTAAAAAAATAGACCGCACTAACAAAAAGTTATAATATGTTTGAGGTCATGCATGCATAGCAGGGGCGGAGGCGGGAATAATTTTCTGGGGGGCAAATTTGCAATTATTTTACTTTGGGGGGTTAAATTGCTTACTTCATACAAAATATTACTAAAAATACCTTACTAATCCTAATCATTTACAATGCACGGGGTGCTAAGCCCACCTGTGCATAAGTAAAAAATAAGTTATTTTTTAGCAATAGTAAAAAGCTTGAAGATCATGTTTCTCTAAAAAAATTATTAATAATAATAAAATTGATTTGTTTAAACTAAAAAGAGTTTGATGTGTAGACTGTCTAGTGAGTATAAAACGTCTAACTTTGCACAGAAACATTATTTCCATTTACTGTGGATTCTGTAGATATGCTCCATCATAAATCTGTGGCTGAAATGTACGTAACATGTCGAATAAAAAAATTAATAAATATGTGACGAGAAGCAGCACGGGTGTCAGCACCGGATTCTTGGCACAAAAATAAACAAGAACGACCCACTTGCGGGACAATTTGATTTTCGTTAATGCAAATGCGAAGCTTGGTATTATTGTAGTTGAAACAGTAGAGCAGTGGATCTGATTATTCATATATATGTGTCATGTACAGGTGACAATTAGCCATTAATTAACTTCTTGTTATTTAATTTTATAAAGCTGATTTATTAAGATTGTTCATTGCTGATGAAATTAAAAATTCATTGTACTCGGCAAAATATAAAAATAAGGTTTACTGACATACTGCACAAGGTGGCTTTAAAATTTCTACAGACTGCGGAAGGCTGAACACAAAAAGTGAAGGGAAGTTTCAGGCGTCGAGATAATTATAAATTTATAAGTATTCCAGGGATTCGAATTTCTGTGAGGTTTTGACTTTTGACCAATATTGTTACAATTACATGGCAATGGCCGCCCGGTTGGCAGGAAACATGCCCGTGAGCAACGAAATGCAGAAATCTAATCATTAATATTCATCGACATTAGATTGATTATCAAGCTATATTCAAAAAGTAATTAATTTGATATTGAAGACGTTTAGCTAATACATATCATTTTTGTTTACGTGGAAGCTCGCGTTATTTTAGACTAGTATGTAAGTTAGCAACAAATTATCTGTGAGATTATAATGTGATTTTCAGTTTGTCTTTACGGAAAAAGGAGAAGAAACCAACACCTTTAAATGTCACAAAAGACTTCCCAATTGGATATTACAACCCGCCGCAATCTTCGTTCAAAGTGCATTCTTTTTTTTACTAGATCAAGAGCCAATTCTCGAAAAACCATATGATAAAACAAATCCAAGAATACAATAAAATAAATCCCTTAGAACCGTATAATAATCCAGTAACAATACATATGCCAACAACACAGAAACATTATATTCACTACACAGTCTACACATCAAACTCTTTTTAATTTAAACAAATCAGCTTGTCAGCGGAGATCGACCTTGCTAAAGAGGATTGAAGAAGATGTTCATTCCTGGCTAAAGCACATCTAGGATTAGAATTACTTTTATTTTGCTTTTCTTTTTTCTTTCCTGTGTAGTCTTTGTTTTTTCGTGCTTTTGTTGATGTACATATTCGTTTTATTTTATTAATAAAAATCCTGTTGGTTGGTAATTGCCGACTGACCCTCAAAAAAAAAAAAAAAAAAAACATTAAATATGACATGAGTACACAACATTGCAACTTTATTCGCATCAAACATCTAAAATACAAGATCTTTCTGATTGGCTGATGAATAGTAAATAAACATGCAGGATAAATAGAATACTGAGGTCTTAACAATACTACACTGAGGTCTAGTTTCAGAACGCCCTTGCACACAACATTCCATCATTCCATGGGGAGATACCATATGCACAAGGCCTTCAAGGGAATTTTGGACCAAGAGGTAAGCGAGGCATATGGATTAGTAATTTAGGAACTTTAGTCAGTTTTGGAAATAATGGAAAATGAAAGGAATCAAAGGGTAATTTTGGTAAGACTGTCGGTTTTGGCAGTATGGGCAGTATTTTAGGCTTCGCAATAGTTGGCAGAACAGGATATTTCAACAGTGGATCTTTAAGTTTCGGCAGTTCTGGGAAAGTCTGTTTTGGCAACACGTCAAGGTTGCGAGCGGCATGCACTATATCACCGCTGAATGATAAGAGAAGAACGACAACAATAAATGAGAGGTAACAATATTTGTAGGAAGCCATGGTAGAGACTAGAGATATTGTATGGAATTCCAAGTTATGACTTTGAAGGAGACATTTTGGGTTCTCTTTAACTATTTATCGGGCAAAAAGGGGTCATGGTAAAAGTTGCATATCACGGGGCGGGTTTATAATTGGGTAAAGTGTTTGGTATTTGTTTGCTTTGTTAGCTAGTGGTTTCATTAGATTGGTTGTTTGGTTCGGAACAATATGGTTGTTTGTTCAAGATAAAATGGTCATGCTAAAGTGAGCTCAACAAAAAGAAGTAAATAGTAGCATTCAGTGTTTAGTTTCTTCAAAGGCTTACAATCCCTTTCCAGAAAAAAAAACAAAGCAAAAATTTTGATCTTAAGTTGTTTGACCGTTGCACATTTCATATCTCGGAATGATGGGACTCTTTATAATAACTCTCTATATAGTATTTGTTCAGTTTTAGTTCTTATTAATTGCCCATGACAAGCCACCCCTAGGATAATGTAATATATCAAATTGCTATTTTCCATTCCATTTCATTTCTTCTTTCTTTTCCCTGGTTTTTGTTATTTTCTTTTTGACGCTTCTGCCGTAAGAATATAGTTCGTTCAATTCTAGGAAATATCTAATTAGATTCTATTTAATTCCTTCCCCTTTCCGGAGGGCTCAAATACTAACAACGTCATCAATTAATATTTATTAGTAGGTTTCAGTGTATATAAAGTATGTGATATCATGATTTGAAATGTTTAAGATTAATTTAATTTAGATAGGCATTATCAAAGAAATAAATACTGAAGTTGTAAAAAAAATTGTAATAAAACAAAACAATTCGAACTAATTATGACAGAATAAAAAGTTATGTTTTTAAACTTTACTTAAAATAAAAAATTATTACTTTAAAAATAATCATAGTTCGATTCAATATAAATAAATTATTAGAAATCAGTTCGATTACATTGAGAATGATAAGATATCTAATATATTAAATTCATCTGCCACAGAAAGAAGTCCGGCCCTGCTTTTAAATCCCTTTGATTTTTGCCTCCAGCTAAAGAATTCGAATGATCTGAATCTGGTATGACATCTCCTTTAGAGGCACATGTTAGTGGTATTTATTATTGGGGTCGTTTGGATGTGTCCGGAATTTGGGGATTTTCCAATTCCGGGCATAAATTTTAATATAAACAATTCATCTCTCTCACAAAGTTACACACTTCCCAACGAAAATCCTTATTCCTTCCTAGGAATTGGCTATTCCTAACCCATCCAAACGACCCCATTATTATTATTATTATTGCTTTTTGTTTAGTTGTCTTGTTTTATGTTTACTGGTAAATTCTATAATAGCTTTAGACTTCTGTGGATATGCTCTTGTACTAATGTACGGATCTGAACTTTCACTTCAATTAAATTAAGCGACGGTTGTACGTCATCACAAAAGAAAAAAAATAACACGAAAGGTCTCGAGCAGAGTATGTCGGATTACAAAATTCTGAAAGAGAATGTGGCCGATTTAAATACACCTAGCTATAAGTTGACTGGGGATATTGCAACTGCTTAGGAGAAAAAGACGTGGTAAATTAAGTTTAGGTTGCACAGATTTTAGCAATTGGATAAAATGGTACCGTCTGAAAATGAGCACCGTCAGGACTTTCATCATCAATTGGAGGTTTTTGTAATTCATAGTTTCATTAACTTAGTTTTAAAAGTAATGGTCATATAGAAAAAAAAAAAAGATAAATTTTTGCATCCCAAAAAAGATTGGTTAATGTTGAATGTTGATTTGTATTTTATCATGCTCTGATGATAATACCATTTTTCTTTCAATTGTAAATTTTGTTAATTACTTTCATTCGCGACTCTCTCTTATTATCCACAATAGACTAGATTTACGAATTTAAATGTTCCATGTAGTTATGTAAGAACATATTTCAATGAACCTTTCATCGCATGTTTTGAGTGTTAGAATTTCCCAATAGAGAGAAATGCATATGAAGTATGTACAATTATCTAACACTTATCGACACGACAAGATTTTTGTTGTCAAATGACTGGTTCAATATATGTTGTACTAAGAGAATTTCAATGGCTAATTAACATTTATTTGTTAAAAAAATACTATTAAAATCTCTAAATTTATTGATTTCATCTTTTTTCTCATTGCAAAACTCAAATTACATATAAGAAAACTCATGAATAAAATGGCAAAAAAATATTTATTGGAATCTTTCGTCAGAAATTGACGTGTGGAAGGTACAAATTTCCATTGTTTCTTATGAATAAATTGAAAAATTTTATTCAATTTGTTGATTTTCTCCAATACCTAATTGCAAAACTCAAAAATATAAACCAACTCATGAATAAAATAACTAGAAAAATCTCTTGATCAACTATTTGTTGGAATATGAATATAGAAATTATTGCTAATATTTATTACTATTTTTCCTATCAACATTTGCAAAGTTTATAAGTAACATATACATGATGGAACATGTAAAACACACCTTCTTCCTCTCCCTTTCATGTAAAACTTCCAGCAATCTCAAATTGTAAATTCAAATTCAACGTTCAAAAGGTATGTTTCATTCTAAAAAGCGTTCATACGAGACAAACACTAACAAAAGGTTATAATATGTTTGAGGTCATGCACAAGTAAGAAGAGTTATTTTTTTAACAATAGTAAAAGAACTGGAAGATTTAGTTTTTTCTGAAAAAATGTTTATGAGAATTGAATTTGATTTGTGTAAATTTTAAAGAGTTTGATGTGAAGTAAGTAAAACGAGTGTTTCTAATTTTCTAAATAAAAACCATTAACCCTTTATTTGTACAAGCTTCATCTGCTCACTGAAAAAAAAAAGAGATTGCGACATTATATAGATATTAAATTAACATATAATATATGTTAATAATTACAAATATTTGATTTGACTTTTTTTATGCAAGTTAAATTTTGATTGAGATATAAACGGATCAAGATAACAGTAGAGAATACAATGGAAAAATAGAGATGAAATTATAATATTAAGTTAGAAAAAAATCGTAATAAATAAACTACAAAAAGAAGAACAAAAAAATAGGTGGATGCATATATACCTCATTACATTGTAGTAAACTTTCCAGCCTTCGAAACGAGCTTTCGAAATAAAGTATTTTAAAGTCCTACCAAGTTTCCACGCAGCATATTGATTAGGAGATTTTCGGCTGTTTCTGGCACAAGTGGAAGCATCTAAGGATTTCCGGATCGAAAAAAAAATATATCAAAATTGAGAACATATGCTAACTTACTCTTTAATTACATTATTTAAGCTTGTTGGGCTTAATTAGAATTTGTGATTTTGCGTTGAAAATAAGGGAAATAACTTCTCAGGAAAAAAATTTGATGTCTTTGACAATTGACCAACAAGACAACATTTAAGAATTTATAAAGCTGTAGAAGTGAATAGTGCTATTTTCGGATTTCTGAGACTTAAACTTTGCACAGAAACTATCAATTTTTAGGGTGCGTTTGGTTCTGTAGATATCCTGCATCATGATACTGTGACTGATATGTAGCGTTTTAAATAAAAATAAAAATAAAAAATAAATAAATACATGACAAGAAGCAGCACGGGCGTCTGCACCGGATTCTTCGCACGAAATCGAACAAGGACTCACTTACGGGACCTTTGGAAGGCAGTCAAACGGAACGTTAAATAAATAAAAGAAGAAGATTTCTGTGGCTATTCGTTCGTATCTATTGTACAACACGTCAAGGTTTTCTTGTTTTATGCTACGCGATCCGACCCAAACATGTGTTGTAAAAGCTCTTTAAATCAGTCTTATAGAAGGTATCTTTCTTTGTTTTTAAGAAAAACTTGGCGGTAGTTGGCTGTCAACTGCCAAGTATTATAAAAGGCGTAACCAAATCCTCTATAAAAGGTATCTGTCGCGGAGCGAGATTTGGAAGCCCAAGTTTATATTTGGATTTTGGATAGAAACTACGTTTGGTTGAGTAGCTGGGGCTAGGCCTGCAAACGTATTTAGTTTCGTTTTGTTCGAACCAAACAGTTAACAAAACAATGAAACAATTTCGTCTGGTTCAGTAAAACGATTAACGAAACAATGAAACGGTTTCGTCAATGTGTAAATCACAAAAATTTCATAAATTTCGATCATTTCGTCCTTGTGAAACGGTTAACGAAATTACAAGTCAATTTCGTCAAAGAAACTAAACAACCTAGTTTCGTCTCCGTTTCGCACATTATGCAGGCCTAGCTGGGGCAAGATTAGTATTGGGATGGAGACGACTAACAAATTTTTGCCATGGTTTCAAGTTGGAGTTTGATCTAAGGACCCAAAGGAAGTAAGTCTCTGTAATTCTGTTTTATTGGCACTAACTTGCTACCTTTCTGGGCCGATTCTAGATCCCAAAGGTGAATCAATTTTGATTTTCGTTATTGAATGCGAACATTGGTGCATGCCGAAAAAATTAAAACTAACGTTACCGTTCACACGAATTTCGATAATAACTATAAAAAATTCGAAACTTTAAAAATAACATTGTGGAATCGGCATTCCGATTGCCGAATCTACAAAATGCTTGGATCGGCGTTTGGATTGCCGATCCAATTAAATCCAACTTTTTTGCCGTTTCCAACTTTTATATTTTTTTTATTTGCAATTTTGCTTTTTAGCCCTCAACTTTTTTATTATTACAAAACATATAATTAGTTATTAGTAATTAAACATAATTGAAACTTCTATAATGAAATATAAGTATATAATTAAATTATTTATGTTAAATACATAATATTGTATATTGTACATAATACATATATATATTATGTATCATATATTTTATATATTAAATACATATTATTGTATATAATTAAAATATATGATACATATTATTATATGTACATAAAATGTACATATATTTCTATGTATATTTATTTATACATTAAAAAAATTTGATATATTAATATCTACATTTAATGTATAACAAAATTTTTTTATTGGACTATTTTGTAAAAATAATAATTTTAGGGTCCTCGGCGAATAAATTCAACAAAATTATATTCAACTTTTTCGCCGACGACCCTAAAATTATTATTTTTACAATATAGTCCAATAAAATTTTTTGTTGTACATTAAATGTAAATAAAAATATATAAAACTTTTTTAATGTATAAATAAATATACATATAAATATATTAAAAAATTATATACATTAAATATACATACAAATATGTATGTATACATTAATATAAAATTTTTTTATATACATTATATATTTATTTATACATTAAAAATTTTGTATACTTATTTATACATAAAAAAAAATTTATATTAATGTATATAAAAAATCTTTTATATATTTATATGTATATTTATTTATACATTAAAAAAATTTTAAATATTTTTATTTACATTTAATGTAGAACAAAAAATTTTATTGGACTATATTGTAAAAATAATAATTTTAGGGTCGTCGGCGAAAAAGTTGAATATAATTTTGTTGAATTTATTTGCTGATGACCCTAAAATTATTATTTTTACAAAATAGTCCAATAAAATTTTTTTTGTTATACATTAAATGTAGATATTAATATATAAAAATTTTTAATGTATAAATAAATATACATAGAAATATATGTACATATAATAATATGTATCATATATTTTAATTATATACAATAATATGTATTTAATATATAAAATATATGATACATAATATATATATGTATAAATAAGTATTATACACATATACAATATTATGTATTTAACATAAATAATTTAATTATATACTTATATTTCATTATAAAAGTTTCAATTATGTTTAATATATGTTTTGTAATAATAAAAAAGTTGAGGGCTAAACGAAAAATGTGACAAAACATAAAAAAATGTGACAAGACATAAAAATTGTGACAAAACGGAAATGAATTTGGATCGGCAATTGGAATACCGATCCATGCTGCTTGGATCGGCAATCGGAATGCCGATCCAAGCAGTTTGTATTTTCGGCAATCCGAATGCCGATCGAACAACGTTATTTTTAAAATTTTGAATTTTTAACAGTTATTATCGAAATTCGTGTGAACAGTAACGTCATTTTTTATTTTTTCGGTGGTGCATGTTATAGTTAAAACAGTGGAGCAGTGGCTGTGGTTATTCATGTGCCGTGTACAAGGTGATAAGTAGCCATTATCTTGTTATTATTTTATCTCTCTCTGATTCAGAAAGGTTGTCCATTGCTGATGAAATGAAAATTTCCTTCTACTCAGCAGAATAATTTTTAAAAAAAGGTGCTTTTCAAAATTTCTGCAGACTGCAGCAGAGTGCAATCAAAGATGAAGGAAAGGTTCGGGCGTCAAGATAATTAAGTATTTCCAGAGATTTGAATTTATGCAAAGTTTTGACTTTTGCGTTTTGACCAATGTAATTAACAATGCTACATGGCGATTGCTGGTCAGCAGGAAACTTATGCTCGCGACTCGCGAGCAATCAAATGTCGAAAGTCTAATCATTCATATTCATCGACATTAGATTGATTATCAAGCGAGATCCAAAGATTAATTAATTTGATAATTAATTAAGAGGTCTAGCTAATGCATATATAGCTATATATTCTTTTTGGCCACAGGATAAAGAGCTAATTTTCGAAGAAACCAACACTAATTAGTTTTAAAGGCGATAAAATGAATCCTTTGAACCATTTTGATAATCCAAGAATATTTTATTAAATATGCCATGAGTACACAACAATGCTACTTTATTGATACCAAACATCGAAAATACAAGATCTTTTCAATTGACACATGAATATAGTGAATAAACATACATGATAATTAAGATACTGAGTTCTAAAAATAGTACACTGAGATCTAGTTTCAGAAGGCCCTTGCACACTGCCTTCCGTGATGAAGTACCATGCACAATGCCCAGTTGTAGCCCAAGGCCTTCATGGGAATTTGGGACCAAAAGGTAAGTGAGGCATATGGATTAGTAATTTAGGAACTTTAGGTAGTTTTGGAAATAATGGAAAATGAAATGAACCAAAGGGTAATTTTGGGAAGACTGTGGGCTTTGGCAGTATGGGAAGTATTTTCGGCTTCAACAGGGGATCTTTGAGTTTTGGCAGTTCTGGAAAAGTCTGTTTTGGTAACACATCGAGGTTGCGAGCGGCATGCACCGTATCAGTGCTGAATGATAAGAGAAGAACAGCAACAATGAAGGAGAGGTAACAATATTTATAGGAAGCCATGTTAGAGATGTATGAAATTCCTAGATATGGTTTTGAAGGAGACATTTTGGTTTGTATTTATAGGGCAAAAAGGGATTATGGTAAGAGTTGCAAATCACGGGGCGGGTTTATATATAATTGGGTAAAGTACTTGGTATTTGTTTGCTTTGTTAGCTGGTGGTTTCATTAGATTGGTTCTTTGGTTGGGAACAATACGGTTGTTAGTTCAAGATAAAATGGTCATGCTAAAGTGAGCTCAACAAAAAACAGGTAAATAGTAGCATTCAATGTTTAGTTTCTTCAAAGATTTTTACAATCCTTTTCCAGAAAAAAATAAAGCAAAAATTTTGATCTAAAGTAAAGTTTTTGTTTGATGGTTGCACATTTTATATTACGGAATGATGGGACCCTCCTAATCACAATTTTATAAAATTTAGTAAAGCAACAATTTTATAAAGCAAAAATTTAGTAGTATTTGTTCTGTTTTAGTTCTTAATTGCCTATGACAAGCCACTTCCTATCATAATGTAATATATCAAATTGCTATTTTCCATTCCAGTTCCATTTCATTTCTTCTATTTGTCCCCTGTTTTTTTTTTTGTTATTTTCTTTTTGACAATTCTGCCGTAAGAGTATAGAAGTTCATTTCAATTCTAGAAAATATCTAATTAGCTTCTATTTAATTCCTTCCACTATCTGGAGGGATGACATACTGGCAAAGTCATTAATATTTATTAGTAGGTTTCACAATATATAAAGTACATGATTTGAAATATTTTAGATTAGTTTAGTTTAATTGTGCATTAAACTAAAGATATAAATACTGAAGTTTTTAAAAAATAGAAAATTGTAATATAAACGAAACAATTTGAACTGATTATGACAGAATAACATAATATACATCTTCAAAATTTACTTGAAATAAATAATTATTTACTTTAAAAATAATCGTAGTTCAATTGAATACAAACAATTTATTAAATCAGTACGATTGTATAATGTCGAGAATGATAAGATATCTAATACAAATTAACGCCTAACTTTGTAACAACTTTTTTTTTTTTTCTTTTCTTTAATACAACTGCCGTTGGTCACTGGCCAACCGGCCTTAAAAAAAAATAAATAAATATCTGCCACAGAGAGAGGTCCCCTGCTTTTAGATCCCTTCAATTTTTTCCTCCAGCTACAAGAATTCACATGAGCTGAATCTGGCATGGTATCTCCTGTAGAGGCAACTGCTAGTGCTTTTCTTATTTCTAGGTTATAGTTAGTTTTTTTTTTTTTTTTTTTTTTTTTAGTTGTCTTAATTTATGTTTATAGGTAAATTGTGTGGTAGCTTTAGACAGTGGTTCTTAGGGCTGGCAACGAGTCGAGTTCGAGCGAGCCAAGCCATATTCGAATTCGATTCGAAATAGATTTGAGCCAACTCGATTCGAGTCGTCAGGGAATATCAAGTAGAAAAAATCAGCCTGTAATCGATTCGAATTTAAAACGAACTAGTTTGACTCGAGCCGTTAATAGCTCGAATTGTATACAGTTCTTTACAACCAATAATTTAATACCAGCTCTAAATGGAGTTTGCACCTATAGCTAGCTGTCCATGTGCAGCGCATATTATAACTAGCTCTAAATGGAGTCTGCACCTATAGTTCATTCCATATTTGCATGACGCAATTCATTCAGCCAATAACTTAATACCAGCTCCGATCCAAAAGCTAATTCCCTGACACAGGCATGCTATAATTTCGAGTTGAATAATTCGCGAGCCACTAACGAGCGAGCTACCTAAAGCTCGTGTTCGATTCGTTTTTAATTTCGAGCCTAAAAACTCGATTCGTTAAAAACTCGAAATTATTTCGAGCGAGCTAATTTCGAATAATTAGCGAATCGATCCCGAGCGAGCCACGAGCCACGAATTATTTTGCCAGCTCTAGTGGTTCTGTAGATATGCTCATGTACTATGTTATGGAACAACTCTTTCACCTGAATGAAATGAACCAACGGGTGTCATCACCAGGAAAAAAAAAAATGGAGAACACGAAAGGTCCAAAGTCCAGTCTGATCACAATATTCTGAAAAAGAGAATGTGGTCGAATTAAATACACCTGGATATTGGAACTGCTTTTGGAGGAAAAAGACGTGGTAAAATGTTTAGCAATTGGTTCAAGTGGTATCCTATGAAAATGAGGAGTTTAGGGATTTCATTAATAATTGAAGCTCTTAGTAATTCTTAGCTTAATAACTATATATTTATTTCTCAAAATTTCCATTATTAATTTTTATTACTTTCTTTAATTAAGTACAAACTTCTCTGGGACAATCATATAATAAAGTCATCTTTTTGAAATTTTTTTAAAAGCAACGAGTATTAGTTATGTTAAAATTGAGCCTGTAGTGAAGCAGAGGTAAGCCAAGAACCTTAACATTTACCATGACATATATATGAAAGGAAATCGATGGTTATAAATTTGCAATTTTATTCATACAAAACATTAAAAATACAACATCTTAGCACTTGAAATACATAAACACACTGAGGTAGTAGAATTAGTGAGGTCTAAAGAAACTAAACTGAGGCTTAGTTCCACAAGGCACTGGTACACCATCTTCCTTACGGGCGCAATGCCTCCTTAAAGCCAAGGATTTCATGGGATTTTGGGCCCCACTGGGAATTTGGGCTCTGGAAATGGTACTTTTGGA
The DNA here is from genome assembly GCA_027562975.1 of Rhynchospora breviuscula. Classification (NCBI taxonomy): domain Eukaryota; kingdom Viridiplantae; phylum Streptophyta; class Magnoliopsida; order Poales; family Cyperaceae; genus Rhynchospora; species Rhynchospora breviuscula. Next base: position 74,340,142 of record CM050398.1, on the reverse strand, counting down.
ACTCCAAATATTTTTGGGAAACCCATAAAAGGAAACGGCTTGAAGGGTTTCGGCATTACTGGTACAACAGGATCTTTTGGTAGGGTTGGTTCTTTGAACCAGGGTTCTTTAGGTAAGGGGTTGACTTTTGGAAATGGGTCAACTTTAGGCAGGGGTTCTTTCGGCAACGGTTCGACTTTTGGCAGCTCTGGTACAGGATCCTTCGGGAGTGGGTCAAATTTCGGTACATCGAAGCCTGGAAATGTCTGTTCCGTTGTCACGTCTAGGTTGCGAATTGCATTCGCCGTGGCAGTGTTGTATGAAAACACAAGAGCAACTGAAATGAACATGGAGAGGAAGAGGCAAGTCTTGTTAGAAGCCATGATAGAGATGTATGAAATTCTTGGGATGATTTTGAATGACACATCTAGGTGGTTTTTATAGGGTAAAATGAGTTTGTAGTAAAAGTAGCGGGTCATGTGAATAGGTCTGTAGGTTGTTACGGAGATACTAGTTGTGTGAACATGAGTTTATTAGATTGGTTGGCAAACCAAAGTACCGTTGTTAGTTTAGGATAAAATAGAACATGTGATAAAGTATATTTTACATAGAAAAGATTTAATGTTTTAATTGTTTAAAGTCATGATTCTAAGGTCACTTTTATAATTGCGAGTTTCGTATACTAAACATCTGCCGCATATGTCCTAATATATTCCTTGAAATCTCCATACAAAACTAACATGTCTCAATATTCTTCGAGTGAAGTTAATTTTATGGTTGTAATACTTCCTATATATGAATATCTCATAAGTTTTTTTTTTTATATTTCCTTACAAATGTCTTGATATTTTTATTTTGGAGTATTTTTGAGGACTAATTAAAGTATAAATTAATGGTCAATTTATTCCGTTATTCTCCTCCTAAAAGTGGCTCATCGTTGATTATAATGAAATTGTATTATGATAGTCAGGTAATAAAATAAGAGACCTTTTCACTATGTTTATTAATAAGTGTAATGTATATTCATCTAATTCTGTCAAGTGTCAATTTTGTTTCTATTAAAAACTGATTGTTTATATATTTGACTGAAAGTACGGTTGACACTTGCAAGCAACGATCATGTTCAGTCTTAGACGAGATTCATTCCAGCAATTTAAATCATCCACCATATAACACATAGATTAGCAACAGACAACAGTTATATAATTTTCTTCCCATTTCAATCTAGTATAACAAATTAGAAGCTTTGGAGGCCAATGCTGTTAACTAACCACAAAAAGCAAAGGAACTATTTAATTATTTTTTTTTTTCCTTTTCTTTATTACCACTATACCTAGCACTATCCTGGAATTAAAGACGTAGTGATGTGAATGGTTATAATAATAAAAACAATTAAAATATACACGAACACCGACCTTAGCTCAGTTGGTAGAGCGGAGGACTGTAGTGTGCGCAGGTATCCTTAGGTCGCTGGTTCGAATCCGGCAGGTCGGACTGTTTATTTTGCAGTTTTTTCTATGAACTCCCCCCCAAAAAAAAATAAAAATAAATAACATCTCAATTTTAAGCATATATTTTATTTCACAGTATGATATACATAAAACTATAAATTAAGCATATATTTTTTTCGTGTGTTTATAAGTTTGAAGTCAATTTATTTTGTTGCTAGCATAATTGTGTAAGTTGTCATTTTTTTTAATTTCTTGTAAGTGACATTAGATATTAACGATTCTTTTTAAAGTTAATTCGACCAAAAACTTTATTTGATAATGCGACAATATTATATGTTAAAATTAATTGAAAAGAAAATTTGAAAGTACGCGTGTCATTCATGTAAATGGTCCACATTAAGTTAAATAAAATTTGATAAACAACGCAATATAACAATATTTTTTTTTAAATATTGTGCATGTTGCGATGGACATCATCTACTAAACCTTTATTAAAAAAAACAAAAGAAATTCTGTGGCTTACATAAGATTTCCAGCGATTCCAGTACTAGAGAGTTCATAGTCCGAAAAAATTAAAACTAACGTTACTGTTCACACGAATTATGATAATAACAGTTAAAAATTTAAAATTTTAAAAATAACGTTGTTGGATCGGCGTTTGGATCGCCGAAAATACATAACCCTTGGATCAGCGATTGAAACGCCGATCCAAGAGCATTCCAATCGCCGATCCAAGTTTGGATCGGCGTTTCAATCGCCGATCCAAGGTCTGACCATTTGAGTCCGCTGAATTTGCTTTTTTTTTAGTGCGCAATTTAATTTTTAAACACTCAAGGTTGGTTTGCAATAATTTTTTTTGTCGTTTTCCCGCTTAAAATTGTCTATATAAGCTCAGTTGTCATCATTTATTCTTCACAAACTAAGTTTTTCTCGTTAGTCTGAAATTGATAAACTTTCTCCTCCTCATTTCATATTCGCAATATCACTTCTTCGTAGGTAATAATATTAAATTAATTATTAAATTTATTTTATTTGATTTGCTAATAGAGTTTTAATTTTGAAATTTTAAGCAAATGGGTCCTAAGCCAAGGTGCGTTTCTTCCGGTGTTATTTTGGTCGGAGATGAGCGAACTAGCGAACGACGATTGCTTTCTGCATTGATGTTTCAATATCATGGGAAAAAATTTAAAGTTAAGAAATTAGAACGAAATGAATATCTATGTTAGGGGCCCCAAATTTTTTACAGATTTGGTTGAGAGGAATGGAGGTTTTGATCTTGGAGGGTCGTGGTTGCGTCACCAGCCAGCAGTTCCACCTGGTTTTGAAAATCATCCCGTAGCTGAAAATGTTATCCATCTCCGCTGAATGGAGTAGTATTATGTTTCTGTCATTGGTATGTTATTATTGTCATTATTAGTGAAATAAGTTTGTGTGACAGTGGTCACTTGTAATGTTTGCCTTATATTACTGAAATATATGATTTTGTCCATATACTTTTATTAAATTTTTTTATGATTTGTATTCAAAATTAATATGCAAAGAAATTCAGAATTAAAAAATGCACACCATTAAAAAAAGAACTAAATTTTATAACCATAATATAAAGTAACACACGAAAAAAAAATCTACCTAAAAAACAAACCAATCAGTTGCTACTTAAATAGTTAGATATTCTGGGTGTTTGCATATTGTAGAATTTCATCCCACAATAGGTCTTCTTCTTCGTCTTATTTTTGTTGTTGGTGGCTGACACCAGCGTTGTCAGCGAATTGAGCGTTTTCGTTCCAGAAAACTGCATCAGGTTGCTGACTCACACCAGGATTATCAACGAATTGAACGGCTTCATTCCAGAAAGCTGCATCGGCTTCTTGTTGTTCTATCTCTGTCATTCTAGCTGCTGCAATACTTTTTTGTTCATCTCTCTCCTTGTGCCATCTCAGGCGCTCTCTGATTTTTTTTCAATTTTTCTTCTTTCAATTTTTGTCTCTCTTCGGCAGCCTTTTGTGTCATTTTTCTTTTTTTTTTCCTCCTCATCTCTCTCTTTCCATTTATTTTCTTGTTGATCCCACCAAGCTTGTTTTTCGTGGTCATCGTAGTGGTCACGCAAGATGGTTTCGCAAGAGCAAGAGTTTTGGGCGTCACAGGATATGGAGGGAGAAGGTTTGTATGCGCAGGATTTCGCGAATTACGAGTATTACATTACCGGAAGGACCGATAATTGCCATCCCGTTAGGCAATTTTTTAATATCTCTGACTACAGAAATTCGATTCCACAACCGTCTCAAACAGAAACTTCTGGGCCTTTAGCGCAAGGAAACATTTTTATGTCAAAACCACAATTAAGACAAACTTGTAATAAATACGCCGTAGATAATAACGTACAGCATAAAGCTACTAGAAGTACTCTAGCATTGTATGTATTGGATTGTAAGGTGCGTATCTGTAAGTGGTATTTGTATGCCCGTACAGAAAGGGAAGGTGAAGGTTGGAGAATAATAAAGAATGAATAAGAACATACTTGCGTGAGAAGGGCCGGAGATCTCACGCATGAAAATCTGACGACAGAGGTAATCGCAAACAGTATTAGGAATGCAGTGAAGAGAGATCTTGGTATTTCTATAGATGACGTAAAATCTATATTGGAGAAAGAATATCCAAATGTAAAACCAACCTATAACAAGTTATGACGTGGGAGAGAGAAAACTATCGAACAATTTTTTGGATCGTGGGAGGGATCATACGACAAACTTTCCAGTTTATTATTGACTATACAGAGAACGACCCCAGGGACATAGAACAAATGATTGACAGAGAGTATAGGGGATCCCAACAGAGCTATGTTCACCGCAGCAGCATGGGCATATGGGTCTTGTATCGCGGCGGTACCATAGCTAAGGCCTGTTATCAGCATCGACGCGTCGTTCTTATCAGGTCGGTACAAGGGAAGATTGTTAGCGGCTTACAGTTATGACCCAGAGCAGCGGTTGCTTCCACTAGCATTTGCATTAGTGCGAACTGAGAACGAACAATGTTGGGGTTGGTTCATGAATTTTCTAAGGCGGCAAGTTATCGGGGAAGGAAGAAAATTCTTTGTTGTTTCCGATTGTCATTGGAGAATAAGGAACGCGTTCAAACAACCCCAATACGGTTTGCAAGAGGATGCGAACCCTTCATATACCGTGCAACGGTATTGCATGCAACATGTATGTGAAAACGTATTCAAGGTATCTGGAAAAGACACAGCTCTGCCAGACAAATTCAGAAATAAGTTGGCCAACAAGAAAAAAAGACGATCCTTCTACAAAATGTGGAACGAACTGAAGAAAACGAATCCAAAGGCGATCGACTACCTTGAAAAGTGTGGCAAAGAAAATGAAACAGATAACAACGAGCAGTGAAAACCTGAAAGGTGGGCACAAACGTATGACGGTGGTTATCGTTGGGGTATTATGACGAGTAATGGATCAGAAAGTTTCAATAGTAGATATAAGGCTGAGAGAAGACTACCAGTTGTTGGACTTGTGGAAGGCACTTGATACAAAACTGTTAAATGGTTTAATGACAGAAAGCAAATAGCTTTGGCGAGACAGGCGGAGGGAGAACGATGACCAAAAGAAATTCAACTTAAGCTGATGAAGCATACTCTCAAAACAGGTACAAATGTACTTCCAATGTAATTATATTTACATCTACTCTTTAAAATGTATAATGATATAAATTCATATTTACAGCGACAATAAATGTTATCACCATTGACATTGAATGTGGAGAATTTGAAGCTCAAGTGCCATTCGAAAAAAATGATTCGGGGGTAGCCTGGATGTTTCAAGTTTTCCTGAAACGTGATTATCAACCGAGAGACCCTCAACTACCGAGCAGGTGTGCTTGGTGTAAGTGCAGAAAATCTCAACTCACAGAAATACCATGTCTTCATGTTGTTGCCGTATGTAGTCATTGTAGGTGGGATATTTCTGATTTTGTAGACGAACGGTACAGCACAGAGAATATGGTTAAAATATGGTCAATTTTTTTTATTTACTTTTTCTAATTTATAATTAACTTATCCATAATTATAAAATGTACAAAATAATTTTAAAAAATTTTGTAATTACATATTATAATTATTTCTAATTATTCTGATTTTTAATAATTTTTTAATTATTTCTTCAATATTTATTCTATTTTTTCTATTAATCACCTAATTAAACTAATTAAATTAAATAAATAAACTAATTAAATTTAATAAAAAATTTTATATTACATATTATAATTATTTTTATTTATTCTTATTTTTTACTAATTTTTTTTTATTTTTTCAATATTTAATCTCTTTTTTTAATTACTTACCTAATTAAACTAATTAAATTAAATAAATAAACTAATTAAATTCAATAAAAAAATTTTAAATTACATATTATAATTATTTATATTTATACTGAATTTTTACTAATTTTTTCATTATTTTGTCAATATTTAATCTATTTTTTAATTACTTACCTAATTAAACTAATTAAATTAAATAAATAAAAAAAAAACTAACCTGGAGAGAGGACGTCTGTCTCGCACGAGAGAGAGAGAGAAGGGGTGGGAATGATGGGGGTCGCTGTCTCGCTTATATAGGAGAGGCATACCTTGGATCGGCGATCCAAACGCCGATCTAACAATGTTATTTTTAAAATTTTAAATTTTTAACTGTTATTATCGTAATTCGTGTGAACAGTAACGTTAGTTTTAATTTTTTCGGGTTCATAGTCATCCATGTAACTAACGTGGGAACGAACCGAATTTGTCACGTTTTGACCACATAAGAGGAAGTAACCCTTTATTTATTTATTTATTTTTTTTTTCAATGAGAGGAACTATGTTTTCAATTAGAGGAAGTTCCTCTTGCCATCAACTGACATTCTTTCCCTTAGTTGACTTCGCCTTGTCCCTTCCATCCGCATAGATTACTTGAAACACTCTCAAACGCTAAAAGAATTTAGTACTCTCTTATAGGCTATAATCAAATGTATGTCAAATGCTGACTTGGTTAAGGTTGTGCATTGAACCAAATGCAAGAAGAAGTGCCTACAAATTTTCCAAGAGGAATTGCAGGCAAGGTACCCATCTTTGTCATATGTGGCGGGTGAGGTACTCTAGTCTGCATAGCGAATGCATGTCATTCCATCTATTGATTTGCTACATAAACATTACCAACCTTACTATAACTGAGAACCCAACTATCCAAAAACATGTTTGACCGGGAAAAGGGAGGTATATATTATAATTCGACCTACATTCTTCAATCCAGTTTTAAAGGAGACCAAAGATTGAAGCAGTTTCAAAGTAGAGAAAATGGCGAATGAAGGTATACGCGACATGGACTGGCAACCACTCGAGCTGGAGATGGAACAAGAAGAGCTTCACCAATTTGAATTTTTCCTGCCATGTGTGTTCTTGTTCCTATTTTTAAACCACCTCGAACCCTTGGTGCGTGAACGTGCTTTCAAATTCCTAGTTTCAGGTGCCTTAATTGTTGTAGGCAGCATTCGAGGGCCATATGTTAATTGGTACCGCATTTTCGTGGGTTCCCTGCTGTTTATTCTTGGATTTGTCTTGGGTATGCTATCTTTTCTCCTACGAAAATCGCTAACAGCGATGAATGCAGCAGGTTGGCTGCTAAGAGTTATTCATAGATTCCGTCGTGATTGAGGTCTGCATGTGTGGATAGAATGGTATGGTAATATTGTGTAATTTGGTGAGGACTTTAAAAGATTCATTATTCTCCGTTTCATTTCTTGTTAATTTGTAAGGTTGCTTGCCGAGTGCTAGTTTAGCCAATTGCCATAAGAAATGTGCAAATGTGCATGTTTTTGTAATCTAACACAGTGTAAATTTCTTCATAAAATAATGTGCAAATATTTTTGTGTTTCTTTTAGGCAAAATACTAATATTGCTTTGAGCGAGTCTTTCTCTATTCTTGTTTTCGAATGGAATGTCAAATCAGGCGTGTTTTGAATTTTTTCTCCCAAAATGCATGATTCTTTTAATGTTGTTTTTTTCCAATAAGAAACCGTCGGTCTATCCATGATTTTTCACCACTAAGCACAGCCTGTTATTGCATCTCCAGTTACATCACTTACATGCATGTCCAATAAAATACTGACAGTTTGGACAGCAGTGGAAAATTTATAAACGTGTATTCAGATGCAGACTGACTAAAAATTCCAAATATTTACTTCCAATTATAATAACAACATCACAGATCAATTTAGTGCCTCCGCATAAATTGGTTCTTCACCGGCTAGAGGTTTAGAGCGGAAGACCCAATGATTGTAGGTCCTCTCCAGTTATGTGGTAAGAGGAGCAACTTGCTGTACAGGCACAAAATGGCCCAATTAGACCGTTGTACGGTTCGTCCCAAATCCAATTCTCTTTTTTTTTCACACAAAATGATATTAAAATTCTCAACTTTACGGTTCTTCTACTCCGTTGTTTTTAGTCACAAAGACAAAAAGTTAAATTTTGTGGCAATTCATTTTAACTTGTGATGGATTTTAATCCATATAGACATAGTGGGTCTGTGCTTTAGACTCCAACGAATTGCCACAAAGATAGATTCGTGCTTTTAGACTCCGTCGTTCTATCTTTTGTGGCAATTCATCGAATTAGTTTTTGTGGCAATTCATTTTACGGAATTACGGTTCTATCTTTTCAAGAAATGTGGAATCTGGTAAAATTAATACGAGGTGAAAATCTCTGTCTCTCCCCACACTCACATCCGCATGACCACAAGATTTTTTTTTTTTTTTTTTGTGTCTTACCTCATGCTTTAATTGGCTAGTTTATGTGAAAATAACACGAGCTATGGAACCTGGTAAATTAACCAAATCACTTGAAGTATGGAATTATGTACATGAATTACACATCTAATTAAATATGAATTGTGAAAGACGTCCAAATGGTGTGAAAATGTTCACCTAAATTTGATTTTTCCATACTTTATACAAATCTTTTTTATCTTAAATGTTGATTGGAATTCATGAAACTCATAAAACTCATGTAAAACTTATTCTTTTCATTAATGCAGGCTATAGGAGCTTAATAATAATAATAATAATATGCATGTGCTGCATATTGCTATTATGTTACAGGTTTAAATTCTTGTTTTTTCTATTTTAGTAAATGACAAGTCAATTTAGTGAACAATTTAGTGCAACATGAGTGTTGAACTATTGGATTTTTAAAAGTACTTTATAGTTTTCAAAATTAGGTATATTTTTGCTAGATTTTTTTATAAATATTTTAATTTTAACATATATTAAAATATTTTAAATTATAACTTTACGTCGGCCGGTTTTTGAAACATTGGATTGAAGTCCACGAGTCATGAGCGAAAGTTCTTTTCAACGTAATAAGGACAAATATTGGATTCAAGAATGAAGGACACAAAAGTCATGAGCAAAAGTCATGAGTTTATGCCTACGGCCCCGATTGCCAACCAAAACTACAAAAGTCATGAGCAAATTAAAGTGTTTTCAACAACTAAGGGCAAATATTGAATTACACAACGCAAATAAGTCGGAAAAAAACATCTAAGGGCAAATATGGAATTACAACTCAAACCTTCGCCGTTTCGGCGTAGATGACCAGCAGAATGTCAGATTGATTGCAAAACACCTCTACTTGTTTATATGTCGCCTTCTGTTATGAATGGATCTTACACTGAAAATTATAACCACACTCAATATTATATAGATACTGCCAGAGAGTTTATAGAAAGGAATAAAATCTGAAAATACAATCTTTCAAGTCGGTTATGAAGCTTTTGGATCATTTATAACTAACTTATGCATCAACCTGTGCGTCTCTTAAGTTGGTAAAAATCTGCTAAAACGAAACAAAGAAAATTACGGAAAAACATTTGCGTGGTAAATCCAATTCAACCTCTCCAGACTCATCCATATACGGGTTGCAGAAGCAAGGCAATCTATATGACTCTGGGGCAATATTATAAATGATTATTATAACAAATTGAAACATTTGCTATTACAACTTGGTAATTAAGAATATTATGCAAAATATTTTATTCAAAAATAAATTTAGAACTATGTCTTGAATCAGAAGATATTTTATTGTAATTTAATATTTTCTAATTTGATTTCTATTTATTGATGTTATTACTTCTTTGAAGCTATTATTGTTTTAAAAGAAAAGAACTATATTTGAATTTACAGTGAAATTATCAATTATATATACAAATAGATTTCTGCAATATATTTTTTTAAATGTTAAGCTCTACTTCAACTCCATATAAACTATTTTGACTCATTGTCTTACAATAACTCAAACATCTAATACATTGTTTTTGGTGCTTAAAATTTTTTAGATTAGCAGATTACATAGCTCTAGGAGTCAAGGTCCCTTATAAAGGCAGCACTTAATAGTACAACACCTAACGTGCAACAGAGAATCTGAATTACTCATCATATGATCTTTTTTTGAGATGTACTCATCATATGTACTTTCTTTTAATTAAATACTCGTGCCCATGGGCCATTTGCCTATTTCTCAAACTTTCTTGCTGCTGACAGACATACTTGGAAAATCCCTGGGGGCCACATTAAGAGATGGGATTCCCAAGGGGTTATAAGAGATCGACCAAACACGCCATATATTGTATCCCAAAAAAATTATCAAATCCAAAAAGCGAAGCAGCGCCAAAGCACAAAGACAATGGCGAATGAAGGTATACACTACATGGAGGGGCAGGCACTCGAGCAGGAGATGGAACAACCAGAGCTGAATCACCTACGATCCTCACTGCGCAACTGTGCGTTCTTCTTCACATCCTCAGGCATGTCGATTATGGTGTTCGGCATCGGAATGCCGTCGGCTTCATGGGTTCACATATTTGCGGGGTTTCTTCTGTTTATATTTGGAATAATCTTGTGGCTTCTGCAAGCTTTTCTCCTTCGCCGGTCACCGGAGGCAATGGCCGTGGCGGTTTTGGTGGTGAGAGTGGTGCATAGGTTGTTTTCCGCTCGTGATTGATTTGAGGTAATGGGGGTATCGGATATAATATGGCAGTACAACTATGGGGAACTTTTAATTTTGTGTTATCTTTTTTTTTTTTTTTTTTTTTTTAATAGCATGCTTGTTCCTCTGTTTTAGGCGTTCCCCTCATCCCCTGTTTTCATATTTCTCTGTTTTGAATATCATGTTCTAAGCTAAAGGTATATGTAAATTTCTCTTTTTAAAAAAATATGTTATCGCTCTGTGTTTTAATTTTTTTAATAATATGGTACATAAGTAGTAAGAGGCTAGAGCAATAGAGCATGCCTATCACTGTTTATATCAGGGCGGAGCTAGGGAAAAAAAGAAAAAGAAATGTATTTGCAATTTTTTTTATCTTGAGGGTGACGCATTATTATATTTAAAATTATATAAAAATTGTCTTAAAAATTAGTGACATACTCAAATTTTAGGGGGATTGGGGCAAAACCCCCCTTCCCTACTGGTCCCAGCTTTGTGGTATGTTTTTTATGGTTTAATCACCTTAATTTGTTTTTATTTTAGATTGCAAATTGGAAAATCCGTTGCGGTATTCCTTGGATGTTAAATTATTAAATTTTCAAATCTAAGAAAAAAAATGTTATTTACATCATCCTTATTCCTAATACATCATTAAACAATATCTCTTTATTCTCAAATAAATTATTCTCTACCGTACTCGTTCACTAATCTTATTCATAATTAGCTTATTCAAGCTTATCAACAACACATCCAAACACTCCTGTACTGTTTGTTATAAATTTTTTTTTTGACGAGACTGTTTGTTATAGTCACGTAAATTTAACCACAAGTTCGAAGTTTCCTCGTTGTTGGTGTAGTAGCCAAATTTGAGGACTTAAATTTTTCGGTGTAACTTAAAAATTTAAAATTGAGGAAATTGAGGGATCCAATGCTAACTTTTTGAATGCCTTTAAATACTAACATTTCACTATTTAGTTATTTTTAAAAATTTTAAAATTTAAACATTTTGCAATCTAGTTATTTTTTAAAAATTTTAAATTTTAAATGTCCAATTCTTACCGTTAATCTTATTTAATTTAACGAGCGATGCATTTTGATATAAGTTTTATAAATTTTAGAGTTTATTTAATACTTGATCAAGAGATAAAAAGATAAAACGAACCTTGTTAACTATGAAAATTATTCCTGTGCCACTTAAAATTTAGGAATTTGTCGATTTGCCATCCAAAACCAACATCTTCTATTTTTACCACCCTAAAATTTAAATTTCTTCCCTAATAGCTAGTTTTTTCTTTTTAATAATATAAATAACAGTTAAATAATATAAATATAATTTTGTGACCATTATACCCCTAAGTCGAATCTAACCCGGTCAATTAGAACCCCAATCTAACCCAATATGGGTGAGGAGATAGGACATAGAGACGGAGGTTGTGCGAGACAACAACTGCAATTTTCTCGAGGCTGAATGGATCTAGGGCGGAGGCAGAGGCCGTGCGAGAAAGGACGGCGGTGCAGTTCCAACAATACTGATCTATTTATGGGACGGAGACAGATAAAATTAGCAATGAAGAGATCAATCTAGGGGTTCATCCTCAAAGAAGAAGAGACGAAGGGAAAGAGATCGACTAGATTTAATCGATCTCGACTGAGTTCGATTTGAAATCTAATCGACTAGCTTGCATCCGACTGACGATACAATAATCACAAAGTTATATTTTCATTATTTAACTGTTATTTATATTATTTAATAGGACAAGGTGGTAATTAGGGGAGAAATTTAAATTTTAGGGTGGCAAAAATAGAAGATGTTAGTTTTGGATGACAAACCCTCAATATTTCCTCAATTTTAAGTGGCATAGAAAAAAAATTTTCCTAAACTTATTCTGATACGTTCATATTTTAGCCTTTGATCGAATATAAAACGAACTCCAAAATTATATAAAAATGTATCATTCGTTAAATTGAAGAAAATCAATAATTTCGATTTGTGGTTTGGAATTTTATTTTGAAAAAAAAAACTAGATAATAAAATATTAACATTTGGAGCCGTCTCAAATGTTAGAACTATAACCCTCCTCAAATTATTAGACCACCGTGTTGAGTCTGTCAGCATCCGTGAGCTGTGCATTTATCATGTCAGAAAACACAAACTCAGTTAGAGCCGCAGAAAAGTAAAATTCCTTTCCAACTCAGCACTGTTATTTTATTTCCTGGTTCCTACCTCTGTGTAGTGTGTAGCGCAGTTGGTGAATACATTCCCTTGTCAGGTTGGACTTTATATAGTGCGTGTGTAGCAGACGAACATATTTGAAAAAGGAAAAAAAAAAAAATCCATCTTGTCTGCGTACTTCTACATAAACAATTTCAATTCCTAAGGAATGATTATTTAAAAAAAAATAATATAATAAACGATTTCAATAATAATTTTAATTCGATTGTTTTGGAAGCATTTCCGGATTCTACTGTTGGACGCCACTCGCTGTGAGTCTGTGACGTTACTTTTGTATTTCGGAACACTTAAAAAGTTAAAATTACTTGGGTGGTCTTGAAAAAAAAAATCATTATTTATTTGGTTCCATAATTGCAGAATAAAATACTTTCCCTGAATTTGAATCAGAACACTTAAAATAAAAAAAAAATCACCCAGCTTCAAAATTAAACATTTAGGGTTTGATAATAAACAATTAATTGTGGAAAACCACACCAAACTTAGCTAGTTAACAATACTCTTTAGATGGAAAATGAAGATTCCAAACCAACTATGCTATTTTTGGTGGGATAATAAATTATTTAAGATTTTTCACCTTTTATAAAATGAAAAATAACAGTTGTGAAATATATCTAGTTGATATCTTTGAGAGTGTTATATTACTAAAGATATTATAATTATATATTTAATTTTATTATTTTTTCAATAGTTTCTGTATCAAATTTGAATTAATTTTAAATTGTATAGCCAACTATCAAATAATTTAACATTTTTTAACGATTGAGTTTTAACAACTTTTGAATGAATGACCAATCAAACTATTATTATATTTTTGATACAGTTATCTATATTTAGATAATATATGGTCCGATGTGTTTAACACCGAATTTTACTTGTGCACCCTCTGAAATATGAACATAATGCCAATTAGAAAATAACAGACCCACTAACTATATGTAATAACTAATTAAATTACAAATTGATCAAATTTACATTATATTATTTTAATTAAATTAAAATTATATTTACTTTTGGTCCTTTAGTATAATCATTATTTTTTTAAAATATTTAACGAATATGGTAATTAAATTAGAAAAACATAAGAAATAGTAAAACAATTGTACCGTAAAGTCAAACAGCAGACGCGAACTGTCAGATTTTAATCCACAATTGAATTTAAGCTATGTTTGGCACCACAGTGAACAGCTTGTTCGCGAACAAGTAGTGGGAGAGTTTTATCCAAACGTAGGTAGAACAGCAGTTCTAGAACTACGAACAGGGGTGATTCCCATTTCCAACTTTTTCGCGAATTAGACTAGTTTTAAACTCATACATGCTTGGACTACGAGGAACCTGGCGGTCTGTTTAGTCGTTCCGAAAATGACAAAATAAAGTTAAGAAGGCAGTGCTTTCAACTATAATTAATAATTAAGTATAAAAAAAAAACAATCAATATCTAAGACGCGGCACGTCAAATAAGGCTGCTAATGGACGGGACGGTCCATGGACAATGTGGACTGGACAATGTTGGACATCTATAGATTAGACTACTTTTGGTCTGGATTGACGTCCAGTCCAAGTCCAATTATTAAGTCTTATATGAACAAATTATGGACAATTATGGACGAATTGTGGACAAATGTGGACTTTAAGTACAAATAGATTCAATTTAAATGGATATGATTGTTTGATGCATGTATATGAATAGAGTTTGGATGTGAAACTTATAGATTTCTTAACTCTTGTTGATTTTATTAAAATTTTCAAATGTCAAAATTTCAAAATTAATGGCTTTTAAAATTTAAATTTTTAAATTTCAAAATACGAAATTAAAAAATTTTAAAAATTTCAAATTTCAAATTTTGAAATTTTAAATTTTGAAATTTCAAATTTTGAAATTTCAAATTTTCGAATTTCCAATTTCAAATTTTCGAATTTCAAATTTTCGAATTTCAAATTTTCGAATTTTAAATTTTCGAATTTTCGAATTTCAAAATTCAAATTTTCATAATATGAAATTTTAAAAAATATTTTCTTATATTAAAATCTTTTCACTATCATAGTATTTTTATCCACTTCTTTCTTTTTATAGGTAAGTTTGTTTAAAAATTGATCCATATGGTTAACTTGTGGACAATAATGGACAAATAGTTGAACTGGACGTGGACGGAAAATAACTAAATATTGTGGACATGGATTGGACATGGAATTCAAATCTTAATAATTGGAAGGATTTGGACTTCAATTGGAATCCGTCCACTAACAGACCTAACGCCAAATGAGGAACGGTTACCATCAAGTCATCAAGATGTTTGGAATATGCAAAATTATAGAATAGAATTAACCTAATCCGTGCCCTTTTCGGCCACCATTGTGAACACAATTGGTCAGATTAATTGGTAATGAACTCTGCTTCTTTGTCTGTTTCCTTTAATAATACGGAGGAATTACACTGTAAAAAGGTAACCACACCAAATAATATATAGATATGAGATAGGCTAAAATCAGCCACGACTGACGGATGGACCCGTCAGCTGCGATTATATCTCAACTTTTGCGGTTCTAATGACTAATCTGAACCGTTCAATGTGTTCTCCATATTGAAATCTCATTGGAGACCAAATTTTACATTTTTTTGATTTTATTTACTATTTTTTTGAGAATTTTAAAAATCATAGTTATTGAAGGGTCCAGAATTGTTTAGATTAAGAATTTTGTAAAATACCAAACAAATACTAAAAAATTTCAGAAAAATATAAAATTTTGTCTCTGATGAGATTTCAATATGGAGAACACATTGAACGGTTCGGATCGACTGTTAAAATTTTGAAAATTGAGATTTGATCGTAGCTGACGGTCTCATCCGTCAGTCGCGACTGATTTTAGCCTATCTCTATAGATATTGCCGTAAGTATTTTCCCAGGAAGATGTTTTCGGAATTTTTTCTCAAAAATCCTAAAAATAAATCGGAAATCCACGACGGTCCTGACGGTATCTAAATTTTACTGAAGTGTCCTAAATCAGGCCGCCACTTCAGATGGCGGCCTGTTTCTGCCAGCTAAACTTGCCACGCAGGACGCCACCTCAGCAGGTCTGAAAATTTAAAATTTTTTCTTCCCTGACCGCCATTCCAAGTGGCGGCCAGCATTTTCAAATCCAGACCCCAACTCTTTATTCTTCTTTCCCTAATCACTCTCTCTTCCCTGTCGAGTCCGCCCCCATCTCCTTCATTCTCAGCCGTCTCCCAAAAAAATTTTGAAAACCCTCTTGACTACAAGAAAACATGGTTTTACATAGACTTTGGTTACTAGATTTTTCATTTTCTCTTGCCGATAGATCTATTGCAAGACAAGCTTGATAGACTTTCTGTTCTTCTCTCCCATTTCCTCTCTCAAAATATTGCCTCTCTGTCAAAAAAAAAAAAAAAAAAAAAAACTTCTCTCCTAGGGTTTCGTCTCACCTTCGACCTCTCATTCTCCACCACGTCGAGAGTCGTCGGCGCTCTACGCCACCACCATCCACTCTTACTCTCACCTTCGACCTCTCGTTCTCCTAGGGTTTCATCTCACCTTGAGCTGCTGACGTCGCCTCGAGAAGTTGATCGGAAAGGACTAAGGAGACTCCAATGGGAGGTTTTTCTAGAACAGTTGTGGCGGCGGCGGCGGCGATAGCGGTGCGGCTTGATTTGCCAGAGAAAGGTACTAAGTGAGTGTGGGAAGAGATCCAACCTAACTTCGTCATTTTGGCTGATTATGCGCTTATGTTTGAAGGAAATGTGTACGAGTCACCCAACGATGGCTGTAAAGGTATTAATTTCTGGTTGTTGTGCTTGAATTTGGGTACCAGTCTGTTGGAGTAACTGAAAATTTGGTCTTAATTGAGTAGATATGGGTTGGATTTGACGAGGATCTGAGCTGACACTGATTAAGGTAGCTGAAATTTTTTCCTTTCAATGCTACTTGTAATTGGATTTGTACTGCATTTATAGAGATGAAGCTGATTAAGGTAGCTGAAATGTATATTGTTTGCAATCAGTTGTAAGGTGCATAGTATTCATCCAAACTTAGAAAGGGAGCTGTTTATAACTAGACAAAAATTTAAATAGTTCTCCTGAAAATTTCAGGTAAATGAACTTAGAAGGATGATCTTTTGTCATTTTCTCATATAAATTTAACAAAATATGCAAAATTATACATTGAAATTTTTTTTGATAACAAGGAACTTACTGGTGCAGGGTAATGATATTCTTTTCTGGAGAAGTTTTGAAGCAAAGTACTATGTAGTCAGTAGTAAAAGACGGTTATGCACGTCGACTGGCAAGGGAAAAGGTACGACGTCTTTGCAGCACATTGAACAGTTCATTACCAGAATTTAATAATAGAATTTACTTGGTACAGTGCTCTAGCATTCTGCCAAAATTTAATAACAGAATTTACTGGGTACATTGCAGGCCAAATTGCCAATTATTAGGATCTGTTTCTCAAATTGATTGTGTTTATGCAATATTCTTTATAGTTTCTCACATTGGATTATTAGGATCTGTTTCTCACATTGATTGTATTTAACATTTGACATATGGTGAAAAATCTTTATAGATTTCTACCCAAAATAGTGATATTAGTTCACAATTTATTACTTGCTTGTTTTTTGTCAGAAGGTTGTGTTTATTCTGCATTTTTTACATGCAGATTCACGGTGTAAGCACATCGTGCAATGGAGCAACAAATTAAGAAGGCATCAGCTTTCATCAAGAGAATCGATCTAAAAGACTTCTCTTTGTTGCAATCTTTTTAATTAAGATATTATTCAAAATTGTTATGACAATCATTTTTCAAATTCATATAGCTCAAAAAGTAAACTCAGCTTATTCGAATTTTCATTTTATTATGAAAATAATCTTGATTTGATTTTTTTTTTTCAGGGGAGAGATAAGGCTAGACAAGGGCCAACCACACTCAAGTGCTACATAATTGAACATGATTTGACATGACAGGAAGATATGGAGAAGTGCAAGTTATATGTTGAAGCATGGAGGAGAGTAAATCAGGGGTCTCCAGCCAACATGAGGCCAGTGTGTTGAAAAGCTTAAATAGTGAATTGATTTTATTTAAAAAAAATAAAAATAATGAATCAGTTGATAAGAGGGTGATGAGAGGTTCAGTGCTCCGATGGATTGAAGGTTTTTGAGATTTTTAAGATTCGGATATGGTTTGAATAATTTTGTATTATTGTCGTTGTAATTGTACAATTCTTTTATTTTAATAAATAAAAATAATGTTTATAGTTTTATTATGTTTCTGTTATCATTTAATTATATCTAAATGAAAAAATATAAAAATTAGCTACAATCAAATGGTGTAGCAAGAAACTCTTGCAGCTAGGATTTTAAATTTGCTAGATTTTTTTTTTAGATGTACCAACACAGACAAAAGTCTATGAGTAGCACCTTGCTACATTGCACATTGCAAGATAAGGTTGAGTCTTGGTAAAAAAAAAACATAGCTAGACTTTTTAGAACATTTACAAATAGAATTGAGTCTTCGTAAAGGCTATTATTCTTGTAGAGCTCTCTCAAAATAAAATTCCGACTATCGTCTCCTTTTCTTGTAAAGACTATTGTTCTTGTATAATTCGATTATCATTTTATTATAATTTAATTATATTATTAAAACTGAAAGTATAGATAGACTTAAAATGTCTTCCCAAATGGTCATTTTTGTGTAGCAATAAATTGCACAAAATACCTAGATAGTTCATTTTCGAACGAAAAAACTATGCTGGGTAACAAAAGTTGTGTGCTAAAAGACCGAGAAGGAAGGTTCAAAACAATTTCAAAAACATACACAATGTAGATTGGCATATCTATTTTCATATCCTAAAATTTCAAAATTTTTGGACAAGCCGTTTACCACAATAAATTGCACAATATACCTAGATAGTTCATTTTCAGACGAAAAGACTATGCTGGGTAACAAAAGTTGTGCGCTAGATAACTAAGAAGAAAGGTTCAAAACAATCTCAAAAACTTACACATTGCAAATTGGCATATCTATTTTCATATCCTAAAATTTTAAAATTTTTGGACAAGCCGTTGTATCACAATAAATCGCAGAAAACACCTAGATAGTTCATTTTTAGACGAAAAAACTGTGCTAGGTAACAAAAGTTGGGCGCTAGAAAACCTAGAAGAAAAGTTCAAAACAATCTAAAAAAATTACACAATGCACATTGGCATATCTATATACATATTCTAAAAAAAAAAAAAATTTTGGACAAGCCGTTGTATCGCAAAAAATTGCACAAAATACCTAGATATTTCGATTTCAGACAAAAAAACTATGCTGGGTAACAAAAGTTGTGCGCTAGAAAACCGAGAAGGAAGATTCGAAACAATCTAAAAAACTTACATATTGTAAATTGGCATATCTATTTTCATATCCTAAAATTTCAAAATTTTTGGATAAGTCGTTGTATCACAATAAATTGCACAAAACGTCTAGATAGTTTTTTTTTTCAGACAAAAAAATTGTTCTAGATAACAAAAGTTGAGCGCTAGAAAACCTAGAATAAAAGTTCAAAACAATCTCAAAAAATTACACAATGTACATTAGCATACCTATATACATATTCTAAAAAATAAAAAATTTTGGACAAGCCGTTGTATCGCAATAAATTGCACAATATACCTAGATAGTTCATTTTTAGAAGAAAAGACTTTGCTGGGTAACAAAAGTTGTGCGCTAGAAAACCGAGAAGGAAGGTTCAAAACTATCTAAAAAACTTACACAATGCAAATTGGCATATCTATTTTTATATCCTAAAATTTCAAAATTTTTGGAAAAGCCGTTGTATCACAATAAATTGCACAAAACACCTAGATAGTTCATTTTCAAACGAAAAAACTGTACTGGGTAACAAAAGTTTAACGCTAGAATACCGAGATGGAAAGTTCAAAACAATCTAAAAAACTTAAACAATGCAAATTGGCATATCTATTTTCATATCTTAAAATTTCATAATTTTTGGACGAGCCATTTTATCAAAATAAATTGCACAAAACACTAAGATAGTTCATTTTCAGACGAAAAAATTGTGCTGGAACCAAATGTTTGGCACTAGAAAACCGAGAAGGAAAGATAAAACAATCTCAAAAAATTATAAAATTCCCAATGATATACCTATTTGCATATACTAAAATTTCAAATTTTTTGGACAAGCCATATTGTCACAATAAATTTCACAATACAGCAAGATACCATAAAAGTTCTTTTAGTAGTCTTAAAAGATTTTTAATTAGTAAAAAATACCATAAAAATTTTATTTAATAATTAAAAATATATATTAAGAATTTAAAATAATGTATTTTACCTATACGATACTCGATATATACCATAGAAGTTCTACTTTTGTAAATCAATATACACTATGTATTGCATTTTAATTAAATTATTCAATATTTTCAAATTATCTCGTATTGTTTCTTATTTTAAGTGTATTTTTATCATATGATATTCAATTAGGATGATTCAAATTTTGTTAGAATCTTAAGAAAAATATCTACAACTCTTATATTTTGATAATCTTCTAATTCGTAATGAATGATAATTGAAAAATAGTTGTAAGTGTTGGAGAGAACGTATATTTCATATTTATTTGAAGTTTTGATTATTATAAATTTCGAATTCGAAAATACTCAAAACATAAAAGTTGTAGATCTCTTTCTTAAGTTTCCAAATCAATTTGAATCATCAAAATCGGACATCGTATGAGAAAGATACACTTAAAATACGAAACAGTGCGCAGAAAATGCTGGCCGCCACTTGGAATGGCGGCCAGGGAAGAAAAAAATTCAAATTTTCAGACCCTGCTGAGGTGGCGTCCTGAGTGGCAAGTCCAGGTGGCAGAAGCAGGCCGCTATCTGAACTGGCGGCCTGATTTAGGACACTTCAGTAAAATTTAGGAGCCGCCAGAACTGTCGTGGATTTCCGATTTATTTTTAGGATTTTTGAGAAAAAATTCCGATGTTTTCTTACTGCCTCTCCAGCTTAGATTACCTTTCGTACCGTATCAAGGTGAAGGTGTCTATTTCGAGTTTTATTTTCAGAATATGGCGTGGGCTTATGTCAATATAGCCTATCATCTCAGTTGTATTTTCAGTTATACAAATTTGTACAACCTGACCTATCAAATATCGACTCAAAAACATTAACTTATATGTTATTGAGATTTCCAGTGGAATAAGGACTGGAGGGGAAAGTCCAAAGTCCATTAAAAAGAAATAATTCAATGAATGTGAACAACACCTTACCGGCTTGCCCTTATCGCTTTCATTCCCTGTGGTTATATATATAAAAAAAAAAAAAAAAAAATCAGAGTCAACAATTCAAAATTCTGCGTTAAAAGAGTTCTTTTCAGTGGTTTAAAGTTAAAACTTGGATCATTTAAAACTAGCGTATTTTATCAAACGTGCGTCAGTGTGTCTGTACATTGAGTTGGTGAAGAAACTCAACAAAAAAGGAAACAACAAAAATTACGGACAAATTGCAGAAAAAAATCACTTGTATGGTAAATCAGATTTAAGCTCTCCAGACTTATTAATTCATGTATATGTGTTGCACATATCTGGTACAATATGTATATGTTGTACAAAATACAAAACTAGTAATATTCGTCATATTAGAGACAAAATTATTTTCAGAATGATCATAGACACAAAATTATATGTGTTGACAATATTACATCTGGAATTTTTATTGACTCGACAATTTTTATTGAGTCGACAAAATTACATCTGAAACATTTACTTTATATTGACTCGACAATTTTTATTTGCTATTCATTATATTATTTGGTAAAAAAAATAAAATTACATCTGGAATTAGAATACATTTACACATTAAAATATTTACTAATTCCATCTCTAAACTTAATTATTAATTGAATCTGTACGAACGACGACGATATATAGATCTTGAGCTTGCTATAAAAGTTGTAATAATAGTATTAAATAATAAACATTTGAACTCAATAATTTCTATCTGTAAACTAAGCAATGATATTATAACTCAGTCATCTTACAATAATACAGCTCAGCGTGCAACAAATAATCCTACATCTCCTCCACCCTTAAACTGACGTCTAACTGGAAAAATCCAAGGGGCCATATTATAAGACAGCAACCTAGCGCGCTTTAATCAATCCAAATTTATCAAATACAAACAAGAGAAAATAGGAGTGAAGCAGTGCCAAAGCAGAGAAAAATGGCAAATGAGGGTATAGGCTACATGGAGGGGCAGCAGGTTGAGCTGGAGATGGAACAACCAGAGCTGAACCACTTTGAATCCTCTGTTCGTGATTGTGCGTTCTTCTTCATATTGTCGGGCGCGTCGATCATGGTGTTCAGCATCGGGGTGCCGACGATTTCTCAGGTGCACATATTTGTGGGTTTTCTTCTATTTATATTTGGGATAATCCTGTGGCTTCTGCAAGTTTTTCTCCTTTGTCGATCACCGGTGGCGATGATGGCGGCAACTTTGGTGGTGGGAGTTGTTCGTAGGTTGTTCCTCGCTCGCGGTTGAGAATTTGGTGTTTTCCTATTTACCCTGTTTGAGGCGCTCCCCTTCTTCCCTTGTTTGCATCTTTCACTTTTGAAGTGGTTTTTTTTTTTTAATGATAAGGTGTAATGAAGTAATCTAATAAGGTTGTAAATTTTCTCTAATTAAAGAATTTAGAGCTTGTCCTTCTCAGTTCTAATGTTCTTGTATGGTATGAATTAATGACTTAAATTTTCTTTCTTTTATATTTTGGATCACAACTTAATTACAAATTCCGAGGTAAATTTTCTTTCTTGACAGCTGCTGTCAAGTTTTCGAGAAAAACAAAAACAAAATAAAAAACTGCAGTGGTAAATGCCCATATGCAAGTATGCTTTGATTTTTTTTTTTTTTTATTATTATTGTTTAAAGCAGTGAAAGCCCGTAGGCAATATGCTTTGATTGAATGTTTCTAATTGCGATTAAAAAAAGAGCGTTCCTGATAAAGAGGTGTTAGTCTGCAATTCTGCATCCAATAGAATCAAGCCACAAGCCAAAACTGTCAACTTCAATTTTTGCAATTAGTGACTTTTGGCTTGATTCTATTATAAGTGCATTCAGAATTTCAAATCCGGACTAACCAGGACTCACTAGTCACTAATTGCAAAAATTGATGTGCAATTTATTGCTATGGAAAAGAATTTTTGGTGCCTGGGCAGGTGGCGGCTGCAGCCACGCATATTTTATGTCATCTGAAGTGGAGACGATCGAATATTGTTACTAGTGCAGGGTTGGCAGTCCAGTTGTCCCTTGTCCCTTGCCAAGCCAAAACTGTCAACTTCCATTGGATCTCGTGGACCCCACGCTGAAACATACAAAAGCTTAAAGCTGTTTTCCCAAACTTAATTAAATTTAATCATGCGGATAAATATGAAGGAATGGTTTGTAATTTACCTCGATACACGACTACACGTGATGTTCTTCCAAATGTTTTGACTTGAAAAGTTTGAAATAAAATATGGTATCAACGTTAGTTCGCATAGACGATATATATGAATTTTAATATTAGCCTCATAATTAAAATTAACTGATCATTTGTAGAGGCCGCGACGGAAAATCTGACTAAAGGATTTAATTTATTATAAATAATTAAAATCAAGAGACTTGAACCTCATTATTAACTTTGAAAATTTTCTATTTTAGCAAGTCATGTAAATTTAAATTCTTCAAGAAATAATATGCTTAATTTTGTGGTTATTTATTTTAGTTTTTTTGGCAATAATGCCATGAATCAAGATATAACTCTTCTTTGTTCCTTTTTTTTTTTTTTGATGGCTTGATTAAAATATTAAATGAGCTAATGTTGTATTTCTGTTAAAAAAAATTATTAGTCTGCATTAGATAGGTCATCAGTAGAACAACTTCTTTTTATTGCATATCTAGTTAAGTTCCTCTCAAAAAGGCAACAAATATTAAGAGGTTGGGCAGCACATTATTTAATACCTTTGTATCAACATAAAAAAAAAAATTATGTTATAACCGATTTACACTAATCATCACTAGCTAACACCTTTTGAACTTGATATATACCAGCCGTATTAACAAAAAATCTAGAGTGAATTAAATATATGAACCAACTAAAATTTGCAAACTTCTATAGTTATATTTACGATTCAAATAAACGACTAGCAAATGAATTTTCGACCACGTGTCGTAGAAAAGAAATTCTCCCCAGTTTTTTCAAGAGAGAGGATCAATATTTTTCCTCTGGCGCCAAGTATCACGCGTGCATAGCCGGAAAAAAAAAATTAATCGGGGGCCGATTTGCAATTTTTTTATTTAGGGGGGCAAATTAATTAACATTCACATCAAAACTTGTTTATTCATCACACTTAAATCTCAAATCAAAGTGCTAAGTCATCCTCTTCACCTTGTGGCTCCGCCCCTAATCGCTTATTTTCTTTTCTTTTTTTTTTTTTTTTTTGAAAACCAGGCTGTGGCTACCAGGCTAATCGCTTATTTTCTAATGGCATATACCGTAATTTTATGATGGTAGGTGCAAGAAATTCCTTCCAACTCTAATTGTAAAATTAAAGAATTCATCTTCAAAATATATTGCCCAGTACCGTCGATAAATTATTGCCTATTGGTTGAACCGATGTAACAAGTTTTAACTTCTTAGTTTTAACCTGTATTACAATTTTTTCTACTGCGTATGACTAAAAATGCTAATTTTTATACTATTTTGGTAGTATACCGGCAAATTCACCGGAGTATCGAAAGTTCCACCCGTGTTGAGTCTTTCAAGCATCCAGCAGCCGTGCATTTAACATATCTCTGTTACTTATAAAAACATCTATTAAAAAAGTGTTAACATGCTAGATAAAAAAGTTTTAGCAACCTCTAATATAAAATATAGATCATTAATTTTGCTAATCTGATATGATATGTAATTATATTTGAAAATTAGATAAAATTAAAAAACTGGCTTGTTGATAGGATGATGCTCAAGCAAAATCATTCGTGTGCATCCGCTATCCAATTCTCTGCTTGCTGCGCACCTCTTTTTTTGGAAAGGCTTTTGGTAATTCTAAATTAAGCGCTTTTTATTTTTATTTTTTTAACACCAAAAGCCTGTAGGCTGGTGCTTTTTAATATTATAATATAATTAATAATTAGGTGGTCTTGACACAACAAATTTTTTTTCTTTAGTCATTTGCTTCTGCTGGCAAAAAAGATATCCTCATATGTGGGCAGATAAAGAAACAAAATAATATTAAAAAATATAATTATGTTGCTCAATTTATCCACAATATATGTAGATATGTTGTGCATTTTGTTTCTTTATTAGACAAAAAATCAAAATATATTGTTGTTTCGTTTAGTGATTGATATCCAACCACATATCAAATCGATCGAACGACAGAAACACGTGTTTACATGCCAGATCTATTGTGCACCACCTCTTTGCATCCGTGTGTTTATAAGGAGTAGAGATAATTGTAAAATTAAATACTTTTCCTGAATTTGTATAAGAACACTTAAATTAATTAACTCATCCAGCTTCAAGATTAACATTTGGGTTTTGATGAGAAAATAATTGTGGAAAACCACACAAAACTTAATTTGTCAGCAATATTTTTTAGATGGAAAATGAATATTATAACCAACTATGTAAGTTTGGTCGGATAATAAATTTAAGATCTTTTTCACCTTTTATGAAATGAAAAAAATAACAGTTGTAACATGTATCTAGTTGATATCTTTGAGAGTGTTATATTGCTAAAACAAATTTGCAATTTAATATTTTGTTTTTTTTATTATTTTCAATAGTTTGTGTATCAAATTTGAATTAATTTGAAAATTGTATAACCATTTATCAAAGTTAATATTTTTAGCGATTGAGTATTAACAACTTTTGAAAGAATGACCAATCAAATATTATTTTATTTATGATACAGTAGATTGTATTTCAATAAATTTGTATGACCCGAGTCTTTAACACCAAAATCTACTTATGTACCCTTCAAAATTTGAATATATTGCCTGCTAGAAAATCACGTAGTCACTTATTCGTACAGGACTTCACACTTAATGACAAATAAAATATATAAATCTATATTGTGATCAATGAAATTATAAATTGAGCAAATTTAATGCATGTTATTTTAATTAATTGAAATTTTACTAATATTGGTCCTTTGATATGAACATTGCTTGTCTGAAACATCTAACGAATGTTGTAATAAAATTAACAAAACACATGAAAGATTAAAACTATTGTATCAGTCAGGCATAAAGCTGACGCGAAATGAGGATGACAAAATCAAAGTGAGAGTGCTGGCAATAATCAACATCTATGAGACCCCAAATAAATATCATTATCAAGAAGTTTGATATATGCATTCATATTATAGAATCGAATAAACCTAATCCTTCCCTGTTTCGGCGTTGCGAGGTGGAAGGTGTAAACACAAAAAGGTTAGGTTAATTGCAAATAGGACTCTGCTTCTTTACGTGTTTCCTGAGTTGTAAAAGAGGAATTTACACACTCCAGCAGACAACCACACCAAAAATAATATAGATATCGCCAGAGATGTTTTCCAAAGAAGTGTGTTCCGTTACTCCTCTCCAGTCTGGCAGATTACGTTGTGTACCCAGGTTCCAATTTCAATTTTATTTTGAGAATTCCTTGGGTTCAGTTTTAAATAACTTATATATTGCATTTCGGCATATATATCTCAGCTGTACTTAAGAAATAAAAATTGTACTATCTGATTTATCAGATATCGGCTCAAAAACACTAGTTAATTACCTATCCGAGATTTCCATTGATTTCGGACTGGAGGGAAAAGTTCCAAAGACTTCGTACGTGTTTTTTATTTTTTATTTTTTTTTTTTGGATATCAACATCGTACGTGCGTTGTGAATGTGACCAAAGGTATCAGCGTCAAAATTTCGGCCTTGAATGGGGTTATCCAACTTGGATCATTTAGAATTATCGTATATGTAATCAAACGTGCATCCGTACGTTGAGTTCGTACAGAAACTCATTAAAAAAAGCCGAAACAAACAAAAAAAATTACAGATAAATTGCCGAAAAACATTCGTTTGGTTAACCAGCTTCAATATATCTAGACACGAAAAGTATTATTCATCATATTATAGACAAAAATTGTTTGTCAATTTCAATTTTATATCTAAATTATAATGCTGTAAAAAAAAAAACTACTATGCATCGAATAAAATACTTTTTTTTATAATACTTTAAAATATTTACTAGTTCCATCTCTATTTATTGGTCTGATTGATTATTTGGAGCTATACGAATAATGACAGATCTTGTCATCTTGAGCTTGGTAAATAAAGTACTCTAATATAATTATGAATTACTAAACATTTAAATTAATTCATATCTTAAGCAGTGATATAATAACTCAATCATCTCACAATAACTTGAAATTCGAGTTGGCTTTTTTTAAATTTTGGGTGATTACTAACTATGCCGTGCATGAATAATACAACTCGAGTGCAACATATAATCTTGAATAACCTGACGTGTAGATGGAAAAATCCAAGAGGCCCGATTATAAGACATCAACCAAGAATGGTTTTAAATAATCATAGTCTAGAAATTCTCGACAACTAATTTAATTTGACTATCCCTACATTATCGGTAAAATAGTAAAATTTTTTTTTTTTGTTTTTTCGATAGGCTTGACAGCAGCTGTCAAGAAATAAACAGAGTCAAATCTTGATGACAGAAATTTCTTAATTCTAAACAAATGATACATTTTTCAAATCGCAAAGCAAATCAGCTGGTCCCCAGGAGTAAATAGCGGAGCAAGGGTCTGAACAATTAAAATTTAAAAATGATATCTTATTAAAGGAGTGCATCACTGTCAGAAACTATGTTAAGCAAGCTTCAAATAAATGCGTACGTACTTGATAAAGTGTGCTAGTTTCCTAGTATTTTTAATTTCTGTATAATAGTTAGACTTTTTTACTACTTAATTAGACATCAATTAATTGAGGTTTGCTATCTTTTAGTAAGGAAGCTGATATTATATCCATTATTTCAGTTTAAATATGGTAATGATTATTTAAAATCTTACGGATTCAACTTAAGTTATTTTCTTTTTAACTTGAGAAGGATTCGAAATTTAAATTCAAACAGAATCAATTCAAGTGCAGCACTTGAACATCTTAGCATATCTTACCAACACATTAACACGCACCAAAGTTGAGAGAAGGTCTTCCAAGAGAGCTAGTATGCCTTTTGAACCCCATAGCCTAATCAAATTAGGGTTCAATCTCTAAAATCGATGGAGAAAGGCAGAGATAGGCTTAGGACTGCTATCAACACATTATTACAACTCTAATTTCGTGGTACGAGTCTTCTGGGGACCAACCCCTTTAAATAGAAGAGACAAGCTTAAAAGGAAATCCCAAACTTGACCTTCAAATATTGCCATAAGTAACTGTCATAATTAGACAATGTTTCCATTAATTAACCACTCATAAGCACCACATCTATTACACAAATCTACTCATAAATGCTGGATTATTACCTTTTCTGGTGCTAAACGATCCATCGAGAATGAGATCCAAACTGATCAGGAATGGATCTTTAGCCCGAAAATAATCCAACATGACCACTTAAATTTTATTTTATTTTTTTATAATTAGGCTATGTTTGAATAAATATGTATGACCCGAGTAGGCCTGTCAACTGCAGCCCACGCCACGTTATGCTGTTCCGTATATACGAAACGGAACGGTTAACGGCACAATTTTTTATTTCGTTTCGATAACGAAAAGGCAAACGAAACCAGAAATTACGGTAAACGGAATGGCATCTCGTACCGTTTTCCTAAACGAAACAGTAAACGGCATTGGGTGTTCCATGCTTTTTTTTCATCGTTTGACAAGCCTAGACCCGAGTCTTTAGAACCAACTTTTACTTATACACCCTCCGAAATTTGAATATATTGTCTATTAGAAAATCACATGATCACTAACTATCGTACTGTACGATAGTTAGTGACCATGTGACTGGACTTCACACTTTTTTACCAATAAAATATATAAATCTATAACGTGACCAATTAAATTATATATTGATCAAATTTTGTTTATGTTATTTGAATTAATTGAAACTTTACTTACTATTGGTCCTTTAGTATGATCATTGCTTTTTCTGAAACTTCTAGCGAATATTGTAATAAAATTAGCAAAACACAAGATAGAGTGATAAAAAATTGTACAAGTCAGGCATTAGCGGACGCGAAATGTTGGATTTGAAACCTCAATTTAATTTAAATTGGAATCTGATGGTCGGTTCGGAGGATGATAAAATCAAGTTGATAGTGCTAGCAACAATCAACATCTATGAGACCAAATGAATATCAGTAACCATCAAGATGTTTTAGTCGAACACTTCCTACCCCTGATAGGAGGATCTATAGTTTATCTTAAAAAAAAGAATGTAGATATCGTTTTCTCAGGAAGCTGTTCCGTAACTACCTCTCCAGTTTAGCAGATTACGTGGTGTACCTAATTAAGTTCCAATTTAAATTTTATTTTAAGAATTCCTTGGGATCAGGTTTATATAACCTATATAATGAATTTCGGCATATATATATATATATATATATATATATATATATATATATATATATATATATATATATATAGAGTTTTGCTATGGTGAGTCGCGACTCACAGACCCTTTGGTGAGTCGCGATCCAGACCCTCCGATCTGTTTTAAAATTCGCGCAGATGGATAGATGATGTCGCGCTCGATCGGCGCTGAAGCGATTAAAAATTTCCGTCTGTTTGGCTCCGTTCCGTTCTTTTCCTTTATTTCCCGTCTCTCTCTCTTTCTCCCAAAATCGAAAGAGAAATAGATGTTTCCGCCTCCTCAAACCCTAGATACCTGAGAGGGAGTCGATCGGAGAAAATCAGCGCCGATTCACATTTCTCTCTCGGAGCCTGAAGTGGATCGGAGCCAGAGAGGTTCTCCTCTCGACCCGTTGCCTCCTCTCTCCTCTCGACCGTTGCCTCATTTCTCCTACCGCACGATTTGCCTCCGATTCATTTGAATAAGGTACGTACAATCAAGGTGATACTAACGGAGCCTAGGAAACACTAGATCACAAATGCAAACTCTAAATTGCCATTTGGTTGGATAGTTGGCCAAAATCTGAATCTGACGAATTGGACTGATTCAGACACACTATAATTAATGGTGCTCATTTATTTGTACATACATCTCCTTTATAACCAGAAATATACTCTTATTTATGATTTTGCACAGTTGAGAAATTTTTCTGATTTTGAACAGATAGGTAATATACTCTTATTTTTCTGGTTTTGAACAGTTCAGAAATTTTAAATAGTGGATATGTCAACTTCTGGGTCAACAAACGCCGTCGATGACGATGAGCAAGTTCAATTGCGGGTAATGTATAACCTAAACTTGTCTCTATTTTTCTGTATGCATATTTTAATTTATTGAAACAGTGTTAAATAATTTTGTGTTTGCTCGTTTTATCCTCAAAAGAAAAGAAAAATGAGTTTTTTGTTGGATTTTAATATTCAGTGTTGATAAATAACTAGGTGAGCTAAAATAAGAACAATAGGATGTGCAAGTCTAAAAAAATTATGTTATGTGGGATGGTCAAATTAGAATGTCTGGAGGATAGTATACTTGTGCTTATTTTGTCACCTCTGTAAGGTGGCATACATAACTTATCCCACTCACAGCTTGGGCCATTCCTGCTTTATTCAACACAAGGAATGTTTATTTGGCATCATAAATGTAGTACAAGTGTTATCCATCCAGGTTACTGCACAACCAAACAAAAGTTGGCTTATAGTCTTATAGTTTTATAGCGACTTCCTCTCATTAGTCAAAATACTTGGATGCCTGGTCAATCTGATAATGTTGAGTTCTGATGACAGTATAAACACAAAAAAAAATCACCAAAACAGCATCAAATGATTAGCATGCTTGGATATTTGACAATGTCACAGGAAGGGTGTGCCATTTTAATTGATGATATAAACATTGACTAAATTATTGAGTAATTATATATTTATGTTGAACAGTTAGGTGTTAGCGATCCTTACATGGAAGTTGAAGAGCTTTGTCGGTTTGAAGAAGAGCTTGGCTCTGATGAAGAAGAACTTGGCTCTGATGAAGAAGAACATTGCTTTGATGAAGAAGAGCATTGCCTTGATGAGCCCACTAAGCCATATGTTGGTATGCAATTTAGTTCAGCAGAAGAGGCATATATTTTTTACAATTCATATGCTGGACGAGTTGGTTTTAGTGTCCGAAAATCAAGTAAGTCAAGTTCAAGGACAGGACCATCATCCCAAAGGTTTCTTTGTAGTAAGGAAGGATTTTGTAAGAACCAAAAAATTTTTGAAATGCCAATTGGAAGTGTGAGCCTTGACAACAGTCCACAGAAGGTAAAGTCAATTACTAGAGTTGGATGTAGGGCTTCTCTAAGAGTTAGAAGGATGAAAGATGGAATTTGGCACGTTAGTGTATTCGTGGAGGAGCACAATCATGTGTTGATTACTTCACCTAGCAAGATGCGCGGTCTTCGTTCCCAAAAGAGCCTAAGTGAAGAGGAAGTAAAGATGATATGTGATTTAAATGCTCAAAATGTTGAACCTTCAAAAATAGTAGAATACATAGCATCTCAAAGTGGTGGAAAAAAGTATATAAGGTTCAAGAAAAAGGATGTTAGTAATAAGATATCACAAGAGAATCGTAAACTTGTTGGGCGTGATGTTGAAACTACTCTCATTTATTTTAGGAAGAAACAAGAGGTAGATAAAGATTTCTTTTATGAAGTAGATGTTGATGATGATGGTGTGGTAAGAAATTTGTTTTGGGTGGATGGAAGAGGAAGAAGATCGTACCAAGAATTTGGGGATGTTGTAACATTTGATACCACATATAACACAAACAAGTACACTATGCCATTTGCACCATTTATTGGGGTAAACCATCATAGGCAGTCAATTTTATTTGGGATGGCTCTACTTAGGTGTGAGGAAAGTGTAAATTTTGTTTGGTTGTTTAAAACATGGTTGACTGCTATGCATGGAAAACATCCAATTTCCATCATCACAGATCAGGATCCAGCCATGAGAAAGGCCATTCAAGAGGTATTTCCTAGAACTCTGCATAGATGTTGTCAATGGCATGTCATGAGAAAAGCGAGAGAGCATTTAGGGGTATTATATGGTCAAAAATCTGGTTTGAAGGATGAGTTGGCTGCTGTAATCAACCGTAGCTTGACAATTGATGATTTTCAAGACCAATGGACAGCATTGATTGATAGGCATAAATTAGGTAATGTGAAGCACTTGAAGAATATGTTTGGGACTAGGCACGAATGGGTCCCCGCCTACTTTCGAGGTACATTTTTTGCTGATATGTCTACTACACAAAGGAGTGAGAGTATGAATGCTATTTTCAAAAATTGGGTCAAAGCTCAGACTTCTATTTTTCAATTTGTGAAAAGGACCGAAAACATGATAGAGTCTATTTATCAAAGAGAAAGTGATGAAGATTTGAGAAGTACCAATGAAATACCACATATTAAAACCCGATATGTTATAGAGGTTGAAGGCCGTAGGGTTTATACAAGGTCTGCCTTTGCTGTTTTTAGAGAATTGGTGGTGGAAAGTACCATCGGTTCTGTCAGGGAAATTGAGAAAGATTCAAAATATAAGGTTGTAATCAGATTTCACCCTTTTATAAAAAAATGGATCCCAGAAAATTATGTGGTTGAGGTTGATATACCCTTACAAAGGTTCTCTTGTAATTGTAAAGGGTTTGAATGTGAAGGTCTATTGTGTTCACATGCAATTAAAGTGATGCAACATGTTGGCTTCTTGCATCTTCCTGATCACTATGTGCTGAAACGATGGACTAAAGATGCAAATGTTGCATCTAAATATAGAAGTGATGCACTATGTCGGTTAGAAGAAGAGGAATCACAGCAATTGGAGGAACATAGGCTTGCTACATTGAAATCTGAATTTTATAAGTTGGCGAGGATAGGATCTAAGTCAGCTGGATCGTTTGCAAGAATGAAGTGTAGGATAGATGATTTGAAAGAAGAGTTCGTAGAAACAAGAGAATCTGACAGCAAATCAGATCCAGATTCGGATGAAATTGCAAGTACAGAAGAGGTTTCAATGAAGGTTTATGATCCATATGTGTCACAATGCAAAGGAAAAAGGAAGAAGCCTACTAGATTTAAACCAGCAGCTGATGTCGGGGTCAAGAAAAGACGCAGATGTAAAGTTTGTTCGCAGATAGCGGGTCACAATGCAAGAACATGCCCAATGGTAAGACTCACATACTAAATTTGTATTAGGCCCTTTCTATTTTATTTAAATCAGATGTAAATTCTATAATTTTTATACTATTGTTTAAATAGGCACTTGGAAATAGAGACAAGTGAAGCTACTGAACTCCTATATCAGCAGCAGTGAAGGTACAATGTATCCAGTTTGAACCTTTTTCTCATATTACTAAGCTTCTGTTTTGACATGAAAAAAAAGCTTCTGTTTCTTTTTTTTT
The DNA here is from genome assembly GCA_027562975.1 of Rhynchospora breviuscula. Classification (NCBI taxonomy): domain Eukaryota; kingdom Viridiplantae; phylum Streptophyta; class Magnoliopsida; order Poales; family Cyperaceae; genus Rhynchospora; species Rhynchospora breviuscula. The sequence goes on along the minus strand of CM050398.1, from coordinate 74,306,836 downwards.
TTAACATAAATCGGACAAAAAAAAAGCTATTAGGTTTGCTAATTCCAGTCTTTCTAATTCTTTTTGTTGCTAATTTTCTTTTAGATGTTACGAACTGGAGATGAAGTGAAGAATTTGGAGCTTGTGTTTCTGTACCACTGTTATGTTTTGTCTGTACCATTATGTTTTGTTGCTAATTTTCTTTTGTCTGTACCACTGTATTAGATTGTGTTTATGTACAACTGTATTAGCTTATGTTTATTGTGCTATGCATTGAAATATTTACCACTGTATCAGAAGATTGCGTTTATGTACCACTGTATCAGAATTAAGCTTGTGTTTATGCATTGAATTTGGAGCTTGCGTTTTTTCAGCTTATGCTTTGGATAAAATATGTGCTTGTAAATATAAAATATGTGCTTGTAAATTTGGAGCTTGCATTTTTCCAGCTTAAGCTTCTGTCTGCACATGGCTATATGTTACATGCGTTTTTCACATATCCAGTGAAGGTACCTGTTTTCACATATCCAGTAAAGGTACCTGTTTTCTTCACATGGCTATAGTCATTCTTTTTCTTTTCTTCTATGGTTCCTAAGGAGAAGGTTACGCCCTCTCAGTTGTTGATCAAGCAAAGCCAAAGAAAGCCTTAGTAGGACAAGTACAAACTTGACTTTACTTGATTGAGTCTCATACTTTTTGTTTGTGCCAGGACAGCAAAATGCAGATCGAGCATTTATTTGAGTTAAGTTTTATTACTTGAAAGTAACTAATATCAATACAAAGACAAAGGTACTTCAAATAAGCATAGTACTTCAAATAACTAACAACAACTTCAAATTAGCATAGTACTTCAAACTGAATTCCATATCATTAGTTGGGACATACAGCCTAAATCCTAATTACAAATAATAATTCCAAACAGAATTACAAATAATCCAATCACAACATAAATAGCTTGATTAATCTTCGTAATCAACATATTATTTGCCCTCTCTATTTCTTCTAATTTCTTCATGGTTGCACTCTTGAATTCTTCAAATTCTCGATTTATAGGCCTAAAGCTCAACTGATCACACCATCCTACAAAAAAATCACATTTATCACATAAGTAATAAGCTCGACCCTTATTAGGTCCCCTGCCGGTAATTCTGACAACAGGTTGCATGTTCTCGCATCTTATGCAATAAGGAGTTGCTCCACTAGTGTTGCATCCATGATGAGCGCTACTTGATGTACTCATTTGATATCCTATAAAAGAAAATTAATATCTAGTTGATGTCATATGCAACAATTAAGGTGAGATTGAGACTATACATTGTCAAAATTAAATGAGGAGATTACTAATACTCATGACACTGAGTGAGTAAGCCACAATTTCTCAAAACTAAATGAGGTAGATCTGGACAAAGGCTAAAGTTGTCAACATTGATTTATTTCTCAACCAGTCAAGCTAGTTCGAGCCAAGTGACTTCAGATTCTCATACCAATTAAACCTTATGACCACCTTTTTTTGATGTCGGTAACCAAGAAATAACCCCATTTGTTAAGCACCCAATCCATTCATTGTATAGAAATCAATATATTCGCATCTTACCAGTTAACATCAAAGATGTAGTGATGCCAGATTGAACCATGAATGATGCAAGGATTAAAAAAATCAAACACTTGTCTGAAGTACAATTGAGTGCTAGAAAATTAAAATCCGTACTTTGCTAATGTCTGAAGTACAACTCCACTGTTGAAATAAGACTTGTCTAAAAAATTAAAATCCTTATTTAGCCTAGAAATGCTAAATCGAGAAAAAGAGTGAACCTGCTGAGTACAGCTGAGTGCCTCAAGGTGAGCGGAGTAGCTGAAAAGAAAGGAAAAGGGGTGCGATGACTAAGATGAAGAGGAGATTCGGAGACGTGAGCCAAACGACGAGAGAGAGAGAGAACGAGAGAAAGAGGGAGAACCTGCTCAATGAGGTGCGCGCGAGAGAGAAATGTGAATCGGCGCTGATTTTCTCCGATCGACTCCCTCTCAGGTATCTAGGGTTTGAGGAGGCGGAAACATCTATTTCTCTTTCGATTTTGGGAGAAAGAGAGAGAGACGGGAAATAAAGGAAAAGAACGGAACGGAGCCAAACAGACGGAAATTTTTAATCGCTTCAGCGCCGATCGAGTGCGACATCATCTATCCATCTGCGCGAATTTTAAAACAGATCGGAGGGTCTGGATCGCGACTCACCAAAGGGTCTGTGAGTCGCGACTCACCATAGCAAAACTCTATATATATATATATATATATATATATATATATATATATAGAGTTTTGCTATGGTGAGTTGCAACTCACGAAAGGATCGGTGAGTTGCAATCAAAATTCATAAATCTAGTTTAAAATGACCGATCTGAACCGTCAAATACTATCTCCCTATTGAAATCTCCATGCAAACCAAATTTTACAATTTTTTGAAATTTTTAAGTATTTTTTTGAAATTTTAGAAAATCGTTAATCTAATTAGTTCTGAACTGTTCAAAAACAGCAGTTTTTAAAAATAAAAAAAACTAAAAAATTTTAAAAATTTTAAAAAAATATAAAATTTGGTCTGCATGGAGATTTCAATAGAGAAATCATATTGGACGGTTTTGATCAGTCATTTTGAACTAGATCGAGGAGTTTTGATAGCAACTCACCGACCCTTTGGTGAGTTGCAACTCACCATAGCAAACCTATATATATATATAGAGTTTTGCTATGGTGAGTTGCAACTCACCAAAGGGTCGGTGAGTCGCGCTCAAAGCTCCTAAATCTAGTTCAAAATGACCGATCCAAACCATCTAATATGATCTCCCTATTGAAATCTCCATGCAGACCATATTTTACATTTTTCCGAAATTTTTAAGTATTTTTTTTAAATTTTAGAAAATCGTTAATCTAATTAATTATGAACCGTTCAAAAACAGCAGTTTTTAAAAATCCGAAAAAAATACTTAAAAATTTGAAAAAAATATAAAATTTGGTCTGCATAGAGATTTCAATAGAGAGATCATATTAGATGGTTTGGATTGGTCATTTTGAACTAGATTTAGGAGTTTTGAGCGCAACTCACCGACCATTTGATGAGTTGCAACTCACCATAGCAAAACTCTATATATATATATATATATATATATATATATATATATATATATATATATATATATATATAGAGTACCTGCAAAAATATATAATTTAACTATCTGATTTATTAGATATGGACTCAAAAACACTAGTTAATTTGTATCCGAGATTTCCATTAATTTTAGACTGGAGGAAAAATTTCCACTATTCCTACGTGTGGTGTGAATGTGACCAATGGTATCAGCGTCAAAATTTCGGCCTTAAAAAAAAAGGTTCGTAAGTGGGATAATCCAACTTGGATCATTTAGAACTGTCGCATATGTAATCAAACGTGTATCCGTACGTTTAGTTCGAAAGGGAACTCATTAAAAAAATTAAAACGAAACAACAAAAATTACAGATAAATTGCAGAAAAACACTCTTTGGTAAACCAGCTTCAATATATCTAGACACGAAAAGTATTATTCATCATATTATTTACACAAAATTATTTGTTGACCGAAGGAAGTTTTCAATTTTAATTTTATATACAAATTATAATGTTGTAAAAAAATAAACTACTATATATGTATCGAATTACAATACATTTTTATTATATTTTAAAATATTTACTATTCCATCTCTATTTATTGGTCTAATTCATTAATTGGAGCTATACGAATAATGACAGATCTTGTCATCTTGAGCTTGGTAAATAAAGTACTCTAATATAATTATAAATTACTAAACATTTAAATTAATTCATATCTTAAGTAGTGATGTTATAACTCAATCATCTTACAATAACTTGAAATTCAAGGTGGCTTTTTTTAAATTTCGGTGATTTACAAACTCGGCCCTTGTGCATGTATAATACAACCCGAGTGCAACATATAATCTTGAATAACCTGACGTGTAGATGGAAAAATCCAAGATGCCCGATTATAAGACATCAACCAAGCATGGTTTTATCAGCCAAAAGTACCAAATCTCCAAACGAAGAGAATCAGTGAAACTGTGCCAAAGAAGGGAACATGGCGAATGAAGGTATACACTACATTGAGGGGCAGCCATTTGAGGTGTTCGACATCTCACTGCGCAACTATGCGTTTTTCTTCGTTTCCTCAGGAGCGTCGATTATGGTGTTCGACATCGGGATGCCGGCATCTTCCCCTGTGCACATATTTGTGGGTTTTCTTCTGTTTATACTTGGAATAAACTTGTGGCTTCTTCAAGCTTTTCTCCTTCGCCGGTCACCAGCGGCAATGGCAGTGGCGGCTTTGGTGGTTAGAGTGCTTCGGAGGTTGTTTTTCGTTCGTGATTGAGGTATGGGGGTTTTGTATTGGATTTAATGGCAATACAAGTGTACAACTATATATGGGGAATTTTCAATTTTGTGTTATCTTCTATTTCTGCGACGAGTGCTTCCCATCTGTTTTTTGTTTTATGTTTTTGATAGCATGCATGTTCCTCTGTTTTTGGAGTTTCCCCTGTTTTCATATTTCTTTGTTTTGAATATTATGTTGTAATTGTAAGCATGGGCATACTACAAGCGATACAGATGAAGACTGAAGCTGCTTTAGTTTCCTTATCTGTTTTGTTTAGATGTACTTTTGCTGTTCTGTTTCGTTTGTTGTGATGGAAGTTGTTTAGATACTTGTATGGATTTTTTTTTTTCTTTTCTTTTTGTGGCTGAATGAAACAGGTGTCCCGGATCCGTATCCTCTGCCGCGCGGCACGGGCAGCGTTTTTATCCGAGCCGTCCGATCTGATCTGGACGGTTAATTTTTTTTGGGCCTATCAATCTGGTATAATTCACGGGGCACCCATCATAGATCGGACGGTTGAGATGAAAAGTGCGGCCCGTGCCGCGCGGCAGAGGATGTCATTCCTAGGTGTCCCTGCACGGGTTACTTTTAGTTCAAAAAAATATTATGTTGTAAGCTATCAAGATATATGTAAAATATTCTCCTTTTAGGGGTCGTTTGGATGGGTTAGGAATAGCCAATTCCTATGAAGGAATAAGGATTTTCGTTGGGAAGTGTGTAACTTTGTGAGAGAGATGAATTGTTTATATTAAAATTTATGCCCGGAATTGGAAAATCCCCAAATTCCGGACACATCCAAACGACCCCTTAAGTAATATACTAATATGTTATAGCTCTGCGTTTTTATTTTTTAGAAATATGCTACATAAGTAGTTATAGACGCTTAGAGGTTACAGAATACCCATCTCTGTTCGTATGCTATGGTATGCTTTCATGGTTAAATCACCTGTGTTTTATTTTGGATTGCAAATTACAAATTCCATCGTGGTATCCCTTTGGCATGTGTAAATTAATTGTGTTGTTGCATCTCCAGTAACATGCAAGTCCAAAAACATTTTAACAGTATAATTTGCGCAATAAAATTTATAAGTGCATTGAGAATTTCAAATCTGGACTCGCTAGGACTGACCAATTGCAAAAATTTAGATGCAATTTATTCCTATTGGGAAATGAATTTGCTGCCGGGGCAGCCGGGCAGGTAGTTGCTGCGGCCACAAAAGTTTGGATCCTCTCCAGTGGTTGGCAAAGTGGAGACGCCTAGCTTGATGTTGATACTTGATACTGATTTGGTGTGGGGTTGCCACTTGCCAGTTGTCCCTTGTCAGACCAAAACTCAGCTTCCAATCGTTTCACGGACCCCACGCTTAAACATATGACTCTTTTTTCTCCGCTTAACCAAACGTGTGACGAATTTAACAGAACTGCATTACAATAATTAAATTATCCGCATAATTAAATTTAATTAAAGTTGATATTTCCAGTTTTTGGCTTTATATATATATAATTGATGGAATGGTTTGTAATTTACCTCGATATATATGCTATTCTTTCAAATATTTTCACTTGAAAACATTGAAATAAAATATGATATGAACATTAGTTCGGATTGACGATGGATAAGAATTTTAATATTGGTCTGATAAAAAAAAATCAACTCATCTTACGACTTAAAGGCTACGACTTCAAAATCTGATTGGAGGATATGTTGTGAATATTTTAGAATCAGGAGAATCAAACCTCATTTTTATTTTAATAAGTTAAAAAAAATGTATTTTAGTAAGTTGTGTAGATTTCTGCAGGAAATAATATGCTTAATTTTGTGGTTATTTAATTTAGTTTTTTGGGCAAAACCCAATGAATCTAGAGATAGCTCGTCTTCGTTCCTATTTCTTGGATGGCATGATTAAATGATTAAATGCGTTAATGTTGTATTTCTGCTAGAAATTTATTAGTCAGCATTACATAGAAATTCAGTAAGGAATTTCTTTTATTGCATCTCTAGTTAAATTCCACTCAAAAAATTGTAACAGGTTGAATTTATATAAAACAAGTTCTTTTATTTCATATCTAGTCACAAAAAATATTTATCAACATCAAAAAATTATGTTGATCGTTTTGCACTTCAATATGAAAACAATTAAAATTTGCAAATGAATCTTTTGACCACGTGTTGCTCAAAGAAATTCTCTCCAGTTTTGCAAGTGGGGGAGAGGATCAATATTTTTTTTCTTTGTTGCCACGTGTCACCATTTTATTGGTCAAGGAAGTAGTGGGTCCAAGTATTTATTTATTTATTTTTTTCTTTTGAAACTGAAGTTTCCAGCGGGGAACCAAAACATGCATTATGGGCGCGTTTGGATGGGCTCGGAATAGCTTCTTTCTAGACATAAATCTCTCTCACAAAGTTACACACTTCCCAACGTTTTAGTCCTAAAATCCTTGTTCCTTCCTTATTTCCATACGATCCAAACGAGCCCATATAAAACAAAAAAGCAGTTCAAATAACCCGGTACCAAACTTGATACCGAAAGGAAAGGAAAATGAAACGACGAAAAATACAATTGCTAAGTATTGGGTCCTAGTTTACGTTATATATTTATTAATGTTTTGGTAGTATTAAGTTAACTTTTAATGGAATTAACAGGAAAACTAAGAAGAAATAATATAATTTTTTTAAACTTAAAAATAACGCGTGACAATCTTAAAGGGGAAAAAAAATTTACGCATGACATATACAATACTATATGTTCGAGAATTTTTTTATTTAAAAAAACTAAAATTTTAGTACAGGGGCCACAGGTCAACTCATTTTTAATACAACAAGCAATTCTTTATTCAGAAAGGGGGAAAAAAAAAATACAACAAAACAATTCTTCTGCTAACAACAGACATCCGTCGCTATCAGCTCTATGATTTGCACTTGCAGGCTAGGCCTGTCAACGGCACGTGATAACACGTTATTCCGTTCCGTATAACAAAAACGGAACAAATAACGGCACCAATCTTCATTTCGTTTCAATAAACGAAACGGAAAACGAAACAAGAATAGTGACGTTTCGAATCGTTTCGCCTATTTTCAAACTGTTTCATGTGTAATTTCTTAAGTGGAACGAATAACGGAACAGAATTCTGTGCCGTTTCGTAAACGAAACGGTTAACGGAATGAAATGCTGAAACCGTTTTCTTAACGAAACGGAAAACGGTATGGGTGGTAACGTGGTTTTTTTCAACGTTTGACAGGTATACTTGCACACATCAAATTTTAAAAGTCCATTCAGAATTTCAAATACGGACTGTTGCATGTATGCTGTGTCGTTGTTATTTCTGTATTTCGAAAAGGTTTATAAAAAAAAATGTCTTTATTTATTTCTTCTATTATGATGATTGTAGAAAATACTTTTGCTCAATTTTGAATTAGAACGCATAAAATCATCCAGTTTCAACTAACATTTGGGTTTGATAATACAATAATTATTGTGGAAATTCACACCAAAATCAATTGGCCGATGATACTTTATAAATGAAAAATGCAGATTTGAAACCGACAAATGATTTTGATCGGAAAATAAAGTGAAGATTTTTGCTTTTTCATTTAATGAAAACTAGCAATTCTAAGTTCTAACATATAGTCCATATCATTACAGAATTAATGGCGTTATTTTTCTAAAAAAAAATTATAATCATTAATTTTTCTATTTATTTATTTCAGTTAACTATTTATTAAATTTAAATTAATTTTTATTTTGAAAGTGGTATAGCCAATTATAAAACTTCAATGTTAACCTATAAGTTTTGAACAACTTTTGAATGAATAATCAATCACATTAATTTTTTTGTACAATATACTATTATTATTATTATTTTTGTTGTTGTTGTTATGATCATCATCATCGTTGTACAGTATGTCTAATTTAGATATGCATGACGTAGTATATTTAACAACATATTTTACTTATATATCTAGTAAAATTTGGACGTGTTCATTATCAGAGAATGACAGAGTAACTAACCACCTGCACTAGACTTCATGTTCTATGAATAATCAATTTAAATTTTAGTTGTATTAAAACTTGATCAAGTTTTAATTTTTTTGTTGCAATTAATAAAAACTATATTAACATTTAGGACTTGAGTGTGAACAATATTTTTCTAAAATATTTAGCAAATTTTGTAACAAAATTAGCAAAACATAAGAAATAGTAAAACAATTACAAGCACAAAGCGGACGGAAATTGTCACCAGATATTAAATAGAATTTCCATGGTATTTTTTACTAATTAGTAATCTTTTATGACTTTCAAATAATTCAAAATTTTAAATAGTTTTTTAAAAAAATGATATTATAAACTCTATTTAAAATAATCTATTATACATCTAAAATTTTAATTTTATTTACTTTCAAAAATGTTTTTTTTTAACGAAAAATTTAAAAATACTAAAATTTATAAAAATAAAAACAAACGAAACAGTATAAATAGTTTTATGTCAAATTAGGTATTATTGATATCTAAATTTAAAAAGGAGCAATTTTTTTTGTAATAAACACAAATAAACTTCATATTATAATATTTTAAGTTAAAATAAATTATCAAAAGTATTAAAAAAATTTAGTGAACACGTTATACATTCTTTGTAATTTTATGAACATTTATTATTTTATGGAATTTTTTCTTATTTTCTGTCTATTTTTAATGCATTTTTGAATTTTAAAAGGTTATGGAATTTTATCATTGGTCCACGTCATCTAACAGATTCGCACACAGTTGGTTGCACAGCTTAATTGTTAGTTGTTGCACAGAAGAGGAATCACATCCTCTGACAATCTTAAAAGGTTGGTGGAGTGCCAACTTCTGATCTGAACCATTAGATCTCATCTCAACGGTTAAGGGAGCCCCGTGCATGTAACCAGATTGATACGCTCGAAAAATTTTAACCGTCGAGATTAAATCGAACGGCTCGGATCAAAAGTTGGCACTCTGCCACAGAGGATGATGAGAAGACGCCACAGAGGATCGGCAACATCGCTGGAATTGGAATTGATCGGATCGCTTGGCTCATGCTCGAACGCGTGGACCGAAAGGACTCGAGTTCGATGCGTATTTCAATTTTGGGTCCCGCAACTCAGTTTAAAAGTACTGTGCACCATGTCTATTGAATCATTCCCGAAGCAAACTCGTCTCCATCGTTTGCTCCTGTTGACGACGACGACATTGACTTCACCCCATTCGACCACCGTTCCCGTGTGCCTCTGTGTTTTTATGTCACTAGCTCGGTTTGGTAGTGAGTTTGGTTTTGTCCGATAAAACAGCTTAATGACAACAATCCTTTTTTTTTAAACCTATTTCTAAACATAATTATACAATTAGGATAAAATCTATATGCTGTTAGTTTAATTTCCATGAACTTTTCGGAATCGTATCCTCTAAGAGGTTGGCACTCTGCCAACCTCTTACCTGATCCGTTAGATTACGATCGAACGAGGCGCACGAAAAAAAAAAAAGAGAAAATCGCTGAATTTTTTCCTGCCCAAATTGCCCGAGTAGGCATATTTTTCCCGTTTCCTATTAAAAAAAAAGTCCCCATTCCAATCAAATTCCTTCGTCTCCTTCGTGCAGAGAGCTCTCTCCCTCTGTCGAAGCATTTAATTAGAGGTGGTACGGAATCTCACTAAAGCACAACAGTTCCAATCTGTTTCTCCATCGCCTCTCCTTGCACTTTACTCCTCTCCGACAAGTACTGACAAGAAAGGAGGGATTTTGCTACTCAATTGAAGCTGCACTATTCAAACAAAATTCCTTTCCCTGAAGCTTAGAAGATTGCGACAGTCTCAACCTGTTTTTGCTCTCCATGACCTCTCCTCAACAATGCTACGTTGCCTCTCATTTATTGCCTACAAAGATGTACGGATGAGAACAAGAATTGTGCAAAAAATTCTCATTCTCATCACATTCTCAATCTGTTTTTTTCCTCCTCTCACCCGACATGTCCATTGATTGGCATTGAATTAATTGGCAAGAAGAAGGGAATCTGGACGCCAAACAGTAAGATACTGTTCTTTGTTCTTTGATAAACCCGATTCCAATATGGTTCGATGGCTCAAAGCTTGAGAAATCGGGTGTTGATGAAAGGAAATAAAACATGATTGATCCAATTTCATAAAGTAGCAACAAAGGAGCATTGATGGAAGTGTATATGATGGTGTCTGAACTATCAATGTGGAGAATTGATGAAAAGGGAACAAGATTGTGAAACATAAGATAAGAACCACTTCTCAAAATCCTAGAACAGTTGCTAACTGATGCTGCTTTTAATCAATTCAATGCTCAACTAACATAATTATGAAAGCCAAGCATGGAGGCACTGGACTAGTGATTGCAAAAGCAAATGTGAAAATTCAGATGGAGACATACATGAGGTTATCTAGTATTTTGAACCTCATAGACTCAAAATAAAGAAATGCAAAGCAGCAAATGTAAAGGTGAATGTATCTAGTAAAGAAAAAAAAAAACATAGACTCAAAATAAACTCAAGGCAACCCAAACTGGCCCCGCCATGGGATTCCTCTCTCCACCACGATGCTAAAGAGCTCCGCTTTAAGAGTTGCGATGGCCTGTATCGCTATCGGATCTATACTCGTCAATAAACGAGCCCGTTAACAAAAAAATAAAAAGGAAATTAAACATTTTGTTTAGACTTATATATGATTTCTACAATTTAACATGGCAGAAAAGAAATGCGGATCGAATTAGACCCACTTTAATAAAAAAAAAGGAAATTAAACGTTTTGTTTAGCACGTTTTTGGAAAACTTGAATCAGCGAAGGGAAAAGAAGGTGAAATTGAGATTTGAGAAGAAATGGAAGTAGCATGCTTCTTCTTTTTTTTTTTTTGGAAAATTTGAATTAAAGAAAGCCTAGGCACATTAATGTCCAAGACCCAAATTTGAACTTAAAACTGTAAAAATGCACATAGCAGGTTCTATTTTCTCAAAATCAAGCATAGGCACGTGCCTATGCTTGCCTTAACATTTCTTCCCTGATATCGCAACATCAGCTCAGACTTGCATCAGTGAGGCTCTGGAGCATCAACTCTGCAGCAGGATTTTCAGTAGCTTTTTTTTCTCAAAGTCATATCAGTTATTATGAAAGAGTCTAATAATTGAAGTATTTCTGTCCTTGCAGATTTTCATGAATAGCGAAGTATTTCTTAAATTGAAGGATTTTTAAATTTTCATCCAATAATTGAAGTACTTCTTAAATAACGAAGTTGAGTTGGACCTGAGAAGCATTTATTAGAACTAAGGTAAACTCTTAATTTGCTGCTAACACTCCAAGGTTCTTGTACCTTTCAATTCAATCCTTGTCGTTATTCTTATTTATTTTGTCTAAACTATGGTTCACCTTTATCTCTATTCTATCATTGAAAATCCACATATCTTTGTCATGAATAATCAAGTCCTTAATCAAACACAATCCCTGGTGCCCACAATTTATCATATTTTTGGTCCTTGTACAACTTTTCAACTCAAATCTTTATAATTATTTTTATTTATATCTTTTATCTAAGTCAAAGCTTGTTGAACGGAAGTCCGTCAATTCATAATTCGGTTTCGCATCCAGGTCAAAAGAAGCATATATCTTGGAATTATTTATTTCATGCACAGCCATACTCTCGACTTCAGTTTTACTTCTTTTTTTTTTCTTTTTTTTTGCTGCAGATGTACATACGACCTAAATCATTGCTCAGTGCATATGCAGATGCAACCTGCAACCTATGAGTTTGTTTACTGATGTGCTATAACTCTATATTAATACAAGGTTTTGGACCTAAGGACACACATGGACTGTATTAGAAAAATGTCACTTATGCAACCTTTATTTTACTTCTTATACACATAATTCCTACTCACTGATGCTGCCATGATGATCATTAACGCTATACAACCTTACTTACTGTTGCTATTGAAACTGACTTTGGTGTTAAAGGTCAGATGCAAGTACAACTGCTTTATAACTCAAAAGTTCATCACTATGAGATTATTACCTTCCCTTTTATACAATAGAACCTACTCACTGTTCATAGGCGCAGAGACCTCTAAATTGACCTTATGAACTTGACTCACGCATTGATTGATAAATATGCAACTTTTATGACTTAAAACCATGCAACAGAACCTCCATTCATCATCCATGGGTGCAGACTCTTGATCAATACAGCCCATGGATGAAAACAGAAGCTCCCTAATGAACCTAACTTGGACACTAATTGATGCACATGCTTTGTCTGCAACCTTTGCAGCTAAAGAGGGACTTACACAAGACCCAGGAGGAAGATTCTTGATCATACACTCCACGAGTAAAGACAAGACCTCTATCAGATGCAATTTGGATGTGTGCTGACATGAACTTGATTACTCATGAGCTGAACCGATTTGATTCATCTTAATGCTTACAATTATCAATTACCACTCCATACTAAAGTATCCAAACTTAAAGCCTACAATTATCAATTAGCACTCCACACTAAAATATCCTTGCTACAAGCAGCCAGTCATAACCAACCAACCAAGATTTCAAACACCACCCAAAAGCATAAAGAAACTGCATATACTCCCATGTCAGTCTTCTCCGGAGTACCAAGAGGGCCGGTCCCACTATCAGTCCTATGAAAAACACAAGAGAAAAAAAAAAAAACTAAATTAGATATCAATTGGACAAAATAGTAAAACGAGATTGCCATAAAAAGGATGGGCAATTAAATAGTATATACCTGTGATTGTGGGGACCCACTTATTTTGGCATGGGCAATGAAAGGATGGCACAAAAGTTGGGAGGCAGTGGGACGATTCGATGGCTTAAATTGTAGGCAAGTCTTAATGAAATCTCTACAATCATTAGGCAACTTCTCTGGTACCATCGGCAATTTACCCTCAAAGACCTCACCCACTGCATCCCACTGAAACACAGCCAAAAGTATTTGTCACAGTACAGTATTAGTATGCAAAATGCTAAACTGAACTATAACACAACATATTCTACTCATAAAACAAAAAATGTACTTATCTGCAATAAGTTAAATTGGGCAGAGTACATATCATATGCTCAGTGAAGAAATGGAGTATACCAAGGGCATATTAGAATAGGGAACTGATGCTGTTGCCATCTCAAGAACTGCACAACCCAAGCTCCAAATATCACTAGCGGGCCTACAGTGCAATCCCTCTGGTATTAGTATCCGTAAGCATCTCCAAACCTCACTGGCAGGCCCACTATGCGCTTCCTTTGGTATTAGTATCTGTAAACAAACATATAATGATAAGAGGATTTTATGCATATATTTTACGCATTAAAATTTTCATTCATTTTAGCCAACTGTTTCAAACTAGAAATGCATACCTCAGGTGCAGCCCATCTTACCCATTCCCCAGGTCCTTTGTCTCTTGGAACTACTTTCTCCCCCTCAATCTATTAACCCAACAAAAATTTGAAAACACAACTAAATAATAAGAACATTAAATAGAAGACAAAGAAGAGAAATTTCCATCGACAAAATATTAGCGAAAAACTATATAAAGAGCAGAAACCTGTTGTGCAAAATGAAAACCAGCAAGTTTTACAACTCCATTGTCATCTAACAGTATATTAGAACAGCTCAGGTCTCTGAAAGTAAATTAAAAAAAAAAATTATATAAGCTCAGTAGGATATAAACAAGTTATGCTCTCAGAAAGATAATCCAAGTGAAGAGAGTATTTTTTTTTTTTTACCGATGAATCACGTTATTCTTGTGAAGATACTTAAGAACCTCGAGTATTTGTCGAGTATAGGCTGGTATGTTGCTTCTATTAAACTTTCTTTCCAAATAAAGCTTTTTGATTGAATTACCACAGATGTACTCATACCAGATGTCCACCGTCTCTTCTGTCTACAATACAAGCAATGACAAAACTGTTACAAACATACAAAAAATCTTAGCCATATTAAGAAGCATCAGATGGGAAGAGCGTTTGCAAATTTCAAATATGCCCTTTAGCCTAACAATTTTTTTGAATGATAACTTGCAACTCAAAACCAACTTTGTCCTGCTTTCTTCTCACCAATTTAGGAAAGTCTGGCCTCTGCTCGTAACATATCTGGAAAAATCTGCTCTTATTAATCAACACTGCCCCTTATCACACATATGGTCATCAAAACATCATTTCACGACACTAAAGATACCTTTCTGTACAAGAATTACAAAAGGTGTGTTACCCAAGTGAAGAATCTTTAGAAGAAAAAGCAAAATAGATACACAATCCTTATCAGATAGGTCTTATGTGGAGCCCATGAAAATTATTTTCTTCCTTCCCTATCCTGATATTTTCTCAATTCTCAATACAAGTTTCAGTCAATATTTCTTTTAATCAAATCTTAAAAGTTACTCATTGTTGCAATAAATCCAGAATAAAAAGATGACATTTAAACTACAATACGCCCAATACCTCACAAAAAGGTTTTAACTAACCCACAGAATCCCCAGTAGTTTCAAGGTGACATTAAGAATTAAATTTTGAATATGTTAGCCTTCTTTTGGTTTATAGTTTCTTTTTTTTTTTTTTTCCAGATTCCACTTTATAGATTATATGCACAACATAACAGCAAAGTGATAGTTTTACAAAAGGAACCAAAAAGCAATTAATCTCTGCCATTTAAAATTTCAATTATTGCAATAAATTGTGATCCATATATTTTATATCCCGTCCGTCCTTTGCTTCCGAAAGAAGCACTGTCTCCCTTGTTTGAGTGGATGTAAATATAAACTGACTTGATTTTTCTTTCAAATTGAATTTGTTTCTCTTATATGTCTCAAAACAAAACTGGTTTCTGTACTTGAATTACTGACATGACTTTTACATAGGGTACTAATGTCATTTATGATTTATAAATGATAGATGAATAGGTCAAAGATAAAGATTACCTTGTAGCATCCCCAATAACCAACTATGTGCTCATGCTGGAGGCGACTTAAGATTGAAATTTCCTGAAAAAGCAAAAAACAAATCAAATTGTAGAAAATAAAATAATATAGAAACAAATTGAAAAGTTATTAAAGTAGAAAATACAGGGTGTACATTTTGAAGTTCGATCTTGCGTTCGTCGTACCATCTTGGATCGACGCAGTATTTCAAAGAAGGAAAGGAAACATGCTTGACCACTACGGTGACTCCATTGCTAGAAGGGGAAGGAACCAAAACATGTGATCATTGTGCATATGAGGAATGAGGACGGAGGTACTAAAACGAAAACTAAATCAAATGTAAACATAAACAAGTAATTAACTAGGATGGATACGATTGAGTTGAGTTCACCTGGAGAGTGCTTCGTAGACGTGGGTCCCACTTGAAGTAGCGATAGTCCTGACCTTAGACCAGCCTCCCTCTATGCTTGGTCGAGGTTTCGCTTCCGCTTCTGCCTCCGCCTCCGCCTCCGATGGCGGCACTCCTTTTTCCCGCATAAAACCTAGCATCAAGCCAGGCTTTACAGCGAGCGAGCCAGTACCAAATCAGATCGGTAATTTGGGATATTAGAAAGACAAGAAGAAAGGCGGTAACCTTTCTTTCGTTGTTTGTTTATAATTCGCATATAGGGCCTTAAACTTTTCCGAAAACCAAATAGCACCATTTCCGCACCCGCACTTCCCTTAACTTTTTAATTTGAATCAATAAACGAAAGAAAGAGTGAGCCGGATGGGACCCACTGAACAGCCTCTCAAAAAAGTTCGTTTTCCCTCAGAATCCTATTACCGAATAGTCATTCATACAGAGCTCTCTTTCTCAAAAACCCATCGCTCTCTCCCTAGTCCGTACTCCGTAATCCGTACTAGAGAAACATATGTACCATGCATTGAATTTTTATCCATGCTAATGCTAGAAAAGTTGTAATTGTAATAAGGGGACAAACGTGTCGACTATCCAGCCGAGATTAGAAGGGCTGTTAGCTCATTGGGCCGATTGTCCGAACAACTCTTTTAAGTACTACAAGTCTACAACTTGGAAATGAACTTTAATGCCTCAAATTTTAAACTTTTTTTAAATTAGGACTGGCGCAAAAATTTTTTTTTTTTTCTTTGGGTTGATGTCATATTTGGTACTTACAACTCTTTAAGTAGTACAACCTGGGAATGAACTTTAGTGCCTCAAATTTTAAACTGCTTTCAATTAGAGCTGGCGCTAATTCTTTTTTTCCCTTTTTTTTGTGTTGAACAAAATTAGGGTGATGCTCTTGCATATATTCGAAGTGGAAAGAAGCCGCCACTGCCTCCAGATTTGTCGACCAATGCAAAAGATTTTATACAGAAATGCTTGGCGGACAGGGAAGTTGATAGACCCACAGCCTTGCAGCTCCTGGAGCATCCTTTCATTTGCTTTCAGCCCCATTGATCTTCAAAATTACCAATGTATAGAGAATAGAGATATAGATTGCTTTCTTAGCTCCATTTATCTTCGATAATATCCATACATAGAGATATAGCTTACAGGATTAGTTTCAAAGCATAGTATTTGAATTTGCATGTTCATTTACATTTTTGTTAATATTGAAAATCTCACGCTATGTTTTTCTGCTTTTGCTTGATATGACAAGCTTGTGATTTCTTTCTATATTTGACTACTCCACCGTTAATTTTTTGTGAAATGAGAGCTGATGGTTTTTTGGACTTCATTAATTCATAGGCTCTCGCTCTTGTGGTGAACTGATATTTGAACACAGAAAATTGCGTCTGCGAAACAATTCTCATACCGTAGTTGTGCGTATTATTCATAAAATACACTTTTTCTTTTACGTATTGGGAAAGGACGTACACTCGCAATTCCTAATTTTATATTTGTGTTCGTGGAAACTTTCATATCTGTCCTCCAAGAAAAGTTATCTTAGTAACTCAACCTTCTCTATAAAATTAAGATGAACAAAAGAAATTATTAGATCTGGACTCTCTGAGACTCTTGACCCGAAAAAATTAAAACTAACGTTACTGTTCATACGAATATCGAAAAAAACGTTTAAAAATTCAAAATTTTAAAACTAACGTTGTTAGATCGGCAATCGGAATGCCGATGTTGGAAATTGCTTAGATCGGTAATTAGAATGCCGATCTAAGCTTAGATCGGCATTCCAATTGCCGATCTAAGACTCCCCCTCCTATATAAGGCGACAGCGACCCCTCCCACCCCTCTCACTTTCTCTCGCGCGAGACCACTCTCCTCTCCACAGGTATGGTTTTTTTTTTCTTTTTTATATTTAATTTATTTATTTAATTTAATTAGTTTAATTAGGTAATTAATAGAAAAAATAGAATTAATATTGAAAAAATAATTAAAAAATTACTAAAAAATCAGAATAAATATAAATAATTATAATATGTAATTTAAAAATTTTTTATATAATTTAATTAGTTTATTTATTTAATTTAATTAGGTAATTAAGATAAAAAAATAGAATAAATATTGAAAAATTGATAGAATAATTTTTTAAATGTAGAAAAATTTTTTAAAAAGAGACAAGCAGCGCTTCTAGTCGAGGTGAGTTTTTTTTAATATTTATACATTTAATTAATTTATTTTATTGAGAAAATAGGAAATGTTGTTGTATGAGAAAATACAAAATGTTGTTGTATGAGATTGAAAATGTTATTGTATGAGATTGGATTGAAAATGTTGTTGTATGAGATTTGGGTTTGTAATTAGGGGGGATTTGGGTGTTTTTTTTTCGGAAACACTCTAGGTATAGGGGAGATGCTGCCGAAATTTTATTAGATTTTTTACATTTTTAATTTTTATTGCAGTGTAATAAAAATGCCACCGAGAAGAAGAGTACCAGAGACATCAGAGGCACCACCTCGTAGATCTACGAGGCTTCGTGGAGATGTGGGCGCTTCTACATCTACCGATGCCGAGGCTTCTACATCAGCCAGTCCTGTTGTTCCCCCCGGTCCTGTTAATGCAGATCGTCTTTTGCATTTAGATGGGTTCAAAGTTCGTGGCACTGGTGTAAGTTATTATTGTTCTTTTATTTTTTTACTTATATATTTCTATGTTGGTATTATTTTTTAAAATAATGAAAAAATAAATATATACAGAATTGGAGGGCAGTAGTACATAAGGCTCAGATGTCACGTACTGCTGAGGTGGACGAGCGTCTGATGAGACTTGGACTGATACATTTCGTTCAGTTGGGTCATATGCAGCTCGATCATTCGCTTTTGCAGGGTCTGGCCATGTTCTGGAGGCCAGAGACCCACACTTTCTTTTTTCCGCACGTTGGCGAGATGACGGTCACTCTAGAGGTTCGTATCAATACCTATTTGTAATTTTATTTTTTTGGAACTATATATATGTATAAAATTTGAACTATTTGCAGGATGTGGCCTTTTTGTACGGTTTACCTACGAGTGGTAGAACCGTTACTGGACGGACCGATTATGACGCCATACAGTTACTTCAGGATTTTGCGTTGCCGGAGGATACAGACACAGAGATAATTCAGAAATGTTTCAGAGAAAAAGAACAGACGTAAGAAGGTTTTTTTAAAAAAAAATTTATGTTAATTTTAAATATATATAATTCTTACAATCAAATTACATTATAATGTAATGCAGGAAATCTTATTCCGTTAGATTCACGAAGCTGCGTAAGGTTTGGGATCAGATTGGGGGACCTGGCACAAATGATGCAGCGAGAATCGATAGATACACACGCGCTTGCGTGCTGGAGATTTTTGGGTGCGAGTTATTTCCTGACGGCACGGGTGACTCGGTTCCATGTTTCTATCTGCAATTATTGCAGGTTAGCCAACAAATAATGAAAAAAAATCACGCTTATGATATTCGTAAATATCTCAAATTTATTCGTAAAAAAAAATTAATATTTGCAGGATCTTCATTCTAGTAACTCGGTGCAGTACAATTGGGGTGGGGCCACTCTTGCCATGCTATACCGAGGCTTGGACACTGCCTTCATTAATAATAATATACATGTTGCTGCTCCTTGGGTGCTCTTGCAATTGTGGTCGTATGCAAGACTGCTACTTAGTCGGCCGAAGATCATTCAGGATTTTGATGGTTGGGGTCTACCCAATATTGACTCGTGTCCGCCTTATGGGAGGTATGTTAATTTCATTTTAATTGAAATTTTAAAAATATGTTTTACTTGATTTTAACAAACAACAAAATGGAAATGCAGGAAGTGGACGACGAGACAGAAATCGAAGAAGGTGACCGGCCCTACTCGCGGTGGGATAGAGTATGCAAGGGATGTCTGCATGAAAATGAAGCCTGAGCACGTCGTGTGGAGGCCTTATGATCACATCAGGGCCCGCATGCCTCGTTGTGCCCAGGTTGAGCAGAGGATGTTCCTTCTACGCATCCCATGCATTCATTATTGGGCTGTGATGTGGCACCACGTAGATCGTGTTATGCATCAGTTTGAGCTCTATCAGACAGTTCCCCCACCGCCACCTCAGGTATATTTAACTCTTCATATACTATTTCATTATTTAATTCTCGCAATTACATTTTGTTGATTAACTGTCATTTGAATAAAACAGGCTTGGTCGAGAATGGAGCAATTGATGGGATATCACCATAATACCTATCGAGGCATTGATTGGCAAGAACTCTTTCGGTCTGAGGTCAACATGTGGACGAACACTAATGAGGCTAGGGTGGTAGAGGAGCGGCCGTGGAGCGAGGATATTTGGACCGACTACCGACGCTGGTTGAGGGTACATGGAGGTGCGCATCTTGTGCAGATTCCTGAAGGGGCAGCGTCTGGTCCGGCTCACGACCTGTCGTACCTTCGCGAGACGCCTGGTCACATGAATTTGGTAAGTTATATTAAGCAAAATTTTGTGCCTAACAAATAATTCAGTAGCTAACAAAAATTGAACAGGTCAAGCATACTTTGCGGGAGGCGTTGCGAGGATGTGCATGGGCTGTCACGAAGGGATTTCGTCGCGCTGGGAAGAAATTGCTGAGGGGGTGCAGCACGTCTTTGGATATTGTTGGCGAGCCTCATCGATTGCCTCGACTCTTAGAGTCGAAGGGTCTTCATTCAGACATCGAGTCTATCCCTGATACGGATGATGAGGATTATGCACCAGAGCCGGGATCTGTTGAGGAGCAGCAGTTTATGCAGGTATAATACATTTTTTAATCACTTTTATTAATATTATTGTTATTTTTATGCTTAATATTCTATAATTATTTTTTATTATTATTATCTGTAACAGCATGATTTCAGTCTGCATGATTGGGATACATTTTTCGATGTTCCACGACCCAGTCAGCCTCTTATTCGGAGCAGACGGTCACATTCCCAGTCTCAGACCACAGAGCCGCACCCTCCACCCCATTTCCAGCCGCAGACCACAGAGCCGCAGCCTCCATCCCATTCCCAGCCCCAGACCACAGAGCCGCAGTTTACTCAGACTCAGTATCCTCCACCTCCACCATATACTCAGTCTCAGTATCCTCCACCTCCACCATATACTCAGGCTCAGTATCCTCCACCTCCACCATATACTCAGACTCAGTACGGAGGAGGGTACAGTCAGCCATTTACGTCTAGCCCCACACCTATCTCTCAGGCGGATGCTTATTACCAGGCATACGGTACTCCACTACAGGACCCATTCACACCTATGTCTCACCATCCAGTCGGCGATTCTGGAGCCTCATCTAGCAGACCGCCTCGTCATCGCACTCCATTGCCTCCCCCCCCCTCCTCCCCCAGGACTTGCTCCAGGCCGAGAGCCTCGAAACTTGCCTGGTGCTCCATGGGATTTATCTCCTTCTCAGGGATGGTACCGTCGTGATGGACGTCAGTAGGATAGTGTGATATTTATTGTGATATTTATATTTTTGTATGAGAGTCTTATGATTTTATTTCGGACTTCTATTGCTATATTTCTATTTTGTGTTATGATATTTCGGACTTCTTGAGTTTTTATTTCTATTTTGCATAAAAAAGTTCAAGAAAATTCATAAAAAATCATATGATCTATTGATTGAGTATTAAATAAAATTCCAGAAAAGTATTTCTCATATTGGAAATTAAGGCTGAATATCGTATTAAATATAATTTCGCCTCTAAATTTATCCTTTAACGATGTAACTTTTTCGCACTTTCAGAAAGACTTTTCAACGAAACATTTAAAAAAACGACAAAAATAATCAATTAATAACTATCAATTAATAATTAATTAGATTAATATAAATTAATAACTATCAATTAATAATTAATAATTAATTGTATAAATTTACATTAATATAATCAATGATAACTATCAATTAATAATTAATTAGTAATTAAAATTAATTATATAAAAAAATTTCAAATTACATATTATAATTATTTATATTTATTCTGATTTGTTAGTAATTTTTTAATTTTTTTTTCAATATTTATTCTATTTTTTCTATTAATTACCTAATTAAACTAATTAAATTAAATAAATTAATTAAATATATAAAAAAAACACACACCTGCAGCTTGAGAGGGGGGAGGAGGGTCGCTGGCGCCTTTTGGCTTAGATCGGCATTCCAATTGCCGATCTAAGCAATTTCCAACATCGGCATTCCGATTGCCGATCTAACAACGTTAGTTTTAAAATTTCGAATTTTTAAACGTTTTTTTCGATATTCGTGTGAACAGTAACGTTAGTTTTAATTTTTTCGGACTCTTGACTCTCCCATTTCCATAAACAAATGTCTAGTCCAGAGACCACTAAAAGGCCCAAATGCTGCAGATTTAACGTAGAGGCCCAGTTCATTGAACGGAAACAATAATCCGATCTGCTTCAACAAACAGAACATTTTCCCACTTCTGTACAGATTTTTGTCAAGAGTTAAATGTTACTTCACTCCAGTACAGATTGGATTCCCCATAAAAAAATTAACAGTTTAGATTGGCTCATTAACACATCTTAGAATAGAATAGACTCTCAAGTCTCACCTTACAGACCAGAACTCAGTGGGTTGACCTCTTACCTCTATAGATAGTCTAATCCTGCTCCTTAGGCCTGCCGACGGAAGATTCGTCCACGTCGTTCCGTGCACGTTCCGTCCAAATGGAACGGATAACGGAACAGATTTTGGTATACGTTTCTGAAACGGAACGGTAAACGGAACGGATTTCGGCAAACGTTTGTGTGAAATATAGTGTAAATTGAGTCGTTCCGCCACGTTCCGTCCAAATGGAACGGATAACGAATCGTTCCAGTACATACCGTTGTTGGAACGGAACGGCAAACGGAATGGCTCATTCCGTTGCCGTTGTAAACGTTAAACAGGCCTACTGCTCCTTCCCCCCTTTTAAGTTTTCTACAATTAATTGAGCTGTGAGCCTGTGACCCAGCGTTTGGCAGCTATATAGTCTGGACTCTGGACTAAAACCTAATTAAGCCATGTTATTCCTTCCAAAGAGGAGTGGAGCAAGGCGGATTAAATTCATGTAGCATTTACTCAAGAAACTAACTTAATAAATAGGAGATACTTCATCTACCGAGGTGATGTGAAGTTGAAAGCAAGTAAAATTGCTACTTTTTTTTTTCCTCTCTTTCATTCTCTCATTTTTTTATGGTTTATTAAAAGCTTTTCTTTTTTTAACCTTTTCACTTGCTAAAAGATTCAGAATAATAAATATAAGAATGAATTTCACTTGACCATGCTCTTACATGATTGGGTGGTAGAGTGACAACACGAGATGCGTCGTTTTTTATAAGTGCATTCAAAGTAACTGTTTGATTTGCACTTCAAAATTTGCAAGTGCATTCAGAATTTCAAATCCGAACTAACCAGAAGTCCAGGACTGGCCAATTACAAAATTACAGATGCAATTAATTCCGTTGGGAAAAAAAATTGGCGCCTAGTCTGGTTGCTGCTTCTGACCCAGAAAATTTGGATCCTTTTTCAGTTGGGTCATGAAGCGCAGACATAAATTGTTACTGATGCGGGGTTGCCAGTTGTTCCTTGCCAGGTCAAAACTTCTCTTCCTTTTCTCCACTTAACCATACATGTGAGAACTTAAAACAGAACTACAATAGACTAATAAAATAATCCGCATGATTAAATTCAACTAAAGTTGATATTTACAGCCTTTGCTTTTTTCTTTTAAAAAAATTATCGTGAAGGAATAATTTGTAATTTACCTCGGAGATATATGCTGTTATTGCTCATTTCTAATGTTGATATTACTTAGGTTGTATTGTACATTTAATATTGGCTGTATTTTTTTTTCTTACGAAAAATTTTAGCTGTATTAATACCAAAAATGTTTCGGTAATCGTGTAACTCTTAATTATTATTATTATTATTATTATTATTATTATTATTATTAATTAATTAATTAATTGATAGTATTATGGAACTTCCAGAAAAACTAAGAAGAAATATTTTATATAATATGACTTTCTTCAACTTAAAAAGAACGCGGATTAATATAATACTAGACATATCTATCTTACAAAATGTTGGTTTGTTTAATTAATAACTACAGATTATAAGGAGAAATAATTTGTATAAATTTTTTCAACTCCAAAAGAACGCGTGACAACCTTCAAAAAAAAAACGCGTGACATATACAATGCTACACATATACATCACACGGGTTTTATTTAATCTAAAAACTAAAAATTTAGCACAAAGCAATAGTAATCTCATTTTAATAATCTCTATCTCTATCTCTACTTCTCTACTTCTCTACTACTTATAAACGCATGGATCTAAGAGTGTTAACACACTAGATCTAGTAGGTAAACATGTTTTTCTGTTGTTCGATCGATTTGATCTGTGGTTAGATATCAATCGCCAAACGAAACAACAATATATTTTTGGTTTCCGTCTAATAAAAAATAAATTGAATAACATATTTATTTATATATTATGCAACATATTTTTATTACTTAATATTATTTTATTTCTTTATTTGCCCCATTATGCTAATATACAACAAATAATTCTTCTAAAGCTAACAAAATACATCCGTCGCTCTCAGTTTTATGATTTACACATCAAAATTTATAAGTGCATTCAGAATTTCAAATATAGACTGTTGCTCGTAGGCTGTGGTGTTATTATTTATGTATTTCCAAAAGGTTTATGACAAAACTTACTTAAGTGCTTTTTAATATTTTATTATTAAATAGTTGGTCTTGACAAAATGAACACTTTCATCTTTCTTTATTTGCTTCTATACTTGTATAAAATACTTTTGCTCAATTTTGAATTAGAACTAGCCTTAAAATTATTCGAATCACCCAGCCCCAAAGTAACGTTTGGCGATCTAATAATAAAACAATTCCTATCCGTACTTCTTATAAAACGATCTATCTCCACATGAAAACTTATTTAAGTTGTGGTTCTACATATGAAATTGAAAAAGCATTTATTGAAACTAGCAAAAATTCTCTGAATATATGGGCAAATAAAGAAACATAATAATATCAGAAAATATAAAATTATCTGGTTGAATCTTCCAGATACATGTGGATATCCAAAAAATAAATTGTTACACCACCTAATTCTTTTCTGTCGAAGGGTCTGACCTTTTATCAGAAATCAACATCTAGAATACACATTAGATTATATCATGTAAATCAATGGTTCATAATTGATATAAAAATTGTTTAGACCCTCTCGTGTGAAATTGTTATGACATTTTTATGGGTGCTTTTATAAGTAGTATAGAAGTATAGATAAGATTTTTTTTTTTTAATGTTGGAAGGAGAGTACAACACATGTGAAATATTTTCTCATAACAAAAATTGATTACTGCCATGTGCAGTTTTGTCATCGCTTACTATTGCTTGAACAAAATGAACACATACAAACAAATAAGTTCACCTTGTCTATTTTATGTGATTACTTTGTTCAAGTGATGGTAAGCAATGGCAAAAGTGTAGATGGCGGTTATCATTTCTCATTATTTTCTTAATTTTGAAAAGAGAGCACATATGTAAAACTTTCTCATCTACAAATTTTCAAATAACTTTGTTTATTAAAAATATATATTTCTATTAAATTATTCTTTTTCATGTTTAGATATTGATTTTTATTTTCGTTGAAACATAAAGGTTTTTTAAAATTTTTTTTGCCCACACATTGGGTATACAGGCGCGTTTTTAAATTTAAATGTGGAAACACACAAAAATCAATTGGTCACCAATTCTATTTAGATAATTTATCAAGAAAAAATAAACAGTACAATTTATTTGGAAATGTAGATTCGCAACAAACTATGTGATGTTAGTTGGAAAATAAAGTGAAGAACTTTGCTTCTTCATTAAAATGAAAAGAAATAAAAATTCTAATGTCTAACATACAGTCGATATCCTAAAGACTTAAGAGTGCTCTTTTTCTTGAAAATTTTAATGAAATATTTTGATAATTATTATTTTTCAATAGCATGCGTACTAATTTAGAATTAATTGTTTTGAAAGTTGTATACTCAATTATTAAACATTTAAACCATTGAATTTTAACAACTGGTGAATGAATGATCAATCAAATTATTTTTTTATATAGTATACAATTATTTTATTTGTATAATTTGTCTTGTTTATAGATGTATACATATGGCCAGTATTCTTTAGAAAGGATTCTACTTTTGTATGTAGCGAAATTTGAACATGTTTTCTATAAAAAAATGGCTCAGTCACTAATTATACACTAGGCTTCATGTTCGATGATCAAATTTAAATTTAAGATGTATTAAAAATTATCCAGTTTAATATTTGATATTTTTAATTAATACAAACAATGTTTAAGTTAAGACCTTTCGTACGGAAAGTAATTTTCTAATAAAATATTAAACAAATGTAACAACATTAGCATAACATAAGAAATAGTAAAACAATTGTAGGCATACAGAGGACGGGAATTGTCAGATTTAAAATCCTTAAATTTAATAGGAAACATAAATTATGCCTTTGATTAAATGGCGAAAAATAATCATCGGAAAAAGGGTGGAAAGTTTCAAATTATAGGATTATACGGTCTTGTTGCGAAATTAACAAATCAGGTTTAGAATTTTAGATACCAAAGGGCTCAGATCTATATAGAAAATCTGATCTCCGGAATATCCAATCAAAACATTGCTTCTTAACATATTGCACCCATTTTCATTGGCTCAGGACAAGAGAGAAAAGGCCAAAAGGGCAAAAGTCTTCGTATTATTCATATTGCACCCATTTTCTAGATAGTCTCTATCTAGTTTGTCTAAAAAAAAAAAAAAAGACTTCTGACGTGAGTAAATACCACCAAACGTATCAGTGTCACATTCAAGAATTGTGAGGAAAAAAAAAAAAAGAAACCTATTTTAGAAATAACATACGGATAAAAAAGGACGGGTCTTCCCACTAATGTCCAATCGGATCAACGACGCCATTCCTGCGAAAAAAGAATATTTTTCTTTAGTCGGTCATGCAATGTTCTTGGGATCATTTAGAACTACGGATTTTGCAATCAAACTGTGCATCTCAACATTGAGTTGGTGTCTTGGTGATACTGTAAAAAAAAAACACAACAACACAAAAAAAAAAAATTGAACAAAAAAGAATTACAGACAAATTGGACAAAAAAATTATGTGGTAGTAAATCAAATTAAACTCCTATTTTTCATACAAAAAATATCAAATGGACGTATGTCAAGCTTCATGAAGAATGACAAATATTGAGCTTGAATAGAGAACTGTGATAAATTATTATAAATTCAATTCAATTTTTACTATATATAAAATGCAGCAGTGAATTTATAACTCAGTCATGTCATCTCAAAATTAAGTATATATGTACTGGCTTTTAAGTTTTTGAAGATTACAGATCTCATATTCCATAATAAATTCTGTCCTTGCGCATGAACAATTCAGCCACCGCGTTGCAACAGAGAATCATGAGGAAAAGACGGAGTACCTGTGTCTGTGTGTACCTGTATCATGTATGCTTTGCTTGAGTGTACCTAATAAAAAGGTATTAGTCTGCATTCAATCAATTTTAAAAAAAAATAAATAAAAATAGTCTGCATTCAGCAGATTGAAGACAAAGCATCTCGTGTGAACAGCCGAGCTACGAGCGAGTTAGTCCTATCTCGAACTCGTCTCGGCAAGATAGCGAGCGAGCTGGCTTGTCTCGACAGTGGGTCACGAGCTATTCCTTTTGACTCGATCTCGTCTCGTCTCGTCTCCTTTACGAGCGGTCACGAGCTGGCTCGTGAACAGAGGGTTTGATCGATCTGAAGCTTGGCGGCGACGACGGAAAGAGGTTGGACTTGGCAGAGGTAACGACGACGGAGGTGGTGGTGGAGGCAACAACGACTGAAGGCTCCCAAAATAAACTTTTGCGTGAAATTTGGATTTGTTGACAGAGGAAGGTTGATTTGGGGGCCGTTGAATGTGTTTCCAAATTCAAGTTTATGTGCTGCCGTTGAATGTGTTTCCAATTTCTCAATGGAAGGTAGAGAGTTGAAGGGGGATAAATTTTCTAATGGAGCGGCGCTGTGAATAGGAGGCAGGGAGAGTGGGAGAGAGAAGAGTGTGAATATCAATGGGATAAAGTATTAGATTGGGTACGAAATGGATGGCTATGATTTATTTTATTTTGATCGTATGGTTTATATAACTCGTTAAGTACCGAGTTGTTAACGAGCGAGCTATGCCCAGCTCTAACTCGTCAATTTTAACTCGCGAGCTAACCAGCTCGTATCGTTAACAGCTCGAGCTATGAACGAACGAGCTAGTAACGAGTTTTTTTCGAGTCGAACACGAGCGAGCTACGAAATACGGACTATGAACTTTTCTTGCATCCCTACTCGTGTATCTCCAGTTACATGCAAGTTCAAGAAAAAGTAACAGTAATTTGATTTGCACTTCAAAATTTATTATGGGACCCAGAATTTCAAGTCCAAACAAACTGGACTGACCAATTGCAAAGTTATTGATGCAATTAATTCCTATGGAAAAAGATTAGTGCCTGGGAAGGTGGCTGCTTCTGCCCCAGATAATTTGGATGATTTACCTCGCTCATATATGCTGTTATTTCCCAAATATTTACTGAAACATTTGATATATTGGTTGAATTGCACATTTAATATTAGCTGTTTAATTCTTATGAAAAATTCTAGCAGTACCAATATCAAAAGTTTTGCTAATCGTCTATCTCTTTATTGTTATTATGATTATTAAGTATAAGGGTACTTCACTTTATCAACATAAAATAACGCGGACAAATACAATATACTAGACATATCTATATATCCCACAACCGCAAAGTTTACTTTATTTAAAAACTAAACATTAACACAGTATAAGTATTCAATTCTTTTTAATACAATAATCCTTCCAAACCAAAATACATCTGTCGCTCTCAATTCTATGATTAATAATTAATTTGCATTATATATACGCCGTTAGCGACGTATGCATCAGTGGTCCCATACACATAACATGTACCGGGGTCAAACAAAGATTATCCTCAAATCTACAGCAGTGTTTTGTACTCATACCCCTCGAGTTTGTATACAAAATTGAATGGTCTCTTTGAAGAATTGAAAGCATCCGGCAAGTATCGAGACCAATTTGTTTTTCTTTTTACGATTCTTAGAACCACAAAATATTACCAGGATTATTTGGAAGAATACTCAAATGGGGGAAATAAGTGAAGAACTAAGAGACGAAATTGTTGGGATGTACCCATTTTCATTTTTGGGTGGAGCCGTGGAGCCCTCAAACTGTTTTTTCAAACTGGTAGTTTCCTTGATTCAGAAATGTTTGCTTGAAAATCATAAAACTAATTTCCTTCTCTGTCAAAACATTCAGAATTTTTCACTATTCGTTTGCAATTATCAAAAAATTATAAAATTTTGTTTGCTAATTGAAACATATATATAGTTTAAATTTATTTACTTAAAGTTAATATCTTTTAATAAATTTGATAGATAAGCTCATGATCCACAATTAGATCTACGCATCATAATGCACCATATATTATAACTATGATTAGTTAAAAACAACAACTCTGCAATACTTCCGAACTCTATATATATTAAAAAAGAAAGAATATATATACAGTCCTATGATAAATTGAAGGTAAAACTGCTTTAAATGATTAAATTACTGATGAACTTACTTCATGTAGATGAACCGTATAATAAACTTGATGCAGTTTTAAAATCTGTTTGATTAATGAACGATTAAGTAATGATATAGTTGAAAGGAATACTTCTGGAATATTTTGATAGATGAGCGATATAATTTTAAGTTAAAAATAAAGCTTGATGAGCAACATTCTATAAATCATAAATGGCCTGTATGCTGTGGGTACGTATTCTGACCTCTTGCCTTCATGCTTGAAAACAAAACTTTCCAAACTTATTAACTCACAATAAAAAAATTTATGCATCTTGTTTGCATGAGATTTGCAGTGTTTTCCAAAACTGGAGGGCTTGCATTCTATCCTTCTAGCGGATTTGCATTTGATGTTTTATTTATTTCCAATAATGCTTTGACGTTTCAAGAGAAGCTACTCTTGTCATAAGTCAAATCAAACGTGCTATATTCTTCTCGTTTTTTTTTTAATTAAAAATGCTACTTCTGTCAGTGGCAAAACTAGAATTTCGTGTCAACAGAATCCATAATTTTTTTTAAAAAACATATATACGATATAACGTCTAATATAGATATAGTATAGTAATAATTTTTAAATAAATAGCTCTAAAATAATGTTACATAAAAAAATTCATGAGAAATCAAATATATATTATAATAACAAAAAAAATCTAAAATAATATATTTAATATACAAAATAATAATTCAAAAATCAAGACAATAAAAAAGCACAACAATTTTCTCTGAATTTTTATTTTTCTCATAATTTTGCATAATAGGTTCATTAGAAATCTCATTGAACACTTATTTTTCTATATTATAGATATAAAAAGATAGGAGGCATACGGAGAAGTTCGGTCACTGTTCAAACCACAATATTTCTGATCTTTTGTGGCGTTTGGAATTTTTTGACAGGAACAATATTTTGAATTTTTAGTGGCATATTTTATATAATATCTGAATTGTATTTTTTATCTTGTGTGGTATCTTTTGTTTATAATGTTTTAAAGTTCACAAAACATTATATACGCGAATCACGCAATGCGCGAGATTCGCGCTAGTATATAGATGCTACAAATAATTATTTATTTAAATATTTCATTTTATTCTAAGTTTTGTCTTAATAAGATTCATTGGAGAGAAAGAAATAAGACGATTAGTCAGGAACAAATACTATCTGGGTCCCTATGCGATTTTTTAGGCGTCGTTATGCAATTCAAATCAAACACGATATGTTCAGCTGGGTCCTTCACATTTTTGTGATGGGTCCCTATTTTTTTTAATTACAAACAAATAGAATATTTAAGTAAATTTTTTTTTGAGGTGGGTCCATGAATACCCACCAAACCATGCATGGCTTCGTCCTTGTTTGTACCTAGGCCTGTCAATGTTTAAACGTTTAAACGGAGTAAAAAATTCTTACGTTTGGACCGGTGAAACGTAAGTGAAAATGTGCTGAATTTCTATTTAAATGTTTTAACATTTCTTAATGAATTTTATATTGTTTAAACAGGTGAAACATTAAATGGAAATAAAAAATACTTACGTTTACTAAGTGAAACGTTAAACGTTACAAAAAATTTTTAAGCCTCTCAAATGGAATATTAAACATAAGAGGCTATTTCCGTTGACAATGCAAAAGTTTGACAGGTCTACTTGTATCTTCTTCCTTCAGTCCGGTAGTCCCTTTCATTTCATTTCATCGAAATACAATAAATTAATTGCAGCGAATGTCTGTCAAAATGTTTTTTATTTTGAAAGCTAAGTAGAGGCTACCTAGAGATTCTGTCAAAATGTTGAATTGGTTAAGCTTTTGCAAAGAACCAAAGCAACAGCAAAATTAATTTCATCTTTGTCTTATGTGGTATCGTGGTGCACTGGTGCGCCGTGCGCACAGCCGCACAGGTACACTTATGTGTGCAGCGAATGCATGTCATAAATTAAGTTTTTAGATACGGCGGCTCGATCGGGCTTAACTTTTATAATGTAAACTGCAGCTAATAATTCGCTACAAGAACAACAGCTGCTTTCGTAAAACAGAGAGCCCGACGTTTGACCATCCAAGAAAAAGGCTAGGTTCAATCCACCAAGCACCTCAATCTTATAAAAGGAGAACAGAGTGTGAAGCAGCACAAGACTAGTCGACTAGAGAAAATGGCGAATGAAGGTATCCACTACGTGGAGGGAGAGCCGCGAGAGCTGGAGATGGAGCGCCAAGAGCTGAATCACCTAGAATCTTCGGTACTCCACTGTGCATTCTTCTTGATATCTTCAGGCATGTCGATTATGGTGTTCGGCATCGGAGTACCGGCAGTTTCTCAGGCACACATATTTGTGGGGTTTCTCCTGTTTATACTTGGAACAATCTTGTGGCTTCTGCAAGCTTTACTCCATCGATCACCGGCAGCGATGATGGTGGCAGCTTGGGTGGCGGGAACCGTTCACAGGTTGTTCCTAGCTCGCAATTGAGGTAATTATAGAGGTCTGAATTGGATGCAATGGGAGTATGGGAAATTACTCAAATTGAAAAATTATGTGCTCTCCTCTCTTCTTCCTCTTTTTTCTCCTTTTTCTCATTCCCTGTATTGTGTTCCCCTGTTTCCCCTGTTTCATCTTTCACTTTTTGCTTATTGCATTAATAGAAAGAGAGAAGTTATTTACAGATTTACTTGGGGGTCGTTTGGATGTGTCCGGAATTTGGGGATTTTCCAATTCCGGGCATAAATTTTAATATAAACAATTCATCTCTCTCACAAAGTTATACACTTTCCAACGAAAATCCTTATTCCTTCCTAGAAATTGGCTATTCCTAACCCATCCAAACGACCCCTTGGTTAGTTTGAATATTATTTTGTAATCTAGCAACGTTTGTAAAGTTTTTCTCGTGCAATATGTAAAAGTTTTATGTTATCTTTGATCCTTTTCAGCAATATATAATAACCTAGCCCTTTTATGTTCTTTTCGTTATTGTATGATATGATTTGATAGTTTAATGCTTTTAATCTGGGTTACAACTTCTGTAGGCGCGTATGCTTTAACTCTGTGTTCCTAGTTAAAATGCGTTATTCTGCATCGAATAGTTGCATTGAGGTCCAAGAACATAGTAACAGCTTAATTTGCACATCAATCAAAATTTATATATATGCATTCAGAATTTCAGATATAGACTAGCTAATTGCAAATATTTTTGGACCCAATTTAATTTTTGAGTGTCTTTTTTTGTGATGCAATTAATTCAATATTCCTGCTCAATAATTAATGTTTTATCATCCGCGACTGTTTTGGAGAAACCATCTCTCACACATCTCACATCACCCAAAACTGTTACACTCTTACTAGGGTTGATATCCACGGTGTAAGAGTCCGATTCGTATTTGTATAAATCGATCTATATTAAATTTGTATGTTATAGTTTAAACATTTAAATATTAAAAAAATTGCGTGTTAATTGTATTATAAGGAACCTTCTTAGTTAATTTGTACTAAATCTGTCAAATTCCGTATTAAAATTCGTTCTCCATAATTAAAATTTTTAAAATCTAACGAACTCTAAATACATTGTCAATTTGTCGAAAATCATACAGTATACGTTCCAAAATAATTTTATTGAAATGTTCGATTTTAATTTGCAAATTTAATCTGAAATCTTCCTGCTTTGACCCAAAAGCATTATCTGGTTGGGTCTGACAAAAATTGTGTTTACTTAATCTATTTTTATAATTGTGATAAACTCTTTTCTGAATTTTAAATTAGAACATTATAATTAATTCAAGTTATCCAACTTCAAATAAACATTTTGAATTTGATCGTAAACAATTGTGGAGAACCATGAGTCCATGTTTAACTCGATCGATAACAATGTGCCTTAAGTTCAAGATTATTTGAATCTGACTGGTTTCCATGGGCGAAATGTTTTCTATACTGTACCAAAAATTTATAATTATATATTTATTGCTTAATATTATAAATAGCACTTGTGTCAAAACTGAGTTAGGTTGAAAGTTTCTGGCTGTCCATCAATAATTTAACATTTTTAATGGTTGTGCTTTAACAACGTTTAAATGTTGGATCAATCAAAATTTAAAATTTGAATCTTAAATTGATTAAAAAATTTCATAGGTTATGTTAGCTTGTTCAAAAATTTATCTCCATTTATCCTTTTAGTTGAACAATTTTTTTTAAAAAAAATGATATTCAATGCAATGTTCTAACATAATTAGCAAAAGATATTAGAACAGCGGACGTGAAATGTCAGACTTGAATCCTCAATTTAAGTTAACAGTCAACTGCTTGGACTATGAGGAATCCGGTATTCCGTTCATACTATGAGATGATCAAATTTACGCGCTAAATTAAGTGGCTTCAACTCGCAGACGCCAAAGGACAAATTTTAATCGTCAAGATGACTGGAAGTGGAATCTACAAAAGTGTAAAGAATTGAATGAACCTAATTTGCAGGGTGGATAAAAAGAAATACTAGATCAGATAGTGATTTCAGATAGTTTCTAGAAAAATGTCTCTTGCTGCAACCTCTCCAGTTACCTACTATTGAACGGTCTTGTTAAACTGTTAAAGAAATTAAATTACTTTGAGGTCCGAAATACCAATTTGTGTTTTTCATTGTTAATACCAGAAGCATCTGTTTTAACAATTATAATACCAACTGTTTGCCGTTCTTGGCTCTGCAGTTTCATTTTTTCTTTTTTCTTTTTTTTTTTTGAATAAATCGCAGTTTCATTTTGACATCCAGCTGACATGGTTTCCCTTATTTGGAAGTGACGAAGCAAAATTGCAATTCTTCAACCCTACAATTAGAAGTCTGTCAAATTGCTGACTTAATTAATTAAGCTTATCTATACAAATAAAAATCACAGAAGTGCATACAAATTTTGTAAATGCAATTAATTGCAGGCAATTTAGGATTTAGATCCCTTGGTTTGGTACAATGAGGTACTCCCAGGCTTTATTCTTCCAAAACGTAGCATTAGCATTAGCACTAGGAGAAAGTACTCTCATGTGTGTAGCGAATCATATATGGCAGTTCTTACCAAGTAAGCTGAATATGATGATTTGTTTCATGAAAAAATTATTAGTTTTCTAAAGCACATCAATCCGAATTTGACTGAGAATGAAGCACATCAATCCATGTTTGACTGAGAATGAAGCACCCTCCGATCTCAATTACATAACAAAAACATACTTTTATTATCCCCAACAAAGCACATCAAACAAATTATTATACAAGAGAAACAGAGAGTGAAGCAGCAAAAGAGTTGGAGAAAATGGCGAATGAAGGTATCCGCTACAGGGAGGGGCATGCGCTAGAGCTGGAGATGGAGCACCAACAGCTGAACCGATTTGAATCCTCCGTGCACGACTGTGCATTCTTCCTCATGTTTTCCGGTGCTTCAATTATGGTGTTCAGCATCGGGATGCCATCGGCTTCTCCGGTGCACACATTTGAGGGGTTTGATCTGTTTATACTTGGAACAGTCTTGTGGCTTTTGCAAGCTTTTCTCCTTGGCCGATCACCAGTGGCAATGACGGTGGCGGCTTTGGTGGTGGGAGCAGTTCGTAGGTTCTTCCTCGCTCGTGAGTGAGGTAATGGAGTTTGGGTCGGATATAATGGCATGCAGGATAGATAGAATTTGGTGATTTCCTATAATCCTATTTCCCCTGCCTGCATTTTTCTCTTTTGAATATTGTAAGTTGTAATCTAACAAGGTTTGTATATTTTTCCTTTTATTTGATTAATATGTTATATGTAAAATTTATGTTTTCTTTTCATGGCAATAAAATACTAAGTTAGAGCAATCCCTTCTCTGTTTTCATGTTCTTGTATGGTAAGCTTTAATGGGTTAATAAGTTTTCTTTTCCCAAATTTACAGCCGCTCTGTTAAACTTTTTATTAATTTGAGCTCTATATGAAAAGACCGCTCCTTTGGTTACCGAAATAGTGGGTCGTAGTTAACTTCATTATTAGTATAATTTTTTGTTGGTAGTAATAACTTAACCATTGATAAAAATTTTAGGAAAACTTTGGAGAAAAAAATTGTATACATTTTTATGGAAAAACCCCTCTTTTGGTTGCCGAAAGAAACGTATGATAACCTTTAAAAAAAAAGAGAAAAAACTACACATATATATATCCGACAAGTTTGTTTTATCTTAAAAGTGTACAAAATAAAAATTAGACAAAGGGCAACCAGTCGACTCTTTTCTCAAATACAACAAACTATTCTTCTTAAGCTAATGAAATACATCTATCGCTCTCAGTGTAAACATGCATTTAGAGGTGTCAAAAGTGTGCCGTTTCGCACGTTTCCGTTCCGTTCCGTCCGAACGGAACAGCTAACGGAAGGATTTTTTTGTTTCGTTTCTGAAAACGGAACGGAAACGGAACTGGTACCGGTACACGTTAGTGTTCCGTTTACCAAAAACTAGGCTAGAATCAATGGAAAGTGGCTGAAATCAGTGGAAAATGGAGAACGGAACAGCTAACGGAACGGAAAACTGTTCCGTTTTATGAAACGGAACGGAAACGAAACTGATATGAGTTACGTTACCAGAAACGGAACAGAAACGGAACTGGTGTGTTCCGTTCCGTTTCAGCACGTTTGACACCTCTACATGCATTGTGCACAAGGTGTAAAATATGATAAGGAAACAAGAAATTGGCTGACACGAGCAGCAAATGCGTCACTTGGCTAAAGACTAATCGACAATGATCCACTTGCCTAAATAACATTTGGTCACCAACCTATTAAATGAAAATTATTTTGTTAAAATGATGTGCGTGTTGTGGCGGCCATGATCTTTCAATTTTATAAAACAAGAGTGTAAATTGTTTACATGAGATTTCCGGTGATGACAAAAGCAGTTGCCTTCTGAGTAATTAACATGGGAACAAAACCGGATTTGTCAAATTTGATGACATAACAGGAATGTTCCTTATATATTGCAGGTTTACATAATTAGTTGTATATATGCAAGAATATAAACTGGTGATACTATCGTTTTTATATTAAAAATGAATTAAAAAAGCTGCAGGATGAAAAAAAAAGGTGTAAACAAAATACTTGGTCAGGCCTCCTTAAATAAGGTCTCTATTTTTTTTTAAAAAAAAAATTGTGTTTTTGCAGAATGCATAGTTAAGAACACAAGGATAACTAGTCCATTTACATGAACGTTTATTTATGATTAAATCACTTTAAGTGTTTTGGCTTAAAAAAATAAGATATATCGACAACTACAATAATTGATTATAAGATCAATTGAAGTGATTTACATGTACAGACAAACTTATTTTCATGTAGATGAACCACATAATAAACTTCATGCAATTCAAAATTTGATTGGTCAATGATTAAGTAATGGTATGTAAAGTAAAATTCTTAGATATTCTGATGCACGAGTAATATATTTTTTAAGATAAAATTAAAATTCGATGAACAGCGTATTATAAGGACAAAGGTATAGTTCTAACTACATATATGCATCCTGCCTAAAAAAGGAAACACAGAAAATTATGCTCATGCAACTGGCCCTTTCTTGGTCAAATGTAGGGGTTCTCTGTTTTACGGAAGCTACAATTGTTTATGCAGCGAATCATTATCTACGGTCCACATGGTAAAGAGTTAACTGGACCTGCCATATCTAACAAGTTTAATTAATGACCTGCATTCGCTGCACATTTTTATATATATTTTTTTGGGGAAAAGGGAAACAAGCGGTTAACCCGCTATTTTAATTAAACACATATAGCAAATCAAATACAAATATACAATGCATCCGCAGCACAAATATGACAGAGATACGATATTTGCACGAAAATAGCTTTTTACAAAATTTGTTTGCAACACCAAGTCAAAATGTTTGGACAGACATTTGGTGATAACCAAAAGGATAAGAGTACTATAATTATATTTATTTATAGCGTTGGAGAGGTACAAGTAAAGTGGAACTGTGGATGAAAGGAACAACCTGAAGTAGACCAGATTTGCATTTAGGCAACTTGACAAGAGTAGCTTCTCTTGAGGCATCAAAAGCAAATCCGATGCTCCAAAAAAAAAGCAAATCCGCTATTTTTTACACATTCGTTAGCGGGACAGATTATGAACCCTCGAGTTTTCGAAACACTGCAATCTTATGAAAGCATCACGGAAAAATCTCTCTATTGAAACTTTTAGCAGGTGATGTCTGCCGCAGGCCCACAGCAGTCACACACTCACACCATTTTAAAATCATTTGATTTAATATTTATCATTTTGGGTAACAACTTTGGTGACCGTAGCATCATTTGCCAAAGAAAAAAAAAAAAAAAAAGACTTTGGTGGCCAGTTCCTAGATTTTTATATGTATGCTTTTTTAGTAAACATTACATTTCTTATTCAAATTATAAATTTTGAAAAATTTATGAGAAAAAAAGAATATTTAATAATTTATTATGCTCTCATATATAAAAATGATGAGGTTCAGTTAATTTTTATTTCTTTTTATAAAGTTTCAACATTTTAATGTGATGATAAATTTATTGTTTAGATTATAGAAAGATTAATTCTTAATTAGTACTCATGCTTGAACTTTGAAAATGTCCCTAAATCATTAACCAATTTGAATTACGCAAAAATTCTGGAAAAACAATCGCCAAGGGACTGTCGGTCTGTCGCTGCTCGATATTTAATAGTTCTTCCATTTTATTCGCCGGCGTTTACAAAATCCCTTGCTTTTATGGAATCTCTCGCTCTCTGTATTAAACACGTCACCTCACCTACGTCACCCCTCAACTTCTTGGTTTGAGGCGTGGAGCCGTGCATCTCTTGTTTCAAACTGACACGAATTCTTCAATCTGAATAATTTAATTTATTGTAAAAATGAGAGTACGTATTGCGATTTTTTAATTCATGACGAACTGAAGGA
The DNA here is from genome assembly GCA_027562975.1 of Rhynchospora breviuscula. Taxonomy (NCBI): domain Eukaryota; kingdom Viridiplantae; phylum Streptophyta; class Magnoliopsida; order Poales; family Cyperaceae; genus Rhynchospora; species Rhynchospora breviuscula. The sequence goes on along the minus strand of CM050398.1, from coordinate 74,268,399 downwards.
TGTGACCTAACATATTACATGATAATATTACACATGGTGTAGCTTTCTCCTTGTCGTAATTGGCAATTTATGTTCTAACATGAGTCCATTTAATTTGCAAAGACGGAACAATTATTGTTTTTGGCACTATTAGTTTCGTAAATTTACCAAAGAATTCATACATGACAGTTTTTTTTTTATAATTATATAAATTTTCTTTGAAAATACTCGTTATCAGTCCTGCAAATTGTAAAATTGAGATAATTCTTTTACTAGGAAAATTAATAGTGATTAAATATGAAATTCGTTGACCATGGCCGAAAAAAATCAGTCAATTATCTTCACTCAACACTAGTCGAAGATGATTACTGGTCGAAAGTCAACGTTTGAATATAGTAAATACTTCTCAAATTATTGTCGAAATGTACCGTAAATCATAATCATCAAGTAATTATAATAGAGCTCACAAACTTTCTAAAATTGCACACAAATTGAAACTAAATTATAGCCTAATAAAAAAATATAAAAAAATGAATCATTCTGAAGAGATAATGCAAAAAAAAAAAAAAAAAAGAACCACTCTTGTGAGCCTCTCCTAGTATATATTTTTTTTCCCATTAAAAAGAGTGTAGATTATAGAGCAAAGTTTCTTATCTTAAAGGAAAGTTGCTCCGTCTTAAATGTCGGGTCTTGTCGTTCAAGAATTGAGCTTCAACCTTCAAGCAAGGCCCATCAGATTATGGCCTACTGGGACTTTTCCTGGTGATCAATCAATTTTATTGAAATAAATATTCTTCTTAACAGATTTGTGCTAAACTAAGATGTATTATCATGGTACGAACTTAGGTAGAAACAAGCGATTATTTACTGTCTCGTATCTTACTCGTTTGCTTACTCGTTTTGGTAGACTAAGGAAGCTGCATGTTAGCTTCTCCAGCAATGCAATTTCCACAATAACCAATATATATATAAAAAAATCCAATTGGGCCTGTACAGACACCTTCTATACCTCCTTCTTCTTCTTCTTCTTCTTCTTACTCCCTTTCAAAAGGCCACAAATATTTCCCATATTTTCTCCTTTGAAATGTTTACTGCTCAACTTTATATTTAAAAGATTATTTTCTCATACCAAGACATGCATGGCTGCTGCAGGTAATATTGCCTTTTGGGACCACAACCAAATTGCTAGGGAGGATATTGATCTCAACCGCCTCCGGCACGAGTTCCATGATTTCGGTTTAGTCCTTATGTTCTCTGGGGCATCGGTTGTTTTCCATGCGATACTACTGCCATCAACTAATGATGAGAATGTTTCCATGGCGTATTTGATTTTAATGTTAGGCATTATGCTGGTTTTGTTTGCTCCTGTTGTTTATAGGTTTCCTCGAACCGCTGCTTTGGTGATTGATGTGCTGAGGCATGCTGTGTTGGTGATGTCTACCTGGTTGTTTCGTATTCACGCGTATGGGTAATGGCTATGTTAACCAACTTGAACTTGATTCCTGCTAGTCTATTGGTTGGGTCTTGATATGACAGGCTGTTTTTTAATTTGGGGTAGCAATTTGGGAAGTTAGGGATTTTTTTGCTTGTATGTGCAAGTACAAGTTGTTGGTGCAAAATTAAATAAAGATAGCATAAAAATAAATAAAATAAATAATTAAAAAAGTTTTATCCGAATCGCGCTAGACGCTGTCCTTAAGCGTATTCCGTCTCAACGTGCAAGAGGAACCGCAACCAAAATAATTCGGGTAAGTGTCACTCCTCCTTAGGACACGACCGGAGAAGTGACCGATGAGAGATCTCCACAATATCCAGCAGAATCAATCGGAATAATATTCAAATGGAGAATAGAAATTTGATCAAGTTTATTTTTTTGTCTCGACTTGCTTCTCTTCTTCATGTCAAATTGGACTTTATAAAGGATGTCAAATAACGTTTCCCACAGCGAATTAATATACGAATTAATCATAAGAAATTGAAAGTCTTGATGTGTGAAATAAATGAACCAAAGTTAGTGGACATTAAAGATTTTAATTCACTAATGAAATTGCATAACGGATGAGTAATGGAAAAAAGAAATTAAAGTAAGGATGATGAATAGTCGGTTCCAAAAGATAAACTGTCCATTAATATTTTATAAACGGATTTATCAAATAGAAATTTTGAGTTTTTAACTGTATTTTTTGAACACAAGTTTCTGTTAATTATAGGGTTTTTTTTATTGTCAATGGATGGCATTAGGGGCAAGGTCAGGTGGCAAGTACCACACCGACAAATTTTGAGCTAGTATGGCATTTGGATATTTTTCTCAAATATCGAAATTTTTACGTTGGCTGCTGATTGTGTTCTAATTAAACGTTTCTCAAGTTCCAGGCATGGTTTCTTGAATTCTTTTAAATGGAATTATGTTATTCCCTTTTCCTGGTGTCTATTATCATCTTCCTTCTTTTAATCTTACTAATTGTGAGCAATTTTACATAAGACTCGCATCCATAGGATAAACTATTGTGGGAATGCATCTGAAACAGGGTTATATAAACTAGGTACTCGCCCAAGCAGAGTAGGTTACTCAGTAACTCACGGTTCCTGAAACAGAATGAAGTTGAATCCCTATTCTTCCCTTTTGATCCTTTATCAAAGATGTTGGAATATTGAAAGATACGAAAAGTTCAGATCATTCCTTGAAATCTATTTTCACGACAATGAATTTACATAATATATAAGTCCAAAAACTGAATTTCAGATATCAGTACGAATTTGCTGTCGCTTTTACAATGATGTTTTTCTCTACCAATAGTCAGATACAGTTCAGGTGAGATAAAAAACTAGATTCATATAATATATTAAGCAGCTCAGGTTAAAACCTGATCAGATATGATAAGTTCAATGATAGCACAATTGTTCGATCACAGTAATTGTCTCTATCAGAAAAAGTGATTTTAAGGGATTAGTAAGTGGGCTACTTTATTTATCTATATATTTACTAAAAACCTGGTTGTAGTGGGGTGTTTTTTCTGTTTATCAAAAGAGGATGTATCGCCGCTAGGCCTGCATAACGTGTGAAATGGTCACGAAACTAGAGTGTTTCGTTAACCGTTTCGTTTCGTTGACTAAACTGATTTTCAATTTCGTTAACTGTTTCGTAAGGACGAAACGATCGAAATTAACAAAATTTTCGTGATTTATATAGGGACGAAACTGTTTTTTCGTTTAGTTAATCGTTTCGTTCAACCAGACGAAATTATTTTATTATTTCGTTAACTGTTTCGGCCGGACGAAACAAAACGAAAAATGGATAAACGGTCTTCCGTTTGCAGGCCTAATCGCCGCACAGAGGCTTTGATGCAATTCTATAGACTATAGGTCTATATAGCAGTCAAAAAAACTAAAGCCTGTCAAGACTATGGCCCAATCCTCTTCACTCTATAGACTTTTTGGTTTTTTCTTTTTTGGAAGCAATCTCTATATATACTTTTTTTCGAGATCTTGACAAGCAGCTGCCAAGTGTGAAGTGAGAATCTCTATTTGAGATCAATAATAGTAACATTTCGTTTTGCTGGGTTGTGAACTTGTGATTATATTTGTTTCAATCGTCTCCAGTTAAACAAAGTCAGAGAGACTCTTTGTAAATAGCAAAAACTCTACCTATATATTTTTTTATCGTGAAAACTTGCAGTATAAATGAAAGAAAAATATAATTTTTTTACTGCAGAAAGTAAAAAAAAAAAAACTATATTATAGACAGATTGTTATTTGTTAGCTTTAAAAATCGTATAATAATTTATATAATTTGAATATATTTTATCTTCCATTAAAAGTAATTATAATTTTTTTTTCAAAATGTTGAAAATGTAATGGCATTTGATGAATGAAAACAATTTAAAATTAACTTTCACGTTTTGTAATCTCATGTGTTTTATACATATCGAAATATATTAATTTTTAATAATTGTCGATTGTTCATTTGTCTCCGATGGTGTTACAATGCCGTTTCTTCGTGTCAATATACCGACACTACTAGCTTACCATAACATTAACTTCAGTTAGGGCTGTCAATATACCGTCGTTTGGCACGTTTCTGTTTCGTTCCGTCCGAAACGGAATGGAAACGAAATGTGATTTTGTCAACGTTACCGAAACGGAACGGAACAAGGAAATGGGCTGATTTCAGTGGAAAATGAAGAAGCGGAACAGAAAACTGTTTCGTTTACTTAAACGGAACGGAAGAAAAATAATTACCTCTGTTTCGTTACCGAAACGAAAAAGAAACGGAACAGCTCATTTTCGTGCCGTTTCCCACGTTTGACAGCTATAACTTCAGTGTTCACAAAAATTTATGACGTGATTCTTGAATGAGAGATTAATGAATGCCGAAGGCCTCGACACGTAAAACAGAGTCTAATTGGATAAAGTATCTAAAAAATAGTAATTGGTATTACGTCTAATAGGAAATTTGGATGCTGGGGGTCTTGGTGCAACATCACCCAGCTGATCAGTTTGTTGCTTCCATGTTTGTAAAATTGGTACAGAACCAGTACTGAATCTAGGACCCACGGGAGGATTTAGTAGCAACAAACGAAAGCGGGAAAGCTAAAAAGTATCTGGCCGGCTACAATTGTCATTTAGATGCATACTACTATCTACAAGATTGTAATAGAGTATCGATGAACTTGTCAAGAAATGTGATTATTTCAACCCTTGCGGCTTTGACTGCCCAAAGTTTTTTTTTTTTTTTTTTTTAATGTGGGACATCATAGAAGGAACTCTCCGCGAAGCTTCTTCTATGTTATTTCGCTTGCAACTTTGCATGATGGAATCACCCAATATTATATGCGTCACATATGCTGACATATGTATTCCATATAGCCGTGTGCCTCATTCATCCCACAACAACCCAATCTCGATCTTTAGTTAGTCTCTAGTATATATATATATAACACTCGTCTCACCTCTCGAAACCCAAGTTATTACCCAACATTCAATTATATTGTTCTTCACTTCTCTTCCTCCAGCCCTCTAGTTTAGTAGTTTTACAGAAATCAGAATTAAAGTGCAGTCCAAGAAACCTATGGCAGACCATCTAGATATACATTTCTTTGCCATCAACAGACTTGTGTGGGAGGGTAATGACCTTAACGTCATCTGCAACAAGCTCCGTGCTTTTGGTTTATCCCTTGTCTTCACCGGAGCATCAATCATTTTGCATGCAATTTCGCAAGGTCATCAATCTACCGGTGAGAATGTTTTCACGGGTTTTGCACATTTCCTTCTGGGAATCATGTTGATTTTCATATCCATCATCGTTAATACATTCGACTGAATCAAGGAGCTTCTTTGATAGTTTGATCGGTAAATTTAACATGGTTGTGAAGCATGCAGTTCTTGTCATGGACATATATTTGGCTGATTTATTATATGTACTTGTTCCCCTATTATATGAGTCACGAGTGTTATTCTTGCATGTACCAATAAAGGCACCTTCCATATGTGGAATTTAGTTGCCTCCTATATATAGTCCTATAAATGTCTATGTTTGTGGTAAGGGGTTCTGTTGTTGTGTATGTTTACTCTTCCAGTTTGGGTTTGTTATAAAGATCGGTTTGGGAGTGTAAGTTCTTTGTTATTTTTCTTTACTTCATGCGTATAAAATTATTTAAAATGTTTGTGATTTGTAATCCAGGATGGCGTTTCTCAAGTTCCAAACGTAATTTCTTCAAAAACAGACTAGAAGATAAAATATTTCTTATCAATCTTTCTATTATCTGGCTTTCCACTGTTTCCTTTGCTAGCGGGAAATTTGAATGCAGCTGTTCACGAAAATTATTGATAGGTCGTCCAACGTCACAGGTAGATATGAAGAGAGTTGTATGATGTATCGTATCAGTGTCACTCATTGAAAAGAAGTAGGAATTAGGAAATAAAATGATAGAAGTACCTGAAAAAAGAATGATGGGCTATAAAATTATGGGCCAGCCCAAATTATGAATTTCTACTGTCAAGCCCACTGAGCTTGATCGATAAATTTTCTTAATAACGGAGATTGCGTTTTTTAATATAAAAAACTTTTATAATGCAATAAATTTTAACAACTTTCGTAATTATATATATTAAATATGAAATGAATAAAAAAAGATTAAAAGTTTCAAACTTAATTACGGTCTAAATTAAATTTTCACTTACAATGAACTTTTAGGAGAAATGACATATATATTGAGATTTAGCATTTAGCAACAACTGTCGTACAGGACTTTTGTTCAAATTCGGATGTGTGTTGTGAATCAAACTATGCATACATCAATAAAATCTGATTATTCTAGTATTATTTTCAAACTCATATTGAGTCATAAATGTCAATTGTGAAATTGAAAACCCTGAAGTTTATATGGCATTGAATCGTAAAAATTATTCAAAGTTCTAAAATATGCATATATCTAATAAATATTAAATTACTCTAAAAAAATATATCAAAATTGAAGCCTAAGACGATATTAGATTTACGATCCGATAATTTTATCCAACCCATCTTTGTATCATTATTCAAATCGCTGCCTTCAAATACAATAACCTAACCCCACAAATGTGGGCCCCACTGTCAGGATTATGCACCGTACACAGAGTCTCTCCCCTCTCTCCGCCGCGCTTCGGCGATGTCGCTAACTTATTTCGTCACCAGCTCCTCAATGCCTCGCATCTTTCCTCTCTCATTCAGAGCCTCTCAGCCTCCTACCAGTTCGTTAGGTCAATAGGTCATCTAGCACTGCTACCATGATTACCGAATCAGGTACGCTATTATTATTTGTTTTCTTATTCCAAATTTCAGTATTCATTCTTTCATTCTTTCATTATTGTTTCAGCCTTAGTTATGGGAAATTAAATTAGATGAATTTGAGTGACCCTATGATTTTCATAGTGATTATTGAAAGAACTACTGTATTTATTAAAAATTCAATCACATATTTGACTGAAAACTGTCTAAATTGGGTTTAGAAATTAGAATGGTATTAATTAATGCCATGCCACGTCCACAATATCTGTTTTCATTATTTTTTTTAAATTTATATTTTGCATTTCGTCATGCTGTGAGTATTCTCTTTACTGTGATATCTCTAGAGTGGCATCTATATCAGAGGATACTTCGACCAAAGACTGCATCTACCATGAAACATAAGGATGCCAGATGAACATAAACGACATGGAAATCGTCCTCTCGATAATGCGTAATGCTGGTTATAGGTCCACTATGCCTGATCCAGAATTGCGGAGGTTATTTTCATGATTTCATCAACACCTGCGCCATTCATGATAATGCTGAACACAAAAGGTTTGGCAGTGGCTCAATTTTCTTGGTTGTTGAAAAGAAAATGGAAAACTAATGTGGAAATCGGGAGGTCATTTTCTGTAAGACCTCCTGAAAATTGTGCTATTGGCTTGCATGGCTGAGAGACTGAAGGAGAAAAATTCTTATTCTGACAAGATTTCGTGTGGTCTGGGGGCCCTATGCGTACAGGGTCTTTCGAAGGCTTCTAGAAGAAGTGGATTATGGTCATAAGGGCATGAACACGCTTCTATCTCTAGAGGAGACCTGAGCTGATATTTCTCACGTAAGAATTTCAAGCAACTCAGTCACAGCTTTTGTTTCTATAATGCAGGTTGTAACAACATGTGTTTGTTTTGTATTGTAGCCTTCATGAGAGGGAGACAAAGGTCAAGACCAGTGGAATCAATAGTAAAAGAAGTACATGGTTTGTACAAAGGGTGTAAAGGAGGTAATGCTTCTAGGTCAAAATGTCACCAGCTACAATGATACATCAGAAATCGAGCGATTGGAACCAGGTAGCAATTGGATTTTAGGTGAGGGGTTCTCAATCATGTGCAAAGTGACAAATAAAGGTGTAAGATTTGCAGATTTATTAGCCTGGTTGTGTGGCGAGTTTCTGAGATGAGGTTCAGGTTTACTTTCCTCTCACCCAAAGGACTTCCCTGTTGAATTGTTGTACTTAATGAGAAAGGGCTACAATTAATGTTTGTAACTTGTAAGTATATACATTTGCTAGCTCAGAGAGGAAGCTCAGTTGTACTAGAGAGTATGAGGCATGGGTATCCCAAGGAAAGCATATTTGGAGTTGGGAGATTATTCCTGATGTAAGGTAGAGCAGCAATTTTATTTGTGGTAAGCTTTTCTTTTGCTATTCTTTCTTATTGGTTTATTTTACTTGTTGGGTTATCTTGTTTAGCACTTCAATTTGGAATGGTTTAGGCAAGGATTTAGTTGTGACCAGTTGTTACTGGTATTTAATCATTTCTTAGTGGAAAGGAAGGTTGCTGGTTTATTTAATTTTACAACTAGGCTACGTAAGCTAGATTAAGCTTTAGTTAACTCTTTGATCATTCAATTTCAAACTGGAATATTAATCAGTTAAATATTGTGTCAGGAAAATCAAAACTTCTTCATGCATGATCAGTTTTCCTGCAATCACTAGTTCAGAATTGAGTTATGTGAGCAAGCACAAAACTGAGCTATTTCAGTCTGTTATTTTTAATGGTAGATATATAACAGCCAATACATCTTTATTTATTATTATTTTCTTAAGTTGTCCCAAGAACGTAGAAGAAAACTTTTCTTATTTTACTTACTCTGATTTAATATACACAATTAATAATTGGACGCCTTGCTATTTAATTATATGGAGTTAACATAATTTGAGTGAGATACAATTGAAATATTTCCTGTATAAGATGCTTATGTTCATATCTGCTTGATGTATTTGTGCTTTGCGTGGTTAGAGTTTATTGAAATGAAAAAAAATTCCAAAACCAAAAAGATGTGATTAATGACTTCCTCGGGTACAGCGGAGGGAGCAGAAGCTTTTAAATTGTACAGATGTTAGACTTTTTAATTAGTAAATTTAAGATAAGCAATCACAACCGGTTACCAAACTTAATCTGATGGTTTATAATCTGTGGCATTTGGTGGTATTGAAAATCGACGGCAGTAAACCTTTCTCAATACAGTCCCGCTTCAGGCTTCACCCAAGACGTTCCAATTTTTTGTCTTTCCGTTAGGGATTCACGCATTAAAAATTTTTAATGGGACATTATCTGGACAGTAACATCTTGGAATTTATGGAAGGCACCGAATAAGCGAATCTTCGAGGTGTTGAAACTATTCTGCAATTATTGATTAGAGACATTTTAGAGTGCATCTCAAGCTGGGCTAAGAATTCATAATTTTCTTTTTCGTTTTTTTTTTTTTCTTGTACAGCACTAGACTTAGGTTCTTTTTAGTTATCCTTTTTGTACTTGCTCTCTTCTTTTGTAACCAATCTTTGTTTGCTAATAAATAAAATCTGTCCGCATGTGATTGCCACCTGACCCTAAAAAAAAAAATGTAGAATAATAATTTTTTTCTGCTGATTGCGACAACTTTTCTCCCCAAAATTACGATTAGAAAAAAAAAAAAAATCCCTAACTGCGACACCTGATTTTCCCTCAAAACTTCGAAAATTAGGGAAAAAAAAGAAACTTAGATAATACGAAAGAATGCAGATGATGCACTTTATCCGATTCGCTTTTGTTCCTGTATCGGATGGGCGGTCATGATCAATTGATCATGTTGGATAGGTAGCTGTTGTGTGTACTGTGTTTATGATGGAACTTTCTTTACTCCAATGAAGTAAAGAACCTCATGCTCATAGAATATGGGTCGGATAAAGTCATGGTACCTTGCTTATGTTATTTTTTTTCTGTAGTGATGAACAATTACAATGACCCAGTATAAGAGGAATTGCATTGATATATAGTCTAAAACATATATTGTTGGGACCTGCATGCACCAGTTTTTTAGTTTTAACAAATGTTAGATGGAAAATAGGTGCATCATCTGCATTCACTGTTTTTTCCGAATATTTAGAAGCATTTTGTACTTCGCCACTTCGGTAATATATTCAATCGATCTAGAATTAACAAAATGTGAGCCGAATAATACTAACAGAAATGAACTATTAAAAATGAAAAACTAAACCAAGAATTAATCGAAGCTTCTGCTTGTCCATGTTGTTTTTCTATGGTATACATCTTATTTAAATTTTAATAATTGACAATGCAAAGTGAAATATAAAAAATAGAACTTCTAAAAAAAACGGTATATCTATATCTACGCATATGATACCTTCTATTATATTTTTATTGGAGTTATAATCTGAAAAAGCTGTGTATGTGAACACTGTAATCCAGTGACATATTCTATTATTAACATTTTAAAGCAATATATATTCTATATTATATTTTTGGATAAGATAGAGACTGAACTTGACTAGAAAAAGAGAGAAATATTGTTTCATGCATTGAGTGCTCCGATGAAAGCGGCCTCTGAATCTGGAACTAGCCATTTTCTATTTTATTTTTTTTTTATTTGTCCGTAGGCACTGGAGATAGCAGTCTGGTTTTTTGAGGAGTCGGATCCTCTGGTTGTTTTTTATAAACGATAAAAAACGATTAGGTGGTCGTTTTTAGATCCGGACCGTCTGATTTAATCTCAACGGTTAATTTTTTTCGGGCCTATCAATTCTGGTATCATGCACGGGGCATCCTTAACCGTTGAGATTAAATCAGACGGCCGTGATCTAAAACGACCAGAGGATCCTGCCGACCAGAGGATCTCATTCCGTTTTTTGAAGGTAGGGTCCCGTTAACATTTCAACAAAAGAAAAATATTAAATCTCAAATAAGGTCATAAGAAAGTGTACTTTGAAAGCAAGCTCTTTACTTTTTCTAATTTTCTCCCTTCAATTTCTTGATCTGTGTGAAGTCAACTGTGAACATGCTTGCTCAGTTGCTCTTGTTAGATTATTTGGTGTTGGAACGGCCCGTCCCAATTCTGGGGCGGCCCGGTCCAATGCTCTGGGGCGGTCCGGTCCAAGTCTGGGACGGCCCGTTCCAGACTCTGCGCCATATTAGGAAATAATCTATTTTTTGGTGGGCTGATTCTACTTGGTTTCCAAGTCATTAAGTTATATGGTAATAGGCTAAACGTGGCTGTGAAGAAAAGCAAGGTTTTGTGCAGGGGTGTGTTGCCTTTTATAGGTGGTTATATTTAGAAACAATGGCTATTTTCTGATGGGTAAAATATGTATTGTTTGGAGGCCAAGAAGCCTTTGGCTCTCTGTATATAAAGGGGTTGGTCCCCAAGGGACAAGATAATCACGTTGCTGGCTGTATACATGTGTTGATAACAGCCATCTTCAGCCTCTCTCTCTATTCTTCCATCACATAGTTAGAGAAGGTGCCCTAGTTCAGGCATAAGGGTACCAAGGCGTGTCTTGTTCTCTTGGAAGACTTCTCTCCCGACTTTGGCACGTGGAACAGAAGGTGTAAGGTGCATACACATCACAAGATATCAAGAACTCGAGGAGATCCAAGATTCAGGCCATAGCGATGGAATTAGGTAAGCTTCCGCTCAAAGATTTAGTTTCTGGTGTTTTGGAACGGTCCGGTCTATGACCAGAACGGTCCGTTCCAACTGCTGGTTCAGCGAGTTATGTTTAAGTTTCTGGGTTGCTTATTTGACATGTTAGAACTGTTAATCCTTTGGCCTTTAAAGCAAATCCAACAAGTGGTATCAGAGCCACTCGTCGTGAGCCAGTAGCATGACACATAAGTTTGGATCTATTTGAATTGATTTGGTGAGATTGTTGATTTGAACTGAACTGTTTAAGTTTCTGGCACATATGTTTTGGAACGGCCTGTCCTAGGTCTGGAACGGCCCGTCCCAGGACTGGGACTGCCCTTCCTTGGACTGGGACGGCCCGTCCCAGGACTGGGACTGTCCTTTCCTGGACTGGGACGGCCCGTCCCAGGACTGGGACTGCCCGTTCCAGACCTTTTCTGGAATTTTTCCTGGACTGTTTTCTGAACTGTTTCTGACTTATTTAGCTTTTAGACGGTTCGTTTCATGGCTCGAACGGACCGCTCCATTGTTTATTAAGTTATTGTGCCAGACTTATTGTTTGTGAAATTGCAATTGCTTGAAAAGATTTTGAAAATTAAGTTAAAGTTTTGAAAATTCAAAATCGGTTAAAATCTGACCTAATTGGATGAATTAGATTTAGAGTAGATCTATTGTCAGGTTAGGAGAGAAATTTTTAGGGTTTCTCGACCTAGATTAGGACGACAAATTCTACTCTTCTCTGCGGTTTTCAGGCGGTCCGTTCCACTCCGGGACGGCCCGTTCCACTTCAGTTTTGGTTGCAAACTGTTAGGTATTGACCAGAGTATAGGACGGTCCGTTCTACAACCAGAACGGTCCGTTCCAGAACCAGATTGTTAGGTTTTAAGCCAAAATTCAAGTTGTTTGTACTGGTAAGGTACAAATGACACTTTATGCATCCCTCCTCTTCTCTTCTTTGCCGTGGTTTTCATTAGTAAGAGCTGTAAGCGTTGGGTTACACCATGTTGTCACGAGGACAAGTTCTGTCGCAGAAAATAAGGTCGGCGCCTAAAGTGTCCATATGACCCTGGCCTTTTCTGGGAATCTTGCCTGGATGTGGTGTAATTTCAATGGCTGCTGGCTGAACGGGAGACCACCGCTTTCTTTTCTTACCTCAATATGACTCGTACTGGCTTGTATGGTCATATCTCTCTTTGGTTCTCTTCTGGTCTATTTAGGGCGGACCGTTCTCTCACCAAAACGGTCCGTTCCATGTTTGTTGGTTCGTATGTATTTCATACGATTCAATGTGTATACCTTAGGGTTTGCAACTGGGTCCTAAGTCTATATCATCCTAGGTCAGTATTTAGTTAGGCTTTTCATATTAGGATTAATGTGCATAATGAAAAGTCTAGAATTAGGTATATTTTAAGTCTAATATAAAGGTAATTTGAGTTGTATTTTGAGAATTGAACCAATATTAATATCATCCCGCCAAAGTGGGCTCTCATATTAATGGTTGTTTCAAAGACTCAGGTACAAAGTGTATTAAGGTACATGTAACTTCTAAATTATGGATCGGCCCAAAGGAAGGACATAATTTAAAAGACTACATGTACAATGTTTTGGTAGAATCAAATGGGTAATGATTATAAGGTTTTGCATATAATTAATTAATCGGCCCAAAGGAAGGTTAATTAATTAATATGTTATGAATCGTTACATTTGATACTACATCTAGTTGATTGAAGTTTGCTTGGAGACTCCAAAGAGCACTTGCAAATGAATAAAGACTAGTTGATGGGATTTAGACCTTTATATTTTATGATTTAACTTATACATTATGGTTATTAATATTAGTGTATTTTGTCTTTGGTTTATTTTAGCAAATATTCCAGCTAGCATTAACAGCATACCCATGCTGACTGGTTCCAACTTTAAGGAATGGAAAGAGAACTTGATGATAGTTCTCGGTTGTCTAGATCTTGACCTTGCATTTAGGGAGGATAAACCACATGAGATTACTGCTAAGAGTAATCAACAACACATTCAAAGTGTGGCTCAGTGGAATCGCTCCAATCGCATGGGCATTATGATCATAAAGAAGACAATCCCAGAGGCATTCAGGGGTACCATTTCTGATTCCGATGAGGCTAAGGCATGCTTGGAAGAAATTGAGAAGAGATTTGCCAAGAATGAGAAATCGGAGATTTGTACATTCATGGCAAGACTCACCTCTATAAAGTATAATGGAAAAGGCAACATTCGTGAGTACGTTTTGGAAGTATCTAATCTTGCTTCAAAGTTACAAGCCCTTAAGTTAGACATATCTGAAGAAATTCAGGTGTGTCTAGTGCTTAACTCTCTCTCTAGTCAGTATAACCATTTCAAGGTTACTTATAACTGCACTAAGGACAAGTGGACTCTGAATGAACTGATTTCACATCTAGTTCAAGAAGAGGAAAGGTTGAAGCTTGATAAGACACATAATGCTAACGTTGCCTCTACTTCCAAGAATAATGGGAAGAAGAAACAAAACAAGAAAAAGGCTGCTAATTCAGAGCCAAAGAAGGAACCCAATAAGGGAAAGACTGGCAAGAAGTCAAAGAATCCAAATGGGTGTTTCTTCTGTGGCGAAGAGGGACACAAGAAGACTGATTGTGCAGGCTACATAGCTTGGCGCAAGAAGAAAGGTATGTCTCTCTCTTTGGTTTGTTCAGAAGTTAATTTAACTTCAGTACAAAAGGATACTTGGTGGATTGATTCGGGTGCTACAACTCACATAAGTATCTCTATGCAGGGTTGCCTGAGCTGCCGCAAGCCAAATGATGGTGAAAGATACATCTATGTGGGCGATGGCAAGAAGGCACAAGTTGAAGCTATTGGGCATTTTAGATTGTTACTTAGGACTGGATTGTATTTGGATTTATATGAGACTTTTGTTGTACCGTCTTTTAGACGAAATTTAGTTTCTATTTCTGTACTGGACAAATTCGGTTACTATTGTTCTTTTGGAAATGGAAAATTCAGTTTATCTCATAATTCTAAATGCGTTGGATCTGGTTTTCTTTCAGTTTATGACAATCTATATTCTTTGGAAACTATTGCTTCATATAATGAATCTTTGCATACAAGTACTAGAAGTGTTAAGCGTAAATTAACTCATGAGAATTCAGGTGCACTTTGGCATAAGCGTTTAGGTCACATTTCTCCAAAGAGAATTGAAAGACTTGTGCAAAGTGAAATACTCGATCCTTTAGACATGACTGATTTAGGCCCATGTAAAAGTTGTGTTAAAGGAAAACAAACCAATAAAAGGAGATATGATGCCAATAGAACGAGTGATGTCTTAGAACTGATTCATACGGATATTTGTGGACCATTTCCTACACCTACAAGGAATGGTCAAACTTACTTTATCAGTTTCATAGACGATTATTCAAGATTTGGTTATCTATATCTATTAAGTGAAAAAACGCAAGCTTTGGACGTGTTCAAATCATTTAAGGTTGAAGTTGAGTTACAACTCAACAAAAGGATTAAACAAGTCAAATCTGACCGTGGTGGTGAATACTATGGTAGATATGACGGTTCAGGTGAACAACGTCCAGGGCCTTTTGCTAAGTTCCTAGAGGAAAATGGCATTGTCCCTCAATATACCATGCCAGGATCGCCTAGCATGAATGGAGTAGCTGAAAGGCGAAACAGGACATTGAAGGACATGGTTAGGAGTATGCTCAGTCATACTAATTTGCCAAGATCTCTTTGGGGCGAAGCGCTTAAAACGGCAGCCTATTTACTTAATCGTGTACCAACTAAGGCAAATAACAACAAAACTCCCTATGAAATGTGGACTGGTAGGAAACCAAGTCTACAACATTGTCGTATTTGGGGATGTCCAGCTGAAGCTCGGCCTTACAAGCCAAATGAGAAGAAGTTGGACGAAAGGACAGTTAGTTGTTATTTCATTGGATATGCCGAACGTTCTAGGGGTTACAAGTTTTACGATCCCACTAATAGGAATATATTTGAGACGATTATAGCTAAGTTCTTTGAGGATGTTTTGGTTGTGGGGGGAGATATGACACATCAGGATATTATCTTCGAGGAGGAAACAAGCACTGATCTTCAAACGGACCGTGACATGGCTGAAACGGACCGTTCCAGGATTGGAACGGACCGGTCTGAAGCTGAAACGGAACGGTTGATCATAGATACAGTGCCCAGAATTGAAACGGACCGTTCCAATGCTGGAACGGACCGTTCCAATACTGGAACAGATCCTGTTCCAGATCCTATGGACTTGGATCTTGGAAATAATCAAGTTGAAGATAATAATGTCATTGAACAACTGCAGACACCTCAAGAACTTGTGCCTAGGAGATCCACTAGAGAGAAAAGACCAGCAATACCTAATGATTATGTGGTCTATCTCCAAGAACATGAGTTTGACATTGGGATGATGAAAGATCCTCATGATCTTCGTCAAGCTTTGGACAGTCCAAACTCACAAAAGTGGATCGATGCCATGAATGAAGAAATGAAGTCCATGTATGACAATGATGTATGGGACTTAGTACCATTACCAGAAGGAAAGAAACCTATTGGTTGCAAATGGATTTTTAAGACCAAAAAGGATTCTAAGGGTAATGTGGAAAGGTATAAGGCTCGTCTTGTCGCTAAGGGCTTTACTCAAAAAGAAGGTATTGATTACAAAGAGACTTTCTCTCCAGTTTCATCGAAAGACTCTTTTAGGGTAATCATGGCACTTGTGGCACATTTAGATCTTGAGCTTCATCAAATGGATGTTAAGACTGCGTTTCTCAATGGAGACATTGATGAAACCATCTATATGGTGCAACCACCCCACTTTGTATCGGACGATCCAAAGAAAATGGTTTGCAAACTTAAGAAATTCATTTATGGGCTCAAACAAGCGTCTCGACAATGGTATTACAAATTCCATCGAGTGATTCTCTCATTTGGTTTCGAGAGTAACCCGGCGGATGATTGTATATATCACAAGTTCAGTGGGAGTAAATATTCTTTCTTGGTTTTGTATGTGGATGATATACTGCTTGCCACAAACGATAAGGATATGTTGCATGAAACTAAGAAATTTCTATCTAGACATTTTGAAATGAAAGATCTTGGTGATGCATCATACGTGTTAGGTCTTAAAATACTTAGAGATCGTTCTCAAGGTATTTTGGGTCTATCACAAAAGGCCTATATCGATCAAGTACTCAAGCGGTATGATTTGGAAAACTGCAAACCAACAGAGACCCCTGTTGCTAAAGGGGACAAGTTCAGTCTTGAACAATGTCCCAAAACACAGTTGGAAAAGAAGCAAGTAAAGGACAATAAGTATGCCTCCATAGTTGGAAGCATAATGTATGCCCAAGTGTGTACACGTCCAGACATTGCTTTTATTACAGGCATGCTAGGCAGGTATTTGCATAATCCAGGAATTCAGCATATCAAGGCAGCCAAACGAGTTTTGAGATATCTTCAGAAAACTAAAGACTATGCACTAACATATCGGAGATCAGATAGGCTGGAGGTCATAGGATATTCTGATTCTGATTTTGCGGGGTGTCAAGATAGCTTAAAATCAACCACAGGGTTCATCTTCATGATGGCAGGTGGAGCTGTTTCATGGAAAAGTGCCAAACAATCCCTAGTGGCATCTTCTACCATGGCAGCAGAATGCGTGGCTTGCTATGAGGCATCATTATTTGGAACATGGTTGCGAAATTTTGTCACTAGGCTGCGTGTAGTGGACTCTATCCAGACTCCACTAAGAATTTTCTGTGACAATAACTCGGCAGTCATGTATGCTAACAACAACAGAAGCTCAGCCAACTCGAAGCACATCGACATCAAGTTTCTGTCTGTTAAGCAAAAGGTTGAGAATGACGAATTATCAATCAAGCACATTGGAACAAACTCAATGATAGCGGATCCACTCACTAAAGCATTAATACCCAAGCAGTTTCTGAAACATGTAACTAGTATGGGTGTAATTTCAGTTGAGGATTCTAGGCTTTAGTGGGAGTTTTGTTCAGTGGGAGTGCTAGATTAGATGATGGATTTAGTTTATTCAGTTATTCAGTGTATTATGTAATGAATATTTCTGCAGAAATGAATAAAGTTTCAGTTTTCAGATTCAGTTTCAGTTTTCATTCTCAATTTATTTAAGTTGACCTCACTTCAGTTTTGGGTGACCAATAAAGTTGGAAATAGACACGTGACAGTCACACTTACGTGTATTTTCCATACCACTTATACACATCTTAATTCAATGTCGTTCTTTATAATGATATTGTGATCATTGTGAGTTTAGTTGCGACGGCTTTATAGGATTAGAGGCCTGTAAATGCTATAATGTAACGAATGCTTCCTTGGTCTTCTATTATTGTAAATGATGGACGGAATTAAAGACACAAAATCTATTACCATAAAAATATGAGCTCATTAAGTTAAGGACTTTGGATAACACTAAGCATAATAGCCCAAGTGGGAGATTGTTAGATTATTTGGTGTTGGAACGGCCCGTCCCAATTCTGGGGCGGCCCGGTCCAATGCTCTGGGGCGGTCCGGTCCAAGTCTGGGACGGCCCGTTCCAGACTCTGCGCCATATTAGGAAATAATCTATTTTTTGGTGGGCTGATTCTGCTTGGTTTCCAAGTCATTAAGTTATATGGTAATAGGCTAAACGTGGCTGTGAAGAAAAGCAAAGTTTTGTGCAGGGGTGTGTTGCCTTTTATAGGTGGTTATATTTAGAAACAATGGCTATTTTCTGATGGGTAAAATATGTATTGTTTGGAGGCCAAGAAGCCTTTGGCTCTCTGTATATAAAGGGGTTGGTCCCCAAGGGACAAGATAATCACGTTGCTGGCTGTATACATGTGTTGATAACAGCCATCTTCAGCCTCTCTCTCTATTCTTCCATCACATAGTTAGAGAAGGTGCCCTAGTTCAGGCATAAGGGTACCAAGGCGTGTCTTGTTCTCTTGGAAGACTTCTCTCCCGACTTTGGCACGTGGAACAGAAGGTGTAAGGTGCATACACATCACAAGATATCAAGAACTCGAGGAGATCCAAGATTCAGGCCATAGCGATGGAATTAGGTAAGCTTCCGCTCAAAGATTTAGTTTCTGGTGTTTTGGAACGGTCCGATCTATGACCAGAACGGTCCGTTCCAACTGCTGGTTCAGCGAGTTATGTTTAAGTTTCTGGGTTGCTTATTTGACATGTTAGAACTGTTAATCTTTGGCCTTTAAAGCAAATCCAACAGCTCTCCCTCTCTCGTTCTCTCACACCGTCTGTGTCTTTGGCTACCTCTGTTTTTCATATCTCATATTCTCAATCTCGCCCAAGCAACCTCTCTCCTGGTAAATGATTTCTTTTATGAATTAATCTTTTTGCCTCTTGCCCTCTCCAACCGACAATCTATTATAAGTTTTTAGTGTTTTTTTTTTCTGATTCTATACACAGCTACCCTCCTGCTAAATAATTTTTTAAAAAGCCCTCGAACAAAAAAAGGAGACAAAAAAGGAAAAAAGAATCAGAAAGAGAAAAAAGAAAACCAGATCAGAGATATAGGAGATAGAGGAAGAAAATCAAAATCAAGATGGCACTCAAGACCGTTGCTGAATGGACGGGGTCTGCCATCGTTAGCAGCCTAATTGGCACGGCCTTTTCATACTTGGGTGAGCACATGTTGCCAGCCGACATCGAAGTCGAGCTGAACAGATTGAATGCAATTCTTCCCAAGATCACAGCTGTCTTGAGTGTCGCTGAGGCACTCAAGTTCCAGAGCCCAAATTCAGGGGCAAAGGAATGGCTCGAGCAATTCAGGCTTGCTTTCCAAGTAGCTGAAGACTTGCTTGATGAACTAAAATACAGGGAGCTGGAGCAAATGGTGAAAAATCGTGATCAGGTAGGCGGATCTTTCTCTTCAATAGCTAGTTTGCTCAAGAGAAAACGCACTGGTTCTAACATTAATAAAGAAACAGTGGGGAGGTTGCGTGAGGCTGTTAAAATGTTAGATCAGGCGTCCAATGGAGTTGCCCATTTCTACCAATTTGTTGCTGGTCTTGATTTTTGTGCGACCAGTAAGGTTTCGAGTCGAGAAACTACTTCCATTTTAAGCGAAAGAAATGTGGTAGGCCGTGAAACTGAGAAGGCAGTGATAATTGAATGGTTGAAGAGACCAACACCTCATGCTCACATCTCTGCTTTTTGTATTGTTGGGGCGGGTGGATTAGGGAAGACTACCCTAGCACAGTTAATCTATGAAGATATGAGTAGAGAAAACTATTTTGAAAAGACAATTTGGGCTTGTGTCTCAACAATTTTCAGTGTTGAAGATATAACAAGGAAAATTCTTGAAGAACTAGGTGAAAGCACCTATGGTGGTGAATCATTAAATAGCCTTCAAAAGAAATTAAAGGAAAAGGTACGTTTAAAGAAATTTCTTTTCATTCTAGATGATGTTTGGAACGAAGATAAGATGTGTGATTGGGAGAAATTAATTGCCCCTATGAAATTTGTACAACAAGGGAGCAAAATATTACTTACAACTAGAATGAAATCAGTGGCAGAGATGCTTGCTCGTGTTCTGAAAGTAGAACGAGAATATTTAGATTTAAGAGGTTTGGATGAACAACAGTTGCTGTTTTTGTTGAATCAGTATGCTTTTCAGGGTTACAAACCTGATCACAATCATGAGAAGTTGCAAAATATTGGAAATGAAATTGTAAGGAAGCTCTGGGGTAGCCCATTAGCAGCAAAGGTGATTGGAAGCTTGTTGAATTCAAACATAAATTGTCATTACTGGGAACAAATTTTGAAATGCAAATCTCTAATCAACTTAGAGCATGCGAAGGAAGTGACAGATGTGTTGAAATTAAGTTATTACCATTTATCAGCAGCTTTGCAAAAGTGTTTTAAATTTTGTAGCATATTTCATCGAGAAAAGGTATTTGAGAAGAATACATTGATCCAAATGTGGATGGCCTCTGGATTCATACAGCAACAATCATGCAGTGAGGAGAGACCAGAGGATATTGGTGAAGGGTACTTCAATCATCTTTTAAAGAAGTCTTTCTTTCAACGGCATAGTACTGTGTATAAAGTAGGAAACTACTTTGGTATGCATGATATGATGTATGAATTGGCCCAGAATGTTTCCAAAGAAGAATGCTTTAGAGTTGAACCAAATAACAAATCAGTTAACATACCTAGCACTATACAACATGTATGCGTGCCTGATTTTGAAATTGAAAGGGTCTTCCACCTTAGGAACTTACGAACCCTGGTAATAACCATGCTGCCTTGGTATGACATGCCTATTTATAAGGATCGAGTTGTTCTCCCAGATGGTTTACTTAAGGAAACTTTACGTGTATTGGTCATAGATGTAAATTATAGTTATGAACTGCCAAAGGAGATTGATCATTTGATACACCTTCGACTTCTAAATATCAATGTAGGACCCGAATCTTTGATTTCGAATTCAATTTATAAGCTATATCATCTGCAAGTATTAGAGTTGTTCAGAGGAATATATATTAATTCAGATTATTCGGGAGTTGAAACAACTGGAATGACCAATCTTGTTAGCTTACGCTATATGAATATTCCCCATGCAATTATGCAAAACATCCATGGAGTACACAAGCTGACTTCTCTTCAAGAGTTGGTGTTTTTTGTTGGACAGAAAAGTGGTCATCATATAGATGAATTAAAGATGCTAAACAATCTCCGCGGCCTTTGTATTAAGCAAATTGAGAATGTTGGAAATCCTGCTCAAGCAAAGAATGCCAACCTATCCGAAAAAGAAAATCTTTTTTCACTTTCCCTAAATTGGACTAAAGGGAGCAATTCAGATAACTCAGAGGAAATCATTGATCAACTCGAACCCCATTCAGATCTTAAGGAGTTGGAGATTGAGTATTACAAAGGCCACAGATCTCCCATTTGGATGAGAGAACTGCCTCCTCTATACCTATCATCGCTCACACTATGTAATTGCCCCTTGTGGGAAGACCTACCTTTTCTTGCTCAAATGCCACATTTGAATAAACTCTCTCTTTTAGGAATCAGCAAAGTAAAAGAAGTGGACTACTCTTTTGACATGACAAGAAATGCATGTCCTTTTCCATCTTTGGAACAGCTAGTTTGTGACAAAATGCTGAAATGGAAATCCTGGGCAGGACTGCTGAGTTTTCCTGGCTTTCCAAACCTAAGAGTCCTTAAAATTACAAACTGTCCAATTTTGGCCGAATTACCTGCCATGCCTATTTCTCTATTCAGATTTGAGTTGTGTAATGTGGGATTGTACTTTCTTCCAGAAATGTACGATAATGTTGGCATGACCACTCGAACAACATCATCTCTAAACACATTGCTCAAAGTAGTGAAGATAAGCTGTTGCCGAAACTTACAATTGTTGAATGGATTTGTACAGCAAGAAAACCTAGAATTTCAAGCTATTGAGACATTAGTTATACAACACTGTGATAAGTTGGTACAGGTACCAACCAGTTCATTTGGAAAATTTGCATCACTAAAATACTTAGAAATAATAGGATGCCCAAAATTGGAGCCAGTTGATAACGAGAGAATTCTCCATTTTGTTGAACTCCAAACTCTCGTAATCGGAAATTGTGGTGAACTTGATGCGAAATTGCTTGAATCAGCTTCACATCTAGCTACACTTGCTTCTCTTCATATTGTAGGCAGTGCAACAATAAATTGCATTCCTTGCTCAGAAAATACATTTACATATCTACGAGGATTGCATATTGGGGGGTGTGACAACCTCATTCAACATGCAGTACTTGAAAAAGCACAAGGTGGGAACCCGGCAAACAACATGGCCTCTTTAAAGATCAATGAGCTTGATATTTCTCACCACTCTCTTCTTTTTATTGAACCACTTAGAAGCCTAAGATTTGTTAGAGAATGTCGAGTAGCAGATTGCTCAGGAATGGAGGCCTTGCCACAGCATTGGTTGATGCAAAACAGCAGTACCCTCGAGATATTGACATTGAAAAATGCAAGATCACTGCGGTCATTGCCTGATACAATGGTGAGGCTCACTTCCCTTAAACAACTTGTCATAAAGGATGCTACTTCACTGGAGCAAGTGGAGCAAATCCCAAAGTTGCCACCTTCTCTATTTCATATGTCTATTACAGGCGCTGGTGGCTGTGAGCTGGTCTGAAATATTCTTTATTTGTAAAAGCACAAAATCAATTGTTATTGAGAATCAAGAGGAAGGTTTTTCATGGACAAAGCTCTTATCACTATTTTGGCCCTATTTGTAAGCACTACTGTACTCTTTTTTTTGCCTAGTTTATGCTTGTGTTGTGGTCTACAGTTTTTTAGCAACCTCCATGTTTTACATTGGTCCTTGTCGGTCTTGCAACTAATTTGGTTCTTAAAACCTGTATATTGTTTTAACTGTTGACTCTTGCTTACAAAATAATGGCCCCACAGGCAAGTACCAATCTCGACCATATGCGTTGGATAGCTAGGTGTCACAGTGGAGAGGAGTGATGGATGAAGTATTTAACCATGATTTATTGGACTAAGGCACAAGGAAAAGTGTAAATGCAGTACGAGTCAAAAGAACTGCCACTGTGGCCTTTCCATACAGGTATACATCACTTCTTGTTTTAAATTTGTTAGTTTTTTATTGAACATTTCTTCCAAAATTCAAAATTAAGAGATATTAACACCTTCTAAAAATTTTTTAAGTCTGGCTACATCTAAATGGTGTAGCCGGTCCCAAGCCTAGACAAAAGGAGGAGGATTACCAAAACATTTTGGAGAGTATAAAATTTAATAAAAATGGCAAGTGTTAAAAACAAAAATTGAAGTAGTGAAATATAAATATGTAATAATTAATTAATTTTCTTCCAGTCAAATATGTATTAGATTTTGGCTATAGGTACATGACTGCTCATATAAAGTCCATTTAGAACAAATAGTGCTCAATCTATTTGCTTTTTCCATTCAATTTAGAAAGTCATGCAGTTTTGCAACTTCATAGGACCAAGGTAATATAGGATCTAATATTTTATTTTGACAAATTTGCAATTTCACACTTACTGGCGTGAGTTTTGCAATTTTTCTGTTAAGTACCCTCATTATATTAAGTTATTCTAAGCTGGTATTTCCTGTTTAGTTATGTATCGAATGGTACATGTATGTGCCAGATTGGGTTTTTTTTGTAACCCTTGTTTACTGATTTTGAAGTTTGATGTATACTTTTACATCATATATCATATATATTTTTAATTTGATTTGAATAACTATTGCACATCTATTCTCCTAAATATCTTTCATTTTAATAAACTGATTAAAATGCAAATATTACAAAACTGAATAAAATACAAGTATCCTATGCTGTGTAGTGAGGAACTAAAAGAACATTTCATAGTTGAAAATGATATATGCTCCCTTCATTGTACTGTTGTAATTATTTAGCAATTTGAATCTTTATAAAACATTCTCAGCCAAAATATAAAAAAAAAACCCTTAATACCAGGCTTAGTTTGAAGTAAGAATATATTTCTGGCTGTTAAAGTAGGTTACCAGGTCAGCATTTTAGTTGAAACTCAAATGCAGTTGGATTGACCTTCTAGCTACTGGTATAGGTCAATAAGCTTTTTTTTTTTTTTTTTAACGCTGGACGAACTAGCAATTTCATAAGAAAAAATAAATAAATAAAGAATACAATACAAAACAGTAAAGCACCAAAAGAAAAACCAGAAAAAGACTGCTGCCATTACTAGTACGTACCAGTACCGAACTGGTACCTCTAGTGGTACCAGTATCAGTAGTACAACTGTAATACTTTCTACCCCCTATAAAAACTGCATTGAAAAGACCAACAACCTGCATCAAATAACACAGGTCTTATGCTGTACCAATAATGGCACTGCACACCTCGTCACAACCTGAAGTGTCGGTCAACCAGACTAACAGAGCCATATTACTGTGGTGAGACAAGATCTATGAGATGAATTTGCATTGCCAACTCTCTATTGGTGAAAAGAATTCTCCGATGTCCAACACTGGAAGGCTCACTGAAATCTTTGGATAAAGGAAAGCAGACCTATTTTTTGCTGTTAATGAAAATTTTTTTTGGATCAAATTTAGGTCAGTTTCTGTGTTGTTGGGTTCAGACGTTCAGTGCTTGGCTCGGCAGGGGCTGGGTGTATGGGACAAGTTCACTGAACTCTGTTAGAAGGAGCATCAGAAGATTCATTCCACTAAATATAGAAACTAATATTTTGTCATCTTTAATTATTTGTGTATCTGTGATTTATAGAAATAGAGATCAGGAAAATATGGAAGGGTATTGGTGCGCAGAAATAAAAAAGGGGAAAAGGCTGTCATAGCCAATTATTAATATAGACTTTCTCCATGTAATGAACTCTGTAATTTTCTATTGAGATGAAATAAAATTGGGTGGGAAGGGAGTTTTCTGAGAGTGCTGGGTTCCTCTTTATTTTTTGGTTTTCTGTCTTTTCCAAAATTTAGGTTAAAGAGATTAATTTCTGTTGTGGTTACATTTTCTAGCAATTGATTACATATACTTATGGCAGTTAAACTACTGTCGTCATTATTGGGTTCATGTGCTCTTTAACTCCTCAGAATTACTGTCTTCAAAATAATCTAAGAGCAAGATTAAATGTATATTTCTAAACTGGTGTACTTATAAATAAATTACAGTTAAAAAAAAAAAGTAAAAAAAAAAAAAATTCAATCATCGAATGACACTGTTGTGGTTTGTCTAGTCACTGAGCTCTCCTATTACTTGTGACAAGTGTAGTGGATGATTGATTCCAAGAGTTAAAATGTTTATCTGACGAGCATTGAAGGATGGATTACCTGTGGCCGGTAAACTTGTACTCCAGAATTGCTATGTCACCCTTACAAAGGGAGAATGAGCACATCATCCACTTACTCTTTCATTCCGAGATCTCTAGAGCTACATTGTTTCATTCAGCGTTGCCAGTAAGAGTGGATGAAATCCCACTTATTTTTCACGAATCTTTTATCTATATATCTTACCGGCAATCTGAATCCTCACCAATTGGCTCTTTTTTACAATATTGTGTGGTGTTTGAGGAAGGCAAGAAATTATACAATTTTGTAGGGCAAAGTTCAGCAGCCAACTTCAATCATTACCCAGGCTCTGATTTTACAATTTTTGACACTAGCTCAAGGTACAATAATTAGAAACACACAAGCTGAGAGATATGAAGTACCTGGAGGTTCAAAGGTGGTGCTAGTTGATGCATCTTGGGATACAATCATACAAGAAGGAAGATGGGGCTCGCTGGAATTGGCTTCTCAAGAACTAATCGACTTGACTGGATACATTTTGAACATTTTCAAGCTACCTCACCTTTTCATGCTGAAAGATGACACTTTGGATGGTTATCGGCACAATATTAGCCGAATGGGGATATCACTGACACATACACCTTTTTCACTGATTGCCACAACCTGATTAGCACACTCAGAAATGGAGATGATGACTCAAGAGGAAGGTAAATTCATTAACTAATCGACAACATTCAAGAGAGATTTATGCAAGTAGGACACAAAATAGAGAAGCTTTTACTTTAGTTCACATTTTGGCAAACCGGGCAGGATGACAACCACCGGACATGCATGGCTTCCCGATAGCTGAGCATCTTGCTTACATGATGGCGAGCACGATGCTAATTCAACAGTGTTTTAGATCGGAAAAATGGGGATAGTACTGGATGTAATTGGCCAACTTTGTACCAACCTTTCATTTTAACCATTTAGACTAGGGGCCGCGTTTTCGCAAATAAAAGGGAAAACAATACTGGATGACTGTTGTCGAAGTAGACTGTAGACATTTATTGGAGTTCTGTTGTTCACTAGAGGAATGGAAGGACCTGAAACAAAGTAGACTATAGAAACATGGGCCAGCACAGATTTTGAATTTTCATCTTCAAGTCTACTGAGTTTGATCCGATCAAATTTTCCAAAAAAACCGAGAATGCGTTTTTTAATTTAAAAAATTTTGGAAATGCATTTTATTCAAAGTCTTGAGGAGTATTAAAATTCACCGACCCGACTTTGATGGCACTGTTAGTCTATTAGAAATACAAAATCAGATCTTTTAGGTTGGACTTATAAATAACAAAAAAAAAAAAAAAGAACGAAATACAATGCAATTCCGTTACATTTGAGGTTTAAGCGTTGGATTAATTTTAGGGAAAATTGGATTCCAATTTTTCCTTAATTTTATGATAGTAATAATCATTTAATTATGTAGTGGGAGCTGAATTTGTCATAATAAGTGGATTATTTGTGAATTGAGGCCTAAGGTAGACACAATTGTCTAACCGGAAGGCTGCTTACAGACATCTGTTTTATGCCCAATTGCCCATGTCGTAGAACAGTAAACAGTGTTGCATTTATTAATTGGGCTTAAAGTAAGCATTCATCTTTTCCAGCCCAATAAACAATCATTTTTGACCGTTCGCAAGTCGCAACCCAATTGTTACGCTAGCGTAAAAAAAATGAAATTTTCTCTAGCACACATTGCATAGCACCGAAGCTCACAATTCTTCGTGAGTGTGTTTGGATAGGTCGGGAATAGAGAATAGGAATAAGAAATTTCGGTTTGCGTGCTTATTCTTATTCTTGTGCAAAACAAACGGTATAAGAATAAAGAATTTGGGCCCTTATTCCTATACTAACAAAATCATGGTATAAGAATAAGGAATAAAGATAAGCACACAAATCGAAATTCCTTATTCTTATACCCTATTCACGGCTTATTCCGTTGCATCCAAACACACCCATGTATATAATCATATGTTAACCAGCAAATTTCTTTTCGTCAAACTGAGTGTTGATTTAATTTTTAGTCCATTAGTATCACAAACTTTTCAAAGGCTTAATTAAAAAGTGATATCCTCTTGTTTTCAATAGTACTAGAAAATTTCGGTAATATCGGATACTGGAACAACGATCGAAACAACGGGAATATATTTCATCGTTTGTACTTGCTTTATTTGTAGAGCTTCAAGCTATCTTTTTGACTCAATAAAATCCCGTACGTGGGTCAGCTTCAGGTAAATTAATTATTGTCAAATGAACATGTTTTGTTTGTTTATTCTTTTTTAAGGTTAGTTGGCGAGAGTTCAAATACACATGTGATCAATGAATTCTGTCTATAGTTAATTTATTATGTTTACAACAGTTTTAAATTTATCTCCATTGTTAATTTGTAGAGAAGTAGGACGTACTAATGACTAGGGCTGTCAAACATGGACGAAACACACGAAACAACATGTTCCGTTTGCCGTTCCGTTAAAGAACACGGTATAAGATTTCATTTCGTTAACTGTTCCGTTTTTGAAATGATATAGTATATCATTTTGTTATTCGTTCCACTTCAGAATTTACATATGAAACGATTTGAAAAGAGGCGAAACAATTCGAAACGGTATGATTTCACATTTCGTTTATCGTTTTGTTATTGGAATGAAACCAGAATGGATTCTGTTATTCGTTCTGTTTCGCTTAACCGAAACGGCGTCACGTGCTTTTTTGTCACGTTGACAGCCCTACTTCTGACATCGTTAAAAGCTCACACGTAAGCTCACACGTTTGCATTGGCTGATGTCAGATTGGAAACGGACGAGTCGATTCTGATGTCAACCCCGAGTCCCCGGATGAATGTCATTTGACTTCATTTCGAAGCCCTACTGGGTGACAGCTAGCATTTGCCAAGAAATTTCTTTTGTTGCGTTTTCTCTTCCACGATCCACATCGGACGTCCCCCCTGGCCTGCTATTAAAAAAATGGAATAATTAGATATATACGCCACCATGAAAAATTGATAATTAGAGATATGTCATTTTTTAAATTATAAATTAGTTTTATGCCACCATAAAATGATTAAAATTAGTTTTATGTTATTAATTATTTTCACTCAAAGTTAGAGATATGTCACTCAAATTAGAGAAATGCCACTATAACTTTTTAAAAATGTCCAAAATACTCTTTCATTAGAAAGTGAAATAGAAATTTATTGACATGACTTAAATTTTAAATTTCAAATTTTGAAATTTTAGATTTTCGAATTTTCAATTTTTTTATTTTAGATTTTAAAAATTTAAAAATGTAGAACTTTCAAATTCAAAATTTTCGAATTTTAAAATTTGAAATTTTGAATTTAAAATTTTTAAATTTCAACATTTGAGATTTTAAATTTTGAAATTTGAAATTTTATTTCTTTTGTTGATGGCGTAAAATCGCTTATTTACTTAGCGGTGACATATTTCTAATTTTAATATTTTACAGTGGCATATTTGTTATTTTAATATTTTATAATGACATATTTAAAAGAGTATAATGGTTGAATTAATTATCTGGTGGCATAAATCTAATTTTAACATTTTATGATGGGATAAAAATAGCTTGTCATTTAGTGATGACATTTTTCTAATTTCTAATTTTTACACTGACATAAACCTAATTAACCTATATATATTCATAGCTCGTGCATCATTTCGGCAACACATATTATTATCTATATAATACTCTTTCCTACGGCCCTCCTTAGCTCCACTAGAGATATTGAAAACATTGGCTAGTAGGGACGACGGTAGGATATTGAAAACATTGAGAGAAAAAATATTGGAAATTTTGAAAAAATACTGAATTTCGACCTAGGGACGACAGTAGGATATTGAAAACATTGAGAGAAAAAATACCAGAAATTTTGAAAAAAATACCGAATTTCAACCTAGGGACGACGATAGGATATTGAAAACATTGGTTAAGACCTAACGTAGTCCCTCTCCTCGATATAGTTTTGCACATCGATATTAGAATCCCACTTCGATAGGATATTAAAAAAATTATATTAGAATCCCACCTCGAGTCCTTGATAGAGTTTTGCACTTGGGCTGAAGTTGAAACAAACATTCATTCTATCTGCAAACAATATTTTCAATATCCTACTGGAAAATTTCGATAATATCGGATACTAGAAGAGTGATAGAAACGATGGTATCTGATTTTGTGGTTTTGAAAACACTGCTTGCAAATCTTCTGGGACCTTTACATGAGAAATATCACAAATAAGCCCTATTCCGTAAAGTGACAGTGACGCGGGTTGCGTTATTTGCTTTTTAACTTAATTGAGCGTTCTGTTTTTGATTGGATGAACAATTTTAGATAATTTTACTTTGTCTGCATCACTGCATGGCCTTGAATTAATTGTTTTCTTGGGTGTCAACTACTCCCGATTGAAATGAGTTTGTTCAAGCATATAATCTAAATTATCTAATAGAAGTGGGCAGCATCCAATACATCCCAAATCCACCCCAAGAATCATTCGCATTTCTGGGCGTGTTATTCTCAAAATGAAAAATGTATAATAAAAATTTAAAACTTACAATTAATATTAATGATAAAATGGATTTCATGAGAATAAGATTAATTTGTTTTGTGAATATATATTTAATATAGACACATGCACCAGATATGACTATGATTTACACGCAGTTTGACACGTCAAATAAGAAGAAATAAATATATAATGTCATCTTAATTCTTCCAAATAAGTGTAACTTTTTTAATCCACCTCAGGTAAAGAGCTGTCAAGCTCACAAAAAAAAATAACTGTCTTAAAATTGTGTACTAGACCACTTAAATCAGAGTGATAGAAGAACATAAAGCTCCTAATTTAGCTATTATTTCACCTTTACTTATCAACACAGAAGAGTTCCTAGTAAGTTCTATTGGTACAGGTAAATACTATATTAAAAAAATGTAAAGATCGAATTGCTTTTTACAGTGAATTACTTACAAAGCTCATTTTAAAAAAAATAATAATAATAATTTTATACTTTATTATCCTCTGAAGGAAATTTGACGATTGCAAAGGAAACAATTTCATCATTAAACAAAAAGAAAAAAAAAAAAACACCACATTAAGTGTTTACAATGACAATAACGAAAACAAAAAAAGTGCAATCGAATAAAGGAGAAAAAATTACAGATCTCATGTGGTTAATTTGCTTCTTCGTGCAAACCAAATTTTAGAAAACATATTTTCGGCTGAACTGGATACTTACTTCCTTCGATTAGCTTAAAGTAAATTAATGATTAGTTGTATAATTAAGATGTAATTGAGAAGGAGTAAATAATTATTTCCGCATAATCTATCATTTGACCCAACCGCAAAGCAATCTTCCTTTTTAGTTTGACCGTTAGTGATCCTCAGTAGCCAGTAGGACTATCAAGTGTCAACAGCCTTTTCACCACGTGAACACCACGTTTTTTTTTTTTTTGGGACAGCCTTTTCACCACGTGAATACCAGTGAATCTGAGTATAGTAACATGGGCTTGTAATTGTCAAAGTGCAATTTCCCACCTAAACCTCAGAATCATCACAGACGATCCAGACGGACCAGACCTTTTTCCTATTATAATATACTAATGTTTCGGAGGAAGCTCCGCGGAAATTTCCCAAGGAAACTAACAAACTATTCCTTTTCTAATGCCCCTATATATACACATCATAAATTCAACCGTTGCCCAAGCGCCAGTGTTTGCTTTTCTTCTTCTCTTCTCCTCTATTATATATCTCAGAGCTAGGAACAATGGCAGGCCAACAGATCCCGTTTCTTGTGCACCTCAACCAATTTTCTGTGGACCGTGACAACCCCAATCGTCTTCGTCGCGAGTGCTGTAATTTGGGTTTTCTCCTGATGCTGGCCGGTGCATCAATTGCTTTTGGTGCAACTCTTCAGCCACAAACTAGCATTGAATTTGCATTTGCTGGATTTTCTGCTCTAATTTCAGGGTCTGTTATTGTTATGATCTCCATTGCAATTAACAGGATCCCTCGACCTGTTACTTTGTTGGTGGAGGTGCTCAAACATGCACTATCGGTGATTACGGGTGTTCCATTTATTCGTATGCACTAGCTTCGGAACATGAAATATGATTAAGTGGATAAGCATGCATTTTGAGAAGGATGTCTGTTTATCATTTTTAGTTGGCTAATATTTGTTATTGTCATATGGGCCATGAATGGATTTCCAAGAGGACTTAGTTTACCAGTTTCAATTATTTTGTATTATAATATTACGCATGAATTTAGGTGTGTATGTCCATTAATTTGTTCTTTTGCCATGTTAATAGAAGATGCAGTGGTGCATAACTGCTTAGTGCTTACTAATGAGTAATGACCTGAGATTTGTTTTGCGATCATGTCCTTTGTACGGCATAGAACAATCATTCTTTTTGTAGTTCCTTGTGATAAATTAAGAAGGTAACGACAACGTTCAGCTTGGTTGCTAAGAGTTGTCCTACTGCCTCTCCTATACTCTGCTTTAGAGATACAAATACTCTGTTTTTCAAAATATGGTGCCACTTCTGAATTGTGATTGAACCCATCCACATCCTCGGCAGTCGAAATTTGGCTGTTCCAAACAGCCAAATTTCTTTTTTTTTAATATTTCAATATTTTAAAATTCAAATGTTGAATCCAAACCGTTGATCTTGTTCAATTTTATGGGCGATGCATTTTCATATAAGTTTTATGAAATTTGGAGTTGATTTGATACTAGATCAAGTGGTCAATAAATGAACGAATCTGGTTAACTATCACTGATTAATTTTAATACGTTCATAATTTTAATACATTTTCATATTGTTTGTGCATTATTCGCCGATAACCTTGCATTTTTCATATTTACAAAATTTTCAAAATTTTATTTCCATTTAAATATGTATTAAATAGATATAATAAATATATTACACATACTTTATATGCATTTAATTGCACATATTTTTTTGAACATGTGTATAATATCATTTTGTTTGAAATATTATTTCATCCTTTTGTAAATAAAAAAAATGAAGCGACTACAACGCAAAAGATAAGTTTGTAGAATTAAATAGTAAAAATGCAGGGTTATCGGCGAATAATGCACAAAAAATATAATTGAGATTTTTTCGCCGATAACCCTGTATTTTTACTATTTATTTTTACAAATTTAACTTTTGCATTTTAGTCTCTCAATTTTAATTATTTACAAAAGAATTGAATAATATTTCAAACAAAATGATATTATACACATGTTCAAAAAAAAATATGTGCAATTAAATGCATATAAAGTATGTGTAATATATTTATTATATCTATTTAATACATATTTAAATTGAAATATTTTTTGAGAAGTTTATAAATATGAAACATGCAGGGACTTTTGTGCAAAATATTTTTTTAATAAATCAAATGTGTTGGTTTGAACGCTCTCTCACAGTATATTTCGACGGATAATTTTAAAAAACTAATAATGCGTTTATAAAATGGGTTATTAGGTGAGAGGATGTAATGCGTTTATAAAACACGTTATTCCTTGATTCTTATTAAAATAAAAAAAAATCTTGGTTCCTATTAAAATTTTAGGGGTACAAATTCTTGATTATAATAATGTCGGTATATATTATGCATGCATGATGCATCTCTTCGCAGACCAAGTCACCCAACACTCAATCGATCTCCTTCGGCCCTCATTGTTACTGATTTTTTTTTTTTTTTTTTTTTGATTCGCTCATTGTTACTGATTACTTCAGCCCTTTTCGTTTCTTATCAATTCACACTAGCTCGTTCCTTCAACCCATCCAAGCCTTAATTAAAGACATCAGGAAGTGTACATAAATCCATGGCGGACCAGCTCCGAGCTTTGGGTTTGCTCCTCATTTTCTACGGAGCATCCATTGTTATGTGTGCGATTCCGCAAGGGTCATCTACCGGTACTGAGAATGCTTTCATCGGTTTTGCTTTCTTTTGTTCTGGGAGTCATGCTGCTTTTCTTATCCTTCATAAGTAATGCGTTTGCCTGATCAACTGCTGCCTCGTTGAATTGTTATATGTGAGTTGTTATTGCACCAATTTGTTACCTTCCAAGTGGAATTTATTGGCCTTATATACATGTCTAAGTCTATGATTTTTGTAGTGTGTTTATCTGCATATATATATAGACATAGAGAATGACTATACTACTATTCATATGTAAATTGATCTTGTAGGCTAGACTTTTGGACTGTTAGATTTACTCAAGATCTGTGCGAAGATCTCAGTTAAGGGCTCAGATAGAGGCGCTGAAACTCTCCTGCGCATTAATATTTTCCGTTTCTCGCTCTGTTAAGCTATCCGTCTCTCTCACTCTCACATGATCTACATTGCACCTCTCTTTCTCTCTCAACATATCGATCCTTAAAAAAAAGAAAAAAAAAAAATGTAAACCTAAGTCTCGCCTCTCTCTCTCTCTCTCTCTTAGTCGCCTGATCCAAAAATTTCTGCTCGCACTTCTCGCCTGTCGCACCTCTCTCTCGCCTGGTCCTAAAATTGAGGAGGGTTCAACTTTCGCTGCAGTCTCAACTCTCTCTTGCAGGTATCGATCACACTTGCAGTTTATTAAAATTGAAGTTTCCGTCTGTATGAAATATGAAATTAATCCTTCTCTCTGTCACTTAATATAGATATCATCACCAGACTGTAAATTCTTTTGTATGCTATTTCAAAAAAAAAAAGTCCGTACAATCACCAGCATTATTTTTTGCTGTGACTGAAAATACTCATATTAATAAATTTCTCTTTGTCACTTTACCGAAAATACTCATATTATTGAAAATGTATCGGACTGAAAATACTCATATTATTTTTTGCATTGTATAGAGTACACAATGGATAATGGTGATGGCATCAACCCTCATGAACATTTAGAGTGTGCGCCTTTTGTCGGAAAAGAATTTTTGACCGAAGATGATGCTTACGCATTCTACAATAATTTTGCTTACCGAAGGGGGTTTAGTATTCGCAAAGGAGGTCATTACATATCTTCTAAGAAAGAAGCGGCGAAAATGATAAGGTATGTTTGCTCCATAGAAGGCTTTACCAAGCAATCCGCCAACCAAAAAAATCCTGAAAAGGACAAATCACAGGCTAGCTAGAACCGGTTGCAAGGCTCATCTTAGGCATGATTTAAGGAACAATCGACACCTCAAGAATATGTATGAGAGTAGGTCCGAGTGGGTTCCGGCTTATTTTAGAGATGTCTTTTGTGCTAATATGTCAACCTCACAAAGAAGTGAAAGTGCTAATGCCTCCTTGAAAATTTGGACGAATAATCATCATTCAATGTATAGTGGATCAAAAGATGATTATGCGGATAGTGGACCAAAAGATGAAGAATATGAAGATTTACCTTATTTCATTTTGAGAATATGATTGTTGTGTTTTTTTTTTGTAAGAATATGTGGTAGAATTAATCTCTGTTTTGGAGATTTAGCTAAATTCAGTGTAAGAATATGATTGTTACCTTAATTCAGTGTAAGAATAGGCACCAATGATTGTTGCGTTTTTTTGTAAGAATATGATTGTAACCTTAATTCAGTGCTTTTAACATACATGAGATTTAGCTTACATGAGATATAATTGACAGTAGACAATGCGCTAGCTTACATGAGATATAAATGAGACATTTAAAAATGCTGCTTCATGCTTGCTCTTAGCATACGTTGTTAGCTTGACAGGTACAAGCATGCTAGCTTAATAGTATGACAGGTACATGACGTTGTTAGCTTGACAGGTACAAGCATCCACTAAGAAATAAATATAGATGGTACCAACTACTGAAATACAAGCATACAGTATCGGCTACTGAAAAACAAGCATAAGAAATCCAAATTATTACTGAAATTACATGGTACCAGCTACTGAAATGTCGCACACTAAACCAACACTAAGACCACTAAATCAGCTAATGACTAGCTTACATGACCAAATCCTCGTTGATTCCAAGAGCTGTGGCTTTGAGTGCTCATTCTGGTTCATGGAAAATATATTGTGATTACATTCAATCAAACTATACAATTAAGTACATAATTAAATACAATCAATCAAACTTTCAGCTTATTAGTAGCTCTCTAACCCGGGTTCAGAATTTGACCAGAATAGGTCAAAATAGGCCAAACTAATTAAAAAAAATTTCACTTAAAACCTCATTTTGTAACCAGAAAAAAAATATAATCTGAAATTTCAACGAAAAATTAGGTCAAACTGAAAAGATGGAAACCAATTTCACTTAAAACCTCATTTTGTAACCAGAAAAAATAAAGTCGGAAACTTCAACGAGGGAGAAATAGAGAGCTCTGGCAACCATCAATATTTCGATAAAAGAAAAGAAAAGGAGAGGATGAGGTTAGGATTTGTACTATTACCTTCGATTTGTACCAGATCGAGCTGCTCTTACAGGTGCTGATTTAGTTGCAACGAGAGAAGGCGGAGGCTGGTCGAGTTGCTCTGAGCCTCTGACGGGTGCAGGTGCTGATCGAGATGCTCTGAGGCTAGGGTTTCGATCGGCTAGGGTTCCGATCGAGGCTAGGGTTCCGATCTAGACTAGGGTCCCGATCGAGGCTGGGGTTCCGATCGAGAGGGCTTAGCTCGCACTGAGAGGGCTTAGATTTTTGTTTTCTTCTTTTTTCGATCAAGTGCTGAGAGGTGAGCAGCTTAAAAAAAATGTGATATATTTTGAGAAGAGAGATGATAGACGGGAGCTTAACAGAGCGAGAAACGGAAAAATGTAAAGCCAAGGAGAGTTTCAGCGCCTCTATCTGAGCCCTTAACTGAGATCTTCGCACGGATCTTGAAGAAATCTAACAGTCCAAAAGTCTAACCTACAAAGCTAATTTGCATATGAATAGTAGTATAGTCATTATATATATAGAGTTTTGCTATGGTGAGTTGCAACTCACCAAAGGGTCGGTGAGTCGCGCTCAAAACTCCTAAATCTAGTTCAAAATGACCGATCCGAACCGTCTAATACGATCTCTCTATTGAAATCTCCATGCAGACCAAATTTTACATTTTTTCGAAATTTTTAAGTATTTTTTTGAAATTTTAGAAAATCGTTAATCTAATTAGTTCTGAACCGTTAAAAAACAACAGTTTTTAAAAATCCGAAAAAAATACTTAAAAATTTCAAAAAAATATAAAATTTGGTCTGCATGGAGATTTCAATATAGAGATCATATTGGACGGTTTGGATCGGTCATTTTGAACTAGATTTAGGAGTTTTGAGCGCGACTCACCGACCCTTTGGTGAGTTGCAACTCACCATAGCAAAACTCTATATATATATATATATATATATATATATATATATATAGTTTTGCTATGGTGAGTTGCGATCAAAACTCGTAAATCTAGTTCAAAATGACCGATCTAAACCGTCTAATACGATCTCCCTATTAAAATCTCCATGCAGACCAAAATTTATATTTTTTTGGAATTTTTAAGTATTCTTTTCAGATTTTTAAAAACTGTTGTTTTTTAACGGTTCAGAACTAATTAGATTAATAATTTTCTAAAATTTGAAAAAAATACTTAAAAATTTCGAAAAAATGTAAAATTTGGTCTGCATGGAGATTCAATAGAGAGATCGTATTAGACGGTTTGGATCGGTCATTTTAATTTACATATATCAGTTTTGATCGCAACTCACGGACCCTTTGGTGAGTTGCAACTCACCATAGCAAAACTATATATATATATATATATTTGTGTTTCGTAATCCATATATATATATCAGTTTGGGCCGGGATATGTGCTTGCAATTAATGTATGTTTCTTTCCCGTCTTTTTTCTGGTTATGTGTGTGTGTGTGTGTAAAACAAGATGAAACATCATTGGAGTATTGTAGTAGCTATTATGGTGTTATTTCTTTCAGAATAATTAGCGCTTTTTCTAAGTTCTAACCGTAACTCCGTAAGGTCTCTTAAAAATGAGACCCTGCTTCATCTTTTATATTCTCTGGCTTTTTATAGTTTGTAAATTGTAATCTGTCGTTTTCATCTTTTAACTTTAGTTTAGTCATTCATCAAAGAAATTGAATTAAAATCGTTTAGTCCAATAGAATTTTTTTGAATTGAATGGACGGATTCAATAGTAGATTAATTTTAAAATATATAATATTTGAGCAAATGAAAGCCACATCGTCAATTCTTTTTAACTTTATTGACATTTCGGATGGATTTTAATAAATCAAAACAATCTTTGTCACTTTTGGAGTGGATGATTGTTGCTTGTTGCGTCTCCAACATTACGTCCAAAATTACGTCACAAAATACAGGACGAAATTTTATAATAATTTTTTTAATAATAGGAGTGTTCGTGTGTCTGTCGCCACTCGCCACTATCATTAGAATATTTCGGAAAGCTTTTTTTAAAATAAAATAGAAAAAAAGACAAAGAGTTTCTTTTTAGCTGACCGCGACGATTTCCAAAAACTACGACTAGAAAGGAATAAATTATTCGTCGGCTGCCCGGCTGGGACAATTGTCCAGTTGTTCTTGCTAAAATTCGAAGAGTAGAAAATTATTTTTGTTATTTTTTTCCGCTGACTGCAACATCTTTTTTCTCCCCAAATTTCGATTACAAAAAATGAAAAAAAATTAAATTTCCCTGACAGCGGCCTCTATTTCTCCTCTAAAAAAGTAAGGAAAAAAACTTCTTGAATGGAAAATTTGTGACACTTTTTTTTTCTCTAAAAATTTAGAAAAGGATATATCCTTGAATTTTTTTTCCCGCTGACTCTGACGCCTTATATCCTCTCCTGAAAATTGAAATTACTAAGACTAGAAAAAAAAAAAAGTTTTCCCTACGACAATCTTTGTTCTCCTTCAACTTCGAGAATTAGAAATTTTCTTTCCGATGACAGAGACAGTATAGCACTCGCCGAGAAGCTTCCCAGGCATAGTTCCCCTTGTCCAGACCACCTAGATTTATATCCATTTCCTCGCAATTAAGTAATTAGCCAATGCGCAATTCGGCAAAGGCGTTGACATAGTTTTATGGTAATAATAGTCATTCAACTGTTTAGTTGGGGATGGGAAAAAAAAATAATTATATTGCAATAAATTGATCACAGGCGCTTTTGGATTTGTGACAAAGCCTTTATATTAAAATAAGATAGTAGTGAAGTTAATTAATTAGTAATTTGTAATGAAATTTGAAATTACTAATAAGATTAAAACTTAATCATCTTGCACAGAAAGCTTGTCCACATATGCATCCGAATCATTTGAAATCCAAAATTAACTAACGCTCGAGATTAATTCCAGGCGTCTCAAATTAGAAATATATATATCTACCCATCTAAAAAAAATCAAGTTTTTCTGTTTATATTACCAATAATTCGAAATTTAATTAATTAATTAATTAATTAATTAATGATATGTTAAGATTTCTATCTTCATATTTTCAAGCACCTCATATTTATTCTTATTATATATCGGGTGATTAATCATGTCTAAATTATAAAAATATATGCTTTCAAATATTTGAAAATTTGAAGGCTTGTTGAACGACAAGCATGCGGTGTCACAGTATAGTGATAGTCCAAAAACCCTTAGTCCTTGGCCCGTTCTTTGGAAGACCGTCTTAAAATTCGAATCGGACCGGCCCTTCGAAGGGCTTACGACGGACAAGGGTCTAGAAGGGCCGAATTTTGAAAGGGTCGGGTCTAATTTTCCTCAAATACGGATGTTGAAGGGCTGGATCCGACCTAGTCCTTCAATCGTAGCAACCATTTTATCATGATGACACAATAGAGATTAAATATCTATTTAAAAAATTAAATGTTAGTATTATTTTAGAAGGACTAGAAGGGCAGGGTTTTCGAAGGCCCGGTCTCATATTTCAAAAAATAAATCCGTCTAACCCGACCCATCTAAACCTTTTTTATCAACCTGGTCCGACCCGGCCCATCTATCAAACATGTCAAATCCGGTCCTTTGAAATCCGGCCGGGTCTTTTGCCTTTCACTAATTCTAAGTCATTTCATCACAATAATTTACATTTAAACTCTATATACTATTCAGAATATGATACATATATTATTTATTCAAAAAGATTGGATTATATATGATAATTACGCATATAAATTGCAAATAATGCTATTATGAGTATTCTTTGAGCATTTCAATCGTTTCTAGATTCATTCTGAGTCATTTCATCACTATAATCAATATTTAAACTCTTTATACTGTCGAGAATATGATTCATATCTTATTTATTAAAAAAATTAGATTATACACGCTAATTACGCATATAAAGTGCAAATAATGCAATTCTGAGTATCATTTGAGCATTTCAATCATTTCTAGATTCATTCTAAGTCATTTCATCACAATAATATACATTTAAACTCTTAATACTGTCTAGAATTTGATTTATATCTTATTTATTTAAAAATATTGGATTATACATGGTAATTATGCATATAAAGTGCAAATAATACAATTCTGAGTATCATTTGAGCATTTCAATCGTTTCTAGATTCATTCTAAGTCCTTTAATCACAATAATCTACATTTAAACTCTTTATACTGTCTAGAATATGATTCATATCTTATTTATTCAAAAAGATTGGATAATACGTGGTAATTACGCATACAAATTGTAAAAAATGCAATTCTGAGTATCATTTGAGCATTTCAATCGTTTCTGGATTGATTCTAAGTCATTTTCATCACAATAATATATATTTAAACTCTTTATACTGGCGAGACTAAGATTCATATCATGTTTATTCAAAAATAGTGGATTATACATAATAATTACGCATAAAATTTGCAAATAATGCAATTTTGAGTATCATTTGAGTATTTCAAACGTTTCTGGATTTGTTCTAAGTAATTTCATCACAATAATCAACAATTAAACTCTTTCTACTGTCCAGACTAAGATTCATATCTTGTTTATTCAAAAAGACTGGATTATACGTGCTAATTACGCACATAAAGTGCAAATAATGCAATTCTGAGTATCATTTGAGCATTTCAATCATTTCTCGATTCGTTCTAAGTTATTTCATCACAATAATCCACATTTAAACTCTTTATATGGTCCAGAATATGATACATATCTTATTTATGCAAAAAGATTGGATTATACATGGCAATTAAGCATATAAAGTGCAAATAATGCAATTCTGAGTATCATTTGAGCATTTCAATCGCTTTTGGATTCATTCTAAATCATTTCATCACAATAATCTACATTTAAACTATTTATCATGTCTAGAATATGATACATATCTTATTTATTCAAAAAATTAGATTATGCATGGTAATTACGCATAAAAAATGCAAATAATTAAATTCTGTGTATCATTTCAGTATTTCAATCGTTTCTGAATTAATTCTTAGTCATTTCAACACAATAATCTACATTTAAACTTTTTATACTGTCTAGAATATGATTCATATCTTGTTTATTCAAAAAGATTAGATTATATATGGTATAACGCATATAAAGTGCAAATAATGCAATTCTAAGTATCATTTGAGCATTTCAATCGTTTCAGGATTCATTCTAAGTCATTTCATCACAATAATTTTAATTTAAACTCTTTGTACTGACCATAATATAATTCATATCTATTTTATTGAAAAAATATTGGATTATACATGGAAATTATGCATATAAATTGCAAATAATGCATTTCTGAGTATCATTTCAGCATTTAAATCGTTTCTGGATTCATTCTAAGTCATTTCATTACAAGAATCTACATTTAAACACTCTATACTGTCCTGAATATGATTCATATCTTATTTATTCAAAAAGATTGGATCGTACATGGTAATTACTCATATAAAGTGCAAGTAATACAATTTTGAGTATCGTTTAAGCATTTCAATTGTTTCTGGATTCAGTTTAAGTCATTTCATCACAATAATTTATATTAATCTCTTCATACTGTCCAGAATATGGTTCATATGTTGTTTATTCAACACGATTGGATTATATAAGGTAATTACTTATATAAAGTGCAAATAATACAATTCTGAGTATCATTTGAGCATTTCAATAGTTTCTCGATTCGTTCTAAGTCATTTCATCACAGTAACCTACATTTAAACTCTTTATACTGTCTAAAATATGATTTATAGCTTGTTTATTCAAAAAAATAGATTATACATCGAAATTACGCAAAAAACGTGCAAATAGTACAATTCAGAGTATCATTTGAGCATTTCAGAGTATCATTTGAGCATTTCAATCGTTTTTGGATTCATTCTAAGTCATTTCATCACAATAATGTACATTTAATCACTTTAAACTGTCTAGAATATGATTCAAATCTTATTGATTCAAAAATATTGGATTCTACATGCTAATTACACATATAAAGTGCAAATAATACAATTCTAGTATAATTTGAGCATTTCAATCGTTTTGGGATTAAATTTTAATTCATTTCGTCACAATAATCAACATTTAAACTCTTTATATTGTCCAAAATATGATTCATATCTTATTTCTTCAAAAAGATTGGATTATACATGGCAATTATGCATATAAAATTCAGATAATGCTATTCTGAGTGCCATTTGAGCATTTCAATCGTTACAGGATTCATTCTAAGTAATTTCAACAGAATAATATACAATTAAACTCTTTATACAGTCCAGAATATGATTCATTTTTTATTTATTCATAAAAGGTTGGATTATATATGGTAATTACGCATATACACTGCAAATAATGCAATTCTGAGTATCATTTGAACATTTCAATCGTTTCTGGATTCATTCTAAGTCATTTCATCTTAATAATCGACATTTAAGCTATTTATACTTTTCAGAATATGATTCATTACTTATTTTATAAAAAAAATTGGATTATACATGGTAATTACGCATATAAAGTGCAAATAATATAATTCTGAGTATCATTTGAGAATTTCAATCGTTTCTGGATTCGTTCTAAGTCATTTCATCACAATATCAACATTTAAACTTTTTATACTGTCGAGAATATGATTCATATCTTATTTATTCAAAAATATTGGATTATACATGGTAATTACGCATATAAATTGCAAATAATGCAATTTTGAGTATCCTCTGAGCATTTCAATCGTTTTTGGATTCATTCTTAGTCATTTCATCACAATAATCAATATTTAAACTCTTTATACTGTCGAGAATACGATTCATATCTTATTTATTCAAAAAGATTGGATTATACATGGTAATTACACATATAAATTGCAAGTAATCCAATTTGAGTATCATTTGAGCTTTTCAATCGTTTCTGGATTCGTTCTAAGTTATTTCATCATAATAATCTTTATTTAAATTTTTTATACTGTCTAGAATATGATTCATATATTATTTTTTCAAAATAATTAGATTATACATGATAATTACGCATATAAAGTGCAAATAATACAATTCAGAGTACCATTTGAGCATTTCAATCGTTTGCTGGATTCATTCTAAGTCATTTCATCACAATAATCAACATTTAAACTCTTTATACTATCTAGAATATGATTCATATCTTATTTATTCAAAATAATTGGATTATACATGGTAATAAAGTATATAAGCTGTGTTTGGTTGAGGATTAAATGAGGAGTAAGGCTCTTAATCCACTTTTAATCTCCCAAACGTAGAGTAAAAAGGGAGGAGTAGAGTAGAGTAAGGACCAAAATCAGAGGAGTAAATTACTCCTCCTAAATAGGTGGAGTAAATTTAATCTATGGAGTAAGTCCTCAATAGCGGGTCCCACACTTATTTCTTTCCTCTACATACCCTCATGCTTTGGCGGAAAAATAAACGGAGGATAGTTTGGTCATTTTATAATCAGCAATTATGTAATATTTTTATATCCTCACTTACTCCTCACTTAATCCTGTACTTTTCATACCAAACATGACTTACCACGGGTGGAGTAAAAAGACTTAACTACTTAATCCTCCTTAACTTTAATCCTCTTTTACTCCTCTACCAAACACAGCCATAAAGTGCAAATAATACAATTCTAAGTATCATTTGAGCATTTCAATCATTTCAATATTCATTCTAAGTCATTTCATCACAATAATATTAATTTAAACTTCTTGTACTGGCCAAAATATGATTTGTATCTTGTTTATTAAAAAAAAATAGATTATACATGGTAATTACGCATATATATAGCAAATAATGCAATTCTGAGTATAATTTGAGCATTTCAATCATTTCTGGATACATTCTATGTCATTTCGTTACAATAATCTACATTTAAACACTTTGTACTATCTAGAATATGATTCATATCTTATTTAATAAAAAAGATTAGATTATACATGCTAATTATTCATATAAAGTGCAAATAATTCAATTCTTTGTATAATTTGAGAATTTTAATCATTTCTAGACTCATTCTAAGTCATTTCATTACAATAACCTGCATTTAAACTGTTTATATAGTTTAGAATATGATACATTTCTTATTTATTGAAAAAGATTGGATTACACATGGTAATGACGAATATAAAGTGCAAATAATGTAATTCTGAGTATCATTTAAGCATCTCAATCGTTTCTAGATACATTATAAGTCATTTCATAGCAATAATCTACATTTAAACTCTATATACTGTCTAGAATATGATTCATATTTTATTTATTCAGAAAGATTGGATTATGCATGGTAATTACGCATATAAATTGCAATAATGCAATTCTGAGTATCATTTAAGCATTTCAATCGTTTCTAGATACATTATAAGTCATTTCATAGCAATAATCTACATTTAAACTCTGTATACTGTTTAGAATATGATTCATATTTTATTTATTCAGAAAGATTGGATTATGCACGGTAATTACGCATATAAATTGCAATAATGCAATTCTGTTTATAATTTGAGCACTTCAATCATTTCTGAATGCGTTCTAAGTCATTTCATCGCAATAATCAACATTTAAGTTCTTTATACTGTCCAGACTAAGATTAATATATTGTTTATTAAAAAAGATTGGAGTATACTTGGTAATTACGCATAAAATTTGCAAATAATGCAATTCGAAGTATCATATGAGCATTTCAATCGTTTCTGGATTCGTTCTAAGTTATTTCATCACAATAATCAACAATTAAACTCTTTATACTGTCCAAACTAAGATTCATACCTTGTTTATTCAAAAAGACTGGATTATACCTGCAAATTAGGCATATAAAAAGCAAATAATGCAATTCTTAGTATTATTTGAGCATTTCAATCGTTTCTTGATTCATTCCAAGGCATTTCATCACAATAATCTAAATTTATACACTCTATAATGTAAAGAATATGATTCTTATCTTATTTATAAAAAAATATTAAATTATACATGCTAATTACGCATATGAAGTACAACTAATGGAATTCTGAGTATAATTTGAGCATTTCAAGAGTTTCTGGATTCATTATAAGTCATTTCATCATAATAATCTATAT
Organism: Rhynchospora breviuscula; assembly: GCA_027562975.1. Taxonomy (NCBI): domain Eukaryota; kingdom Viridiplantae; phylum Streptophyta; class Magnoliopsida; order Poales; family Cyperaceae; genus Rhynchospora; species Rhynchospora breviuscula. The sequence goes on along the minus strand of CM050398.1, from coordinate 74,223,615 downwards.
TTAAACTTTTTATACTGTTCAGAATATGATTCATATCTTATTTATGAAAAAATATTGGATTATACAAGGTAATTACGTATATAATGTGCAAATAATGCAATTCCAAGTATCATTTGTGCATTTCAATTGTTTCTTGATTTATTCTAAGTCATTTTATCACAATAATCCACATTAAAATACTTTATGCTGTCTAAAATATGATTCATATCTTATTTTTTCGAAAAGATTCGATTATACAAGCTAATTATTCATATAAATTGTAAATAATTCAATTCTTTGTATAATTTGAGCATTTCAATTGTTTCTGGACTCATTCTTTGTCATTTCATCACAATAATCTACATTTAAACTCTTTATACTATCTAGAGTATGATACATATCTTAATTATTGAAAAATATTGGATTATACATGGTAATTACGCATATAAAGTGCAAATAATCTAATTCTGAGTATCATTTAAGCATTTCAATCGTTTCTGGATACATTCTAAGTCATTTCATCGCAATAATCAATATGTAAACTCTTTATACTGTCTAGAATATGATTCACATTTTATTTTTTAAAAGAAGATTGGATTATGCATGGTAATTACGCATATAAATTGCAGATAATGCAATTCTGTGTATAATTTGAGCATTTCAATCGTTTATGGATTCATTCATAGTCATTTCATCACAATAATCTATATTTAAACTCTTTGTATTGTCTAGAATATGATTGATATCTTGTTTATTCAAAAAGATTGGATTATACATGATAATAAAGCATATAAATTACAAATAATGCAATTCTGAGTATCATTTGAGCATTTCAATCATTTCAGGATTCATTCTAAGTCATTTCATCATAATAATATTAATTTAAACTCATTGTACTGTCTCCATAATATGATTTGTATATTGTTTATTCAAAAAAATTGGATTATACATAGTAGTTACGCATATAAATTGCAAATGATACAATTCTGAGTATAATTTGAGAATTTCAATCATTTCTGGATTCATTCTAAGTCATTTTGTCACAATAATCTACTTTTAAACTCTTTATACTGTCCAGAATATGATTCATATCTTATTTGTTCAAAAAGATTGGATTATACATGGTAATAAAGCATATAAATTGCAAATAATATAATTCTGAGTATCATTTGAGCAATTCAATCATTTCAGGATTCATTCTAAGTCATTTCATCACAATAATCTATATTTAATCTCTTCATACTATCCAAAATATTATTCATATCTTGTTTATTCAAAACGATTGCATTATACATGGTAATTACTCATATAAATTGCAAATAATGCAATTCTGAGTATTATTTGAGCATTGCAATCAATTCTCGATTCGTTCTAAGTCATTTAATCACAATAATCTACATTTAAACTCTTTATAATGTCTAGAATATGATTCATATCTTGTTTATTCAAAAAATTATATTATACATGTCACACCCCAAGACCGAGGGTGTTGACAGCTGCCGCGAGTGCACCCTTACCTTCGCACACACGCAAGGTGTATCTAATTTACAACTTTTTAATAATAATGTAATATATGATCCACATAATTTAAGATTTGGCAATTTATAGTTTAAAAAAATGAAAATAACATGGATCTAGATACACAAGATAAAAACTAACAAGAGTATTGCTTTCAAATGTGCAATTCAGATATACAAAGGCATGCAATTTCATATTTATACCTTATTACAAAAAGAATACAAATGCTTTAATATTCCAACAGAACTATCATATAGGCATTCTAAATGAAACAAAAATGAAATTTCACACAAGTTATAAGATTTTCTCAAAATAGAAGTACAAATATATCTTAGACTTGTAACTTACAATTTCTTTGTAAACAAAGTAACACCAATGATACTAGCTAGACATAGCATTTGCAATTCTATACTGTATGAGATAGCAATATTTTTTTAAAAACAAAATTCACAATCCACTAGTACAGACACCTAGTTTCTAGAGTACACACAAACATATAGTTCTTAAATACAATTCAAAATAAGAAGTTACTTCTAACTAGTCAGAATCAATATAACAAAACCATCTCTCTTCGAAACATTCAAACCAAATATACATACATGTTTTCATGAAGTACTAATGTTCTCACAATTTAACTTTAAGCATAAAGAGGTTACATATACACGAAACATATAAAGATGAAAATTTTGGATTAATATAAAAGTAGAATCTCATGACACAAGTGTGCGCCAGAAGATAGTCTCAGATTTGCATAAGCATACTTGCTTGATTTACATAAACACATGTACTAGCTGAGCATGATTTAATTGTACAATCGTCACAAGATTAAGACTATTAATTTGCATTGTTTAAAAGGTAGAAATTATATATATAATATACAAGAGCCTAAGATGCAAACACCAGAAAAGATATGGTCTAAAATCTAAATTCATATAAGCACATTACAGAACGTACATAGATATATAGACTATCTTAGCATGCTACAATACAGACTTCAAAATATGAAAGTACATGTATAAATCAAATAAAAAAAAAGTTAATAGATAATTATAAAAAGTGCAAATAATGTGATAATACATGGTAATTACGTAAATAAAGTGCAAATAATGCAATTCTGAGTATCATTTGAGCTTTTCAATCGTTTCTGGATTCATTCTAAGTTATTTCATCACAATAATCCATATTTAAACACTTTAAACTGCCTAGAATATGATTCATATCTTATTTATTCAAAAAGATTAGATTATACTTGCTAATTACGCTTATAAAGTGCAAATAATGCAATTCTGAGTTTAATTTGAGCATTTCAATCGTTTCTGGATTCATTCTAATTCATTTTGTCACAATAATCAACATTTAAACTCTTTATACAGTCCAGAATATAATTCATATATTATTTCTTTAAAAAGATACGATTATAAATGATAATTTACTCATATAAAGTGCAAATAATGCAATTCTGAGTATTATTTGAACATTTCAATCATTTCAGGATTCATTATAAGTCATTTTCCTCACAGTAATATTAATTTAAACTCTTTGTACTGTCCATAATATCATTCAGATGTATTTTATTAAAAAAAAATGGATTATACATGGTAATTACGCATATAAATTACAAATAATGCAATTCTGAGTATCATTTGAGCATTTCAATTCTTTATGGATTCATTCTATGTCATTTCATTACTATAATCTACATTTAAACTCTTTATATTGTCTAGAATATAACTCATATCATGTTTATTCAAAAAGATTGGATTGTACATGGTAATTACGCATATAAGTGCATGTAATGCATTTTTTAGTAGCATTTGAGCATTTTAATTATTTTTTGATTTATTTTGAGTCATTTCATCACAATAATCTATATTTAATCTCTTCATACTATCCTTAATATGATTCATATCTTCTTTGTTTAAAACGATTGGATTATACATAGTAATAACTCATATAAAGTGCAAATAATGCAATTCTGAGTATTATTTGAGCATTTCAATCGTTTCTCGATTCGTTCTAAGTCATTTCATCACAATAATCTACATTTAAACTCTTTATACTGTCTAGAATATGATTCATATTTTGTTTATTCAAGAAATTGGATTATACATGATAATTACGTAAATAATGTGCAAATAATCCAATTTTGAGTATCTTTTGAGCTTTTCAATCGTTTCAGGATTTATTCTAAGTCATTTCATCATAATAATCTACATTTAAACACTTCAAACTGTTTATCATATGATTCATCTCTTATTTATTCAAAATGATTGGATTATACTTGCTAATTACGCTTATAAAGTGCAAAAAATGCAATTCTGAGTGCAATTTGAGCATTTCAATCGTTTCTGGATTCATTCTAATTTATTTCGTCACAATAATCATCGCTTAAACTCTTTATACAGTCCAGAATATGATTCATATCTTATTACTTCAAAAAGATGGGATTATACATGGTAATTACACATATAAACTGTAGATAATGCAATTCTGAGTATTATTTGCTCATTTCAATCGTTACGGGATTCATTCTAAGTCATTTCATCATAATAATCAACATTTACACTCTTTATACAGTTCAGAATATGATTCATATTTTATTTATTCAAAAAGATTGGATTATATATGGTAATTACACATATAAACTGTAAATAATGCAATTCTGAGTATCATTTGAGCATTTCAATCGTTTCTGGATTCATTTTATGTCATTTCTTCACAATAATCTACATTTAAACTCTTTATACAGTCCAGAATAGGATTCATATTTTATTTATTCAAAATAATTAGATTATATGTGGTAATTACCCTTATAAACTGCAAATAATGTAATTCTGAGTATCATTTGAGCATTTCAATCGTTTCTGGATTCATTCTTAATCATTTCACAACAATAATCAATATTTAAGCTATTTATACTTTCTAGAATATGATTCATATCTTATTTTTCAAAAAATATTGGATTATACATGGTAATTACGCATATAAAGATCAAATAATGCAATTATGAGTATCATTTGAGCATTTCAATCGTTTCTGGATTCGTTCTATGTCATTCCATAACAATAATCTAAATTTAAACTCTTTATACAGTCTAGAATTTGATTCTTATCTTGTTTATTCAAAGATATTAGATTATAAATAGTAATTACGCATATAAAATGCAAATAATGCAATTCTTAGAATCATTTCAGCATTTCAATCGTTTCGGGATTTATTCTAAGTCATTTCATCACAATAATCTATATTTGAACACTTTATACTGTCTAGAATATGATTAATATGTTATTTATTCAAAAAGATTAGATTATACATGCTAATTATTCATATAAAGTGCAAATAATTCAATTCTTAGTATAATTTTATCATTTCAATCGTTTCTGGATTCATTCTAAGTCATTTCATCACAACAATCTACATTTAAACTCTTTTTACTGTCCAGAATATGATACATATCTTATTTATTAAAAAAAATTGGATTATACATTGTAATTACGCATATAAAGTGCAAATAATGCAATTCTGAGTATTATTTGAGCATTTCAACTGTTTCTGGATTCATTCTTTGTCATTTCATCACAATAATCTACATTAAAACTCTTTATACTCTCTAGAATATGATTCATATCTTGTTTATTAAAAAAGATTAGATTATGCATGGTAATTACGCATATAAAGTGCAAATAATGTAATTATGTGTATCATTTGAGTATTTCAATCGTTTCTGGATTTCTTCATAGTAATTTCATCACAATAATCTACATTTAAACTCTTTATACTGTATAGAATTTGATTCATATCTTTTTAATTCAAAAACATGGGATTATACATGGCAATAACGCATATAAAGTGCAAATAATGCAATTCTGAGTATAATTTGAACATTTCTATGATTTCAAGATTCATTCTAAGTCATTTCATCACAATAATTTTAATTTAAACTCTTTGCACTGTCCATAATATGATTAATATCTATTTATTAAAAAAAAATTAGATTATACATGGTAATTACGCATATAAATTACAAATAATGCAATTTTGAGTATCATTTAAGCTTTTAATCGTTTCTGGATTCATTTTAAGTCATTTCATTACAATAATCTACATTTAAACTCTTTATACTGTCCAGAATATAATTCATATCTTTTTTATTAAAAAAGATTGGATTGTACATGGTAATTACGCATATAAAGTGGAAGTAAGTCAATTTTAAGTATCATTTGAGAATTTCAATTGTTTCTGGATTCATTTTGAGTCATTTCATCAAAATAATCTATATTTAATCTCTTCATACTGTCCAGAATATGATTCATATCTTTTTTATTCAAAGTGATTGGATTATACATAGTAATTACTCATATAAAGTGCAAATAATGCAATTCTGAGTATCATTTGAGTTTTTCAATCGTTTCTGGATTCGTTCTAAGTCATTTCATCATAATTATCTATATTTAAACTTTTTATACTGTCTAGAATATGATTCATATATTATTTTTTCAAAATAATTGGATTATACATGATAATTACGCATATAAAGTACAAATAATGCAATTCAGAGTATCTATGCATTTCAATCGTTTGCTGGATTCATTCGAAGTCATTTCATCACAATAATCAACATTTAAACTCTTTATACTGTCTAGAATATGATTCATATCTTATTTATTCAAAATAATTGGATTATACATGGTAATAAAGAATATATGCTGTGTTTGGTTGAGGATTAAATGAGGAGTAAGGCTCTTAATCCACTATTAATCTCCCAAAGGTAAAGTAAAAAGGGAGGAGTAGAGTGGAGTAAGGACCGAAATCAGAGGAGTTAATTATTCCTCCTAAATAGGTGGATTAAATTTAATCTATGGAGTAAGTCCTCAATAGCGGGTCCCACACTTATTTCTTTCCTCTACATACCCTCATTCTTTGGCGGAAAAAAAAACGGAGGATAGTTTGGTCATATATAATCAGCAATTATATAATATTTTTATATCCTCACTTAATCCTCTACTTTTGGATACCAAACATGACTTACAACGTGTGGAGTAAAAAGGCTTAACTACTTAATCCTCCTTAACTTTAATCCTCTTTTACTCCTCTACCAAACACAAACATGAAGTGCAAATAATACAATTCTAAGTATCATTTGAGCATTTCAATCATTTCAGTATTCATTTTAAGTCATTTCATCACAATAATATTAATTTAAACTCCTTGTACTGACCAAAATATGATTTGTATCTTGTTTATTCAAAAAAAATTGGATTATACCTGATAATTACGCATATATATAGCAAATAATACAATTCTGAGTATAATTTGAGCATTTCAATCATTTCTGGATTCATTCTATATCATTTCGTTACAATAATCTACATTTAAACACTTATACTATCTAGAATATGATTCATATTTTATTTAATAAAAAAGATTAGATTATACATGCTAATTATTCATATAAAGTGCAAATAATTCAATTCTTTGTATAATTTGAGAATTTTAATCGTTTCTGGACTCATTCTAAGTCATTTCATTACAATAATCTGCATTTAAACTATTTATACAGTTAGAATATGATACATTTCTTATTTATTAAAAAAAAATTGGATTATATATGGTAATGACGAATATAAAGTGCAAATAATGCAATTCTGAGTATCATTTAAGCATTTCAATCGTTTCTAGATACATTATAAGTCATTTCATAGCAATAATCTACATTTAAACTCTATATACTGTCTAGAATATGATTCATATTTTATTTATTCAGAAAGATTGGATTATGCACGGTAATTACGCATATAAATTGCAATAATGCAATTCTGTTTATAATTTGAGCATTTCAATCGTTTCTGAATGCGTTCTAAGTCATTTTATTGCAATAATCAACATTTAAGTTCTTTATACTGTCCTGATTAAGATTAATATATTGTTTATTAAAAAAGATTGGAGTATACTTGGTAATTATGCATAAAATTTGCAAATAATGCAATTCGAAGTATCATATGAGCATTTCAATCGTTTCTGGATTCGTTCTAAATTATTTCATCACAATAATCAACAATTAAACTCTTTATACTGTCTAAACTAAGATTCATACCTTGTTTATTCAAAAAGACTAGATTATACCTGCAAATTAGGCATATAAAGAGCAAATAATGCAATTCTTAGTATTATTTGAGCATTTCAATCGTTTCTTGATTCATTCCAAGGCATTTCATCACAATAATCTAAATTTATACACTCTATAATGTAAAGAATATGATTCTTATCTTATTTATAAAAAAAATATTTGATTATACATGCTAATTACGCATACAAATTACAACTAATGCAATTCTGAGTATCATTTGAGCATTTCAATTATTTCTGGATTCATTATAAGTCATTTCACCATAATAATCTATATTTAAACATTTTATACTGTCTAGAATATGATTAATATCTTTTTTATTCAAAAAAATTAGATTATACATGCTAATTATTCATATAAAGTGTAAATAATTCAATTCTTAGTATAATTTGAGCATTTCAATCGTTTCTGGATTCATTTTAAGTCATTTCATCACAACAATTTATATTTAAACTCTTCATACTGTCTAAAATATGATACATATCTTTTTTATTTAAAAAGATTGTATTATACGTTGTAATTACGCATATAAAGTGCAAATAATGCAATTCTGAGTATTATTTGAGCATTTCAACTGTTTCTGGATTCATTCTAACTCATTTCATCACAATAATCTATATTTAAACTCTTTATACTCTCTAGAATATGATTCATATATTATTTATTAAAAAAAATTAAATTATGCATGGTAATTACGCATATAAAGTGTAAAATAATGCAATTATGTGTATCATTTGAGCATTTCAATCGTTTCTGGATTTCTTTTTAGTCATTTCATTACAATAATCTACATTTAAACTCTTTATACTGTATAGAATTTGATTCATATCTTTTTAATTCAAAAAGATGGGATTATACATGGTAATAACGCATATAAAGTTCAAATAATGCAATTTTGAGTATAATTTGAGCATTTCTATCATTTCATGATTCATTCTAAGTCATTTCATCACAATAATTTTAATTTAAACTCTTTGCACTGTCCATAATATGATTCATATCTATTTATTAAAAAAAAATAGATTATACATGGTAATTACGCATATAAATTACAAATAATGCAATTCTGAGTATCATTTAAGCATTTTAATCGTTTCTGGATTCATTTTAAGTCATATCATTACAATAATCTACATTTAAACTCTTTATACTGTCCAGAATATGATTCATATGTTGTTTATTAAAAAAGATTGGATTGTACATTGTAATTACGCATATAAAGTGCAAGTAATGCAATTTTAAGTATCATTTGAGCATTTCAATTGTTTCTGGATTCATTTTGAGTCATTTCATCAAAATAATTTATATTTAATCTCTTCATACTGTCCAGAATATGATTCATATCTTTTTTATTCAAAGCGTTTGGATTATACATGGTTATTACTTATAGAGAAAACATATGGTGCATACTAATGTACCGGAGCTTCGGTGCATACTGATTCAAACTCTTCAATCTAATTCAAAATAACCGATCCAAACCGTCCAATATGATCTCCCTATTATAATCTCCTTGTCAACCAAATTTTATATTTTTTTTGAATTTTTTTACTATTATTTTGAAATTTTAGAAAATCGCTTATCTAATTTTTTCTGAATCGTTAAAAAAAAATAGTTTTTAAAAATCCGAAAAAAATACTTAAAAATTTAAAAAAAATGAAAAATTTAGTCAGCAAGGAGATTTCAATAGGGAGATCATATTGGACGGTTTGGATCGGTCATTTTGAAGCAGATCGAAGAGTTCGGATCAGTATGCACCGAAGCTCCGGTACATTAGTATGCACCATAGGTTTTCTCTTACTTATATAAAGTGCAAATAATGCAATTCTGAGTATCATTTGAGCATTTCAATCATTTCTCAATTCGTTCTAAGTTATTTCATCACAATAATCTACATTTAAATTTTTTATACTGTCTAGAATATGATTAATATCTTGTTTATTGAAAAAACTGGATTATACTTGGTAATTACGTAAATAAAGTGCAAATAATACAATTCTGAGTATCGTTTGAGCATTTCGATCGTTTTTGGATTTATTCTAAGTGATTTCATCACAATAATCTACATTTAAACACTTTGAACTGTCTAGAATATGATTCATATCTTATTTATTCAAAAAAATTGGATTATACTTGGTAATTACTCATATAAAGTGCAAAATAATGCATTTCTGAGTATCATTCGAGCATTTCAATCTTTTTTGGATTCATTCTAAGTAGTGATAGTCCAAAATCCTTGGTCCTTGGCCCGACCTTTGGAAGATCGTCTTAAAATTCGGACCGGACCGGGCCTTCGAAGGGCTTACGATGGACAAGGGTCTAGAAGGACGGGGTCTAATTTTTTTCAAAGACGGGTGTTGAAGGACCGGATTTTGAAGGGTTGGATCCGACCTAGCCCTTCAATTGTAGCAACTATTTGATCATGATGACACTATAGAGATTAAAACACTATTAAAAAAAATTAAATGTTGGTATTATTTTAGGAGGACTAAAAGGGCCAAGGACCTAGAAGGGCAGGATTTTCGAATGGCCGGTCTCATATTTAAAAAAATAAAATCCGTCTAATCCGACCCATCTCAACCCTTTTTATCAGCCCGATTCGACCCGGCTCTTCTATCAAACCCGTCAAGTCCGGTTCTTTGAAATCCGGCCTTTTGCCTTTCACTATCACTGTTTGGGATAGCTTGTCTTCAATCACTATACAAAGATATTTTCGACAATGAAACCGAACGTAATTTTGATTTAATTTGTTTCAAAAATGCGTTTTGTGTTGGCTTAATTAGTTGATTCGTTTTGAAGAAACCTAGATTAATTGCGAAAAATACAGACCAATATATTAAAATTAATAATAATTGATATAAATTTTAAAATCTAAAACATTCATGTAAAATTTTTCACACATTATCCTATTGCAATTTTCTAATTAATTTCATGAGCTAACATCTATATATATATTGACTTGATAAGAAATTTCCAGGAAGTTATGTTGTAGAAATTACAAGGAAGCTTCGCTGTTCCCACCGGCGCCTTCAAACATAAAAGTTGGTACTTGGGACCCACTTGGCATAATTAAATATTAACATGGGGACTTGGAAGTGGAACCCACTGAATTCGAACAATGTCCGAATTTCGTAGTATATATAGCAAAAAGGCAAATCAATAATCATACATTTTCAGCTCAAAGTATAAACAGTTCTTTTTCTTCTTCCCTGTACCCCTTTCCATTCCAAAATAACCAATCAAGTTCAAAACAGAATTATTATTAATACAAGCCGTTGGTACTGAGCCATGGAAGCACAAGATACTAATGGGTTCTATCATGATCTTAACCGAATTGGCCGCAACGAGTTCCGTAATTTGGGTATGTTCCTCGTTTCCACTGGAGTGTCAATTGCTTTCTGTGAAATAATTCCGGGGTCTGCAACTGTTAGCGAGAGAGCTTTTATGGGTTTTGTGCTTTTCTTTGTGGGATTGATTCTACTGATGGTCTCTTTTGTGGGTAATTAATCAATACCTAGAAGTACTGCTTTGGTGCTTCTATAGTCTTGATTCCTGAAGCATGTAGGGTTAGTATTGGGATTTGGGGGATTGGCTGCCGTAAATTTTTTTAAGAAACAAATCTTAAAATGAAAATTTAACAGTAAATATGGGAGTTCAGAATTTCAGCAATAAACATGGCAGAGCGCCTTGTCAGTGGCGCTCCGGCGGCGGCGCCGGTGGCATTGGCGTGGAGATGAAGACGCCGTTGGCAGTGGCGCGGTTGGTCGTGGTGGCGCCAGGCCGTTGAGGTGGAAGGAGGAGGAGAGGAGGCGCTGGGAGGACTTATTCCCTGACGCGACCGTGCCGGCCAATGATTCTCCCATCAACTCAAGCCGACGCAACCGAAACTAAGGCCAGGGTTGCAATCCCCACTCCTTCACGAAACTGTTGAGCCTATTCTCAAGTCTTGCGGTGGCCGAAATCGACGGAAATTCGCTGGAGAGTAAAAACCCAAAGTACAAGGACTGAAATGAATAATCTGCTCCCTGCTCTTGTCTCCTCCTTCCACCCCGAGGGCCTGGCGCCACCACGACCAACTGCGCCACTGCCAGCGGCGACTTCACCTCCACGCCAATGCCACCGGCGCCGTCGCCGGAGCGCCACTGACAGGGCGCTCTGCCATGTTTATTGCTGAAATTCTGAACTCCCATGTTTACTGTTAAATTTTCATTTTAAGATTTGTTTCTTAAAAAAATTTACGGGATTGGCTGATTCCGCATATATCATATATGTAGGTGTACTAGGTAAGTTGGGGGCAATAATTGGATATATAGTTATTTTGTACTTTGTGTAACGGTTTTGGGACCCAATTTTTGGTTCCCAACTTCCCATTAATTAATTGCTTCATTGTGGTCCTTTTTAAGATAAACACTTGATTTGAAGCTAAAAAATGAAGTATTAATCAGAATTGGAAATTTTGGTTCATTTGAGTTGGCGAATAGCTAGAAAGGGAAAAGTTGAGGGCCAGAGTTGAGTTCCACACAGTTTTCTCACTTTCAATTTCCGTTTCGATGTCTCAGTCAAAATTTCAAAAAGAAATAGCTTCCGATCAGTCATGAGTACGGTGACCGATGAACTCCCATCCATTATTCTTGGTGGTTCATTCAATGTGTGAATTTTGTCGCAAAATTAAACAGTCTCTTCTGTATTGAAATTTGGAATTTGGAATCAACTCGATTTCAATCTACCTTGAGTTCCTTCTATCAGATGTAAGTTTACGGTAGGGATTTAGTTCTTTTCATGGGTACATGGACATGGGCATGCATGCATGATATCATATGTGTTTCTGTTGTAATTTTATTTTATTTTATTTTTTTCAGAGAGAAGGTATTTAGGCAATGTCTGTTGTAATTTCGATATGATATGGTGTTGCGTAGATTTTATAACTTATTGGCTTGTCAATTGTGTAATAGTATTTGTCTTGTTACAGGTTATATGTCGGTGTATTCTGTTATCTACTTTAGAGATTTCTCCATTTATTTCAGGGAAAAACAGAGAGAAAGAAAAGGTGGGAACAATATAGACAGCTTGTATTCACGTCTGATGAGTTTGCTTTTGTTGCGAGGTTATCTGTTTTGCTTGACACGAATTATTAACGCCCGAGTACTGAAGCAGAGTTATATTGGCAGTAACGCAGTGTACTCTTGGAAAAAATAAAAGCCAACTACATAACTTAATTTGTCAGATCTTTCTTGGCGGAACAGATTGAAAAAAAAAAAAAAAATCATTTTCAACAATCAACCAAGAAAAATTTAAAAAGAAATAAATCAAGTAATAAAAACTCAAAATACGAATATATTCCTTGCCAATATAAGGGTGACATAGTTGAACAGTTATAAAACATAACATCAAATAGGTTAGACCAGAATAGAAAATTGACACCTGAAACAACACAAAATATATGTTGATGTTGTTACGTATGAAGTGTGAAAAGAAATTAATAACATCTGGAAAAATAAGAAGTGCATATAAAATAAGCGTTTCTATATTTCTTCAACAAAAAAAAAAAAAAAGCGTTTCTATAGAAATTCTCCTTTTAGTTGCACTAAGATAGGACAAATGAGGTAAATAATTAATGATAGTAATATTTAGTTATCCTTTTCAATTGCTCGATTAGGCCCTTTCTTTGAAAAAAAAAGGTTAAAAAAAAAAAAGAATTGCTCTGACCCAACTGCCGCTGCATCTCTATTGGCAGTAGTTGATAGGGAAAAGTTCAATTGCTCTGCCCACGTCGTATTCCTTTTCTTTTTATAGTGGCCATGATTTTCACAGAATATATAACAACTAGACCAAAAACCTGCTGCATTATAAATTTTTAAATAAACTGAATTTAAGTAATGACCTTAGTTCTGTCTAAAAACCATCTATTGTTTAATTTTATTTTTTTTTAATTTTCAGCTTTTACGTACTTTGCTGAATGCGCTCTTCTCAATCAATTTCATATTTTCTGAATTTTTTTTTTCTACTTTTATTTTCGTGATTATTAATAAAGCATAAACCATATATACAAATTAAGGACGTCATGAACATTTTACCTTTTTCCCGAGAAAAAAAAAAGTTAACTAGCTTAACATTATTAGATATACTTATCAACAATTCCCCAGTCGAATTCAAACCGTCACCTATATTTAAAAACCATTTCATGCATGCTCTTCACTTCTATATCATTAATATTTCCAATTTCTTATATAGTTGAAACAGTTGAAATCATTTCAGTCGTTTATCATATTTTCTTCTTTATATTATTATTATTATTATTATTATTATTATTATTATTATTATTATTATTATTATTATTATTACTACTGTTATTGTTATTAATATTCTTCTTTTTCGTCGTCGTCTTCTTCTTCTTATTATTATTATTAGTATTTTTATTATTATTATTATTTTTTTTATTATTATTATTATTATTTTTATTCGCTAAATTAAGAAGTTTGGTCCCACGTAAGATATGAATTGTCAATTCATACTTGTTAACTAAAAAATAATTGGCATGCATTTTGTTAAACTTGAAATATCTATTGACATCATTGAATCCTACCAAATTTGAATTAATTGACAGCTATTAATAATGTAGCTTTCATATAAGTGCTGCGTTAGCACAATAACGTTAAGGAAAATTCCTCCGTACATTTGGCAGCGAACTCGTGTCAACTTTGTGAAATCATCACAATTATCTAAAGATAATATTAATTATAAAATGTGTATGTTCCTCTACTCAAATGAGCTTATGAGCATATTGTCTATATGTAATATCTTATTGTCCATACCGTTTTATTGTTTATTGTCACACCCCGACACATAGGGCATGACAATCATGCCGCGAATACACAATCTCTGTGTACCCGCAAGGCATTTTCCTACCAATTACAAGGTTCAAGTCTCAATTTACCATGATTTACCAAGTTAGGTTTCACGACTCATTGAGTTATCATCGCAAGATATTTTGGCTTAATCTTCGCTTGACTTGATCATGCCTGTCTCTACAACCTGGAACCCACGACCATTGTGGAAAACATGCAAAAAGCACGGAATGAGAATTTAATTCTCAGTGCGGATTTTAGTTCCAGTACGTGAATTTAAGCTAAAATCCAAGCTCTAGAAATAATACCCATAAATTAAATAATTTACTTGTAAAACGAGATATGTTGAGACATTATCTTTATTTAATATAATGTAAGCATGCAAGTCTAAATTTTAACTAAATCAATTGCAAATGTTATTTAACATATGATTATAATCAAAACCGGACAAAGCAGCAAAATTTGTCTATGACAAAAGTCATGCACATGTCGGAACTGAACACGTGGCACGAATCCCATCACAGACAACACGTGTTTGAGCGTGACAGGAAACTGAGCGTGTTAGGGATCCGAGCATTACAGAACTAAGCATAGCATGAGTCTGGACAAATCACATATCATTCACATAGTTCCCTAACCCGAGGGCAGGCAAAAGAGACGAATCTCTAACCCTGGACAGGCAAAAGGAAATTTCAAATCCGCATATCATTCACATAACTTCATAATCACGATCAGTAACAAATGGTATCATCATCAGTGACAAACAGTATATCATTAAATTCACTCAGGTCTCCTTTTCCAATCGGCTGGGCACAGTAGGAGCCTTTCCCTTGCTACATGGGCACAGTAGGGATGCATCCCTTTCCCAAGGCACAGTAGGAAATTCCAAATTCGCAGAGCGTTACCGAACTGGCCGAAGTCGGGGGGCCAACCGACTCCGGAGAGTGATGCAGAATAGATCCAGTATATCATATCACACATATCACTTCATATCATCACATATCCCAGTTATCATTCAATTCTTTTCAGTCATATCATTCACAAGTCGGATTCATCAATAGTAATGGAATATTCAAATATATGACTGTCACTTTTCAAATTTCTCAAAACGGAGAACATGCATCTCAAAATGCAGTTTTGTCAATATTTGGGCAGTACCTTATTAAAAATGCTTGAACACATTTATGCAGAGGCAAACGGATTTCCGATATGCACATGAGTGAAAATATATCTACTTTAGCAAAGCACATAACCACATAAAATAACAGGCATTCAAACATAGCTTAATAGTCACTTAAACTTAAACAAAAATCTAATGTAAATCCGCACCTGAATAGCAAGGCTAAGCGTAGTTTCTCGATATCCTATGATGACTCGAGTGCTTGACGATCATCTTACTCAAGTTCTCCTGCTTGATGATCTTTTAGGCTTGGTAGTCTCGTGTCGACTAGTTCTAGATCGGTTCCCTAATAAAACAAGTGACTTTCTTAACTAACCGCTAAATACTTAAGAGTAACCTAGATAATCTATTCCTGGACGGTTCTTGGTTTACCATACTAACGATCTAGGTTAACCAAACTGGTTGAGATTTGGATGATCAAGTTCAGATTCCTTATTAGAGAATTCTATTTTAAAATATATTATTAAGTATTTTATTTTATTATTTAATAATTGATTTTGACTTTCCAGTTATTAATAAGTTATGGCGAGATTCTATTTGTTTTTGTTGTATAAGTCACTAATTTTATGTTCTAGTTTAATTATCTATTAACAAAATTGATTTATTAAATGATCGCTTGTTTCATGTATGCCTAACAATTAGTGACTAAGTTGGGAATACTAGATGTATACGTTTGTATATGTTAACATTATGAACCTATTCATATACTTTTCTTTTCTATTTTCTTTAAAACAGCTCAAATGTCATTTGCCCACAATTCATATCTTTATGCTGAGTATCAGATGCTTAAACCTATTGTTATTTGTTAAATCATAACGTAAATCAATTCATTTTTGTTATATATTTTGGAATTCAAGTTTTATTTTATTTTCCAATCTGATTCGAGTAAATCTCGGTCTCAAAAGCCGTTTAATGAAATCTTGAATAAGCCAACAAAATAATTAGTGACTTCATAAAGTCATTAGCTTAATTCTATGTTTACTTGTATCATCACCTCGTTCAAAAACCCTTCTCATATTATTTTTTTCTTCTCTTGGTCCCAAGACACAGTACACGACATACACATGACTTCATTTCGAGTAATTATTCATTAACTTAACTATATTCTTAAGTAAATTTATTAAATTAATTATCTAATAATTAAGTAGATAACCTCCAATAACAATTTACAGAGGAATTGGGTTCGGTTAAGAATCAATGGATTTATGGGTAATGGGTTCATATTCATACCCGCTAAATAACCAGTCCAATCCACTGCTTGATTTCAGATCCGAACACACTTAGGGCTCGTTTGGATGCATTGGGAATAAGGGGAATAAGCAATTCCGGGCGGAAATTTTATTATAAACAATCCAAACTCTTCACAAAGTTACACACTTCCCAATACTTTCCGCCTAGGAATAGGCTATTCCTCTTATTCCCAAGCGATCCAAACGACCCCTTAAGAACTAACATTTTTCCCCAGTTTGGTCTCTTATCTTCTACTGTTATTCGCATCGGCCTCTTAATATTACAAAGAAGTCCTTAATATTTACATAACAGCCCCCTGGAATTTACCAATTGGTCCTTGAATTTTACAAAACAGCCTCTGCATCCAGGAAACGCCTACCAGTAACACATTTTCATCGTACTAGACTGGTACAGAGGCTGTACCAGACCCATATGAGAACCACAAACCAATACAGCAAGGAATTGGGAAGTTTTAAATATGTATGCTCGGTACACGAAATCCATTCATCATTCTTTTCTTGTTTACCCAAGGAACCGAAATAAAAGAAGGGTAATCCTAGTTTTCAATTGGAATTTCAGAGAACAACAGAGGAAGGAAGATAATACCCTTACTGCTTGCTCGGCTATTAGATCCTTCATCTTCCATTCACCTTTCCACCAGCACCAATTTAATAGAATCAGAGGAAAAAGAAGAAGAGGAAATTATGTATGTCAAAAGGAAATAAAGAGAAGAGAACTATCTATTTATAGGCAGAAGAGAGAGGAGTAAGGCGGTGCACGAGCCAATAGCATTTCTCCACCTTGGCAACTAGATAAGGACGGATCCAAGGGGTCCCACTTTCAGGTCGGTTGAGGAAGAGAAGTGGATAAGGACAGAGACGGAGAGGAAAAGGTCCAGAGAGATCAACTGAGGGTGGCATCTCCTTATTGGCGTGTCACAGGTGATCTCCTTCGAGCTTCCGATATTTTTCGGAGAAGAAGATGAGATCGAAGGGGCCAGGAGAGAGGAAGGGTGACAGCGAAGAGAGAGAAATGAGATTTTGTTAAATTAAATATTAGCCCCTTGGATTTTCTGTGTCTAAGCCTATATGATCAAAGATGCTGCAACACATATAAATTAATATTGGTTTTTATTTCTATCAGGATTTTAATTGTTTTTATTATGAATTTCAGTATAACTTAAGCTTTGATTTTGCTATAATCATTTAGGTTATATTTAGATACTACACAGATTGAAAGATTTCGATTTCGATTTAGTTTTATCGTTGCATCAAATTTATTTCTTAAAGTTACTAATTAATAATACCTCTTTGATAATTAATGATTAATTAGAAAATTTCTAATTTTTCTTATTAATTTTTCTTTAGTATCAATTAAGACTGATTTTATGGTATTATTTTCTAATTGATATAATATATTTATAACAAGATTTTGGCTACTCTTTATTAATTTCAATTATCTTTGTACACTATTTTTATTAATTTACTTATTCTAATATTATTAATGAAATTAATCTCATTAACTAAACTGAAACTTAAGTTGGTATTTTCACAGATGTTACATTTATGATACTCTTCATTAATGAAATAAGTTTTTAAATTCAATTATGCATAACAAGTCTGGTGAAAACTTAAATTTAGTTTGTATGGAATTTCTAGTTTCCGTCCAGTTTGTGAATATTTTATGCAGATTTGTACCTCTGGGTGTGTTTGGATGGAGAAAGAATAAGAATAAGAATAAGGAATAAAGGGCCGGATTTAGAATCTCGTGCCAATCCTTATTCTTATTCAAATTCCATAGTTTTGTTAGTATAAGAATAAGGGGCCGGATAAGCCCAAATTCCTTATTCTTGTGTTGTTTGGGTTGCACAAGAATAAGGAATTTGGAGCTTATTCTTATCTGAATCCTTATTCTTGCTTATCCAAACACACCCTAATAAAGTTTAAAAATTCATTGGTGGACTATATTGTAAATTCCCTAACATCTTCCATCTTGTAGCTTCCATATCTAAACTAAGTAATCTTATTCTACAATTTAAATAGTGCAGTGTAATGGTGTGCGGATGCTTGCCATTGTTGAAGTAAATTCCTGCAAGATTTTTGTCGAAATTTAAATTTCCTGTGCGAGTATAACTTCCATGCTTGCCATTTTCGTTGATTAGTGGGTTAATTTTCACAAGTCGTGTGTTTCCTGTGCGGAATTTAGTTGATAGTTGTTTGTCTGCCAATTTGGGGAATTGCTCAGGGCACGCCCTCCTTACTCAATCACTCCCAATTAGACCAAAATACTCTTCTCTCCCATTTTAGTTTTCTCAGACTTTAGCGTTGGAGAAGAAGATATTTTTGTCATTTTCAAAAAAAATGGGGGAGTGAATGAGTAAGAAGGGCGTGGCCTGAGCAATTCCCGCCAATTTGGGTTTGTTATCTATTTGGATATGTGGGCTTTGCATTGTAACTGATTTGCTATTTTCTTCAGCTTATATACGTAAAATAAGATGAAATGTTTGCATTTAGTAAGCCATTTTGATGTTATTATTTGTGGGTAATTAGGGGTTTTTAAAATTTCCAACCATAATTTCTTCAAAACTAGTCGAGATCACCTTTCTATTTCTCATCTTTTACACACACTTATGGCTGTCAACGGCATGCCATAAACCGTTATGCCGTTTCATTTGCCGAAATGGAACGAATAATGATAGTGAAATATATTCTGTTTTCTTAATGAAACGACAAACAACAGCGAAATTTGTTTCGTTAACATGTTGTTGTACACGCCGTTTAGCGAAATCGTTTCGTTTACTAGGTAGAACGGTTTACAGGAGCAAAATCAATTTCATTTCCTTAACAAAACGGTAAATGGCACACACCATTCTGTTGTCACTTACCACATTTGACAGGCCTACACACACTGACACACGGGTATTTTTGTCGTTTTTCTGTGCCGTAATGGAAAAAGGACATCACGGAAATAATTATTAGGCCTATAAGCAAGTTGCAAAATAGCCCCCCTCTTTTTTAAATAATATTAAAATATTATTTAAAAAAGAAGAGGC
Organism: Rhynchospora breviuscula; assembly: GCA_027562975.1. Lineage (NCBI taxonomy): Eukaryota > Viridiplantae > Streptophyta > Magnoliopsida > Poales > Cyperaceae > Rhynchospora > Rhynchospora breviuscula. The sequence continues at coordinate 74,203,687 of CM050398.1, read as the reverse complement.
AAAATAGCAGAGTTATATCAGCTATTATAAGTGCCATCGCTAAATAAACCATCGCTGCCGTCGCTAAATAAACCATCGCTGCCATTGCTGCTATATGTTACAAATGTTCAGTTTAATAATAAGAAGTGTTTAGTTTAATAATCAGAAGTGTTCAGTTAAATGCGTCAACTAATGGTCAAAGTCGCACCAGGGTCAAAGTCGCGCCAGGGTCAAAGTCGCGCGTCAGACTTGGAGAGAGGCGCGCCAGGGGCAAAGTCGGAAAAAAATTAATTTGAACCGGATCGGTCATGACCCCTTCTATTTTTTCATGTGTTTTGTGTCCGGTTCATGACCCCTTCGCTTGGTTTAGTAAAAACGAGTTACGATTGGCCGACTTTGCAACTAACTGAACATTTATACTCAATTAACAGAACATTTGTATTGACCCAACTGAACATTTGGGCAAAAAAAAAAAAAAAAAAATGAACATAGTAAACATAGCGAACACTTATAAAACAGTGGACAATTATAATACAAAGTGAACATTTGTATCTAATAAAGTGAACACTTATAATAACGAAATGAACAAAAAATCACTGGGTGAGTAGAGGGGGGAGAGCGCTGCTCAGCGAGCGCTGACTGACGCACGATGGCAGTGATGGCACAAAGCGCGATGGCAGTAATCAATTTTCGAGTTATATTACTCGGCAAAAAAGGAATTGTGGGCTAAACAAACATGGGCTACCCAATTTATTGACTAATTGTTTTCCTATTATAAAGCCCATAGCCCATAGACTTTTGTTAGAATAAATTTCTGAAAATCCGAGGTGCGTTTTCTTACTACAAAAAAAATCTGTTCATAGAAATATAGTCGTCTGAAAATCAGAATGAGTGTTAGAATTCATTTCTGTTTACGTGGCGGTACTATGTCATTTGTTTTATTGAGCCATCTGAGTAGAACTTTAAAATCTGATATGTTAGATTAGGATTTAAAATAAGAGACAAATTTTTAGTTGTAAACATGTGCCGATCGAGTGTTGACATAAAAATCGTAATAATCATTCAATTGGTTGATGGGAGATGAAAAAGGAACTTATGTTTATCATGATAATTGGATTTCTTATATGTTGAGACTTGAGACCTGAACAACTGACCACTCGCTAAATTAGCGAATGGCGATCAGTGAAGACCGCCCTGTACTACTAACAAAAGTACATTATTTATAAGGCCACCTCGTAGATACTTCTGCCCGAAAAAATTAAAACTAACGTTACTGTTCACACGAATATCGAAAAAAACGTTTAAAAATTCGAAATTTTAAAACTAACGTTGTTAGATCGGCAATCGGAATGCCGATGTTGGAAATTGCTTAGATCGGCAATTGGAATGCCGATCTAAGCTTAGATCGGCATTCCAATTGCCGATCTAAGCCAAAAGCCGCCAGCGACCCTCCTCCCCCTCACGCTCCAGGTGTGTGTGTTTTTTTTATATAATTTAATTAGTTTATTTATTTAATTTAATTAGTTTAATTAGGTAATTAATAGAAAAAATAATTAAAAAATTACTAAAAAATCAGAATAAATATAAATAATTATAATATGTAATTTGAAATTTTTTATATAATTTAATTAGTTTATTTATTTTATTTAATTAGTTTAATTAGGTAATTAATAGAAAAAATAGAATAAATATTAAAAAATAATTAAAAAATTACTAAAAAATCAGAATAAATATAAATAATTATAATATGTAATTTGAAATTTTTTTATATAATTAATTTTAATTACTAATTAATTATTAATTGATAGTTATCATTGATTATATTAATGTAAATTTATACAATTAATTATTAATTATTAATTGATAGTTATTAATTTATATTAATCTAATTAATTATTAATTGATAGTTATTAATTGATTATTTTTGTCGTTTTTTTAAATGTTTCGTTGAAAAGTCTTTCTGAAAGTGCGAAAAAGTTACATCGTTAAAGGATAAATTTAGAGGCGAAATTATATTTAATACGATATTCAGCCTTAATTTCCAATATGAGAAATACTTTTCTGGAATTTTATTTAATACTCAATCAATAGATCATATGATTTTTTATGAATTTTCTTGAACTTTTTTATGCAAAATAGAAATAAAAACTCAAGAAGTCCGAAATATCATAACACAAAATAGAAATATAGCAATAGAAGTCCGAAATAAAATCATAAGACTCTCATACAAAAATATAAATATCACAATAAATATCACACTATCCTACTGACGTCCATCACGACGGTACCATCCCTGAGAAGGAGATCATAAGGCATGCGGGCCCTGATGTGATCATAAGGCCTCCACACGACGTGCTCAGGCTTCATTTTCATGCAGACATCCCTTGCATACTCTATCCCACCGCGAGTAGGGCCGGTCACCTTCTTCGATTTCTGTCTCGTCGTCCACTTCCTGCATTTCCATTTTGTTGTTTGTTAAAATCAAGTAAAACATATTTTTAAAATTTCAATTAAAATGAAATTAACATACCTCCCATAAGGCGGACACGAGTCAATATTGGGTAGACCCCAACCATCAAAATCCTGAATGATTTTCGGCCGACTAAGTAGCAGTCTTGCATACGACCACAATTGCAAGAGCACCCAAGGAGCAGCAACATGTATATTATTATTAATGAAGGCAGTGTCCAAGCCTCGGTATAGCATGGCAAGAGTGGCCCCACCCCAATTGTACTGCACCGAGTTACTAGAATGAAGATCCTGCAAATATTAATTTTTTTTTACGAATAAATGTGAGATATTTACGAATATCATAAGCGTGATTTTTTTTCATTATTTGTTGGCTAACCTGCAATAATTGCAGATAGAAACATGGAACCGAGTCACCCGTGCCGTCAGGAAATAACTCGCACCCAAAAATCTCCAGCACGCAAGCGCGTGTGTATCTATCGATTCTCGCTGCATCATTTGTGCCAGGTCCCCCAATCTGATCCCAAACCTTACGCAGCTTCGTGAATCTAACGGACCGGCTGATGTAGAAGCCTCGGCATCGGCAGATGTAGAAGCGCCCACATCTCCACGAAGCCTCGTAGATCTACGAGGTGGTGCCTCTGATGTTTCTGGTACTCTTCTTCTCGGTGGCATTTTTATTACACTGCAATAAAAATTAAAAATGTAAAAAATCTAATAAAATTTCGGCAGCATCTCCCCTATACCTAGAGTGTTTCCGAAAAAAAAACACCCAAATCCCCCCTAATTACAAACCCAAATCTCATACAACAACATTTTCAATCCAATCTCATACAATAACATTTTCAATCTCATACAACAACATTTTGTATTTTCTCATACAACAACATTTCCTATTTTCTCAATAAAATAAATTAATTAAATGTATAAATATTAAAAAAAACTCACCTCGACTAGAAGCGCTGCTTGTCTCTTTTTAAAAAAATTTTCTACATTTAAAAAATTATTCTATCAATTTTTCAATATTTATTCTATTTTTTTATCTTAATTACCTAATTAAATTAAATAAATAAACTAATTAAATTATATAAAAAATTTTTAAATTACATATTATAATTATTTATATTTATTCTGATTTTTTAGTAATTTTTTAATTATTTTTTCAATATTAATTCTATTTTTTCTATTAATTACCTAATTAAACTAATTAAATTAAATAAATAAATTAAATATAAAAAATAAAAAAAAAACCATACCTGTGGAGAGAGGAGAGTGGTGTCGCGCGAGAGAAAGTGAGAGGGGTGGGAGGGGTCGCTGTCGCCTTATATAGGAGGGGGAGTCTTAGATCGGCAATTGGAATGCCGATCTAAGCTTAGATCGGCAATTGGAATGCCGATCTAAGCTTAGATCGGCATTCCAATTGCCGATCTAAGCAATTTCCAACATCGGCATTCCGATTGCCGATCTAACAACGTTAGTTTTAAAATTTCGAATTTTTAAACGTTTTTTTCGATATTCGTGTGAACAGTAACGTTAGTTTTAATTTTTTCGGTACTTCTGCCTTGTGCTTGGGCCTTAAAGAAAGCATGGATCTTATCATATTGACCCTTTCTAAACTAACAAATAACAAACTGAGCGTAATCCCAGTGACGATTATATAACCTAATTGTTTTATCTGATGCACATTTCGAATATATACGTTGAACGTGGAGTTCAACTTATATGGACAATTATACACTCACTTTTTCTATAGGGAATGGGTTTAAATATCGTGTGAGAAAAAGAAAATTGAAATAAAAACCATCAAGTTAAAAAGTCCATTGTAACCCCTCCTTGGAGAAATTGCTGCACTTGTAAATTGGGCTTAAAAGGGAGATCAATTCCTGTGGCAATTAAACGTCAATACAATGCAAATAACTGCGAATTAAACGTTAATAAATTGCAAACGCGATAATTCGCAAATAAAACTTAGTATAAAAGTACATATTATCTGGCGAATTAAAATACAACAAAAGAACAGAAACTCGTGATAAGGGAGAAAAGCGAGAATATCACAAATAAAAATGCTCAATATCGGATAAAAACAAAATTGCAAAATACACCGAAATACTGAGATAAAAAAAGGGCAAAATGGCAAGAAAAAAAAAAAAAAAAAACTGGTAGATTATGCTGTGAGGGAAAACGCAAGAATATCGTGACAGTGCTGAGATTGGATTTACCTCCGCAGTGTATCCTGCCAAATTTGGCAACAAGGTGTATAATGTATAGCACAAGTTTTTAAGATGACACTCTCAAGTCTCACCGAGTCTCCTCCTGATTGGACTTTCCAATCCTGAAAATATGGGGAAGCGATCCAGAACGAAGAGGACAACGGGGGCAAAAGAAATGTTCTAGTTAATTTCAATTTATTTAATCATTTATCGAACAACATGATAAAATTTTAATTTTTAAGATTAGAATGGCCGATCTAAACCGCTCAATTGTTCTATGTTATAAAAATATCTGTGGAGACCAAATTTTATATTTTTTCAAATTTTTTTTCTATTTTTTTTTTGGAATTTTTGAATATGCTCAATCTAAAAAGTTATGAACCCTCCAATTTTGATAATTCGAAAAAAATAGTTAGAAAATTCGAAAAAAAATAAAATTTGATTTTTAAGGATATTTTAATATAAAGATCATATTGAGCAATTTGGATTAGCCATTTGAAATTTTAATAGTCAACATTTGAATAGTGTTTGACGTCCTATATGTTTGATTCTAGTATTACTCTTATTATTGTGCTCATACTTCCGCAATTGATCAAAAAGAAAAAAAAATGTGCACTGCGCAATTCTGGCACCAGTATTATCTTGGTGTCCTATACAAAAATAAAGGAACAAATTTAAGCCCGCACCAAAAATATGTGTTTTGATTATGACTAGAGGGATACATCGAGCTTCGCTTAGTACGAAAATTCTTATTGATATTTAATTATCGAATTTATTGCAACAAATAGAGTTTCATTATACGAAATTTTTTTTAAAGTTTTAATATTGATTATCGTTAGCAATGATTATATTGTAAGTTAGATCATATGATACTATTTTAATTTTATAAATTTATTGCATAGAAATTTAAAGTAACGGTTGAAGAGGCCAAATAACAATTAGATATTAACTCTCTTAGATTTCTAAATATATTTAATTCTTAAATTAAATAATGATTGGTACGACTATTTTTAATATATTTAACAAAAAGAGAAACCTATTTTTAATTATAAAAAATACAAAAAAACCTATTTTTAACTATAAAAATGCAATGGATTTTAATATATACTAGGTATGATAGTTGCAGCTTCCCTGCGTTATTTTTGAGAAAATTGGTTTTATGCCACTGCAAAACAAGCTAATTCTAAATATGCCATCATAAAATGACTAATTGGAAATATGCCATCACAAAACCAAACAAATTTGATATCTGCCACTATTTTATAACAAAAGCATATGAAACTTCATATATGCCATTTAAATAATGTCAATTTTGTTGAAATTGTCCAAACTACCCTCTCTTGTTTCTCTCCCAAACCATTTCTCCCCATAACCCATCTTTTCTCCCGTTCACTTTTTCCCCTAAAATTGACCTCTATAACTTTGTCCCATTCTGCCCCGTCACCACACAACACAATCGCTGCACCTGCCTTCACTTCCACCTGCCTTACCTCGCACCGCCGGCGCGGCAACCCACCGCCACCTTCGCCTCACTACGCACGACTGGGGGGCTACAACCTGCCCCAACACCTTCCTTTCACATGTCCCCCCTCATTGCACCTCAGTCCACCTCCGCCTCATTACACCCTGCACGCCACCTCCGCTTCACCAACGCCTCTCGCATGCCTCGGTTGCCTCTCTATGACTCTATGTTGCTCCCGCCGTCCAATGCCGTTCGACTTCGGTAGCTTCCCGCCCCCTTTGGCGATGCCTTTATTCGACTCGAGCAACAACGACAATGCCATCCTTCACTGCACCACTCGCCCCTCAATCTCATTCGGATCCGACTCTCATTATAAAAAGGGTATCACGGTCATTTTAACTAGTCGATGGCATATAATCAATTTATATTGTTTTACGGTGGCATAAAACTAATTACTTGTTTTGGAGTGGCATATCTCGAATTTTAACCTTTTGCAATGGCATAAACCAAATTTCTCCTATATTTTTTTATATGACAAAAATTCAACATGATTTCCAAATATATTTAATTATCATAAATAAGTTTTAAAATAATTGATACAACTATTTTTAATATATTTAACAAAAAAAACTATTTTTACTAAAAATAGAAAATTATAATATAGATATCCCGGTTTCAACTTAAAAAGCGGCCAAAAATTAAAATGTAAAAATGCGGTCAAAAATAGAAAAAAAAGCCACAGATTTTAGTATATAATATAGATATTGATACTGCCTAATACAATATTTCGTAAAAGCCCATGCACATGCCCAACAAGCACGATGGGTCCTTCCTCCGTTGGACCCAGGCCTGCTAAGAGGGGGGGTCCTACAGAGGTCCCACGTGATACCCCAGACCAGGGACAAGGAAACACCCCCCTAATCTGATATCTTCCCGTGTCAGAATTAGTTATAACGAACCGATGACGTCATCATCACACGTGGAAAGATGGTCCCAACTGAGGCCTCCTTTATAGCTTCGATAAGCTTCGTCCTAAAAAAAAGAGCTTCGCGAACTACTATGCGATCTTCGATCGAACCGCGAAGTCGAAGAATGACCCGCCTCCTGACTTAACGGGGAAGGAAGCCACAAGTCCGCCACATATGATCCTAAAGTAGGAAGGCTAGTAGCTATAAATAGGCACCCCCTGCCCCTTGGGGAGAGGGGTTAGAATCTCTGTAACTTTGATCTTCTTATTTGTATTAGAAAGAGGAAAAATCAATAAAAAAGACTTTCTTTGTGTAGTTTATTTCTTAGCCTTCTCTTTGTTTGAATCTCTACCTTGTTGAAAAACTTTGAGAGCTAGATTTAGATTTAACAACTGGCGCCCACCGTAAATGGAGATCACATGAAGCAACCGAGAAGAAAATCCATTCTTCTTGTTGCGTAGCTCTCCTTGTTCAAATGAGAGAAGGTCTAGATATACAACCAAAAATGCTTAACTTCAACACGCCATCGATTTCTAAGATGGCCGCAACAAATACCGCATCCACTACCACCGTCGGTCAGCAACCAAGGCCCACGGTGGCAGAAATAACTGTTCAACCACCTCCGCCAGGGACAGAAGGGCAAGTCTCAGACCAATCCAATAGCATATCCCTAACACCCCATCAGGCCGTCATACCAAACACCTCCTCAATACCAGTCATACCACCCACACACACCCCCAACCAACCACCTTACCAACCTACGCCAAGTGCGTATCTACCGCCCTTGCAAAACCCACAATACAGCTTCCAGCCGCAGCCCATGCAACATAACATTTTCCAACCATATGTGACACATCCCAACCTTGAAACATCTCACCAACAATACATCCCACCGAACCAACCCTCCTTGCAATAGCAATAGCAATACATCCCTACGCATCAAGCATCAGCTCCCCTACAATCAACAAACCACATTTTCACAAGAAACTCTCAATGTGAAAGGCCCGAAGTGGAACACACAGAGTGGGGACCACAGCCATCTCCCAAACACTCTCATCCCTCTAACAGGAGAGGACACTCTCGTTCCTACAAGAGAGGATGATCGAAGTCGCGATCAACCAAAGCCACGACGGAGATCAATCTAGTCAGACTTCAACCGATCCAGCTCACCGAGCTTAACTCATCGCCGAACGTTCCGGCGAAGAAATCATCACCACTCACCTTCAGTTTCAAGATCGCCCTCCTCCAATTACTCCTCTCACAGTGAAACTGAAAGTGACGGAAGATCGGACCCCCGCAGAGGACATACCAATAGAAAGTCAGCGAGAGGACGAACAAGTCCTTCGCCCCTTCGAGGAGTGCTGGTGCAACACCTGTACAGAGGACGACCTTTACGGCTGAAAGACTTCGCCAACCTAGATAAATACCCGGCCTACCCAGCACATGATGCGCGAGCCTTCGTCAACACTTTTAGAGAATCCATGCTAATCACTGGAGCATCAGAGAAAACCATGTGTTTGGTCTTCCCAACAAGGTTAGACGGGATAGCATGGGACTGGTACGCCCAACTACCGCTTGGATCAGTGTCCAGCTACAAAGACCTCACAGAAAAGTTTCTTAAGAGATTCGCAAGTGTTTGTGCACCTTCAAAAACCTGCATGGACTTAATGAATGTGAGACAAGACCCAGACGAACATATCAGAGATTACCTCGACCGCTTTTCCATAGAAGCAAACAAATGCGGAGACTATAGAGAAGATATGGCATTATTGGCTGTTCAACGAGGATTATTGGAAGGCCCGGTGCAATGGGCCGCCATGACAGAAAAATTTTCTGACTTCGCAGCTTTCAGGGAAAGAGCCGAACATCTCATAAGAGCGGAAGAACAAATCGCTTCCATGCAAGGACAAAGCTTCCACGGTTATACATGTGACAACCAGACATCTAAACCCAAAAACGATCGCAGTCCTTCGCCTAAGGCAACTCAAAGGCAAAGTTCACCGAGAAGGCGACAGCGTAGTCGATCACCCAGAAACAAGAGACGCGACCAACAATCCCTTAAACAAAACAGAACCCGATACCGAAAGCCGGCCGATGATAATAGCCCTTATTACAAAATCTACCATGTGACCACAGAACCGCAAGAGATAGTATATGAGAAGATCAAGCATAATAGAGAAGTCTGCAAAGCACCCCCAATGACTAGACTAGAAGTCTTCGATAGAAATGCCTACTGTGAATATCATTGCAGTACTGGGCATCGCACAAGAGACTGCCTCAAGTTGAAAGATGAAATAGAAAGACTGGTCAGACAAACCAACTTACTAGAGCATTTCTTAGAAAAAGATGAGCGCGGTAAGAGAAAAACACAACACTACAATGAAAGAGAAAGAAGAAATGACCATCATCCCAATGAGCGACCTCTCGAACAGCAAGAAAACCGAGGGATGATGGACAACAAAAGCCGTGACGAAGTTCGCGCGTCCCCACCCACCAGTTATGTTAATCGAAGGAAAACCCAACGACAACCGGCCCCCCGGACGTTCACTTCACATGTTTCAAATCCAACACAAACAAGAAACGTCTCAAGTGATATCGTTCAGTTCAGAAGATTACAGAGGAATACAACTCCCACATGACGACGCCATCGTTCTGATGTTACGGATAAATGGCGTGCGAGTCAGGCGAATCTTAGTGGACACGGGCAGTTCAGTAGATGTCATTTACTTTGAGGCACTCAAAAAGATAGGGCTCGCCAAATACCCCCTGCGACCAATGACAACATCGCTAGTGGGATTCACTGGCGACAAAATACAACCCATGGGTACCATCGATCTTGATGTGTCATACGGCGAGTCCCCTCGCACCATCTGCATATAATGCGATATTGGGTAGAACATCCTTGAATAACATCGGAGCAATTGCTTCTACACCTCACCTCATGATCAAATTTCCTACACCCCAAGGAGTAGGGGTCGCCAGAGGAGAACAACAGGTGGCAAAAGAATGTTACAAAATCACCATGGCGCCTCAGGTTACCCAAATTGAAAGCAAGAAGAGACATAAAAAGTTCGTAGAGACATTCAGCACAATGAAAAACGAACCTCAAAAGCGAACCTGCAGCGAAGCCATCGAGACAACGGAACCAGTTATTTTAGAAGAAGGTAAGGTAACACAGATCGGCACTACCTTACCCCTCGAAGATCGCAACTTGGTGCGAAATTGTCTCATCAAGAACAAAGATATCTTCATCAACGAAGACGATCCTTTGCCAGGAATAAACAGAAACATCGCCGAACACAAAATAGATACATACGAAGAAGCTCGCCCGGTTCCGCAAAGAAAACGAAAGCTGGGGGCCGAGCGCAGAAAAGCAGTTCAGGAACAGGTGGATAGATTAATCAAGGCAGGAGCCATTCGAGAAGTAGAATATACCAGATGGTTGGCGAACCCAGTATTGGTAATGAAACTAAACGGCAAGTGGAGAATGTGCATAGATTACACTGATCTCAGCAGAGCTTGTCCTAAAAAACCTTTCCCTCTCACCAGCATTGATGCGATGGTCGATTCTACGGCAGGATTCAAGTACCTGAGCTTTATGGATGCGTACTCAGGATACAATTAGATAAAAATGCACCCCGACGACGAAGAAAAGACAAGCTTTATAACAGAACAAGGTTTGTACTGCTATAAGGTCATGCCTTTTGGACTAAAAAATGCGGGAGTCGAATACCAGCAAATGGTCAACAAGGTGTTCAAAGACGAACTTGGAGAGATCATGGAAGCATACATAGATGACATGGTGGTCAAAAGTTGCACGGGTCTGGAACACGTTCAGCATCTAGAAAGAATATTTGACAAAATGCGAACTGTTGGAATGAGGCAGGTTTTTGTAGACGGAGCCACCTTAGAGCGAGGTGCGGGTTTGGGCATACAAATCAAAGGACTAAAAGGAGAAAAATTCTACTACGCCATCCACCTAACATTCCCCGTCACAAACAACACAGCTAAGTACGAAGCGTTGTTCGCTGGGCTTTGGTTAGTTGAAGTAATGGGGCTATAAAGGTAAAAGTTTTCATGGATTCACAGCTAGTGGTAAACCAAATCAACAGGCAATATGATGTACACGATCCTACTTTGATCAAGTATCTTGAAAAGATAAGAGCACTGCTAGCATCGTTCGACCAAGCTACCGTGGAGCACATACCAAGGAGTATGAACGAAGTTGCAGATGCCTTATCAAAGTTAGCTAAAGGATCAGAGTTATGCAACGACACACCTATAACCATCATGGAAATCCCTGAAGAATGCATTGCACAAAATGAAATCGCGGTGTTGACAACTCACAACGAGCTAGAATGGTACACCCCCGTCTAGAACTACCTCACCAGAGGACAGTTACCAACAGACAAAGCAGCCGCACAGCGAATCAAAAGATGGACCCCGGAGTTCATTATTCTCGAAGGAGAATTACTAAAAAAGGGCTACCGCAAGCCTTGCCTGACATGCATCAGCGACACCAAAGGGAAGAAATTAATCAAAGAAATTTATGAAGGGATGTGTACAAGTCATCAAAGCCCGTACAGCCTTGACAAGCGCATCGAAAGAGAAGGATATTTCTGGCCAACGATGAAGAAAGACATGTTGACATAGTTAGCAGATGCGAAAAATGCCAATATCATTCCCGGGTATCGAGAAGGCCACCAACGACACTAAGTTCCATTGCAAGCCCTTGGCCTTTCAATATGTGGAGAATAGACATCTTGGTTCCTTTCCCCACTGCGAGAGTGAACCTTAAGTTCGTCGTGGTAGCTGTCGAATACTTCACACGATGGGTGGAAACCAAACCGCTATCTTTGATAACTTCTCAAAAGGTTGCAGACTTCGTCAAGCACAACATTGTCTACCGATATGGAATACCACATACAATCATATCGGACAATGGTAGGCAGTTCACTGGAACACCCTTTCAAAGCATGTGTGAGGGGCTGGGCATACGGTCGAACTTCTCATCGGTCAGCCACCCACAGACCAACGGTCTGGCAGAAGTTTCCAACCGAACAATACTGGAGGGACTAAAGAAGAAACTTGATGGAAGCAAAAATGCATGGCCTGATTTCCTCGACGAAATTCTGTGGGCATACAACACCACCCCAAGAAGCACCACCAATCGGTCCCCTTTCTCCATGGTATATGGCATGGACGCCGTCACGCCCATGGAAATCATTCAGCCCACTTTGCGCACCATTGCGTATGAATGGAACAGAAACAACCAGAGGAAAATGGTCGAACTTGAGACTATCTACGAACTCCGAGAGGAAGCTCGAGCAAGGATGGCAGAATATTAAAGGAAAATGCGCAAGGCCTTCAATACGAAGGTCGCACCAAGACATTTCCAACCAGGGGATTGGGTACTGAGAATCGTGGAGGCGACAGGGAAACACATCGGCAAGCTAGATCCTACATGGAATGGCCCTTTTCAAGTCATAAAGTCCATCTAAGGGAAGGCATACAGGCTTCAAGACATGACCGGACGAGAACTACCCAGTGCATGGAATGCAATTCACCTTCGCAAATTCTATGCCTAGAGAGATTGAGACATTTTCCATCTAAACCAAAGGAGTAGTACCGTAGAACAAGACTCCTAGATAATAGATGGAAGAGTGGAGCAGTTCTCCTTTTATTTTCATTTTATTTTCCTGTTTGTGAAGGTCGTAAAGACCCTTTGTAGCCATTCCCTTTACTGTCAAAGATGAAGATTACATAAGAGGCAAAGTGTTTGTACCGTAGTTAAGGACACTACTCTGTATGTAATTGTGAATAAATAAAGTTATTTCCTTGAGTCTGAAGAATCACCTCTTGATACCTTTTTCATATATATATCTCTCTTTTCAATAGCATCATCTATCGAACTAACAAAGACGATAGCCGCGATCGCGCACAGTCTATCGTATTTCACAGATGTTAGCCGCGAATACGCGCCATCTGGTAAACAAAGACGTTAGCCGCGATCACGCGCAGTCTATCGTACTTCACAGATGTTAGCCGCGAACACGCGCCATCTGGTAAACAAAGACGTTAGCCGCGATCACGCGCAGTCTATCGAACTCCACAGATGTTAACCGCGAACACGCGCCATCTGGTAAACAAAGACGTTAGCCGCGATCGCGCGTAGTCTATCGAACTTCACAGATGTTAGTCGCGAACACGCGCCATCCGGTAACAAAGACGTTAGCCGCGATCGCGCGCAGTCTATCGTACTTCACAGATGTTAGCCGCGAACACGCGCCATCTGGTAAACGAAAACGTTAGCTGCGATCGCGCGCAGTCTATTGTACTTCACAGATGTTAGCCGCGAACACGCGCCATCTGGTAAATAAGGACGTTAGTCGCATTCACGCGTGACATGACCAGATAAGAAGCATAACTCGAAAATGCCAAAGTCCAAATAACACATTCGAGGCTATAGAAAGCATAAGAATACGACAAATTTACAACAAAATCTAATATCCACCTACCCACGAGAAAAACAACAAGATCTGAGAAGTCCCAGAGATAAGTACAATCTTTTTCAATTTCCAAGAACAGCCGCGTTAAACACGACATGCCTAAAAAAAAAAAAAGCCCGAGATTTAATGCTTGCATCCGTCTTAATTCTGCCATAAATAGGGATAAGGGATGAAATTATCAAAATGCCCAGAGTAGGGATGCCTATAAATAAGGCCTCACCCCACAAAGGTAGGGATCCCTCTTTCCCTCTTCCCTTGCCTTCCCCAAAACTTTAACGAAACCACCACCTCCAACACCATGAAAAAGAAACGTAAGAAGAATGCCAGAGCACCACCATGGAATAGAAAGAGAAATTAGTAGCATAGCTGAAGAAAGGGGGAGAAATCAGTAGGATAGCTGAGATCATCCACCATCTTATCTATCACTACGATTCCTCCCCCACGGATCTTTTTCCATGCTCGCATGCGGGGACGAAAATCCATTAAGGTGGGTTTGTAAGTACACTCGAAGAGACACCAAAACTATAGTTCGTCTGGTGTTTTCTTACCCACCTCGACGGAAAGCGTGACCTTGCCAAAAGTTCAAGTTCGCTCCAAAAGCCAACAAAAGACTGCGCTTTCCAGCGAAGATGACCAGCCGCTTGCAACCACAAGCCTCGACGACTTCGCGTAGAAGGCCAACCCCCACTACTTCGTCAGGCACGCTTGACGTGAAAAGGACGTCAAACCATGAGAGCAGCTGATCATCTTCCGAAAAAGGATGTGGGACATCCAAAGTTAGCCGAACCCCATGGAACTTCGCAGAGGAGCGAGTCAGGCGGCAACATTTGGAGACGATGCGAGCCCCATCCATCAAGATAGTGACGATGATCAATCGAGGCAGCCACAAGAAAGGCAACATCTCTTTATCGTCGAAGCCACCTCAAACTCACAACAGAAGAGTAGAAAGGCAACATCTTTTGATTTCGACGAAGACGAAGACTGTAAACAAATATTTGTAACCACAATAGCGATCTTTAGCCGTTTCAATGTATCGAAATTTGTTCATGGTGAATAAAATGAAAATTCTTTTCCTTGCTATATGTATGTGTTTTCCTCTTTCAATGCTCGCCGTCTTATGTTCGCCACCTCATCTCTAAACAAATGCCAACTCATACATTACGAACAGCGCTGGAGCTGAACACGCATCCAGCATGAACAAACGCATATCTCATGAACGCGTCACATAAATCGTGTGACCCTCAAGTTAACATATAACCAAACATCAAAGCGATCACTCGTACAAAAGATGAGGAAAAGAAAAACAGAGGAAAAACTCGACATGCCAGGAATAAGAATTAAACAACAACAATTCCGAAAAAGAGAACTCAGTAAGATAGCTGACAAATCACAAAAAAATGTTAAACCAAAAGTACACTATAAGAATAATCACATTTAATGAACGAAATCACAGCACTTCATGCAGCACAACACAACAAAAAGTGGAGAATGCAAAAACAGGGACCAACTTCGCAAACAGAAAAATGATCGTGCCGCAGACCAAGAGTTTTACTGACCCAGCTCATACGGGAAGAATAACCAACAGCACAAGCCAGGAAGAAGCGAAGTGGGAGAACATTAAGGCTCCGCCCGAAGAAATTCACAGTTTTGCAAAATCACCAAGCATAAACTCATGCTCCAAGAGGAGCGATGCATCCAGCGTCTCTTTTCTGATACTTCGCCTATCACCAACAAAGGACGTCCTCGATCCAATTCGTCAAAAGATTAAGATTGGCGAAGCTAAGCACAACACTTCGCGAGGAACAACACTGCAAAAAGTGGGGATTGCAGAAATAAGAACAAGCTTCGCAGCTAGACGTATTTTCATGTCATAGACCAAGAGTTCTACTGATCCAGCTCTTACAGAAAAAATAATCAATAGAGTAAACCAAAATAATTCTTTGCTCAAAGGCGATGAATAGTTAACAAAGCTACTAAGCATGAACTCATGCCTAATTGCAAAATTTGTCAAAAGAAAAAGAACTTAGCGATCTAGCAAAAGAATGAGGCGATCTGACAACTATATTGATAAATTTGACAAGTCAACGTTTCCTAATATAACACTTGTAAAAGTAATACGAACTTCTCGCTTACGTTTAGTATTCGTCAAGTAAATAACTTTCACAATCCTTCTGATCCAACAGACGCCTCCGAGGCTCGTTATGTTATGAAAAATCCGCGCAAAGTGGAAGTTGTAACAAGTATATTAACAACAACAATAAAGTTTAGTAAAAAAGGCCAGGCAGATAATTTGAAAAGAAATGCATCGCGTTTCCATAGATAAGCAAGCAAAGTTCAAATCAACGTCAATATGTGAACAACAAAGAGAAGTACCAAAAAACTTATCATCAAACAACTGTCAAGCCTAACAAAATAATATTACAACTCAGCCAAATTTAGGTAAATATTTTACTATACAAAACTAAGGATCTTCGCGAAACTCGAATCCGGCCTCAACATTATAGTCGTCCACCCGAAGATCCAGGTTCCTGTTGGAGTTGTGTCCTAGAAGTCAATATTTAATGACTTAATTTCTTAGTTTATGTTATTGATGATATTTGATCATTTGTTCCTCTACAAATCATAGGTAAGGTGTTATCAACTTAATTGCATATGTGTATGTTATTAGAACATAGTACATGACATGACCCAATGAAATAAACATATGGATTGTGTTATGTGTCATTGTTTATTTCATATGAGTTTGATTCTAAGTTTGAGATGGTTCAACTTTTCCACATGAGGATAGGTTCAATAAATATCGTCTACCGTTGATTCCTGATAAGGGCTGCTATACAGACTTTATTTATGTTCTCTTGAATTGTGCGGAAAAAAGTTGTTCATCAAGAAAACCGTATGTCCCTCATTAGTATACCTAGTGAGTGATGATATCTGTTTGGGCTTCTTGATGGAGATGGATTGTCTGCCGGCAACTTGTGCAATCATCTCTAGATCAAGAAACGTATAATCTGCAAGAATGACACATTCCTATCTTGGATTATACGATGATATCATGTGACATAAGAATCAGACAAGGAAATACTTTTATTTCTTATGCAGGATTAAGATATTGTAGCAGTACACTATTTATGCGAATTGGGAGTCATAACGTGTTGCTAGATACCGCTTATGATTATTAAAATTAAATAACGATTTAATTCCATGGCCAACATAGCATAAATCCTCAAAGGGTCACACAAATAGAACTTTAATCACACGGTGCATTATTTATTTATTCGCAGCAGTGTATTGCGAAAATATGATAAGTTGACTAATTAATTATATACCGTTGCGAACTGTTATAATTAATTAAGTCAAAAGAATCATATAAAAATAAATTAATGCATTAACTAATCCCAAAAATAATTATTAATAAGTTAATAATTAATTTTAGTTCAACACAATTTAATATAAAAGGTTATATTAATTAATTGGGCCGTCATTTAATAGTAAATGGATAGTCCAATTAAAGAGCAATTAGAGAGGCTTTGATTAAGAGAATTAAAGACCCAAGACAAGAGGTTTAAGTGGCCCAAAGAGGCCCATAATGAGGTCGGCCTTGGTGGTAGGTAGGAGTGGCATGAGGTGTAATTTATGGGAAGTTGTTCCCTAGGATTTGAGCTCTATATAAGGACTCCCTTGGTGGCTCCAACCCTAACCTCTCTCTCTCCTCTTTCCCTCCCCTTTGAGGCCGCCACTTTCCCCTCTCTTCCTCTCAATTGCTCATGTGTTGAGCCCCTTTTCTCTCCATTAAATCAAGGTAGTTGATTGATTCAAGAGAAAAAACTAAGAGGATTAGGCTTGTTCTTTGGTGTACTAGCATATGCCATTAAGAACGTGATTAATCTCCTTGGTGGACTCGAGGCGGCCATCGACTTGGAGGAGACGGTGGAGAAGGCACGCCATCGATTCCCATGCCTTGGTCGAGCCTCGCGGATACGATTCCGCGAGAGGTAAACCTCCTTCCCTTCTCATGTAATGTGTTAATGCTTTCTAGCAAGATCCTCTTTGTTGCTTGAGTTTAATTGAGGTTAATTAAGTGTAATTAGCTTGAAAAATTAAAATTGAGCACTTTCTAACAGTTCCCACTTGCCTCGTCGTGCGATGTCAACATTCCCTCTAAATCCTCAGCGAAGGTCGAACTTGTGTCACCTGGCTTGGTCAAGATCACATGACCTTTAGAAACCTGAGCCTCCCCAAGGGGATCTGCCACCTTCTCAGTTTCAACACCAGCCAGACTCACGTCTCCAATTTCTTCTCCCTCTTCGTCCGAATCAGCTTCATCCTCAGAAGGGTAAAGCACATCGGCAGGCCAAGCAACGTCCGAAGTTGACCAAGCATGGCGAGGTGGTACAACAGGAAGTATGACGTCTAAACCCAACTCCACTTGCTTCTCCCCTTCAGGACCCTGATACATCAACTCACCGCTCTCCTCGTCCCAGTAGCAGTCAGCCAGATCCACATCGGATTTTAGAGGAGGGTCCATGATGCCGAACTCTTCACGAGTGAAAGGGTAATACTTTCGGAGCTCGTCACACTTGTATTTTAACAAAAGGTGCATCCCACTACAGGCCAGCCTGAACGAAGCCGCTTGTGCCCCTGAAGACTTAAGGAAGGCCCGCAAAAAATCACGAGACGACCGCACTTCGCCGCTGTCCATTAAAACACTTTTGCTCCTATCAAAAGAAGTTTGGGTTTTAAGTTTCCTCAATTCCACGTCCAGTTCAGAAACACGAACTTGGGTTTGATCGAGCAAGGTGGAAGTTTCAACAATCTCGGCATTCAAGCGATCCTTTTCAGCCTTAAGTGAAGAAATTTTCTCCAACGACGAAGATAAGGCCTGTTCACGAACGCCGGCTTCTTCCATAAGCTTCTCCTTTTCCTCGAATAAAGCTTGTTTTTCTCGAGACAGAGCTTGTTTCTCCGCTATCAAGACATTCACACATTCCTTATTATACTTAGATTCACACGCCACCTTCTCAGAAGTACGCTTCCAATCAACAATCACACCGTCCCGCTGCTTGACAATGTTTTGAAGTTGCCCCAGCTGCTGATCCCGCTTCTCAAGAGTGGAACGAAGTGTAAGGACTTGATTGTACAAGTCGGCCTGCACTTCAGTAGCTTTATTCAACATGTCAGACATTTGCCTCTTATCGGCTTCAGACGCCTAAACACGGGTAGTTAAAGAATCTTGAGACGCCGCAATCTTTTCAAAAAGACTCGATACTTTAGCTTGGTCCTCTACAGACATCTTAGCGAAAACAGAAAAATGGAATAGGTCGACCATAAATCCCACGTCTTGATTCCTGTTCACCGCGCAGAAACTAAAGTTCGCGGTCAATCTCGGCGTTCCTTTTCGCCAGAGAAGACTGGGAACTCGTCCAAGCATCGCCAAAATAGCATTGCTGATCGTGAACGCTCGCCTGCAAGCACCCCAGCTCCATCAACAAGACATGCATACGCATAAATTTGTCATCAATGAACAAGTCGACTAGTTCCTTACTAAGCTGCGGATGCAAGTCTAGAGAGACACGATGAATTGATGCAGCTAATTGGGAAATCTACACAATGACAAATTAGAAAATAAAATCAAAGTAGGCAACATGTGGTAAAAAAAAAAAAAAAAAAAAGATCCACAGATAAGCGCAAAACTTTGGTTTTGGAAGGATCCACAGATAACCCAGGAAGACGAAGTGAAACTTTTTCATCTTCATGAATCCTTCTAACCTTGGCAAGTCGCCAAGAATCATCAACCACCTTGGCACGGACGGGCGAAGTTGGGGGTTGAGAAGAAGGTTGGGCAGACGTAGCTTCCGGTTGCGAACTCACTATAACCATAGTGCCCTCCCCAACACCGCCAGAAGAAGTCTTATCCATCATTTGAACAGCAGGAGTTGGGGTAACAGGAACAGTGGAACTTTCTTCCCGTTTCCTTCTTTTCGTCTCCGCCTCCAAAGCAGAGGCTTTAGAACCACCTCCGTCCTTCCTCTTCTTGGTCTCTGACTCAAGAGCAGGTGTTTGAGCACGAAGTGGATGGGCGATTCCTTCTTTGGGTCTTTTGGGGACTATAGTTCGAGGATGCCTGGTGCGATCATGACCCTTAACCTTGAACATCGCGCCAGCCGCGAAAACTGCGGCGCGAGGTTTCTTTCTTGTAGGAATCTCTGTCCCCTCTCCCGACTTGCTGAGAACTTCAGTATCGGCTTGTTGATCCTCAGAAGCTGTAGGAATATCGTCAACTTTCTCCGAAGTTTCTTCTTCCTCATCATCTTCGTCTTCACCCTCGGGAATGTCTTCAGGAGGAAAAACACGATCATTAGGAGTTATTTTTGTTCCATCCCAACATAACCAATACCCGCGTGGAGACTTCTCTTCTAAAGTTTTGATAATTTTCTCTTCATCCTCTGACGGAGCGGGAAAAACTACCTTGGAATATCCGGTCGACTCTCTGTTCCATTCCTTACGAACACCCATGTCGTCTATCAGTGAGCCCTTGACAAATACGAAGTTCTCCTCCCAACCGTCGATCTTCCTAGGCTTGTTGGCAAATAACTTCGCCGAAGGCCTAAGAGTACAAATTTCACTTCGACGGCAGAACTTATAATAATGGCCGAATAAACCTAAAGAGGACTCCACCCCTTGTTCAAGGTCTAGATGTGCGTAATTAACAGTCAACAAACGCTCAAAGGAAGTAATGCAACACCAGACAATCATATGCAACTGACCAGAAGGAATCCTAACCGCATTTAAGATCTCGTACTGAAAGCGCGAAAGAGGAAGACGAACTCCACAATACGGAGACCTTTGGAAAAGAACCATTCCTTTCTCTGTATCAAAAGGACGATCTATCCACTCTGCTCCCACAGCTCGAAACTCTTTCTTGCCCACCTTTGTCTTGTCAATCCCCCAGAGAGCCATCAACTTGTCAAGCTTGGTGGTTATCTAGGGATGAGACTCGTACCCGTGAAATTCAGGAAAGGCTTTAGTATCATCCTCCGACTCGGTAGGACGATACACTCTCTTTGGCATGGCTAACCTACCAAAATAACGACACCTCCTTAGAGAAGAAGATATAAAAAGAAAAAGAAGGAAAAATTGCAAAAAAGACGATAAATAAAAGAATCGAAGATAAAAACTTCAGGAAGGGAAAGAAGAACAGAAAGAAAAAATAAAGAAGAGAAGAATCAACAATACAAAACAAAAATAAAGGTTATTAAGTAAAAGGGATATAGTACCTTAAGAAGGAAATGCTCCGGAAAGAAGAAGATGAGAATAGCAAACGGTAGAAGATAAATAGTAAGCAGAAGACGAACACAGCAATGGAAAGTATAGAAGTACAAGAGGTAGGTGAGGGAAAAGAAGGAAAATGTTCTATACCTCATATATATAGAAGACAAAACGCCTGTTCGAATTCTGTGCACCGATTAAAAAAGACGCCCCTTTCTCGAAGCGTCCTTTCAACTCCTCACGAATCCCAAGAGAAAGATATGATACACCTTTTCCGCGTGAACCCCAAGGAGTAATGATGAAATAAACCTTTGGTCTCCTCGGAAGAAGAGCGTTGCAATAAATAATTCACAATAATACCTAAGGTGCGCCATACATAATCGCATAGCTTCGCAAACTCTCAAGTTCGAGGGCTTTCAAACTCGAGGACTCGAGGATTGGCGAACTTGAGACTCAAGTCCAAAACCATGAATAAGAACACGAAGATCGCATGTAATCTGAACAACTAATATTTGTTCGCGAACTACTCGGATAACGTCAATAACACCATATAGAGAACGCTGATAAAACTTCTAATGAACACATTCATCAGAAGCTCGAGGACTAATGATACTGTCTAATACAATATTTCGTAAAAGCTCATGCACAGGCCCAACAAGCACGATGGGTCCTTCCTCCGTTGGACCCAGGCCTGCTAAGAGGGGGGGTCCTACAGAGGTCTCACGTGATACTCCAGACCAGGGACAAGGAAACACCCCCTTAATCTGATATCTTCCCGTGTCAGAATTAGTTATAACGAACCGATGACGTCATCATCACACGTGGAAAGATGGTCCCAACCGAGGCCTCCTTTATAGCTTCGATGAGCTTCGTCCTAGAAAAAGGAGCTTCGCGAACTACTATGCGATCTTCGATCGAACCACAAAGTCAAAGAATGACCCGCCTCCTGACTTAGCGGGGAAGGAAGCCACAAGTCCGCCACATATGATCATAAAGTAGGAAGGCTAGTAGCTATAAGTAGGCACCCCTGCCCCTTGGGGAGGGGAGTTAGAATCTCTGTAACTTTGATCTTCTTATTTGTATTAGAAAGAGGAAAAATCAATAAAATTTTTTTTCTTTGTGTAGTTTATTTCTTAGCCTTCTCTTTGTTTGAATCTCTATCTTGTTGAAAAACCTTGAGAGCTAGATTTAGGTTTAACAGATATAGATATAGATATAGATATAGATACTATAGATTCATAAATTTCATTTTCTATTACGAGTTACTATATACTAGGTGGGGAATCGCGGCTTCGCCGCTATCTGTTCATTTATTTATTTATTTATTCTTTTTGTTGTCATCTAATAATATTTTTATATATTTATGCATTTTGTAAAAAGACAATTCGTTAGCAAATATTAAAATGTGATGAAGTAAAAATAAAAATATCATATCTTCAAGTCAGTAATATATATATATATCACAATCCTATTATAGCATTGATATTGGTAAAGATATTAGTAAATTATTAATAATTATTTGAACAAAATATTGATTTAATCAAATAAAAATCATCCAAACAACAATACAATTAATACTGTTTGGCATACTTTTGGTGTCCCTCACCTGGTGGTTTCTCAGTCTCTGCAAGATTCAGTTAATTCGACCTTTCTGGCAATGGGTTCAGATGCCAACGTTCAAGTGTGCCTTGCCACAACTTTCTGGGGTGTTTAGATGAAGAGAAACAATTCGATTTTTCGACACACTACGTGCTCTACTTCTACAACTGTGGCCAGGATTTGTCAGGATGCTTCGGCTTTTGTTAACTGGCTTTAGGATTTTCGTTTTTTCTTTTGCTTCTAAGTTCTAATTGACAGCCACTGTCAATTCTTCTAAAAAACAATACAATTAATATATACTCAAAATTAAACGCACATTTGAAACTTGTTTGCATATAAAAGTATATTCAAAACCCAAAGGAACCCATGTATGAGGTGTTTGTCATGTTTGGCCCACTCTGCAAGAAAAAAAAATGATTATGAAGATAACATTGAAATTATTAAGAATTGTTAAATTATAACATGAAAAAATATATTTTTTTATTCTTATTAGTTACAAATAGAATACATAATCGAGCTGCCAAACTACACGTTTTCATTTCGATGAGTCATTTTATATATCAATTGAGATTCAGATTTGCTCAAGCTACCAAACTACACAGCTTGCTTGTGTATCTGACATGCGCAACTTCACTTTGACGAAAAGAAAGCTTCCTGGAGCCTTAACACCTGCAGGTGTTGGATGTAACAAATTGTACCGAGTTGACACATTAAATATTTCAGCACACACTGAGATAAAATACTGCTCTTTGATTTAGCGTGATTTGATAGGAAAAATACTACAATTTGATTGCTAATACCAATTGGATCACAAAAATTTAGCGTTTCTAAGTTATCATAAATGAATAATAACTCTTGATCAATGGCCATCATTGAAAACGAATTAATTAGCATTTTTTGCTCCAAACAAAAGAAATATACTTTACAGTCTACACCAACAATAAATTATAATGCATGGACTATGTTGCTTAACCTTTACAGCATATTGGAGTGCAATTAATTTGAACTCATCTTCAATCCTCTGATCAGTGTGACTGTAAAAAAAATATATATATATATTTCCATTACAAAAGAGATGAAAAATAAGGAAAAAAATCAAGCAGCAAAATAGACATACTATTCTTACCTTCAAATTTAGATGGAGAGAGACTTGGGGGAGTTGGTGGCAACTGGTCTCCTTTTAGATCAGAGAACCCAAAGTTACTTATTGGCAAATAACTGTAATGAGGCTAAGTTCATAAATAATTGAGCTAAAATCTGGTAGGATTTTACATTGGCTGACAAACAATGCAATTAAGAAAATGATCCCTACTTAGATATCAAAAAGTACAAAGGAAAAGAAAAATAAACAGAAAATACCTTGAATTCTCGAAGTGTTTCTCCAGAGATGTATCATCTTTCATTTGAGAAAGACTTCTTTAATCCTAAACACCTGTTATAAGTAGTACTAAAACCAATGTTTATAATGGTGAGTTTTCTTAAAATTCAGTATTGCTATACATCCCTCTGCTAAATGTCTTTTATTAATTGAAAATAGATGTCCCTTTTTTATATATATAATCTTAATTGCCCTATTTGCTATAATTTCTATATTCTTTTTATTTTTTCAATTTATTTCTTTCTTCTTTTTCCAGTAATACATGCATAAAAAATGTACATAAATATATTAATTAATCTTTCTAGGAGAGAGCAAAATGTGGATGTTAAACCATGACATTCATGTGTATATGAAGGTAGGATGTAAGACTTCTTTATAATAACGTACAGTAATAAGTTGCTCAATTTATTAAAGCCTATTGTGTCTTAGTTGACCATTAATGTCATTTTCTATGTGTTTATTTCCTTGATATTCTAGACATAATATAAATAAGTGCTCTCTCCGAACAATCATTGTCAAGAGGTTAGAACGCTGGGTAGAGAAAGAATACGACATATTAGTCAAAGAACCATCTCTCTCTCTCGACAATATCTGACGACGCCACTATTGGCTCTCGGCTTAGAGAAAAGAATATGACATATTAGTCAAAACACATGGAGGTCTCACATCGAAGGAAGTTTTTGTTTCAGTTATTAAAACTTCTTTGCTGGTCTGAAAAATAGCATTGTGTAAAAAGCAGAGAGAAATTCTAAACACAGTACTTGCACTACCAAGACATTATATAAATGACTCTCCATTTTCGATTTATGAAAGAGACCTTATCTTATAGGGGAATAAAAACAATTCGTTCATGACCGCTACCAGATACCGAGTCTGATACTGATGAGTCTTCACGGTTGTTAACAACATTGTTGATCCCCAATTGAGCTTTATCAAGCAATTGTGTCACTTGACCACCACCTAATAATGCAGCTTCAAGCTCTTATTTTAATGGATACTAAATCAAATCGGGTCTTAAACCCAGAATAGTTCGGCTCGTCGAAGCAAGAGAGCCTAGCAGCCCTTTCAGTGAAACCATGGTCAGGTTGGAACTGGTCTAAATGGTTCATTGGTACCAGATTAGGCAACATGGGCATGAGACCAGGCTTGCCACCTCCAATGGAGAGGTTAAGCTCTGGTGGAGGTGAAGTAAGAGATCTGTTGCTGGTACCAATCGAGCCGTTGGTACCGACATAATGAGACAGAGAGATTTCGGATTGTGAGAGGAGATTTGGTGCATTAGAAGAGACAATTGAGGTAAGATGAAAATTTTTCAAATTAACTCAAATATTCTTAATAAGTTCAAGAATTTCAAATCCGACATCCCATATCATCCAAATAATAATAAATCAATGCATCATAATAATTAGTCTAATATAGAAAAATGCTATTTCTTATCCTAAGCAAGCTGTTGTATCACATGAATGAAATTGTTTCAATTTGTTTGCTTTCTACAACATGTGATAATAAAAGGACCCAGAATTGAGATCAAACTATAAAAATAAAATAAAAAAAAGAAAGAAAGAAGTTTAAGGGCTTAACATTGGGCTATACACTTTGTATAAATTGAGATTTAAAGAACTTATTACAAACTAAAACGGGTTCAACCACTACAATTTTCAGGTTATCTATGACTTTTTCCTTGGCGTACCCTCTTATTCCGCATTCTTTTGTAACCTCATCTTCAGTAAAGGATTTCAAGTAATAGGTGATTTGTGAAGGAATTCTTACCGGAGAGGGAAGAAACTGGAGGGGAGGAGCAACCAACCTGTTGTCGGTGTTGAGGGCTTGAGGCATTGAAGGCATGGAGAGGAGCGCGGAGAAGAGGAGGGGGAGGGGCAGAATTGGCGGAGGAGGAACCGAAGATAGAGAGGCGGAGGAACTTGCGAGGCAACGGAGAGGAGGGATGAGGAGCAGCGGATGAGGCGATTTTGGTGGAGTCACCGAAGAGAGGAGAGAATAGAGGCAAATGAAAGAGGAGAAAGATTTAAATCGCTGATCAAACGGATCAGATCGATCGATCTGCGAAAAAAATTAGACGGCTCAGATTAATTTCGGGGAGGGACTAATGCGGACCGCAATGCGGCCACGGGAATTAATTAATACTATAGATGCCCAAAATTACTCGACAATTTCCATCTATATATATTTGAAACTAGTATATTTGTTTAAATTTTTTTCCCCCACTAAAAATCCTCTTTAATTTTAGCAATGAGTAATATGCTGTTGCAAATTTTGCCTTCTCTCCATCCCTATTTTCTTTCCCACGAACACAACAACTATCATCACCGAAGATAGCGTCCCTAATAATTTGCGGATTGGCAAATGCTGTTGCTTTTGTTTGCTTATAGAAAATAAATCAACCCGCACATTTTCACCCTCTCTGTTATTGTGCACAAGCGCTTCGGCATCTTTCCACGTAAATTCTGCTATGAAAATGGGAGCATAATAGTGTTGTACAAATGGGTTGACCTTGCGACAGGACCGATAGCAAGTTTCTGTTCGCACAAGAACGAAGGACAAGGTGAGATACTTTTCGCCTCAGATAAAGAGGTGGAGCTGCCTGATTTTTTACAAGAAATGGTGTTGCTGTAATTGCGGTGGACCTGAAGATACTCGATTCTTACGGGAACACAAAAAGGATGATAGTATGTAGAGGAAAGAGCCGAACCACACAAGTCTTTCTATGCAAACTAGTTAGAATGAGTTAACTAAAGACGGTGTGTTTTGCCTGTGAAATTTAATTATATATTGCTAATATTAGTTTTTAAATAATTATAGTTCTTAGTGTTTCAATTATAGGTATTATAATTATAAATATAGATGTTAATGACGTACTTAATATAGGTATCATAATATGCTAAGTTATCCTTAATTTTGTTCTAGTAATTTTTAAAGAAAATACGCGTTCCGCCTAAGTTTGATTACATCCGTCGCTGCTTCATTAATTTTCCACGATTAAAAGGTCCAGTACAACAACATGTTCTTAAAATAGAGTGCAAATAATTAATAAGTGATAGCTGAATGCTTGATGTACATGTCAACTGAATAATATTCGTCCCTTTCTCCATAAAAGTAAAAAGTACTTTTAACTTTATTTAAGAACTACTTTAATAACAAGTTAAATAGCAATTTAATTAAATAGTACTGTTATTTTGAAAGAACAACTGAGGCCTGATAGTTCTATTTTAGTACATTAGAAAGGGAATAAAATAATGGAAGAGATGAAAGAAAACATATAATAATAATATCCTTTTTAATTAACAATTATAAACAACGCTTTTCTTTTCTAATGATAAATAAATACTACTAGCTAATATTTTTATTATTACAAAGTCGTCATTTTATTACCCTCTTTATTTATTTATTTCAATTTTTTTCACAAAAAGGCTCTAACTGCTTTTGCAGATTAATTTTAACTTACATAAGTAAATTTGTGATTTAATTCAACTCACAGCAGAAAAAATAAATGTTCCGTTCCATTTTTTTTTTTTTTTTTTTTTTTTTGAGATCTCAAGTTGTGTCATTCCATTGTTCTTGTAGAAGTTTGCGCATATCCAACCGACCAGGTCAAGTGACAATTCTTTTAAAAAAGAGTCAACTGAAAGTTAATGATTAACTAGTGGGGGTTCGCGCGTTGTGCGATCTATGTTTAATTTTTACATTTTTTTTTTTGTTGAATTTGAATTATATGTAATATAAATGGTGCAAATTATATTACGTTAAAGAATTTTCAAATAAAGTATGTAATTAAATTAATGTAGTTTAATTACATGGCACTGATATGTGCGTTGTTGGAAATGAAAAAGCTCAACTTCATTTAAATAAAAAGGGCCATAGTTAGGTGTTGTATGGTTTCGGTTCAATAAATGACCACTTGAGTGGTGCAAGTCAAACCGAGAAAAGTTCATTTAATTGAGGATGCATTGCTTTTGGTATTTAGCGCAATATATTTTTCCGAGCAAATCGTTTGAAAACGATTGGATGTTCGTTTAAACGTCTCGGTGCGGATTGTTTTGAGTCGGCAACATTAATTAAACAGATAGTTTAATTAATCGGATAAATACAATGAATTTATTTGCAATCTTTAGATATGCTCTCAGCATTAATTGTGGACCCTTTGATTTGCATCTATCAAGTGATTGAGGCCCCTTTATATACCCTATCATTCTGATGGAGAATGGGAGGAGTATCATTTTTCTCTATCTTAAACTAAAGGCACCATTTGAGAGGAACAGAGAAAGGAGAAGGGAGATGAGGTCAGGACCGATATCCCGGAGTTCACCATCAAGGCAAGGGAAGAAGTTCGGTTCTGTAGTGCTCTTCTCAGTGTTGTTCTCTGCAGGAATTTTATTCTACCATTTACAAAAAAAAGCATGGCTGGAGGTAATCAATTGATCTTGGTTTATTCCGCATTTAAGGTCGTTAAATTTCTAACATTATAATGCTACTTTTACGCTCTCTATTTTTTTTTTAAGTTATCTTGCAAGTTGGCAAACACTACAGGAAAAGACACTATCTGCATCGCCTTTCTACATCCGCAAAATCGATGAAGTAAGTGATCTGCATCGGCTTACTGATGCAATAAAGGTGATGCAGAAAGTGGCGATGGTGATGATATCAAACGCATCGACTCACTCAGATTCATCGGATAACTGATGTTCAAAATAGATTCTCAAATGCATCAGTGTTTGGATGAAGAATAATTATCAACTGCATCATCATGCTGATGCAACTTCTTACCTTTTTCATTGGTAGTCCCGATGGATTTAATTACCATAGCATCAGCTTACACTTGCAGAATTAACAATAAACTGCATCAACAAACCAATGAAACTTATACTCTTTTGCATGGATATTCCTGATGCATATATTTTTTTAGTTTCATCAACTTATGCATGCAAGATAAATGATAAACTGCATTTGCATGCTAATGCAACTTATAATATTCTGCATGAGAATTCTTGATGCATGAGACTTATAATTGCATCAACTTATGCATGCAAGATAAACAATAAACTACATCCGCGTGCCAATGCAATTTATACTCTTCTGCATGAGAATTCCTGATGCAGTCTGTAGATTTATTGCATCAGCTGGACAGATGCATTTAACTGTTGATTGCATCAGTCATACTGATGCAGTCGAGTGAGAATTGTTACATCAATTTATCTCATGCAATTATATCTATTATTTTCATTGTCACAGTTGATGCAAGAACATATACATTAACTACATCTGCAGGACAGAAGTAAATATTCAATTAGTTACATCAGTAAATCCCATGCAGAATAGTTGCATCAGCGTTTTCCATACAACTGGCTATTATGTACATCAACAAGCTGATGCAGACAATTACAGGTCGATGCAAAATGCTGAAAAGTTAAGTATGGATGCAAATAAATTTTGTTGGCTGATGCAACATATATTTTTTGCTGGAAAATCATAAATCCCGATGCAGATACTGCAGTTTCCTGTAGTGAAAATATGTTTGAACTATTAGAATTTTGCAAAATAATAATAAATTAGTAAAAATATGAAAATAAAATAAAGCTATAGAAGCTACTTATAACCATTAATCAAGAAATAAACAATCAACAAAGATCTGATAATAATGGGTAGCTACTTAAATAATAATAATCCATCTATGTCGAATCAATCAACCCGTGATGCATATGCTACTGAGAAACAACAAATGAAAGTAAACCAATCAAAGAGCTACCAAAACAATTCGCTGCTTCAATGGAGGAAATTACATATTCACAATCTAAATTATATTTTAATTGATCTTCCCTGGCTCTAGGTAGTCAGCAATCTTCTTTCAAACTCTACACCAGCTTTATATTTTGTGTTAACATAGAGTGAAATATCAGCACACGAGTATCTTTTTTTTTTTTTCAAATTTCTACCATACGATTCACATTCATTAATAATGGAAGGTCATATGCGGAAAATTAATTCAACTCTTTTTATCACTAATTATTCTGTGGGCAGTAAGCAAGTGATGATGTCAAACAAAGAAAAAAAATGAAAAATATTTCCACTTGGATCAAATGACTTCTGTCGCACCAAATAAGGCAGCATGGTTCTTTTTCTTTTTTTGGAAAACTAACCACTAATTTCTACATATAGAAATAGCTTTGGTTCAAGTTCATTATTGCTTTACACACTGGTTGCTAAAGATGAGCTACCATAAAAAAAAGGGTGGAATTATAAATGATCGATAGCTCATAGGTAATTGTAATTATGTACCATAATTTGACAATAGATGTAAATTCTACTCCACAAAATTGTAATTTTCCCAAAACAAACGATTAGCTAAATTTCAACAGCAATACCATAAAGTAAGAGTTCTTAAGATCATACCAATAAATAGGATGAAGGGAGGAGGTTAGGATGAACTCCTTTGCTGACCAGCACTCCAACAATCAGCGCGAAGACAAATGTACCAAATCTAAACGTCCAGTCCAGCAAAAATAATGATTGCGCTCTTCAAAGTTGTGTTCGCAGAAGTCATTGCAATCTCATTCCATATAACATGTCTGCATTTAAGAAAGTTCAAGTGCACCTCAATCTATAATATACATGGCTTTTACAAAAAGTACTGGTAAAATGACACCTAATCTGGCTAATCATATGATATATATGAGCTGTGCAAAAATATATATATATATATATAGAGAGAGAGAGAGAATAGCTAACGCACCATCGATGGCATGTGCCATCAATTTTCTATTGATTTGTTTTTCGAGATCCAAAATTCAAACGGTCGATCCAAACCGTTCAAGTTGATCACAATATTAAAATACCATTGGAAACCAAATTTTACATTTTTTCAAATTTTTTGCTATTTATTATGATATTTTCAAATTGGAGGGCCTGAAATACTCTAATCATAATGTTTTTAAAAGTATCATAATAAATAGCACAAAAATTTGAAAAAATATAAAATTTTGTCTCCAAGGATATTTTAATATAGAGAACAATTTGAACGGTTTGGATTGACCATTTGAATTTTGGATCTCGAAAAATGACTTGATGGTACGAGACCCTCCATGCCATCGATGGCACGTTAGCCAATTATAGCATATATTATTCGCAAATTCAATGCACTCCATATTTCATTCTCAAAATTTATAAAATGACAATGATTTTTTTAATAATATACAATGACAATGTTAGCCACACAATTTAAATTAATATTCTGAATCTGCTATTATTCGAAAAATTAAAATAAAACTGTGAATTTCATTTATATCTGAAAAAAGAGCAAAATGATCTATTTCATGAGGCATTATTTATTCTCATATAGAAGCAAGGCAAACAATAAATATATGTACCTTGATACTGTACCAAATCATGATCAAACAGAGATGTACCTTGCTAGGATGGTATAATTCTGTGGTGGATGTTTTTATGGGTCAAAGTGATCTTTAGGAATACAGATGAGCCAAAAAGTGAATAGAAATATCGATCCAAAGAAAATCACTCATTTTGTTGTGTTGTGAGGGTAATTTTATAAAATTAGTTGCTAAAAATGATTTTAGTTTTGGCCAAATCAGGACTTCGTGACCACCATAACATAGTTTTCCAAAGTTGTTAATAAAAATTAATCAGTCCTTCATTATGAAGCTCAAATTGAGAAGAGCATGTTTTGTGCCAACTCATCAGTATCATTTTTACTGACATAACATTTCCAGAACAAAAAAAATTAAAATATCTACTAAAATTAAGTTGTAAGATGAAGCCTACTAAAATTTATTATACAATTGTAGAATATGCATATGGTCGAACTTAAATTAACCCTAATATGCATAATGATTCTTGCATTTCTAATCCCAGAAATTATCCATTATGTATTGGAAAGGCGAAATTGGTACTGACCTCTTGCTTTTGATGATTAAGCTTGGATTACTCATCATAGTTAATATTGATCTCATACAACAACAAAACAAAATTTGTGGTTACCTTAAAATTAGATGGCAATAAATCATCATTGAGACATAAAAAGAAAAAATAAAAACTGAAATGAGTTTTGCTCGATCCCTCAAAATAGTTGTACTCACGTAAGCAATAAGCTGCCCAAACTACTTAATCCTACAGTAAGGCAAACCCAATGAACATCTATACTTTTTTTTTTGAAGCAAGTAGGGAGAAATCCCTACCACTTTCCATTGAATAGAAAGCAAGAGTTTGCATTACATTTTATTACATAACAATATAAAGTACCCTTGTGCCCATCCTCCCATACTAGGACAACAATAAAAGAGATGGGATCCCAGTACCCTGGACCCTTTATCACACCCTGAAAGTTTTTGCAAAATGGAGTAGCAAAAGTAAACTAAGCATATAAAACAAGAAGGCAACAAAGAACATAAAAGATAGACATGATACAATCAAATAATCCAGTGGTTTTCCATCTTTTATGCGAGCATCGGAGGCCTTCAAGCAGCCATACCCATAGCACCCTCGCCTGTAGCAATCTGTATTGGGATTGACTCAATGTCAGGCAGCATCTTCATCACTTGCTCTTTCTCCTTTTCAGCCCACATATCAGACCAGTACACTAGTAATCCTTTAATCAGCATAGCAAAAGATCTAGTTGAGTGGTGTGTACTATTATTAAAGCAAACATCATTTCTATTAAGCCAAATAATCCACACAATAGCGCTTATGTATTACTGATAGCTATTTCTATATTGCAGGTCTATAAACCACACTGAATTAATTAACTCTTCTAACGATCTAGGAACTCTTATTTTAAATTGTCCATGAACATCTATACTAAATTGGAAGTAACAATGAATCTAACTGTTTAGCCTGACAATTCTAGACATTTGTCTGAACCACCTAAATACGGGTTATGAAACCAAAGTAATTATCGCAAACAAAATATTGCAGAAGATATAAAAGTAGGAGGTTGTTTAAATGTACCTTAAGCTTGAAGTCGTGCTCACAATGTTCACAATATTCGTCACATTCTGATTCATATTAACCACAACAGGTACAAACAACTGACCAAATGAAGTTTGAAGAAGCTGAACAACCTCCCTTGCCCAAGCTAGTATCAAATAGTCAAGTTCCAGCCAAACTGCTACCCACGTGAAAAGAGGAAGAAATTAATGTACCGGTAGTCATGTACAGTGGTCATGAAATAATAGATAACCATAATTGTTGTGTTTTAATTAGATTATTAGAAAACATAATTTGACAATTTGTAATAATTTAGTAGATTATTATATATAAATTTAAAAATTGAGTATAACGCTGATCAAAACATGTGGGTAGATTTCACTGTTAAAATTAATTCAGTTAATCTGATGATGCATTTGGCTAGTTCACATTATCTTAATTTGTTAATTGTCTTTTACTTAATTTATTTATTAAATAATTTGTGATTAAGAAGTTATTATATGTTATATTGTATTCTTTGGCTTCTTAATTTGTTTATTTTGGATATTGAACTTATGATTGTTTTTTATGTTATTAATGTTTTAAGAATCAGATAATATTTTGTATAATTGGAATGTTAAAAAGTTCATAGTTGTGCGGACTTTTTCGTCATCTCTCGAAGAATAAATGGGTTTCCTCGAGAAATTGGAATAAGCCTTAGATTCACCCCCCTTAAGGTTCAATCTCTGCACCGAGTATGTCTTAACAATAAGAGAACCAGTACAAGAGTCGCTTCTTACGAGGGTTTATTAATTTTGCGGGTCATTTCTTTCCAATAGGCGCAAGTGTTAGAGTTATGTCTTAGAAGCCAATCATTATATGGCTACTTCTATGGTTTATGTTATTGATGATATTTGATCATTTATTCCTTGATTTATTAATTGACAGATCATTCAGGTTGAGGATCTGAATTGTAGATCTCTGTAATTTATTTATAATTAAATGACAATAATAAATCTAAAAGGTCCGTAATCTTGATAATTAACAAGGAATATTAATTATCGGATAACATTAGTATGCAAGTTAAGTGATGATTAAGTTCTACAAATCATAGGTAAGGAGTTGCCAACTTAATTGCATATGTATATGTTATAGAACATAGTACATGACACGACCCAATGAAATAAATATATGGATTGTGTTATGTGTCATTATTTATTTCATTTGAGTTTGATTCTAAGTTTGAGATGGTTCAACTTTTCCACATGAGGATAGGCTCAATAAATATCATCTACCGTTGATTCCTGATAAGGGCTGCTATACGGACTTTATTTATGTTCTCTTGAATTGTGCGGGAAAAAGTTGTTCATCAAGAAAACCGTATGTCCCTCATTAATTTATTTAGTGAGCGATGATATCTGTTTGGGCTCCTTGATGGAGATGGATTGTTTACTAACAACTGATACAATCATCTCTAGATCAAGAAACGTATAATCTGCAAGAATGACACATTCCTATCTTGGATTATATGATGATATCATGTGACATAAGAATTAGACAAGGAAATACTATTATTTCTTATGCAGGATTAAAATATTGTAGCAGTACACTATTTATGCGAATTGGGAATCATAACGTGTTGCTAGATACCGCTTATGGTTAGTAGAATTAAATAGCGATTTAATTCCATGGCCAACGTAGCATAAATTCTCAAAGGGTCACACAAATAGAGTTTTAACCATACAGTGCAGTATTTATTTATTCGCAGCAGTGTATTGAGAAAATATGATAAGTTGATTAATTAATTATATACCGTTGCGAACCGTTATAATTAATTAAGTCAAAGGGATCATATAGAAATAAATTAGTACATTTACTAATCCTAAATTAATTATTAATAAGTTAATAATTAATTATGTTCAACATATTTTATTTTATTTGAGCTATTTGGGCTTCTAATTAATTGGTTATTTAAAAGCCCGATTTGAGGTTGAATTAAAAGAGCAATTAGAGAGGAAATTAAATGGGCCTTTATAATAAGTTGTAGCCCATTAAAACCCACTGCATGGGGCCAGCCATAGGAGGGCATTTATATCCAATTAATTTGGTGGTAGGTAGGGTAAGAGAGGTCTATAAATAGAGGTCTCATTTGATGGAAACCCTAGCCTCATTTCCACATTCTCTCTCTACATCCTCTCTTGGTCGAAATTCACAAAGGGGAAGAAAATTTTCAGAATTTTCTTTGCTCTTTCCTCTCCTCTATTCTACCTCTAGTTCATGTGTTGAACAACTTCTCTCCACAAATTAAAAGGGTTTAATTGTTTAGAAGAGAGAAAATTTAAGAATTAGCTTTTGTTCTTCTCAATTGCTAGCACAATTTGAGTAGAAATTGGTTAACCCTCTTGGTGGACTTGAGGCGGCCGCCGGTGAAGGAGAAGGCGAAGGAGAGCACGCCATCGACTCCCACGCCTTGGATCGAACCTCTTTGTTGCGATACAAAGAGAGGTAGCTTTCCTATTCTCAATCTCTTGTGTGTGAATGCTTGGACTAGATCCATCGAGGTCTAAGTCGTTTGGATTGTTAATTAAATAGTTAATTAGCACAAAAATTTGAAAACATAGAATTCCTAACAGCAAGCCCCTATTGTTAATTACCTCATAGTTTCCTACGAGAACCTCTGATTAAGGGGTCTAAAGAAAATACGTAATGGGCTAGGAAGAATCGTCTCTTAAAGTGACTTAATTGATGATACCAGACCTAATTGACGGGACTCAATTAAGGAACTTCTAAAATTCTAAAGTTTCTAACAGTAGGGTCATCTTTGACTTTTGCTTGAGAGGATAACCTTCTTTCCTTGGAGTCGTCTTGAAGTCGTTTAAAGTTGTTTAAAGTTGATCAAAGTTATTTGAAGTTGTTTAAGGTTTTAAAGTTGCTTAAAATTGATTAAAGTTGTTTAAAGTTTTTTAAGATTGCTTAAAGTTGTTTGAGGTCGATTGAACTTGTTTAACAGCTCTCGGGGCAACGGTTGGCCTTCTTGTGAGAGTGAAAAGAGTTTTACAACCTTCGGGGCCTTTTAGGCGGCCTTCTTGTGAAATTTGGTTCTTTTACAACCCTAGAGACCTCTTGAGCGGTCTTCTTAGTAAGAGTTGGTTCTCAGGCCCGTTAGCGACTTCTTGCGAGAACAAAAGAATACAATTCTAGGGACCTTTCAGCAGTTTTCTTAACAAGAATTGATTCTTTTACAACCCTCGGGGACCTCTTGGACGGTCTTCTTAATAAGAGTTAGTTCTTTTACAACCCTAGGGACTTCTTGGACGGTCTTCTTAATAAGAGTTGATTCTCGGGCCCGTTAGCGGCTTCTTATGAGAACAAAATGAGTTTTACAACCTTCGGGGTCTCTTGGTCGGGCTTCTTGTAAAAGTTGGTTCTTTTACAACCCTAGTGATCTCTTGGGCGGCCTTCTTAATAAGAGTTGGTTCTCGGACCCGTTAGCGGTTTCTTATGAGAACAAGATTTGAATTTTTCAGACAAGGGGGTCATTTGATAAAAATTTCAATTTCAAGTCATCTGAGATTGATCTCAACCCCAGCGAGGACTTTTCCCCAAACGAAGAGGTTTCGGCTTTGTTTTTGGGTTTCGTATTTTGACTTTTAATTTTCTGACATTTCTCTTTGGATATTTGTAATTTCACAATTTTATTCACTTTGGCATCTTATACTTTTGAATTTTTGAAATTCATTTTGAATAGTTTGGAAAATACTTATTTTTGAAGGTAGTTGACGTTTGAAAATATCATTTCTAAAATCATTCGCTATTTGAAGATACTTAGATTTTAGTTTTGAAAATTTCATTAAAAGGTATTTTAGTAAGTTTACTATTTTGACATTTGTAATTTTGAGAATATTTGTATTTGAAAATACTTGACTTTGAAAATCTCATCTTTGAAATCTCTATTATTTTGCAAATATTTAGCCTTGGTTTAGAAATTCTTGTCAAAGAAGAATATTAGATAATTTTATCAAATTTCTAAGATTTATGAAATTCATTTTTAGAATGAAAACACTTCAAAAATACAAAAGGCCTTTACCTTGACATAATTTTATATCAAAGTATCAATGAATTTGGTTTGTTCAGATTTTTAGAATTTTATTGATATTTTTTTTGAATTTTTCTGAGTTGTCTACTATTTTAATTAATTTTCAAAGTTTCTGCTGATCTGGCGTTTTCTGATTGGTCTATGTTGTCTTAATGTGCTGAGATGGCTGCTGTTGGGCCTGCCGACGTGGCAGGGAAGATGGACACTGGGCCAGATTCAACTCATTTGTTATTGGGCCTGGTTTCCTTTATTTTACCCCGGCCTTCATGCATCGACAGGGATCGAACATATGGATTCCGCATTTATTTCGCCACAGAGGATCGAAGAGTTTTGGCGCTGAGTATTAGTCGAAGGAGAAAGGATTATTCACACGAGGCCCCTAGTTTTATTTTATTTACAGCTAAATCCTACCAAGAGGGGCTACGATGATCTAAGCCGCCATTGATGATAAATCTAATCTCATTAGACTCGTGAGGTTGAGGAGAATATTACGGTGGTTTCCTCTTATGTCTCGCCGCCTTCAACTGGTCGGAGGGTCGAAGTTTTGGTTAAACCGAATATAAAGTTAGTGTTCAATTTAGTCCCTGTATTTTTATATTTAAATTTTTCGATGACTACCACCACATGGCCGATGAGGCTAAGTCAGTTAGGATCTTGATTGAGAGGGGAGTTCAGCGGTGAGGTTGGTTTGTTTTGCGTTGGCCCCAATTGGCGAGAGTGCCAAGCACTGGTACGGTGATACAGTGAGTTTGGCACCGATGGGATTTGGAAAGTTAATATCAATTTGGTTTAGGTTGGGAACGACATATAGTTTGCTTTATTCTTACTTTGTACATGTGTATGCTAATTACAAACAAAGGCTCTCTATTTTGGCCACTCATTCATGAAATTAACCCACAGTTACTATGGACAGTGCATTACTTTCTGAATCTCAATTTTTGCGTTACTCATGTGGTCAGGTACAAGGTAGTATGTGCAATTCACAGTGGTACGGCATGTGCTTGGTACCGTATAGTACCAATTTGATTATTCTATGCTGCCAATTACTACACCACACAACTCCACTTAACTGGATCCCAATTACACGTACTGCCATTCATATACAAGCAAGCAATGGCTGAAAACGCTTTAATAATTAAAGCACCTTTTCTTTTCCTATTCTTTTACCAAAGTCAATAAAACTCCATATTTTATTCAATGACCCATGGCCTTGCTAAAGAGTGAAAGAACGGTTTTGTCATTCCAAGGATTAGGAAAGCAAGTAACAAGCAAGGACATGAAATTTAATATAAGTAATATGTTATCATCTAACAACAACCTTGTACAATTTTTCAACCAGTACCTTGACTTTATTTTATTACTAATTTGTGCAAGAATTTCTTATTCAACGAAAATGCAATTCTACTTTTATGCAATGTAATTGACCAGGAAATGCAATGTTATTTTTTATGAGATGCGACTACTCATGAAATGAAATTTACTAAAAGAAGTGCTGCAATTCTGATCTTTATTACTATTATTTAGCTTCTACAAGAACAGGAAAGATCAAATAAAAGAGAAACAGTAAAGGATGAATTGTTTTTACAAAATAGGTCCTGCATTAACTGATATCAGCCGAGAGTCATGAAACTAACTAAGTCTTTTCATATAATGCGCTTAAATTAGCACAACTCATTTCTATTTACTAAAGAGGGCAGCAAGGTATGGATACAGGAAACGTTCTCGCTAAAGTCCAGCAACTTCTTGAAAATCACCTCTCATCATTGTTAACTATTCTATACAAATTTGATTATACTAATCTACAGTCCATGAATCATTAAATTAGGAGATCACATTAACTACACTTAAAAGTACTTTTAGGCGTTTTAGTTCAGAACTATGTGGAATTATAATAGGTGTTGACCTGACAAGAACTTGGCAGCATCTCCCCCTTTCCTTGGTTTTAACCATCATGATCTCTTTATCCATGGCCAAGGCCAATGGAGGAGATGCTACCATGGACAAGAGAAGCTCCAGCCATAGTAAGAAGCTAAGAATTGGAGAAACTCCAACCAAAGCAATTGAAGAGCTAAAACCTGAAGAGACTTCAGGCAAAGCTTACGATGAGGTCCAGTAAAGTGCAAAGTTTTCACTATGGTCCAAGGAATTGCAGATCTCCCATCTCATCTCAATTGTATACTGTATAAGAGCTTAATTATGCCATTCTACTACTAAATCACATAATTATCTGCGTTTATGTGTATTTTAGTCCATAATTATGTACAATTTCTATTCTGAAGAGATTTCGGCAGCATTTCATTTCCTTTCTCGTTGATTGAGGTGCTTCCTCCATCCATGGCCGAAGCCAAGTGGAGGTAAGCTACCAGGGACTGAGGAAACCCTCAGCCGAGGTAAGAGAAGCCAGGGAATGAGGACACCCTCATACGAGGCATTATGTAAACCAGGGACAGGAGATGTCTCCAGCCAAGGTGTGAGATTGTGTATGAGAAGAGGTAAAAAGAAGAAAAGAGAAAAGGAGAAGAGGAGAAGACGATCAAATTCAAGAAGCTCAGATCAAGAAAAATGCAATTACGATCAAAGAGGAGCTCAATTATAATTCAATTTCACACATAACCAGATAAGAAACATATCATGCTTCTTCAAATCAAGATCAAGACTTTACACCATTTCTCTACAAAATTCAACTTACCAGATGCACCTCTTACCTTTCTCTTACCTTTATCTTCAGTTACAAGCCGCAATTGAGCCTTGAATTCACCTAATTTTGCTAACCTATGCTTGCACCTCAACTGTTTGTTGAAATGCTTCACTAACTATTTCTACCTAAACTCTAAATTGGATGTGTGCGCGTTGAGTTCAGAAGACTCCGAAGAAGATCTACAGAGATTCTGACAAGCGTGTAGGAATGGGAAAAGGGGGTCCTTTCTTCATCTTCAATCGGTCTATTTATAGGCAGTGGAGGTCGGGTTGTCTTTTCTTGGAAGGAGCTTGCTCTGGCTGATCTCGTCCGTCGATTCAGAGGCACACGGATCGACCTCCAATCCAAGGGCAGAGAAGGCACGAGTTTGTGTTTCTTTTCGCTGGTCAACAGATCGGAGTGGGAGCTTTGACCATGGTAGTTAAAGGTCTGTTACAGCATCTTCAATCTCAGCCTTTGATGTTCTTGTCCACGGACTGAGGCTTGACCTGACGGAGGAGATCGCGCCGCGCTGGGGTCCATTCGGATGGTCGACAAGGGATTGGAAACGGTGTTGGTTCGAGCGGTTACAGTAGTCGCGCAGTTCTCCTCTCCTTCTTCGATTTCTCTCTTGTTTCTGTTGAGGGAGACGATCCCTTCACGTGGGACCCAATTGTCAGGTTTAATGAGACAGAGATCAATGCACAGACTCGGCTCACCGTGCGCTAATTAAATCTCTTTGAGCTTCTGGATGTGGTTCATGAAGAACTGGCTCATTCAACTCTACCTTAGCCTAGAGGGAAATCTGAATTTCGCCCCCCTTCTCCTCTCCATTTCTCTGCTACTGGTTGCCTCAATTTCTCCTTTAAATGCATTTCCTATTTATTGCTGATCCTAGAAAAATTATTTGAAGGTCTTTCCATTAGAATTTTTCTATGAAATTTTATCTCAACATTAAAAAAAATATTTAGAAGCTAGTGGCGCCTAGAATTTTCTGAAAATATCCCACTAATTATTTTATTTATTTTCTACAAAATTAGGGACTTCTTTGCATAGAATAGGGTCTTTGTAAATTCTTTAGGTGTTTTCTTTGGATGATAATTTTTGTCCTGGTCTCCTGGATTTTTGTGTATTTTTTTCATAAATTTTGGGCTCCATTTAGTATTTTCTAAATTCTTCACATTTAATTGTTCTGAAGTAATCCATTTGTTGTATGAATTTATCGCCATATTTTAAGGTCAAACAATAGTAGGCTAAGATTGTGATGTACTATTTAAATAAAATTTCTAAATTTTTTATG
This sequence comes from Rhynchospora breviuscula, assembly GCA_027562975.1. Taxonomy (NCBI): domain Eukaryota; kingdom Viridiplantae; phylum Streptophyta; class Magnoliopsida; order Poales; family Cyperaceae; genus Rhynchospora; species Rhynchospora breviuscula. The sequence goes on along the minus strand of CM050398.1, from coordinate 74,162,843 downwards.
GTCAAATTAAATATTATCAGAATAATACACAAATCACAAATATTAACATTAAATAGTTCAAATTAATTATTAAGCAAACATCAATTATTTACCAATAGTGTGGTTTTATGACTTTTATTTAATGAAATTCATATAATATATGTTATAACTGCTTATACTACTTAATATCAAATTAGTTTACTATATCTTAATAATTTAATATGATACACGATGCACGTTACGATGATAAACACAATGATACACGATATAATTTATAATTTCAAACTATGATAATAGCTATGTAGCAATTTTTTTATCTTATTTGGATTTTATTGTTTTAATGATATAATTGATGTTGCATAAAAAATTAAATAAATATATATTTTGTCCAATAATGCATGGACTTGCTTGCCTGTACAAAAAAAGAAAAATCTAAAACATATATTTGAAAAAAAAATTTTGAGGTATTCAAAATTCGGACCTATTACTTATAGGGGCAATTCTTTTTATGCCACCCAAAAACTTCATAATTCGTTTTTGCCACTCTGGGAGAATATTCCTTGGCAATTATACTAAAGTTACTCCAATTGTGTACCCAGGTTAATAATTAAACAACTTTCAATTTTAATTTTTAGAGTGGTAATCTTTACTGGTTTTAGTGTCTCCTCACATCGCCGTGTTTATCCGCGATCTTCCCTTCACTCATTAGGTACTGTACGGCAGAGTAATTCTTTTGGTTCTTTTAAAACTTTTAAAAGTTTCAGACTATAAATTAATATTTTTAAGTTGATTAACTACTAATTTTTACCACAATTTTCAAGTTTTTGAACAAATTTAAGAATTTGGTATAATCTCTCCCTAAGTGTCTACCTAGAATACACAGAAATTTAGAAAGCCATAAATAATATTAAGAAAACAAACCTCGCTCTGATACCGAAGTGGAATTGCTGTTAAAACCAGGAACACCAGGAAATTCCTCACAACTATAGAGTACTGAGACTATAAAGTTTTGAGAAAATAGAGTTTTTATTCAAACTTAAATATTACAGAATAGGAGTTATTGAGAATTGGATGATGCCCTTCTCAATGACATCCTTGAGATTATATAGAGGTAGAAAAAAAAATCAAATTATTGTCGGGTGCTCATTGGGTCCAATCGTCACAATTATTTGTTCATTTTCTTATGCTCTTACAACTCAAAAGAAAGAAAAGATGTGCACTAACACACCTAATGCGGTCTGAAAATGAAATAAAGGAAAGCACTTCCTCAGTACAGTCCAAAAATAAAAGTAAAGAAAAAGCACACTAATCAATAATATGCATAAAAGGTGCACCAAATGACGCACTAAAAATACATCAGTACAATTATTACACACTAGCACCATTATAAAGATGCTTTATTAAAGAAAAGATGCTCACACCAACCTCCATTATTGAGTGAGAATCAAAATTCTGTGTTATTAACAGCTTTCTCAATGCGTGTCAATGCAACCTCCATAGCTTAGATGCAATCCTTATTGATATAATAATAATCCGTATATACACAGTCACATCATTGGTAGCCCTGAAATCTCCTTTGATTTATCTTCATCATCTCTAGGAGAATATTTATTTTTTCGTAGGCTTTGTCAGCCTGACGAAAAAAATCCTCCTTAATATTTTCCTTTACCGTTTTTCTTTCTCCATGATTGATGTAAATTGTCGGATCATCAGAAAGTCAATATTTTTTGAGAACTGCTGGATTTGTCCTGTCATCTAATAAAAGAAATAAAACAAAGGTTAATAAAAGAAAATGAGGCTCACCACTTCCGCAAAATAAATCTAAAAAGTTAATGGTTTTCCTTAGATCACCATCAAACTATCCTTAAAATTTTAGATTTAGGAGATTCTAAAGTGAATAACTAATTTTTAAAATTAGCACATTCATCTGTTTATTCAGACTGTCACTCAATCGATCTGCTTCTTCAAATGCTCCTTCCAGATGAGCTAAGAACAACTCTTGCTGTTCGTGAGTTTCTGTAGTAACAGCCAATTTTGTTATTAACCGAAAAAGTGTGTCTGCTAAGCTATTCAGCTTGCCATCTATATGCTCAAAGTTGATATGCACTTCTGTCCCTGTTACATAATCAACAAAATTTATCCATCTAACCCTTGATGGTTTATTTTGGACTGACTTATTGAAAAATGATATTATTGCTTGACAGTCAGTCCTCAGTGTTATCTTCTGCTAATCAAGGTAATGGATTTTTAGTGCCTTCAGTGTTTCCATACAAGCATGTATTTCCGCATCAATGGTTGATTTGATCACCGAAAATTTACCACTGGCATAGGCACAAATCTTTTTTATGGATCTAGGGTCGTGCTTCTTTGGCTTCCATTTACATATGTCACCCCATCCTTCCATACATCCGTCTGTTTCAAGGATGATATAGCTCCCTGCTGGTGGAAGCTCCAAATCTGGCAAGTTTTGTACATTTTCCTTAATTTTTCTGATTAATTCATAATCAGAAGGCTTGAGACGCTTATCTCCATGAGGGCTGATTTTTGTGTACAAGGGACCTAGGAGTGTCCCAAGTTTTGGAATATAACTTCTGACATAATTAAGTATGTCTAACCATGTTCGGAGTCCGGCCTTTTCCTTCAATTTGTCAAGTAATGGTCTTAGTTTTTCTTTGAACTGTTGTGACTTCTGCTCTTCGTGGTATGCTACAGCTTCTCTTACTTCAATGCATTCTAAGCCTGACAAGATCAAGCTCAGGGATTGCTGCTTGTACCACCTCAGCATCTATCGTGGTTGCTATTGTTGTGATATTCTTGTAAAAAGTTATATTTTGCCCTTCAATTCGCAAACCACCTTGCATAGATCGGATAAAATTACACCCGATCAGCATTTGAACTCTCTCATTCTTCCCCATCGAAAAAGAATAGGTAAAGGGAATTCTGAACCTATTCGACTCAATTAGCATACTGTCGTTTTTGAGTTTCAGATTGGCTATCTGAGTCGAATTTACCCCATTTATTTTTATGGGATAGACACTTGGTTCCAATGCCTCTTATGGGACAAACTCTTGGTTGACACAACAAATAGTTACTCATGTGTCAAGAATTTCTTGAACTTTGAACGATTTTACTCTTGGAATTTCAAAAGTTATCTCCATGTTGTAGAGTCTGTTTAGGACTCTTTTGCCTCTTACAGGATCTTGAACCACTGTATTGAACCGCTCAATTTCTTCATCCGAGATAGTATCGGCAGAAGCTATCTTGAGAGTTCCTATTGGATTTTTTAGTTCTATCTCTATCTCTTCATTTACCTCTTCATCTTCGAACTGTAGTTTGATTTTTCATTTGTCTTTTCTCATTAATTCATCAAACTCAGTCTCGAGATCTTTTGTTTTAGCTTCAAACAATTATTGTTTGAGCTTTGTATTTTCTACCAAGAGGTACTGAACATAAGACATCAGCTCATTGATTAGCTGATCCTTACTATCATAAGATGCTATTGGTTGCACCTTAGCTCGTATCCTTCTGCCTAGCCTGAATCTTGAGCACATGGGACACACTGTTAGGCGGCAGTTTTCACAGTGCGTCCTTGTTGATTCAGTCGTCAATTCTTTGCACATGGAACATCTTTCATATCCCGCTGGGACTGAATCATTGTCCTTCCAATCATGAGGACAATCTTTCTGGTTATCAGGTAGTTGTATGTGAACTCGCCAGCTTAGTTGCTCAGTTTACATCATGAATGATTGCTCGTCAAATGGTAGATCATTGATTATGGCTGAAGCAACGTTTCCAACTTCTCCTTCAGACAGTGAACAGATTGCATCATTATCTGGTTCGTTGAGATCAACTGAAAGAACATCCCAGCTGTCTAATAGCTCCATGTTTTCAACAATGGCCGCTCTAACAATGTTTTCTGTTTTACACGTGCAATTTTGCGCAAAATGTCCTCTCCACAAATGAAACATTTATATTTGCGGACTTTATCAGCATGTTTTCTCTTGAATACCCGCACATGAGATTCATGCGGTTTGTCTTTATAAATTTTTTATTTGCGAAGCCCATACTTCTTTCTTTCTCCTCCATAGTAGCCAGGTAATGAAATTTTGCTACAAAATGAGAGATCCTTCAAGCTCCTTTGGAGTGCAGTTTGTTTACACCTTTCAGCCAAGTATTGGTATGAGAAGTTTATTCTTGGTAATACACCAATTGCTGCTCCAGGATACTTGTCTGCAAATGCCTTTTCAAGTTCTTGACCAATTAAAGGTGGCATTTTTCTGAAAAATATATCCGAGAGTTCTGGAGAAATATACATCCTCCCAAATTTTGCTACAAGGATCTTGTAATCATTCATGTAATTTAACAGATCCTTGACATGGTTGCATGACAGGCGCTCAAGGTCTTGATATGCCTGTGTCTGCTCTTCAGTGGACTCCTGATATAGATCCTCTAGCAGTATCATTATCTTGATGCTGGAGATTACATTTTGGGATCATCAGCTACTGCTATTAGTACTTCATACTCATGAGGGTATGCCATTCTCCATTAAATGAATATTTTTTTCTCTACGTCCCCCAGAAGATTTTCAATGAAAATCACCTTACTCTTATTATCTGTCAAATTGCAGTCATTAACCACATTAAGAGTAATTGATTCTCATCGAGAGATCACATTACTATATTTTCTAATATCGTCTGACAACACAAGAATTGCACCTTTGTCACTTTGAGCGTCTGGAAGATTGAATCTCCCATTATGCTGCTATACATAGCCTCCCTTGAATCTGCTAATATGATATCTGATCTCATGTATTGTTGGCATCGGTATTTGTCTCGATGTGCTTGCAGGTGGATAATTAACAGGACCCATTACTGGTTCTGTTGGCCTTCTTTGGGTAAGCGAGCTCTCAGCTGTTGAGAAAGCTGATTCCATTATTTTTTAGAGAGCCTTCATTTTGGGGTATTCTAATTTTTTTCCTTCTGCCGCAAATGCAAAATGCGACTGTTTATCCCCACCACCTTCCGAGGCAAAAGGATTGAGTCATTCTTCCTCTGAATCTTCTTCTTTATCCCAGTTTGGACAGTATTCTGGTATCGATCCTTCTCTAGACAGGGATGCTAGTAGTTGAATTGATTCCAACTCTTCTTCAAATGAGGTTTCTTGCTTCTCAATTGTGATCATCAGGGCTATTTCTTCATCTAATTCTTCTTCATCATTAGGCCCTACAACTGCTGGTTCGGCTGGTGCAGTTGCTGTGTATCATTCAAATCTAATGGCTAATGAGCCATCAGTTCTTGATCTAACCCGAACTGTTTGTGGATGTTGTACTTCTGGAATTGTTGTTGGCCTAATTATCTATTGTTGGCCTCTTAGTTCTGCGGTTGATCTTGGTTGTCCCGGTATAGCCCTTATGCCTCTGCTTGCTAGGTGCTCTGTTACTCTTTGTACATTATACCGAAAATTTGTGTGGTTTGTATTTGATAATCTCCCGATTAAGGATCGGAAAATTAGGAGGTTGCTTGCTCCGCCTCGCCATGATTCATACCCATGGATTTGTACAACCAATTGAATATGATTGTAAAAATCATGAATACTGACCATCATGTCAAGAACCGCATATGCTAGTTGTGTGTTGTCTATTCAGTTTATTTCCATGGAACTTATTAGTGAGGCATCATTTCCCTATCTTGTATCCCTCAACACAACCAAAGCATTTACACCTGTATTTCTCCTATGCAGAGCGTACAGTTTGATCATTGCAATACCTATGTGTAAGTGTTGTAATCCTTCCTCCACGATCTGTTGTAGCTTTCTTGAGAGATAAAAGGAATTTTTCTTTGATCTCCAACCACCAAGATTCTTTCATCGGAATAATGTTGATATACCCAATGATTTTTTTCGCTCCATCCGGCTTGGTATAGTGTCTCTGTCGGAACTTGTTGTGCTCTGCAAAACTGTAAAATATTCAGTTCCGCATCTGGACTCAATTGTGATTCTAGAGTCCTTCTGTATTGCCTTCGCCTTGGCAATCTCCTCTGTGCTTCATACCGCAACCGACTTCCGAGTCTGTAGTCCCGAATTTGATCTTCAACAGTCGGTATTTGGTTGTCATAGCCTAATACAGATGGTCTGCTCACTGTTTCTGTTTAAGTATGACTCATTGTATCTTCTTTTTCTCTTCTTCGTATATTTTCTTTGGGTCTCGGTATACGAAGAATTTGCTTGTTATGGATGGCCTTTTTGAGGTTGAAGGTGGACCAAGACTCAAGTTTTTGAGTTGGTTTTGAATTTGCTCGAGGGGCTCGGTTGTGTCAGATCCTTCAGGTGCTTTTGCCCTTCTGAGTTCTCTTATTTGGTCCTTGTAATCCTCAAGTTCTTCTTTGATTTTAACAAACAGTTGAATAATTGTGTTGTGTTGCTTGATAATTGTTGAGATAGCCCTTTGAGTTGGTTTAGTTGGTTTAACAAAACCAAGGGCTGGCTCTTCGATTGACTCAGTTGCTCGTAATGCTTCTCGGTATACTGAGCTTTCAGCAGTGAGTCGCCAGTTGCTCATAAATAAAATATAATTTCTATAAGGATTCTGGAATTATTACGGGTTTATTCTTAATTTCTAAATGACTTTTTATTTCAAAAATATTCTAGGCCGGCATTTCGGGTTCAATTATACCATTTATAGATTTTTAGTTCTATAACTTGAATTCACTCTTTTATTACACATCTGGTTTCTCTTGGGGGCAGTTCTTGGGGTTCCTAAAGAAATTAAAGGAGGGTAAAATGGTAAAATCATAATTTTTCTGTTTTGGGATGGCAAATAACTAATTTCCCCTTACTTATATGCCCTCCAAATCCGTAAATTCTGGCTCTGCCCCTGTCAACAATGTATACGTTGACCCAATGAATTCCATATATTCGTATGACGTATCAGCTTTACTTATTAAATTCATACAATACTAGCATGCAGACCTGTCAATGTTCCACCGTTTAACCGTTTCCATTTATGTTCCGTCGAAACGGAACGTTAAACGAAAGATGACATGAGTTCCGTTTTCAGAAATGGAATGGAAACGTAATTGTGTTTTGGAGACGAAACGTTAAACGGAACACGGAAATGCAAAATTATAATGGAAAATTAAGAATGGAACGTTAAACGGAACGAAAATCTGTTTCGTATACCGAAACGAAACAGAAACGAAAGAGTAATTTCGTTCTGTTACTGAAACGAAACGTTAAACGAAACAGCTTTTTTCCGTTCCGTTTGGAACGTTTGACAGGTCGTCAGGTCTACTAGCATGTGCTTCTACTACTAAATGACAATAACCGAAGACTCCAATCGCCTCGGTCTCCTGGTCTTATTTTCATTTTCTTTCAAAACTTCTACTAGAAACTTAGTTCTTTTCAAAATTAGAAAAGTTCTGCGGGAAGACTTTTCAGTGCTCCTTGAGGAAGCAGACAAAAGATGCTCTAGTTCTTTCATCTGATTCATCATTTTCCATTTTTTTACGATGCTACAATGGACGTGGTAGAATCATATCAAACAATATCGGGTTAATTAGATTCACAGGTGCCCCAAACACTACCACAGAAAAGGGCTTCTGCAACTGTGGATCAGCAACTGTTTTTTATAAAAACAGTCATCAAGCAAATCAGTGGCATTATGGTAAAATAAGATTCAAATCTTTACAACCGTTTTCAATTACAACAGTTGCTAAAATAAAGCGTAAGAAATAAAATAAATAAAATTTCCTAGAAATATTATGACTGTTAATATTAAATAACAGTCATAAAAGCCTTTAATAACTGTTAATTTAAAATAAAAGTCACTATTATTTTCTACCAATTTTGGCCTATAATGCACGAATTGTGATATTACAAGTGGGTCCTGCTTTTTACTACCGTTTTTATTTAATAACAGTCACAAAACACTTAATGACTGTTTTTATTTAATAACAGTCACAGAAACTCTTAATGACTGTTGTTTAGTAAAAACAGTTGCCGATTATTGAATTAGGTATTTTTTCCAATCTTTCCATACGTGTACCGTTCTCTCTGCGGCTCTGTAGCATGCACGATTTAGGAAAAAAAAAATGAGCCGACATTAATTTATATCCTAAACTCCATTAATCGGTCACTATTAATTCTTATGTATTTATATTTTTGTGCTAAGTTAAACTTTTGAATTTAAAATTTATAAAATATGTTAAATTTCAAATCAATATTAGTTTTTTTTTATGATGAATTAATATTCTATACTATTTTATTATTTTGAACTTTAAAATTTTTTAAAAAAAATATGGAATCGTGTTGTGTCGTGTTGTATCCGTGTCGTGTCAAATCGTACCGTGTTGAACCGTGTTTGTTAAACCTTGTCACTTCTTTGAAAATGCCAACTCGACACAGTTTTAACACGCCACACCGACACACATGTGTCATGTTAAATCCGTAAATGTGGCGTGTCATGTCGTATTAACACGGGTCTATATCGTGTCAACACACCAAACACGCCACAATTTATAATTCACTATACGTACTCACCGAATGTGGAGTGATTATTAAAATTACATAAGAATGTGTGCTTCATTATTTATTTATTTTTTCTTTGAAGATTTACAAATAATCATAAAAGAATGAAAAATCTAGTTTTTCAAAAATTACATAAAATAATCTGCTTCATTATTAAAATTACATAAGAATCGAGTGATTATTAAAGAAGACAAAATTTGATTTTTCAAAAATCTTTCAATAAATTGTTGGAAAAAATATATTAAATTGTTGAAAATTATGTTAACTTCATATATTAAAACGAAAATTAATGATTGAATAAAAAAAAATATAGATCAAAGTTATTAAATTTATAATATAAACTCAATATAATTTAATAAAATCTAATAATATTATTTTTTGTCTTGTCACTCGTCAACTTGTGTCATGTTAAGATGTGTCAATGTCTAGAATCTCCAACACGACACGCATATGCAAACGAAAATCCGATCCCGCGCGGGACTGTGCAGCGCACCATCTCCCACCGTCCGATCTAATCTAGATGGCCCTTAGAAAATACCGGATTGATTGGCCCGAAAAAATATAACCGTCCAGATTAGATCGGACAGTGGGGGGATGACGCGCTGCACCGTCCCGCGCGGGATGGGAACAAGATACCACGCATAAGTTGTACTAATTCCATAAACGTGTCATGTCGTCTCGTACCAATACACATGTGTGTCGTATCATTTTGGAGAACTATTTGGGAGGATAAATGTTATGAAAAGAGCAAACCACGAGATCAGATTTCATGTGGCAAAAATAAATATTTGATAATTTACAAGCCACTTTCGCAAGAACGAAATGCTCAATATCAAACTATTTATGAAAAAATAATATTTTTATAATTATATTTAGCAGAATGACGTCTAATGAACCCCTTCAGTGAAAATTTTCTTTACAACATGTTTATTGACTAAGTAAAATATTATTATTGAAATATAATAACAACCTTTAAAATAGTAGCCTCTTAACTATTTTATTTTCAATTATGGACTTATCAGAGCCGTTGGTTCTTTGTTTATATCAATAAATTATGTGGACCGTTTGATATGTTCTGAATTTATACCAGTGAACATATCAGAGCCGTTGTTTCTATTCTTTCTCATTTTTTAGTCCGCCTCCAGCCTCCTTCCGTCCTTCATGTCTCTAACTCGGCTAGGGTTTTGCGCCTTCGAGATTATCCAACGCAGCCGCCTGCCTCTCCTTCGTCTCCCTCTCTCTCGAATCCGATAAATTGGATCTGCTTCATCTTCATCTGCCATGGCCTCACAAGTTCGATCTGTGCGCAACCTAGATCTAGTTTCTCAGCGCCCTTGACTATCTAGTTGGCGGTGCAAGGAAGTGGCGGCGTTGCAAGGAATCTCCTCTCTCGTCATTTCTTGGTCGTGAGGCGAGGCGGTACAAGGAAGTGGCAGTGATTGAGGCGGTAGCTAGAAAAGAAGCCATGGTTGTGTCACTTTCTCTCTCGATTTGCTTGCTGCTATTGAGGTACTTCATGGAAGGTTTCTGTTGGTTCGATATTTTCTTTCATTTTCTTTTGCGATTCAGTTCAATATTCAATCAGTTCACAAACAAAAAAATTTTCAGGTCATTGAATCAGGTGGTTTTCTAGTCCAATTGCTTCTTCGCAGCTTGGTGTTTTATTATCCAATTGAGCAGTACAGGTATATATACTTTTTTTTTTCTTAAACTTAATGAACCTTTGTCAAACTTTATGTATTCCTTGGTATTCATAATGAATTGTATACTTACTTCATTCAGTGATTTTCGATTTTTGGGTCAATTCCTGGTCTGACTTGTGCATCTATGCTTGAACCATGGTTAAGTGTAAAGGTTGATGATGAATAAGAATATAAGATTATGAAACCCCAACTTTTATGCCTAAATGGCACATTCCTAGTAAAGATGAGTCCTCTTTTGCAAATGAGCTGCAGAAAATGCACATTCAATTGACTAAGAGTTCAGTCTCCTTACTGATTCAGGTTCAGATTGATAAAGAATTTTTTTATTGTTATGCAGTCCAAAAAATATTCATAAAACCAGAAGCAAATGTTGTGAAAATAATTGGAACCATGTTCTCTATGCAAATTTGGATTTCGGTGTAATTTCTGCCTTTAATAATACTTCCTAATTCATTATGGTTTACAATTGAATTTGCAGATTGATTCATTTTTCACTAATTTAAGGACAATTTTAGTTTACTAGTAGAATTTTTCTTATATTCTTGTTCCTTTTACTTTGGTTTCAATAATTTGTTACTATATAATTAATCCCAATTCCATTAAGGCGAGTAGGGATGGGGATGCAGCATGGCAAAACCATGTAAGCACTTGAGCATATCTTAATTTTTAGTATAATTTTCTAAAACAAATTATTTCTTGATTATATTTCAAAAATATAAGCTAATTTATTTATTTAACAGGTTACTGGAAGTGGTCAGCCTTTGACATGAGGAGATAGGATACAAATTGCATTGGATTCTGCAAAAGGTGCGAAGACAAATGGAATAGAATACTCAATTAGTGCATTACGGATTGTTACACTTTGTCAATCCAATTAAGTAGGGATCCTAGTGTTGTATACATAGAATTTTCTTTACATGAATTGTAAATTCTATCTTGAACAATGATATTGAAATTTCTTTACATCATGGTGAATTTTCTTTATATATATTGAAGTTCATTATGCAATTGGTATTGGATTTTGTCAGTGTGTGATTGTTCATTCTAAATTGCTATTTGATATAGATATTATATAATAATGGGTGTATAGGCTATGGTAGAACAAAAAAGGAAAACTGAATGAAATAATGACTGTTTTTGTAAGACAAAAAAGGAAAACCAAAAAAGGAAAACTGAATGAAATATTGACTGTTTTTATAAGACCCTTTTGTAACTGTTATTATGTTCAACAGTCGTTGAAATTCACCCTTTTGCAACTGTTGTTAAAAAGTAACAGTCATTGATCATAGCATTTTTCAACTGTTTTTAATTAATAACAGTCGTTGATCTTATGCCTTTAACGACTGTTATTTTCCCTTTTGCAACTCCCCGATTAACAACTCATGTGTACAGTTGCTGAAGTGATTAAATTAACAGTTGTAGGAGGCAAAATCTGTAGTAGTGAAAAGAGACTAACATTGGGGCTATTGAAAAGAAAAAAAAAAAAAAAAACATTCATGATATTGAAATATGAAAGGAGTTAAAATGGCCAAGTTGTTCTTAAATTTATTTTCTTCTAATGCTATCGAAATAAAACTAAAATGATAGACAGCGTGTATAAGTATGTCTTAATTACATACTAATTAAAATAGTTATTTTATGGTTTTTATTAATTGGCGCTAATTTGACACAAAATAATTTAGCATTCGATCCTGTTCTATTTTGAACGTGAAAAGTGAGATGCCTCATTTATTATGCCTTCAAAAATTATAAATTTTATTAATTATATCTTAAAGAGCTATTACATGGAGTTTATTTTCATGTAATTGTTGTGTATTTTTATATAGACATATTTTTTCTAAGTATTTATAATTATAATTTCCTAATGTATATCAAATAAAAAATAATTAGGGTGCTCTTAGGCAATTTAAGACAGATCACAATGAAAAGTGTTATATGAAATTTATATTTAAGTTATTAAGTTTTCAACAATGAGGCGCAATATTATTGAAGTAACTAAAATAGTAAAATGAGAGTAATAGTCAACTCAATTTACACGCTTGGATCTGTACTTTTATATAAGTAGTATGAAGTTAAATATGTTATCTTTTATTTTATAGACAACAAATCATTTCTACAATTAATAACCTTGTAATAGTGACCTACTGACCTGTTCTTCTAAAATAAGTTAATTCTTTTAAAAGACTTTAAGGTTGACGTACAAACTAATATGTCCTCTTTTCAAATATTAACAAATCAATGTAGAATAAGCAATTAAATTGAAATTGAAGTACGTTTGACTCTTGAGTCTTGACTAGCCTAGTCAACTGATCTTGTACTTTTCTGCATTCTCTCGTGGTGCTTATTATCTCGTCTACTTAAATTTTGCGCTTATAAAGCATGCTATAGGAATGATTCTTTCATGTCGACCTCTTTAATCTCTACTTTCCAAGTCAGATTTTGTTGATTGCATAAACTAGCAAAGCGAGGATCTCAGGTTTGTCACTCGTCTTTCTCTGTTTTTCATTGGGGGTCTTATACGCATTAAAAACACCAGATCTTTGGCTTCTCAGGATGCAGATCCTAAGAATGTCTCTAGATAAAATTTCATCTCTGCTGTCATATGAGAAGTACTGTTTACAGATCGGCCGAATCAAATGGGAAAGATTACACTTACATATATCATTCAAAGGTTTTGATTTGGGGCTAGAGGATTTTGATAGGATGTTCCAACTAGTGCCATTATGTGTTACCATAGTTCTTATGGCAGCACATGTAGAGGCCTCTGTTATATGAACTATTAAACAAAAAATATGATTTAGGAGCGTCCTTTTGTCTTCTTTTCGTAAAATATGTTTTCATTACCCAATTTTAATTGGAATATACTTATGGAAGAGACAAGATATGGAAAGCAATGACTTTCTACTATTTTGATACATCATGGAGAGCCCTGTTTCATCCTTTCTGAAATTACCTCTTTTTGCAGATCGAGCTGCACAATCGTATAGGATCAACCTCAGGAAGCAGTTCTGCATCTGAAGTAATAAATATGCCAGAAACAACTCAACAATCTGTGTGTCTATGAGTTCAAGCTTTTCTTATTATTATAACTATATATAAAGAATGCTAATAGGACTAGATGTCTAGATCTTTCGTATCCACCTCTTTGATTTATATTCACAAATTAGATTTTGCTGCATAACTAGCAATGCGTCAATCTGAGGTTTGTCTGTCCCTCTCTCGATCTCTTCTTCTGTCGGGAACTAATCCATTGTAATTTGTAAAACACCAGATCTTTGGCCTTTAGGACACCAGATTCTAAGAATATCTCTAGATTGAATTCAGTATCTGTGTCATAGGAGTAGTACTGTTTACAGATCGTCTTAAATGAAATCTAAGAGGCAAGATTACAATGAGATATTTTGTGAGGAGGTTTTGAATCTTTTGATCTGGAACTAGAGGATTTTGGTCTAATGGTCCAACTGGTTCTATTATGCGGTATCATAATTCTGATGGCAGCAGATGTTGAGACAACTGGATGGATTATAGAACCCAAAATATGCATCAGCAGCGTCCATTTGTCTTGAATTTGAAGATGTGTTTTGATTACCTCATTTTAGTTTTCATATATATATATATATATATATATATATATGTATGGAAGTGACAGATATGGATAGCAATGACTTCCTACTATTTTATGCATATGAAGATCCCTGATTCGTCCTTTCTGGACCTCTTTTTGCAGATGCAGTTGCACCATCATACTGGGTCATCCTCTGGAAATGGTGCATCAGTAACAAGAACTATGCCTGAAACAACTCAGGAATCGGTGCGTCTTTCATTCATTATTATTTATCATTTTCCTTTTAGTCCTCTGCTCTTTCATTTATTTATTTATTTTTTTTTTGTTTTGCTTTCAAGGAGAGGCGGATCCATAGATAATAAACAGACACTGTTGGTCTTATATCTTTGCAGAATAAATATTTATTATAACTTCTAATTAAATCTGGTAAAGAAATTAATCGGATCAGACTAGATCAAATTAGAGATGACAATACGAATTTAATCTTTTCAGAACTTGTACCCATTATTGAGAGAACGATCCTCTGCGGGGTTTTTAAAAAAACTACAGTGCAAGTCTTTAATCCGTGGTCATCCTATTAATGATGGATGTCTCGTGATTAATACCAGGCCCGTTGAGGTTCGTACGGTCTATGAAAAATATACTCGTCGAGATTAAATCGGACGGTCACCACTTAAAACTTTGCAGTGCGGGTTTAAAAAAAAACCCGCAGAGCATCCGATCGAGTCCCATTATTGTGGGATCATCCTTTGTTTTAGCATGAATATAAGTTGCTCGAGTTACTCATGAGCTTGAATCACAACACGAATGCAGTCGTTTCTGGTAGTAATTTGTTCCGAATTAAAATTATTTCTTTCACTCCTTGTTTATCATTTAACCAAATCAAACATATATTCATTTCCAGGGGTTTTTATAGTACCCCAAAGTTCCTCTGGAGGATTTTTTGCGTCCAATTCTCAAGACTTTTAGTGTAATGAGTCTGCTTTTTCATTTGCATATATAGTACATTGATTCCAATTCGCAACACAAAAATTATATAAGATCTGCTGCAAAAAAATAAAAAACGTCAAAGGACACTCCCATGTGAACGGTTTTATGACCCGGTCTGGCAACTTCTGATATTTTTATGTGTGGTAAGTCTCATACTCTCATCCAAACAAATCTTTGTTACTATGCAACACAAAAAATAATACAACATATATGCAAAAAATCAATAAAAGAAACCCCAACGCCATAACGCCATTGGACCGAGCAATTATCCCTTTATAAAACACGTTATTCTCTCTCACCTAATTATCCATTCATAAAAGAGGTAAAAAATCTTTTTATCCGTTTAATGAACGCGTTATTCTTTCTCACCTAATTATCTGTTCATAAAACAGGTAAAAAGACTTTTTACCTTTTTTATGAACGGATAATTAGATGAGAGAGAACAGCCGTATTCAAAACTGAATAAACTAATTCCAGTTTGCAGTTTCGTTGTCGGACAGAAACTATAAATATAAATATGTACAAGTAGGGAAGGTTGACCGTCTCCTACTCTCTCACCCCCAAAAATATTGATTCGTATTTACTGATATACGCCGCCAATTCGAACAGTTCGCTTCCCAAAAAGACATTAATTCCCATCGGTGCATCGGTGGGAGGCATTCAGGCTTCTCTGCGTGAGAATTGAAGAGTTTTGATGTTGAATTTACTTTGTTTGAATAAATATTGTTTTTTTTTTCCGAAATGGTTCTTTGAACAAATATTTCAATAACAATTGCTGAATAATACTGGCGAAGAAAGCACTTTATTTAATAAATAGCATGCACCCTACCCGCCAAAATGGAAATTATGGGTTATATATAAGATCTGATTCAATGTACATAAGATAAGAAATGAAATATTTTATGCATTTTAGTAAATATTTCAGTATGCTAACATTTTTTTAAGAAAAAAATTGATTAACTCTTGTTAAAATTGATTTTTACGTTGTTGATGCTTCCCAAACAAAATTGGATTTATTAACATTCATGTTGACAGTCTCTATCAAGTTTTTCAAAAAAATATCTCCCCTGTTAACACAACCCCTTAATAAATTCTTACTGTAATTATTGATTACATTTAAATCTCCTTGGAGTATGGAAAGAGTAGAGGACTAGAAGTAAAAAAAATTTCATGGTCAAATCTCAAACTGCACTCGCTGTCTCGCTTGCTATAATTTCTAGTCCAGGACAAAAGTAGTGGAAATGTGTAGTTTTTAACTTTTTGGTTGATAGCTATCCTCCTATTGGCGCCTCATATTGGATTTTAGACTTTTGTTTTAGGTTGTTGCTACTTGCTATAATTGTAATGGGAATTAATGTCTTTTTGGGAAGCTAACTGTTCGAATTGACGCGTATATCAGTAAATACGAATCAACTTTGTTGGGGGTGAGAGAGTAGGAGACGGTCAACCTTCCCTACTTGTACATATTTATATTTATATAGTTTCTGTCCGACAATGAAATTGCGAACTGGGATTAGTTTATTCAGTTTTTGAATACGGCTGTTCTCTTTCATCTAATTACCCGTTCATAAAAAGAATAAAAAGTCTTTTTTTACCCGTTTTATGAACGAGTAATTAGGTGAGAGAGAATAACGCGTTCATAAAATAGGTAAAAAGGTTTTTTACCTCTTTTATGAACGGGTAATTAGGTGAGAGAGAATAATGCGTTTTATAAACGGGTAATTGCTTGGTTCTTATTAAAATAAAAAAATCTTGATTTCTATTAAAATTTTAGGGGTACAATTTGTTGATTATAATAATCTCGGGCCATTGGAGAAGTACTGGATTTTTTTGTTGTGATCCCTAAAATGTTTTATAATTCCATACAATTTGTTTATTACTTTTTAGCCATAGCGCCATCTGTTTTCTTTTATTACATAATCAGTAATTTACTTGTTTACAAGCATTCCAGATCACTTTTGCATGAAATTTTATGAATATTTTGAAAAAATTACAACAAATTCAATGATACAAGTTTTTTATTTATAAATTTTTCCCAAAATTTTAAAATTGATGCCATTTTTTTATATTTTGGGATCCAAAAAATTTATTACAAGATTTACTTGACACATCTTAATAAGACTATTATTGATTATAATTATATTATATGAATATATTTTTCTATACAGCATTATATAAATATGTATATATATAAATTTTGAACTTCTAAAATTTCATTTAAAACTTTTTTAGGTTGATATGAGTCGTATGAAATTTTAAAACGCCGATATTTTTTTGCTACAAGAAATAATCAAAAAGCCATCTTTAATCCAACATTCATTTCATTGTGTGATCCAGTACGTACAATAATATTGAATGAAAGGCACAGATTCATCAGTTGTTTCTTGCATGCTTCTTGTTACTGGTGACCTCCTAATTGGTTTAACTTAATAATACGCATACACATACACTACCGAAAAAATTAAAACTAATGTTACTGTTCACACGAATTTTGATAATAACTGTTAAAAATTCAAAATTTTAAAAATAACGTTGTTGGATCGGCATTCGGATTGCCGAAAATACAAATTGCTTGGATCGGCATTCCGAATGCCAATCCAAGCTTGGATCGGCAATCCGAATGCCGATCCAAACCAAAAATAAATATACGGTACTTTTCACTTTTTGACTCAATTGCTATATCATGAATATGAACAGTCAAATGCCAAGTTTTTGTGGGGTCCTTAGTATGGCAGATTATATATCCAATGTCCTTGCAAAATGCCAAAGTTGAAAATTTGGAATTCTTAGAATTTCTCGCCAAGAGTATTAGTGCTTGAAAATTGAGATACTATAAAAAGGACACCCAATATTATTTGATAATCCATCCAATTGATGATGATGCGACACATAGTATGGTATTGATATATGTGGACTCAACATGTGTTGCTCATGGTGCTTACATGATGGCACTCAAATAAAATTAAAAATTGGATTTTATGTTATAATTGAGGTATACTTTCAAAATATATTATAGTTCAGGCAGTGGCGGATATAGTCTTATTTTAAGGATGGACACATTAAAAAATTATTAGATATTATTTAAAATAAATAAATATATAAAATAATAATAAAATTATAAAATATTATTTAAATCTATTAATAAATTGTACTATTATAAAATGCAAATTTTTCCATATGTTTGATAAAAATATATTATTTTGGAATTTCCATCAAAAAGAACATAGACAAAATTATTTTGATCTAATGTATAACAGAATAAGTAACAATTTATTTTAAAAAATTAATGCATATGAAAAGTTTGACTCTTTCTTAGAATTAACCATATATGCATATATATTTGGGCGTAACAAAAATTGCACGTGGGACCTCACTCATCGCCCATGTGAATACTGTAACTTTTATCCATTTTTTGTGTACCTAAGTTATGTAATATGTATGATGCTATTTCATTTCACCTAATTCTATGACTCGCTACACAAATTATTCGCAAAAGTATTAATAGATTCACACTTCATACAAAAAATAAAACATAATTTCAGCCAAATGCATGGTAAAAAATCTAAAAGGGTAGGCACAAAAACTTTGGCATTTTGCAAGGACATTGGATGTATAATCTGCCATACTAAGGACCCCACAAAAACTTGGCATTTGACTGTTCATATTCATGATATAGCAATTGAGTCAAAAAGTGAAAAGTACCGTATATTTATTTTTGGTTTGGATCGGCATTCGGAATGCCGATCCAAGCAGTTTGTATTTTCGGCAATCCGAATGCCGATCCAGCAACGTTATTTTTAAAATTTCGAATTTTTAACAGTTATTATCGAAATTCGTGTGAACAGTAACGTTAGTTTTAATTTTTTCGGCATACACTATGTAGGGATGGAAATGGGCCTAGTCCGAAGTAATTTAACTAAGCCCAAGCCTGACTCGACTTTTCTAAAATAAGAGCCTGCCTGCCTGCTTGAGCCCAATCACCCGGGCCTCAAAATTAACTCTTGCCTGCCCATGGGCTTATTTTCTAGGCCTTCGCCTGCCTGCTTTTGCCTGATGAAGCCCATGGGCGGCCTGGCCTGCCTATACCTGTCTAGCCCGACTTTTTGGACAGACTCGTCAAACAAATTCAATTTAAAAAGAAATACTTTACAAAGCAATAGCAAAATAATTTACACAAATTCAACACGTAACACAATTAAAATAAAACCTGAAAACATTGTTTATCATAATGTACTGTCTATTACAAGATTAGAAATTTTACATATCAAGACTATACAAAAATTTGTTAAAAAAAAATTAAATATAACTAATTTAACCCTTAAAGTCCAATAGAAGGTTACATTAAAATCAATTAAGTATCCTGGCAGCAGCTACATATATCAGCAATAATCTTTCCTGTATGAAAAAAAAAAAGTTTACCATCTAGCTAAATAAAATAACAACAACTATACATCACATATACCTAAATTAAAGAACAAACAGACGTGAAGTTGTAGAAACCAGATATAGCTACCACTAAATCATATTTATACGAACTAGGTAGATTTAACTCAAATTTGTACCACCATAGAGCATTAAATCACATTTGTACACAAAGGCTATGTTTGGCAAGGAGCCAAACTAGCTAGTTCGCGAACTAGGCTAGTTCGGCGTTACCAAACATGAGCCGAACTAGAACAAGGCCTAGTTTGCCTCCTAGTTCTAGTTCTACCAAAACCATGGAATTAGAAGCCGAACTAGAACAAGCCTTGTTCTAGTTCTTGTTCTAGTTCGGCCCATTTGCCAAACATAGCCTTTATATACATCATTAAAACCAAATAGCACATGTACACAACCATTAGCATTTGAACAATAGGTGCAATATAGACCCATTAACATTAAGTTTTCAAATAGAATCATAATACATTTAACACAAAGTATTTTTGTCTCCACACTACAAATCCAAAGAGCATCAAACAATAAAAATTACATACCTTTCCAAAACTTAGACAAAAAGCAAGTCTGATCCAAACTATTCTTTAATCTAAGAATAAATAAATAAAAACAAAGTAAATATCAAGTGTTTACATAATAACAAGTATACAAACTAACGAAGTAATTTGAATCTTGGAGTAACACGTGAGAAGTTGTACAAATTATTTGCTAATCATTTCTCCCCAAATCGAATATATTTGGATTTGTGCGGTAAGAGAGAGAATCAGATGAATAAATATTGAGAGAGATCGTGACAGAGACTGAGATAGCTTACTGTTGTGGATCCTTTCTCTATGGCAAAGGGGTAACAAACCTGAAATTAAAAAAAAAAAAATGAAGCAAAGAAGGAAGTCAAAAGATAAAACAAAACACAATACAAATAAAACGAACAGATTTTTATTGAATAATTTTTGAAACTTTTAATTTACTAGTGGCGTTAGTGGGACTTTTGATTTGAGACAATTTAGACATGTAGGTAACCTTATTAGCTTTGAGAAAGTTTTCCCAAATTTGTTTAACGGGTTTAATTGAGACCAATATAATGTTTGATGATGGAATATTGCTTTAATTTAGACCTATACTTGACAAAAATAATTTGGTATTTAGAGTTTAGAACTCTGGTAACAGGCCGAAGAGATACGCAGCCGAATATCAATTATACAATATATAATATAAGCGCATCGGATGGCCCATGGGCTTCCTCTCAAGCCCAAGCCTGGCCTGGCCTGAGTCTAAGTCTGACCCGATTTGGCCTGTTGCACTCTGGGCCAAGCATGAACAGCTTTGGGCTGGATAGGCTCAAGCGGGCTACAGGGCTATCGGGCTTTAGTGCCCTGATCAAAATAGTATTTTTTTTAACATTGGATTTCATTTCATTAAAAAAAATTTTATAAAAATGGATGAATTTGATGTAATTTAGCCGGAATTTTTATGTTATTCCACCCAACAAAATCTCGAGAAATCAATTCCAAATGGAACAAAATCTCGCATAAAAATCATTTTGATCAAAGCCTATATCCACATATATATATGCATAAAATATTGACGGACTACATATATACAAAATTAAAACTTATAGATTATTGGATATTCTTATTCAGAAAGTTTTTTTTTTTCGTTTTTGAACAATTAAAATTGATATGATTGAAATTTAAGGTTTAGCTGGTCTGATATGAGCTGGACTGCTTGCATAGGAAATAATGTACGGCACAACTTCTCCAACCTATCATAAGAAAAGTCTGGCGCGAAAAAAAATGTCTTGTTATCTACTTTCTTTCACAACATTATTGAAATAATGAAAACGTCGCGTTATATCATACTGTTCAAAGTTTCCTCTTGTTATCGGTCTTCACGACACTGTCCATTGGAACATGAAATGCTATTTGATGGCTTTTGTTTTATGAAAGATTGAAAGTCAATTGTAATAAGTGGTGCATTGACTGCTACGCAGGGTTGGGGGAAAAATATACATAATAAGGGGCACTGGTGCCATCCTTAAGATGATACCAGCGCAGTTTTTAGGAAGTAGTTTTTGTAGATTGTATATTATAGCAATGCGAGAATCTCAGGTTTGTCACTCTGTCTCTCTTCCTCTGTTTCTTTGTAAAAACAGATCTTTGGCATTTTTTGGGGAACGCATGCGGAGAGTATATCTTGATCGAGGTCCATATAACCATTCTGCTGTCATACAACTGTTATTAATTTAGTTAGATAGTTGAACAAAATCTAACGGTTTGAGGTTGCTGTGAGATATTTATTAGAAGGTTTTATCTGGGGCTGCACGATTTTAATCGAGCAATTCATGACTGGCACCATTATCTGGTGCCATAATTTCTTGTGGCCGCAGATGTAGAGTCCTTTAGATATATTATTGAACCAAAAATAGGCATCAATACCGTCCTTTAGCTTCTTTCTGTAGAACACGTTTCAATTACACAACTTTAATTTGAGGATACATGTGAAACTGTCAAAATGATATGAGTAGCAATGATTTTATACTAAATACATCCTGATCATCTCTGCTTCACCCATTTTTAAATCTACAACTTTTGCAGTCTGGGCCGCGCTGTCGTGGAGGGTCAGCTGACCGAAAAAATAAAAAATGACGTTACTATTCACACGAATTACGATAATAACTGTTAAAAATTCGAAATTTAAAAATAACGTTGTTGGATCGGCATTCGAATTGCCGAAAATACAAACTGCTTGGATCGGCATTTCAATTGCCGATCCAAACACAACCCCAAAAAAAAGCCAAAAAGTGCAAACTGCTGGATACTATTTCAATATTGATTGTTTTCACATGGCCCATTGGTATCTGTAATTTTGTTATAACTTATTTGATTGTTTTCACATATGCCCCCAAAAATATATAACTTGAGAAAACTTCCTTGGATTTTAGTACTTTCTATACTATTTCAATATTGTTTACTTACACTGTGCTTAAAGTTTTTCATAAGTTCACAAATAGATATACTTCAGATTTTTCTAATGAAATGTTTTTAATTCAGATTTACTTCTAAAATTTTGCATCTAACAAATTATGTTTTAAAAAAAAGTACGTGAGCAACGCCATCAAAGCATATATCTTTTTTTTTTATTGTCCTATAATAATATATCGTAATATGTTGTGTTTAGTCTATTGTGATAATTTATGTGAGGAGTTTATGAGATATAAAATGCATTCTAGCATAGGAGAATTCAATGGTATCAACTCCTTTAAAGCATAAAAAAAATAAAGTTTGTCTTCTTTTTCTTATTAGAGGATGGCTGATGCCTAATAGGGGTATATTGTTTATATTAATCGAAGATAATAATGACAGTTTTGAAAGAGAGCATTTTCATAAATCTTTACTTTGGAGTTCCTACATGCAAATACTCACATAAAGTAAAGGTTTGCCTACATAAAGGCCTCTGTACCACAATCAAGGAAAACATATCAGTAAAAGTACCCTTTGATAAAATATTTCAACAATTGAAAATAAGGAAAAGTTGTCACAGGCAAGAGGATTATTTATTTATTTATTTATTACTTGTATTCTAGTTAGATCATAAGGGAAAATGTTAATTCCCTACTAAATAAATCTACCCATAAATCTATACTATAGGCTACAGCATATAATTAAATCAACACATTATTTTGACACGGGCCCAAAATTTTCTGATCTACAATCCCATGAACCAAAAATGACAACACTAATCACCTGAAATATAGTGACCATGCAAGATCAGATAAACTAAAAACAGATAGCTGCATTATTCCTCTAATATATACTTTTTGTATTTTGTAAAATGTACCCGTGGATTTGTCAAGGACAAGTGAAATCTCATTGCCTCCATTAAATATATAAATTTTTTTTATATACATTAAATATACATACAAATATATATAATTATAAATATAATATATGTATAAAATTAAATATAATTTATAGTATGACATGTTTAATACTTTTATTTGTATTTAATTTTACACATACATATTTGTATGTATATAAAAAATCTTATATATATGTATATTTATTTATACATTAAAAATCTTTTATATCTTAAATTATGCATGTTGAATAGCTTTATACATATATATTATGTATCATATATTTTAATTATATACAATAATATGTATAACTATTCAACATGCATAATTATATACAATAATATATATTTAATATATAAAATATATGATACATAATGTATATGTATAAAATACGTATTATACACATATACAATATTATGTATTTAACATGCATAATTTAATTATATACTTATATTTTTATAATAGATGTTTAAATTATATTTAATTTCTAATCACAAATTATATATTTTGTAATAACAAAAATTTTGAGGGCTAAAAAGCAAAATTGTAAATTAAAAAATTGACAAACTGCAATCACTTTTTTGGCTTTTTAAGGAGTTTATGAGATATAAAATGCTAGAATGTATTTTAATCAAAATTTGAAACGAAAAGTAGGAGTGCTGTGTGTTTCTTCGAATTAATTATTCGAGAGCCTCGTGAACCGTTACTGACTTTTTGCCGAATTTTGGATTTTGCTTTGGATCGGCAATTGGAATGCTGATCTAAGCTTGGATCGGCATTCCAATTGTCGATCCAAGCAGTTTGTATTTTCGGCAATCCGAATGCCGATCCAACAACGTTATTTTTTAAATTTCGAATTTTTAACAGATATTATCGTAATTCGTGTAAACAGTTACTATTAATTTTTTCGGGTCAGCTGAAGTGATAGATATCCCAGGAATAATTCAGGAATCTGTGAGTGCATGAGGTCAAGCTTCCTTATTATATATAATTATTACTGTTTTCCTTCTCTCTTTTGGTCTTTTACTCTTTACTTAATTTCCATTTTGAACTTATTTTGAATTTGGGGAGGGATGCGGGCCCATTCAAAATATAAAGATACTGTTTATTTTATATCTTTGCCAAACAACATTCATTATGACATCAAACTAAAATTGGCAAAGCGAACTAGCCAGATCACTTCGATTGAGATTCCGTGCCAAGTATTGCTGAATTGATGAACTTGATGGAAAAACTAGTTTCCCTCTAATGAAGTGATGCTTTACAAATTATTAACGGAGAGAACTGGTTCTGTGCTTGTGAATTTCACTATCAGCCGGTCATGTAAAAGTTGAATGTAGCCTTTTATACATAAGCGTATTAGCATAATTAACCTCTCTACAATATCTTACTAATCATACTGACAACAACTTGATGAGATATATGTGTCGCATTGTATGGAACTGGCTTAGCCTCAGATGTTAATGAAATCTAGATGTGGGCAGTTCCTTTGTTTAATAACCAAATTCATAGCCATTTCCTTCCATATCATATTGCTTCATTATTCACTACGCCAAAAAAAAGCTTTAGTACCGCTACATTAATACCTGTTTTTAAGAAAACCGGTATAAAAAATAGTCAGTGGCAATTTCATAATTTTCAGGATTTATCTTTAGTACCGGTTTTTTAGAAAAACCGGTGCTAAAATGTTGGCGAAAAATAAAAAAAAAAACGGTTTATCTTTAGTACCGGTTTTTTAGAAAAACCGGTACTAAAGATACTATTTTTAGTACCGGTTTTTTATTAAAAACCGGTACTAAAGGGTTGTCAAAAAAATCAAAATTCTGTCTATCTTTAGTACCGGTTTTTTAGAAAAACCGGTACTAAAAATACTATTTTTAGTACCGGTTTTTAATAAAAAACCGGTACTAAAGAGTTGTCAAAAAATCAAAATTCTGTCTATCTTTAGTACCGGTTTTCCTAAAAAACCGGTACTAAAAATAGTATCTTTAGTACCGGTTTTTCTAAAAAACCGGTACTAAAGATCAATTTAAAACAAAATGCCGCGCAAAACCAATTTAAGATGCCTCTCTCTACGCAAGAATTTTTCTAAGTCCAGAATCTGACTGTTGCCTACTCTCTCCCTCGACTCTCTTCCTCTCCACTGCCTCTCCTCTCTCTCCACACTACCTCTCCCTCTTCACTGCCTCTCCCTCCCTCTCTCCCTCAACTCGACTACATCATTCTCTCACTGCTCTCTTTCTCCCTCGACTCGACTGCGCCACCTCTACGACGAGTAAGGTACACCGTTATCTCACTGCTAATGGATTTTGGTTAAATATGTGTGTTAAATGGTTAAATTCGAAAAATTAGGATTAATTTTTGTTAATGGATTTTGGAATTGGGTTAAAACCCGAAATTTGTATAATTGGGTTAAAACCCAAAAATTGTATTAATTATGTTAATTATTATTTAAATTATTGTGTATGAATTATTATTTATTTCATTGTATATGAATTTGTGTATGTAAATTATTTGTATAATATATCGATTGTGAATTGTGCTATACCGGTATATCGGTATTAATTGATGGCTAGCAAAAAACGGACGCTAGTCCCAAAATTTTTTTTTTTTTTTTTTACAATGATCTTTAGTACCGGTTTTTAACTAAAAACCGGTACTAAAGATAGTAAATATTGAAAAAAAGGCGAGGATCTTTAGTACCGGTTTTTAACTAATAACCGGTACTAAAGATACATCGTTAGTACCGGTTATTAGTTAAAAACCGGTACTAAATGTCCCCATCTTTTTTCCCGCGAATTCCAACACGTTTTTAACACCGGCTTTTTAGTACCGGTTTTTAATTATCTTTAGCACCCCCTATTATTAGTACCGCTTGACAACCGGTACTAATAATCTATATTTAACCGGTACTAATGAAAAAAAATGGCGTAGTGATTATTATTATTATTATTTCAGGATGAAACACTGAGTGCATTCCCAGAGCTGAAACGTCTAAAAAAATATATGGAAACTGCTGCCCAATTCATAGGAAGTTATGCAGTCCAATTTATCACGCCATCACATCCAGAAGAGGCAAAAAATAAAATCTTCATGGCACAAACCATCCTTCTCTTGCTCCTAGCCATATCCATGACTATACTGTTTATTATGATCAATTCTCCCCTTGCAAACAGAGACAGAACTACAATGTTCTTCTTGAAGTTGTTAGTCTATGGATCAAATCTAATAATGATGCTGGTCCCACTTTTTCTTCTTGTTATACACTCTACCAAATACATATTACTCTTTCCTCTTCCTATTCTAGCCATTTTGGTCATTATTTACCTTGTTCGCCGAGGTTGCTCCCCAGAGAATTACAGAGATTATGATGACAAGCTAGACGATTTCATGGCACTATGCTCAGGTTGGAAATTCATTGCTTTTGCAGGCCTTTCCTTTTTGGTGTTCTCAACGCCCGCTCAACTTAAAAATGATGTCACCGAGTGTTTTCTGTACTGCACTATTGTCATTGGTCTCCTTGTCATGCTAATAACCTCGGTAATTGTTAATTGTTTTACAATGAAAACATGTCAATATACACTTACATTCATTATCCCATCTAAAGGAAGTCCAGTGCAGGTTCCGCCAGCAGTTCGCAACCCAATCACAACCATGCGTATGGTAAATATAGTGAAAAGTCTGCGCAATACCCTACTTGCTTTACTCATATTGGTCGGGTTGATGGCTACAGGCGAGATTGTACAGGGCTTTGTTGTGATCACCACCTTCTTGCACATAGCAGGAGCTACCTTTTGGTTTATTAAAGAACTAAAACATGAGCATGAGGACGTTGCCATGGGGAGTTCTACTGCTACACAGTCAAATCTTGATGAAGTTCAACGAAATCATGAACCTGAGGAGGTTGCCAGTGGGAGTTCTACATCTTTACAGCCAAATGTTGATGAGGTACAACTAAACTGGGAACATGAGGTAGGCAACATGAGTTCCAGAGCTTTACTGCCAAATGTTGACGAGCAACAACCAAATCTTGAGAGTGAGGATGTAGCTCGCAGGAGTTCCATGGCTAGTACAAGACCAAATGTTGATGAGGTGCTTCCAAATTATTTTGGGGCCTTCCTATTAGCTGGGCTTATATTTGTCCACTCTAGGAATGTCAACAACAGTGATGAAAAAAACAGATTGTTCCATGACATCTCACTCTTTGTATGCATGCTTTCCTTATGCTCTGCCTTTATCTGTTGTCTGAGCAGAATGTTTATCCTTGCCAATTCTGCTAATACACCTGCTTGGACTAGTGCTAAAGCGATCTCATTCTACATTACCTATCTTTCAGTGGTTGTTGCATTTGTTGCTTCGTTTGTATTTGCCATTGTATCTTGATGTCTAAGTTCCTACAATAACGAACTATAATTGTTTGTATAATTGAATTTATTGTTCTTAAATAAAATAAATGACTTTGAGGGAATCATTCTTTGATCTGAGCAGAACATACAGCTTTATATATGGATCAAATTTACTACTGATGCTTTACCGCATTGTT
Source organism: Rhynchospora breviuscula (assembly GCA_027562975.1). Classification (NCBI taxonomy): domain Eukaryota; kingdom Viridiplantae; phylum Streptophyta; class Magnoliopsida; order Poales; family Cyperaceae; genus Rhynchospora; species Rhynchospora breviuscula. Next base: position 74,135,250 of record CM050398.1, on the reverse strand, counting down.
TCTTCTCCAGTTTTGTACCTCTAGATATGCATTTTTATCTATTTTTCTGATTCTGTACCTGCCACTCATCACTAGTCTCCTTGAACCAGGCTAGATTGAAGCACACTGAGTGACCATAAGTCAGAAAATTAAACTGCTTTTCTCTGAGTTACCTGCTGCAGTGGTATCATGCTTTTTGCAGGCCTGTCAAGTATAGTATTCTTATAGAGAATAAGGTCATGACCTATTTGATTACATAGTGTTTTCTGTACATTCAACTACGTTCCCTACTCTGCCTCAACAGAATACTGAAATTAAGGTCGCATAATGTTTCCTGTACATTACTACCATCATGAGCCTCCACCTGAGATTTGTTAAATTCATCAACAGAAAAGTACCTTTCCATATTCCAAATGGAGGTCAATGTCCATGACCTGTTTGATCAATTTGGCTTAACTCTCCATTTTGTTTCTTTTTCTCTCTTTGAATTAACATACGTACAAGATGCAACTCTTTACGATAAATGTTAAGATAAATTAATGCATAATCTCAGGTCAATTAACGGCCAATTGGTTAATGATGAGTCATTCGATCAGATAACAATTAAGAGCTGATGATATTCAAATTTAATGATAGTATGCTACATATAGGAAACAATGGAGAGAAATTGATAATAAGATTATAGAATTCTTACCAGCAAGAATGGAGACAAGAAAGAGTGAGTACCTCAGGCCCAACAAATCGATCAGATTTCACACTAAATTGGGAGCCTTGCGACTTGCGTACTAGTTTATAGTGCTGCGGCGCGATACACTTGAATCTCCCACAGAGTCACAGATAGATTTCCCGAGAAAGAGCGACGACAGGAATTTACACTGGAGAGATATTTTGCAGTTGAGGACCGATGTATCAACCATCCAGATGAGAGATCTGTGGCCGTTTAACGTCCTTGATTTAGCACCTCAGCAAATGAAGGGTCAAGATGAAGACAAAATCCAGTCGCTATCTGTCAGTGATTTTTTTTTTTTTTTTTATAAGAAACAAAGCACAAGCTCAGACTAGAAAAGCGTATAGCTGAATTGGATTGATGAGCTTCTAAAACACACGAGAAAATAAAAAAAAATTAAAAAAATCAGATGAGTCGTTCATTAATGTTTGGAAATAAAAATTACGTTTAGAGGCTACATTTACAACTGGGCCCGGCCCAAAATGACCCACTAGTAGCTCAGTCTCTGTTTAGAAATGTGGAAAAATTATTTTACCTGGTTACCAATGTTTTTAGGTTTAAGCTGGAGCATTTATTTGTTGTTGCATGGCAATATTTGAATCATTAGCATTTATTTTCCTTTGATTAGTATAATATGATGTTACTTTTTTTTTTTTATGAACGCCTCATAGGCCTACTTTCATTAAAAAAGAGTTAAAAGTTTCATAATACAAAGCATCGACCTCTTAAAAAAAGAAACTAAACCTGGTGCTAACATAGCTGACACGCAGCAAGAACATTAAAAAAACAGAAAAGTAAAAACAGGAAAATAAAACAGTGCATCAACTAACTACCCTAAGACTGAAAAATAAAGAAGTAGACTAAGCACCAGGTATTACAACAAGAACAAAGATCTACGGGGGTCTCTCCTGCACCATCTGAAAAAAACTCTCATCAATCCCTGTACCTATTTTGCCCTGTTGCTGTAGAGCCATATGTGGGACTCCCTGATAGTTTATTGCACTCCTTCTTGCTAAGTTAGCTAGGTTATGCGCCTGCTTCACCGCTTCCCGCCTTGCAAAGTGTAGAGTAACCTCCGCCTGACTTTCTTCAATTTGCCTGATAATCTGGTTAGTCACCGTTGTCGCTCGCCAAGAGGGTAAATCTGTCACATCATTCTGATTAACTGCCAACACCAGCCCCATACAGTCCGAGAAGAACTGTATCTTCCTCCCCGGCGTACACCCCTCCTGCCTAAGTGTATACATTATCGCCTCATTCAAAGTCCAAGCTTCTGCCTGAAAAGCATCTTGTACACAGAAGCTATGCAGCCCTATGGAATGTGTCTTGCCTCTATCATTAAAAACATAAGCTCCCCCTGCCTTCCCCGACACTTCCCATGACCCATCAACTATGACCTGCCATCCTTGTTGGTAAATGTCATGGCGTTCCACAGCTATATCTCTTCCGTCCCCTTCATCAATTTGCACATCATATAATTCTTGTCTCAGCTCTGCATTGACTCTCTTTAAAACTTGGTGTGGTACAAAAGGCGTATGCTCCATAACCTGTTTGTTTCTCTCCTTCCATATTTCCCACATTGTAGTAAAGAAAATTCTCACTCCTTCCTCATCCAGTTGGGACACAATCTGTGTAACAGTCTCTATGATATCAAGTGGCAAGTCATGAACCCTGATTCCCAAAGATCCTGCAAACCATACTTGCCTTGAGGTATTGCAAAAGAAAAAGCAATGCATTTCATATTCATTTTCCTCCTGACACCGTTGACAAATTGGTGGGAACCTATCTATCCTGTTATGCATGTTAACCGCAACTGGTAGCCCCTTATGCAACAATCTCCATATGAAAATCTTTACCTTCGGTGGCACCTTCTTCCATTGCCATATGCAATGCCAATCCACTGGTGGTGCATCTTGCATTGCCGATTGAATCTCAACCAGCTTATTGTACCCTTCTTTTACTGTGTACTTGCCGCATTTTGTAACCTTCCACACCAACCTATCTACCTCTCCTTGTTCAGCACTTGGAATAATTAAATCTGTAATAATCTCCTGAACTTGGTTAGGCTGAAACAGCCGTGCCAGTTCCTGTACATTCCACTGCCCATTTTCACTATCTACTAGTGCACTCACCTTTAATTGCCTATCTCCTCTTGTTGCTTCTTCTTGCACTCCCCAGCCCTGAAACCATGGCTGCGAAATAGCATTCACCTTGTCCCCATTATTCAGTTGCCACATCACATCGGTCCGGAAGAAATCCCTCATTTTCAGAATTTGTCTCCACATTCTACTGCCCCCATTCGTATTCCTTGCCCTCCAATAGCCAACCGTGGGGAAGTATTTTGCTTTACACAGCTGCACCCAAGTTTTATCCTCATCCGCCATGATAGACCAGACTAGTTTCAAGAACAGAGCCTGACCATAATATGATGTTACTGAAGTCAACTTAGGTTGTGAGTTGGGACCAAGACAGAGTCAGAAAGTTCGATTGAAGTTTCTTGGAAATGGGAATGATTGTTTTCCTGTTATAAACTTATAATAAATGTAGTCAATTCTTTTCCACAAAAGAAAAGCTCCGTTTTACCTACGGGTTTCAATAAAAAAATAATAATAATAAAAAAACAAAAAACAAAAGATCTGTTTTCCCGAAGGGAATGATTGTCTGTGCCAAGTGCCAACTTGCAACAGACTTTATTAATGACCAGTATGTCAGTATGTGCACGTTCTGTTTTTTTTTTTTTAATATTATTAGATACTAGACTAGGAGTAGAGCTGCAAACGGAAAAAGAATTACGTAATTCCGTTTCGTTTCGGCCCTGCGAAACGATCAACGAAAGAGGAAAATGTTTTCGTCCGGTATAGCGAAACAATCAACGAAACAGCGAATAGTTTCGTTGCAGTGTAATTTACGTAAATCTTGACCGTTTCAGCCCTGCGAAATGATTACCGAAACAAAAATTAGTTTCGTCACCGAAACGAAATAGTTAACGAAACACCATTGTTTCGCCTCCGTTTCTAACGTTAGACAGGTCTAACTAAGAGCAAAGACATAATAGCATTCAGCTTATTGTGTATGTATATTGGAGTCTGTCATACAATCTAGTCTCTTAATTTTGTTAGAACTAAATTATTAATGGATGATCTCAATAATCTTATTTAATTTTTTTTCAATCAATTCAATTAAATTAAACATAAAAAAGTAAAAGATGTGGTTTTAGAAATTAAGTCAATACCAAATAAAATTTCTTAAAATTGTAGTTTATCTGAGTGATATATCAAAAATCATTAATTTCAAACGGAAATTGATTTCTATTATCGCTCGCCATCGCGGAATCGTTGCCGCACCCAACAACTCTTAGCAGTGGACCCAATCAAACAATGCGTTATCTCCCCTTTCGTCCCTCTATCTTTCGCGCTCTCATCATCCAACGCTATATGTTCCTCCCCTCCCACTAGATTTGAAAGGTGAGCACTCTCTCTTCTTGCTCACTTTTTTCCCTCTTCCTTTTTTTCCCTCTCTTTCTTCTCTTTTATGTTTTCTTTCTATTTGTCTTTGTCCTTCCATACTGAACCTCATATCTCACTTTGTGTTATTATTCTCCTTATCTTTTCTATCTGGTTAATTATTTTGTTGTTACATGTGTTCGTTTTATTTGTTGTACTAGTTCGATTTATTTGTTATATATATATGTACATCTTTGTTTATTGTATTTTGTTCACTTTCATTCATATGTGTGTTCACTTATTTGTTTAATTTGTTCAATTTGTTTATTTTATTTATTCTTTATTTTTTATTCAACTTATTTGTTAATTTTATTGTTATATATGTTCTCTTTTTTTATTATATTAGTTCACTATAGCGTTTTAAGTGTTCATTTTATTTATTCAATATATTCATTTTGTGTTCTATTTGTTACTGTATGTGTTCACTTTATTTTTTATCTGTGTTTATTTTGTTGTTTAGACACAAAAATCTTGATACGTGTTAGAGTTCACATTTACGACACATGTGCAAGGGAGGCGAAAAAGAAAAAAAAGACGGAAAGAGGCGAAAGACAAAGAAAAGAGAAGGGAAAGAGAGGGGAGAGGAAATGGAAGAGAGGCGGAAAGAAGGGAAAGGGGATAGAAGGGAGACAAACAGGAGGGACAATGGAGGAGAGACAATGATGGAGGAGCGTGTTTTTTTCTTTTTTTCCGAAATATGACGCGCAAATATTACTCAAACAATTGAGCGATGCCATTTATCATTTTTATTTCAAACTATTGAAAATCTAAAATATTACTCAAACTATGGCAAACTGTATAGAAAATCTCATAATTTATTAAGTTAATGTACGGCAAAACATACATTAAATCTCAACATACTCTTTGGCAACATTCTTCTATCTGTCAGATTTGTTTAAAATCAACAATTTAGTTTAACCAATCCAATATATATATTGAAATTTAATATAAAAACCAAATTTTTATATTAAAAATATTTTTTATTTGGATTTTCCAGATCTTCTCATTTTTTATACATACTAATTATTAAAAAAATTAATAAATGTATATAATACCAGAAATTTAGTATTTTTTTATTTTGATTGTTAAGTATTTTTTTAATTTGTAGTGTTAGCATTGTATTCTAAAAGACGATGTATACATATTTATTGATATTAAAATTACACAAGTATATATTTTCCAATTGTAACAAAAGAAAGAAGACAAATGGTGAACCAATCTGATCACAAGAAAAACCATAGAATCACCGAAGCAAAATAGCCGGAACTACACAGAAACTTCAATACTGCTTCGTGCCTAAGCACAAACGCGTTATGTATAATCTAGTAATCATTTATATATGTGTTATTAATTAGCATACACGAGAGCCAACCACGAATACAACCCTAATAATCCAACTACCAAATCTGTAGTCATTTCGAGATACATACAAACCATGGACCGGAACCAGCAAGAGGCACAGCAGCTCATAGCGGCTCGAGCTCGCCGCCAGAAGATTGGGTACGGGTTGTTTCTTATGTTTGTAGCATTTGCCTATGTTAACGCAGGAGACATCGACGATTCAGGCCAACAGCTCCTCCTTTCATACGCTGTGTTTCTCTGCGGGTGGACCACTGTCTTGCAAGCCATGCTGCTCCCGGCAATCTATGAACCATGATCTATCGGTAGCACGAGGTAGCTTGTTTCATTTCAGAATTCGGTGTAAATGACAACTTTCAATTTTTGACCTATGCTTATTGATTGCTAATATGTTATGTCTGATCGATAACTGCAGGAGATATTATTGGCGATGATTCAAAGCTCCACACTTCAGCTATAATTTGCATCATCGAGCTCTATCTTTCTTTAACTTTAAGGCCCTGATCACAATTCCATTTTTTTTAACGTGGGATTTCATTTCATTTCGTTGGAAAATTCGAGATCAAAATAAACTGATTTGGTTGGAATTCTCATGCAATTACATCCAACGAAATCCTGTAAAATCAATTGAAATGAAATCCTGCATAAAAAAAAAAAAACATTTTGATCGGGCCTAATTTTTTTTTCTTTCTTATTATTTTGTGTTGTGTCTCTTCAGACTTGATATGCGTTATCTTCTTTTTTTGTGAGTTATAAGCATATTACTTAATTAGAACAGTACTGTTCCACAAGAAATCTGATCTCGCTGTTCAATCTGATGAAGAACGTATAGATATTACTTAAAAAACGAAAGAATGACCAAATCAACTATATATTATTTTAAGTTTCAAATCCAAAGAAACGAATAACGAAAGCTGCTTTCTAATTTAAGAATACAAAAGCAAAGCAAAATGATTTTACTTTAGAAATGTAAGCAAATTGACTAATTTATTAAGAAGTGGATTAAAAAGTGGTTGGGATCAATTTTTTAATCCGAATTAAAAAGATGATTCAAACATTCTAGAAATAAAAATTTAATCCAGATGTTGGACCACTTAAAAATAACACTCTAGATTCCAAAAAACTTATTCTTAATCGTTTAGGAATAATATTTTTTACTCTAAATAACGAATCTTAATTTTATTCTTAAATGATCCAAACGTCCCCAAATAAAAGTAATTCCGTGCGCGATCTAAAGCCTAATTAATTGAACTTGTTAAAAGACGACCTATAAGAGGTTCAAATAAAATATGCTTTGGCGACATATGATTAAATAGTAGAACTTTCCATATTTACTTGAGGTGTGTTCCAAGTCTGAATGTACGTATATAATTGAGAGAATTTTTTATATCTGCATAACTATAATAAAATACAATGGAGAAAAAATTAAGCTAACCAAAAAAACACCTCAAGAATGCCTTAAAGAGACCTGGATTGAGATGTGGATGAGTCCAATTGGGTGTTATTTTAAATTGAGCATCAATCAATTTATTATGTTCAAACCTGTAGGAGCTAGACTCCTATTTTTCGTCAAAAAAAAAAAAATGTTCAAACCTGAGATCTAGAAGCTGAAGTTTACCATTTTTATTTTTGCAGGATAAGTAAATTTAAAACTAGCAAAACACTGACCTTAAATACCTGTTTGAAAGTTGAAACTTCGCTCATATGATCTAATTGCGGAGAGCAGCACAACGTTAGGTAGGCACTAGGATAGAATTACCTGCAGTTGCCTGGATCTGGATGCCATGAATTTATTGGGCAAAACAATGCTATATATGATATATCTTATTTTCCTTTTTTTGGAAAAATAATAGAGCTGTTTTAACTTTACTAGTTCCATTAAAGAAAGCAAAATAAACTTAAAAAATGCGTTACAATATTGTTCAAATATAAATGAGAAAAAGACAAATTACAGTGCTATATGATATACATACATATATACACGAACTTAAACCGAGGAGTTGTTGTAACATAAATAAAGAAAGGACAACGTAATTGAGTTGATGTACGTAGTTTATGTAAACGTGTATATATACTGGTCATGGCACCTACAAATACTTCAGGTTCATGCAGTATGTACACAAGTTCTAATTAACATTTTTTGTTAGTTCCGATCAGACCTTGCTCCAGTTACAAATTATAGAAGTATGAAATTTACTCAGCTGATATTTTATTGGGGAGTTATCTAGGCCATCCTTCTATATCAGATCCGAGTCACTGATGGTTGAGTACCTGTTGTTATCAGCACACGGTGAATGATTTAAAGGCTTTATGTACTACAGTACTAGCCAAGGAACTGATCGGCGGATTTCATATAGATATTTCAATCCTTTTAGGCCCCAAATTACAACTAAATATCTGTGTTTTAGTTAGATTTTGATATATTTAGGTTTGTTTTAATTAAGTTTGAGTCAAGAATGAGTTACTGCCATAGTTCCTATTTTAATGCAGATTTTGGACAAAAATATAACTTGGATGAATCAATAATGATGTAGAGCTCGTTGTAAACTTTCCAACGGTTCTTGAATCACCTCAATCGGAGTTCGGATGAAGGAGATATGGGCAAAATACTGACTGGACGCAGTGCTGAAATTTCTGGAACGGACCGTTCCAAATCAGAACGGTCCGCCCCAGCCGAAACTGCTAGAAACAGCAGGATTGTCCGTTTTAGATGTTTGGGACGACCCGTCCCAGATTAGAACGGTCCGCCCCGACAGAAACCGCCAGAATTCCCAGAAATAGTCCAGGATTGCCAAATTTAGAGTTCTATTATGTCATGGCGGTTCTAATCTATCTCTGGCACTTCCAGAACGTGTCTTCTGCTATTTTCATCATCTACACATTTCTAATGCCTATTTAAACATAGTTTGAGGGGATTTTGAGATATACAAGAGAGGAGTTCAATTCCAGATCCAAGTTAGGGTTAGATATAGTTCTATTTGAGAGAATAGTCTCAGGTCAGGATCGTGACAGCGCCGAATCGACCGGTTTGTGGCAGAAACAGGACGTTTCGATAGGAGGCTTCGACATACAAGAGGAAGCAGGGACATATTGGGTTTTATTCTTCCTTTATTTCCTATTTCTCTTTGTTTTGCATGATGCCTTTTAGTTGTTGAGTTGATTGTTCTAGGGCTATGGTTGTAAACCTTTCTACTTAGTTGCTTGTTTTGATTTGAATATTTAGTTAATTAATTAAGTTAAGTTATGTTTTATCTCTTGTGATTCGATTGCTTTATTCTATTGCTATGCTTGATTTGAATTGTTAATTGATATACCTGTTAAGCGATGGCCACGTTTGATAGTAGGTAGCAATATTGATTAACCTGAATTATAGTGTGGTAATGAAACTATTTGGTAGGTGAGATTCGGAAGGATGAACCAGACCTTAAGAAATTAGGATTTTACTTGAGATCGGAAGATTAAAAGTGTACCAAGACCCAAGAGATAGACTAGAACATCTAAACCAAGAAACGGAAGTTGAAATTTAGACGTTCTAGGAGTTAAACAATAGAACTTAGTAGTTTGACCTGAATGGAAGTTAGAGTACAAGTTTATAGGTTAAGTATTGTTTAAACTCGCATAAAAACACTTAATTAATAACTAAAATCAATGACAAAATAAGTATCAACCATTGGAACGGATCGTCCCAAGATCAGAACGTACCGCCCGGAAGGGGGAGTCTGATCCAGGACGGCCTGTTCCAATTGTTGACAGAGGCTGAAACGGACCGTTCCAGAGATGGAACGGACCGTTTCAACTTTGACAAAAGTAGAATCGTTTGGAACCAGAAACCCTAGAATTATTTGACCTGTTGATTTTCTCTTGTTTATTCTTGTTTTAGCCTTAATAGTAGATTTAGGATTTGTATTCACCTTCAACTTTTAATTCACAAAAGAAAGTTGAACTCGTCTAACTAGTTTAAGTAAAGTAAAAGACCGATGTTCCAACACCGTCCCTGTGATTCGACCCTTAGCTTTACTACGATAGATTAAATCAGGTAAAACGAGGTTATTTTGACTAGGTTTGCACCCGATCAAAAAATTGGCGCCGTTGCCGGGGACGGTTTGCTAGAATATTGGTATTTTGCTTTAGTTAATTAGTATAGACACCCTTGTATCCTTGTATCTTACTTATTTTATCTTATCTTTAAAAATCCAAAAATATTGTTCTATCACCATGTTTCGTTCTTTTCAGGTATTCGAACAAGAATTGGAAGGTGGTGATGCAAAGAAGATCGTCGCATCCGATAAAACACATGAAGAGTTCAACCAAATCGACTTGAGCACACTTAAACAATGCTTGGAGGAATTTGATGTGATGGAAGGCAACAAACCTCAACTCAAATATCACATCGAAATCAAGCCAAGGAAGATGACATCTAAAGAAGAACACACCAAGCATGTTTTAAGGCATCCGTTCAAGCATTTTTGGAAGAACTATGATGCGTTGAGAGGGAGAAAAGTGAAGATAAGATAAGCAAATACAAGGGGTCGAGCTAATGACCTAAAACAAGCGCTTCTTGGGAGGCAACCCAAAGCCAAAATTTTCGTTACTCTAATTTAATTTAGTTTATGTTTAGTTCAGTAAGGTTAATTTAGGTATAACTCATTGATCTTTGTTGATTAGTTTCAGATTTTAAGTGAGAATACAAGCTTTTTGAAGCACAACCGTTTGAGTAATGCAAGTGTCAAAAGGACAATTGAACTTCAACGCAACATTACGACACATGGAAGAAGGTTGTGGGTTATTGAAAAAGTCGTACCATATGCAAGAACTCAAGCTTGGGGAATACACCATGAAGGAGCATACGAGTCGACTCAACCCAACAAGTCTCAAGATAGCGGAGAAACCATCTCGTTCCATACCTGACCTGAATTCAGACTACCCCGCCTGAATTCTGGTGACCCCGCTAGAAACTATCCCGAGACCACCTAAACCCAGACCTGTTCCAAACGAGGCCGCCAGAAACAAGACGACCCCGCCTGAAATCAACCTAAGACCAAAACCCTACAGCCTAAACCTAACCTAAACCAATCCATACCAATGGTTAGATTTTGAGTTTTAATTGGTTAGTCGACGAACCAAATTTTTGCTCAATCTTGTCATTCACCAAGCCTTTACCAAACCCCAACCCAAGGATAGAATCGTACCAACCCCTATGCGATTTCTATCCTCAACCAAAACCATCCATCTCCACTACTTGCAAGACACAACTTCTCCAACGAGACGAACCTAGAGACACCTTGGAGTACAATGATGTATCAAAGCAAGCAAGGCTCATGTTGCGTGACTTGACCCTTCATAGCCTCTACAAAGATCCGATAAGTTTCTTTATTCTTTTTTCTCTTTTAAGTTTTGTTTTCTTTACATTAAGGTGATGCAAAGTTTTAAACTTGGGGAGAGAATAGAAATTTGTATATAGGATTTGCATCATGACATTTAGGTTTATTAATTTGCATTCACGTAGGATTTGCATGTTAATCTCATATAGTTTGCATTTAGGTAAGTTTTGGGAGTCTATTGACAATAATCAAGGTCATAGTCTTAAGCAACGAAGTAATGGACATGTCACAAAAATCCGTTTTTGAAAATGAATTTGAATTTGGCCGACCAACACATGTAAAAATTTAAAGTGGGAGTAAGTATTGTGCATAAGTTATCTCGATTAGTTTTGATTCAAGAAAGTTTTTGAGTTAAATGAATGACTTGACCAATTAAGAAATCGGTAAACCAAAGGCATCCACCAATCAAATAGAAAATCCCTCAAATGCCAATAGATCAATTCTTCCGACCCGAAAACAAGTTAAACTTAGGAATGAGCTGCAAAAGTTAGTAATTACACCGTTGTTTTCAAGTTTACTAAAAGTTGAAGATGTAAATAAAAAAAAATAAAAAATAAAAAAAAAGAAAAAAAAAATAAAAAAATAAAAAGGAGAACTAAAAAGCGGTGCTTTGCCATGAACATTGCGGAAAGCTATAGGTTCTTGTGGATAAAAGAACATCCATAAATTATGGGTAAAAACAGAAAAAACCCATAATAAAAAAAAATGAGGAAAAACTCGAAAATAAATCCACTTTAATCTAGCCGACTTCTCCGCCGCGGGAAATCCTCCTAGCCCCGGGAGAAATAATAAGTTCCAACCCTAAAACTTTGGAGACGATGGGTGGGGAGTTGTACCCTTTTTTCCGCCCCACTATAGTCATTCTTCAATGCGTTTTCGAAAATTTTTGCGGTGTTTTACTTGACTCTTGTTTGTGAAATGAATAAGTTACTTATTATTTGTGTTGGAAGGGTTAGATCCCGTATCTTGTTGCCAAGTCAATTGTGAAACATGAAAATCGATTGGATTAGAAATTAAACGAGATAAGTTATGGACAATAGACTGCAATTGTTTTAAGGTTTTACTTGTAGAAAGTCAATGGTCACGAAGTAAATCTGATTTTGAAAATGAATTTGAAAAAATCTTTTGATATGTCCAAATCCAAAATTACTTGAGTTATGATATTGGTAATTGTTGAGAAATCTCCCTTAACTTGTAGATACCAGCTATTTAATTGTAATTTAGGTCCTAAACGATCTTCTTAGGATTAGATTGTTGCTTGGGGACAAGCAATGTTTAAACTTGGGGAGATTTGATCGGCGGATTTCATATAGATATTTCAATCCTTTTAGGCCCCAAATTACAACTAAATATCTGTGTTTTAGTTAGATTTTGATATATTTAGGTTTGTTTTAATTAAGTTTGAGTCAAGAATGAGTTACTGCCATAGTTCCTATTTTAATGCAGATTTTGGACAAAAATATAACTTGGATGAATCAATAATGATGTAGAGCTCGTTGTAAACTTTCCAACGGTTCTTGAATCACCTCAATCGGAGTTCGGATGAAGGAGATATGGGCAAAATACTGACTGGACGCAGTGCTGAAATTTCTGGAACGGACCGTTCCAAATCAGAACGGTCCGCCCCAGCCGAAACTGCTAGAAACAGCAGGATTGTCCGTTTTAGATGTTTGGGACGACCCGTCCCAGATTAGAACGGTCCGCCCCGACAGAAACCGCCAGAATTCCCAGAAATAGTCCAGGATTGCCAAATTTAGAGTTCTATTATGTCATGGCGGTTCTAATCTATCTCTGGCACTTCCAGAACGTGTCTTCTGCTATTTTCATCATCTACACATTTCTAATGCCTATTTAAACATAGTTTGAGGGGATTTTGAGATATACAAGAGGGAAGTTCAAATCCAGATCCAAGTTAGGGTTAGATATAGTTCTATTTGAGAGAATAGTCTCAGGTCAGGATCGTGGCAGCGCCGAATCGACCGGTTTGTGGCAGAAACAGGACGTTTCGATAGGAGGCTTCGACATACAAGAGGAAGCAGGGACATATTGGGTTTTATTCTTCCTTTATTTCCTATTTCTCTTTGTTTTTCATGATGCCTTTTAGTTGTTGAGTTGATTGTTCTAGGGCTATGGTTGTAAACTTTTCTACTTAGTTGCTTGTTTTGATTTGAATATTTAGTTAATTAATTAAGTTAAGTTATGTTTTATCTCTTGTGATTCGATTGCTTTATTCTATTGCTATGCTTGATTTGAATTGTTAATTGATATACCTGTTAAGCGATGGCCACGTTTGATAGTAGGTAGCAATATTGATTAACCTGAATTATAGTGTGGTAATGAAACTATTTGGTAGGTGAGATCCGGAAGGATGAACCAGACCTTAAGAAATTAGGGTTTTACTTGAGATCGGAAGATTAAAAGTGTACCAAGACCCAAGAGATAGACTAGAACATCTAAACCAAGAAACGGAAGTTGAAATTTAGGCGTTCTAGGAGTTAAACAATAGAACTTAGTAGCTTGACCTGAACGGAAGTTAGAGTACAAGTTTATAGGTTAAGTATTGTTTAAACTCGCATAAAAACACTTAATTAATAGCTAAAATTCATGACAAAACAAGTATCAACCATTGGAACGGACCGTCCCAAGATCAGAACGTACCGCCCGGAAGGGGTAGTCTGATCCAGGACGGCTTGTTCCAATCGTTGACAGAGGCTGAAACGGACCGTTCCAGAGATGGAACGGACCGTTCCAACTTTGACAGAGGTAGAATCGTTTGGAACCAGAAACCCTAGAATTATTTGACCTGTTGATTTTCTCTTATTTATTCTTGTTTTAGCCTTAATAGTAGATTTAGGATTTGTATTCACCTTCAACCTTTAATTCACAAAAGAAAGTTGAACTCGTCTAGCTAGTTTAAGTAAAGTAAAAGACCGATATTCCAACACCGTCCCTGTGATTCTTTAATTTTTGTTGGAAGGGTTAGATCTCGTATCTTGTTGCCAAGTCAATTGTGAAACATGAAAATCGATTGGATTAGAAATTAAACGAGATAAGTTATGGACAATAGACTGCAATTGTTTTAAGGTTTTACTTGTAGAAAGTCAATGGTCACGAAGTAAATCTGATTTTGAAAATGAATTTGAAAAAATCTTTTGATATGTCCAAATCCAAAATTACTTGAGTTATGATATTGGTAATTGTTGAGAAATCTCCCTTAACTTGTAGATACCAGCTATTTAATTGTAATTTAGGTCCTAAACGATCTTCTTAGGATTAGATTGTTGCTTGGGGACAAGCAATGTTTAAACTTGGGGAGATTTGATCGGCGGATTTCATATAGATATTTCAATCCTTTTAGGCCCCAAATTACAACTAAATATCTGTGTTTTAGTTAGATTTTGATATATTTAGGTTTGTTTTAATTAAGTTTGAGTCAAGAATGAGTTACTGCCATAGTTCCTATTTTAATGCAGATTTTGGACAAAAATATAACTTGGATGAATCAATAATGATGTAGAGCTCGTTGTAAACTTTCCAACGGTTCTTGAATCACCTCAATCGGAGTTCGGATGAAGGAGATATGGGCAAAATACTGACTGGACGCAGTGCTGAAATTTCTGGAACGGACCGTTCCAAATCAGAACGGTCCGCCCCAGCCGAAACTGCTAGAAACAGCAGGATTGTCCGTTTTAGATGTTTGGGACGACCCGTCCCAGATTAGAACGGTCCGCCCCGACAGAAACCGCCAGAATTCCCAGAAATAGTCCAGGATTGCCAAATTTAGAGTTCTATTATGTCATGGCGGTTCTAATCTATCTCTGGCACTTCCAGAACGTGTCTTCTGCTATTTTCATCATCTACACATTTCTAATGCCTATTTAAACATAGTTTGAGGGGATTTTGAGATATACAAGAGGGAAGTTCAAATCCAGATCCAAGTTAGGGTTAGATATAGTTCTATTTGAGAGAATAGTCTCAGGTCAGGATCGTGGCAGCGCCGAATCGACCGGTTTGTGGCAGAAACAGGACGTTTCGATAGGAGGCTTCGACATACAAGAGGAAGCAGGGACATATTGGGTTTTATTCTTCCTTTATTTCCTATTTCTCTTTGTTTTTCATGATGCCTTTTAGTTGTTGAGTTGATTGTTCTAGGGCTATGGTTGTAAACTTTTCTACTTAGTTGCTTGTTTTGATTTGAATATTTAGTTAATTAATTAAGTTAAGTTATGTTTTATCTCTTGTGATTCGATTGCTTTATTCTATTGCTATGCTTGATTTGAATTGTTAATTGATATACCTGTTAAGCGATGGCCACGTTTGATAGTAGGTAGCAATATTGATTAACCTGAATTATAGTGTGGTAATGAAACTATTTGGTAGGTGAGATCCGGAAGGATGAACCAGACCTTAAGAAATTAGGGTTTTACTTGAGATCGGAAGATTAAAAGTGTACCAAGACCCAAGAGATAGACTAGAACATCTAAACCAAGAAACGGAAGTTGAAATTTAGGCGTTCTAGGAGTTAAACAATAGAACTTAGTAGCTTGACCTGAACGGAAGTTAGAGTACAAGTTTATAGGTTAAGTATTGTTTAAACTCGCATAAAAACACTTAATTAATAGCTAAAATTCATGACAAAACAAGTATCAACCATTGGAACGGACCGTCCCAAGATCAGAACGTACCGCCCGGAAGGGGTAGTCTGATCCAGGACGGCTTGTTCCAATCGTTGACAGAGGCTGAAACGGACCGTTCCAGAGATGGAACGGACCGTTCCAACTTTGACAGAGGTAGAATCGTTTGGAACCAGAAACCCTAGAATTATTTGACCTGTTGATTTTCTCTTATTTATTCTTGTTTTAGCCTTAATAGTAGATTTAGGATTTGTATTCACCTTCAACCTTTAATTCACAAAAGAAAGTTGAACTCGTCTAGCTAGTTTAAGTAAAGTAAAAGACCGATATTCCAACACCGTCCCTGTGATTCTTTAATTTTTGTTGGAAGGGTTAGATCTCGTATCTTGTTGCCAAGTCAATTGTGAAACATGAAAATCGATTGGATTAGAAATTAAACGAGATAAGTTATGGACAATAGACTGCAATTGTTTTAAGGTTTTACTTGTAGAAAGTCAATGGTCACGAAGTAAATCTGATTTTGAAAATGAATTTGAAAAAATCTTTTGATATGTCCAAATCCAAAATTACTTGAGTTATGATATTGGTAATTGTTGAGAAATCTCCCTTAACTTGTAGATACCAGCTATTTAATTGTAATTTAGGTCCTAAACGATCTTCTTAGGATTAGATTGTTGCTTGGGGACAAGCAATGTTTAAACTTGGGGAGATTTGATCGGCGGATTTCATATAGATATTTCAATCCTTTTAGGCCCCAAATTACAACTAAATATCTGTGTTTTAGTTAGATTTTGATATATTTAGGTTTGTTTTAATTAAGTTTGAGTCAAGAATGAGTTACTGCCATAGTTCCTATTTTAATGCAGATTTTGGACAAAAATATAACTTGGATGAATCAATAATGATGTAGAGCTCGTTGTAAACTTTCCAACGGTTCTTGAATCACCTCAATCGGAGTTCGGATGAAGGAGATATGGGCAAAATACTGACTGGACGCAGTGCTGAAATTTCTGGAACGGACCGTTCCAAATCAGAACGGTCCGCCCCAGCCGAAACTGCTAGAAACAGCAGGATTGTCCGTTTTAGATGTTTGGGACGACCCGTCCCAGATTAGAACGGTCCGCCCCGACAGAAACCGCCAGAATTCCCAGAAATAGTCCAGGATTGCCAAATTTAGAGTTCTATTATGTCATGGCGGTTCTAATCTATCTCTGGCACTTCCAGAACGTGTCTTCTGCTATTTTCATCATCTACACATTTCTAATGCCTATTTAAACATAGTTTGAGGGGATTTTGAGATATACAAGAGGGAAGTTCAATTCCAGATCCAAGTTAGGGTTAGATATAGTTCTATTTGAGAGAATAGTCTCAGGTCAGGATCGTGGCAGCGCCGAATCGACCGGTTTGTGGCAGAAACAGGACGTTTCGATAGGAGGCTTCGACATACAAGAGGAAGCAGGGACATATTGGGTTTTATTCTTCCTTTATTTCCTATTTCTCTTTGTTTTTCATGATGCCTTTTAGTTGTTGAGTTGATTGTTCTAGGGCTATGGTTGTAAACTTTTCTACTTAGTTGCTTGTTTTGATTTGAATATTTAGTTAATTAATTAAGTTAAGTTATGTTTTATCTCTTGTGATTCGATTGCTTTATTCTATTGCTATGCTTGATTTGAATTGTTAATTGATATACCTGTTAAGCGATGGCCACGTTTGATAGTAGGTAGCAATATTGATTAACCTGAATTATAGTGTGGTAATGAAACTATTTGGTAGGTGAGATCCGGAAGGATGAACCAGACCTTAAGAAATTAGGGTTTTACTTGAGATCGGAAGATTAAAAGTGTACCAAGACCCAAGAGATAGACTAGAACATCTAAACCAAGAAACGGAAGTTGAAATTTAGGCGTTCTAGGAGTTAAACAATAGAACTTAGTAGCTTGACCTGAACGGAAGTTAGAGTACAAGTTTATAGGTTAAGTATTGTTTAAACTCGCATAAAAACACTTAATTAATAGCTAAAATTCATGACAAAACAAGTATCAACCATTGGAACGGACCGTCCCAAGATCAGAACGTACCGCCCGGAAGGGGTAGTCTGATCCAGGACGGCTTGTTCCAATCGTTGACAGAGGCTGAAACGGACCGTTCCAGAGATGGAACGGACCGTTCCAACTTTGACAGAGGTAGAATCGTTTGGAACCAGAAACCCTAGAATTATTTGACCTGTTGATTTTCTCTTATTTATTCTTGTTTTAGCCTTAATAGTAGATTTAGGATTTGTATTCACCTTCAACCTTTAATTCACAAAAGAAAGTTGAACTCGTCTAGCTAGTTTAAGTAAAGTAAAAGACCGATATTCCAACACCGTCCCTGTGATTCTTTAATTTTTGTTGGAAGGGTTAGATCTCGTATCTTGTTGCCAAGTCAATTGTGAAATATGAAAATCGATTGGATTAGAAATTAAACGAGATAAGTTATGGACAATAGACTGCAATTGTTTTAAGGTTTTACTTGTAGAAAGTCAATGGTCACGAAGTAAATCTGATTTTGAAAATGAATTTGAAAAAATCTTTTGATATGTCCAAATCCAAAATTACTTGAGTTATGATATTGGTAATTGTTGAGAAATCTCCCTTAACTTGTAGATACCAGCTATTTAATTGTAATTTAGGTCCTAAACGATCTTCTTAGGATTAGATTGTTGCTTGGGGACAAGCAATGTTTAAACTTGGGGAGATTTGATCGGCGGATTTCATATAGATATTTCAATCCTTTTAGGCCCCAAATTACAACTAAATATCTGTGTTTTAGTTAGATTTTGATATATTTAGGTTTGTTTTAATTAAGTTTGAGTCAAGAATGAGTTACTGCCATAGTTCCTATTTTAATGCAGATTTTGGACAAAAATATAACTTGGATGAATCAATAATGATGTAGAGCTCGTTGTAAACTTTCCAACGGTTCTTGAATCACCTCAATCGGAGTTCGGATGAAGGAGATATGGGCAAAATACTGACTGGACGCAGTGCTGAAATTTCTGGAACGGACCGTTCCAAATCAGAACGGTCCGCCCCAGCCGAAACTGCTAGAAACAGCAGGATTGTCCGTTTTAGATGTTTGGGACGACCCGTCCCAGATTAGAACGGTCCGCCCCGACAGAAACCGCCAGAATTCCCAGAAATAGTCCAGGATTGCCAAATTTAGAGTTCTATTATGTCATGGCGGTTCTAATCTATCTCTGGCACTTCCAGAACGTGTCTTCTGCTATTTTCATCATCTACACATTTCTAATGCCTATTTAAACATAGTTTGAGGGGATTTTGAGATATACAAGAGGGAAGTTCAAATCCAGATCCAAGTTAGGGTTAGATATAGTTCTATTTGAGAGAATAGTCTCAGGTCAGGATCGTGGCAGCGCCGAATCGACCGGTTTGTGGCAGAAACAGGACGTTTCGATAGGAGGCTTCGACATACAAGAGGAAGCAGGGACATATTGGGTTTTATTCTTCCTTTATTTCCTATTTCTCTTTGTTTTTCATGATGCCTTTTAGTTGTTGAGTTGATTGTTCTAGGGCTATGGTTGTAAACTTTTCTACTTAGTTGCTTGTTTTGATTTGAATATTTAGTTAATTAATTAAGTTAAGTTATGTTTTATCTCTTGTGATTCGATTGCTTTATTCTATTGCTATGCTTGATTTGAATTGTTAATTGATATACCTGTTAAGCGATGGCCACGTTTGATAGTAGGTAGCAATATTGATTAACCTGAATTATAGTGTGGTAATGAAACTATTTGGTAGGTGAGATCCGGAAGGATGAACCAGACCTTAAGAAATTAGGGTTTTACTTGAGATCGGAAGATTAAAAGTGTACCAAGACCCAAGAGATAGACTAGAACATCTAAACCAAGAAACGGAAGTTGAAATTTAGGCGTTCTAGGAGTTAAACAATAGAACTTAGTAGCTTGACCTGAACGGAAGTTAGAGTACAAGTTTATAGGTTAAGTATTGTTTAAACTCGCATAAAAACACTTAATTAATAGCTAAAATTCATGACAAAACAAGTATCAACCATTGGAACGGACCGTCCCAAGATCAGAACGTACCGCCCGGAAGGGGTAGTCTGATCCAGGACGGCTTGTTCCAATCGTTGACAGAGGCTGAAACGGACCGTTCCAGAGATGGAACGGACCGTTCCAACTTTGACAGAGGTAGAATCGTTTGGAACCAGAAACCCTAGAATTATTTGACCTGTTGATTTTCTCTTATTTATTCTTGTTTTAGCCTTAATAGTAGATTTAGGATTTGTATTCACCTTCAACCTTTAATTCACAAAAGAAAGTTGAACTCGTCTAGCTAGTTTAAGTAAAGTAAAAGACCGATATTCCAACACCGTCCCTGTGATTCTTTAATTTTTGTTGGAAGGGTTAGATCTCGTATCTTGTTGCCAAGTCAATTGTGAAACATGAAAATCGATTGGATTAGAAATTAAACGAGATAAGTTATGGACAATAGACTGCAATTGTTTTAAGGTTTTACTTGTAGAAAGTCAATGGTCACGAAGTAAATCTGATTTTGAAAATGAATTTGAAAAAATCTTTTGATATGTCCAAATCCAAAATTACTTGAGTTATGATATTGGTAATTGTTGAGAAATCTCCCTTAACTTGTAGATACCAGCTATTTAATTGTAATTTAGGTCCTAAACGATCTTCTTAGGATTAGATTGTTGCTTGGGGACAAGCAATGTTTAAACTTGGGGAGATTTGATCGGCGGATTTCATATAGATATTTCAATCCTTTTAGGCCCCAAATTACAACTAAATATCTGTGTTTTAGTTAGATTTTGATATATTTAGGTTTGTTTTAATTAAGTTTGAGTCAAGAATGAGTTACTGCCATAGTTCCTATTTTAATGCAGATTTTGGACAAAAATATAACTTGGATGAATCAATAATGATGTAGAGCTCGTTGTAAACTTTCCAACGGTTCTTGAATCACCTCAATCGGAGTTCGGATGAAGGAGATATGGGCAAAATACTGACTGGACGCAGTGCTGAAATTTCTGGAACGGACCGTTCCAAATCAGAACGGTCCGCCCCAGCCGAAACTGCTAGAAACAGCAAGATTGTCCGTTTTAGATGTTTGGGACGACCCGTCCCAGATTAGAACGGTCCGCCCCGACAGAAACCGCCAGAATTCCCAGAAATAGTCCAGGATTGCCAAATTTAGAGTTCTATTATGTCATGGCGGTTCTAATCTATCTCTGGCACTTCCAGAACGTGTCTTCTGCTATTTTCATCATCTACACATTTCTAATGCCTATTTAAACATAGTTTGAGGGGATTTTGAGATATACAAGTGGGAAGTTCAATTCCAGATCCAAGTTAGGGATAGATATAGTTCTATTTGAGAGAATAGTCTCAGGTCAGGATCGTGGCAGCGCCGAATCGACCGGTTTGTGGCAGAAACATGACGTTTCGATAGGAGGCTTCGACATACAAGAGGAAGCAGGGACATATTGGGTTTTATTCTTCCTTTATTTCCTATTTCTCTTTGTTTTTCATGATGCCTTTTAGTTGTTGAGTTGATTGTTCTAGGGCTATGGTTGTAAACTTTTCTACTTAGTTGCTTGTTTTGATTTGAATATTTAGTTAATTAATTAAGTTAAGTTATGTTTTATCTCTTGTGATTCGATTGCTTTATTCTATTGCTATGCTTGATTTGAATTGTTAATTGATATACCTGTTAAGCGATGGCCACGTTTGATAGTAGGTAGCAATATTGATTAACCTGAATTATAGTGTGGTAATGAAACTATTTGATAGGTGAGATCCGGAAGGATGAACCAGACCTTAAGAAATTAGGGTTTTACTTGAGATCGGAAGATTAAAAGTGTACCAAGACCCAAGAGATAGACTAGAACATCTAAACCAAGAAACGGAAGTTGAAATTTAGGCGTTCTAGGAGTTAAACAATAGAACTTAGTAGCTTAACCTGAACGGAAGTTAGAGTACAAGTTTATAGGTTAAGTATTGTTTAAACTCGCATAAAAACACTTAATTAATAGCTAAAATTCATGACAAAACAAGTATCAACCATTGGAACGGACCGTCCCAAGATCAGAACGTACCGCCCGGAAGGGGTAGTCTGATCCAGGACGGCTTGTTGCAATCGTTGACAGAGGCTGAAACGGACCATTCCAGAGATGGAACGGACCGTTCCAACTTTGACAGAGGTAGAATCGTTTGGAACCAGAAACCCTAGAATTATTTGACCTGTTGATTTTCTCTTATTTATTCTTGTTTTAGCCTTAATAGTAGATTTAGGATTTGTATTCACCTTCAACCTTTAATTCACAAAAGAAAGTTGAACTCGTCTAGCTAATTTAAGTAAAGTAAAAGACCGATATTCCAACACCGTCCCTGTGATTCGACCCTTAGCTTTACTACGATAGATTAAATCAGGTAAAACGAGGTTATTTTGACTAGGTTTGCTCCCGATCAAAAAATTGGCGCCGTTCCAGACTCTGTCAGTCGATCGGAACAGGCCGTTCTAGGCCAGACTCCCCCTTTCGGGCGGTCCGTTCTGACCTTGGAACGGTCCGTTCCGATTGACTGATACTTGTTCTGTCATGATTTTTAATTATTAATTAAATGTTTTTATGCGAGATAAGACTATACTTAACCTATAGACTTGTACTCTAACTCCCGTTCAGGTCAAGCTATAAAGTTTGATTGTTTAACTCCTAGAACGCCTAAATTTCAACTTCCGTTTCTTGGTTTAGTTGTTCTAGTCTACTTCTCGGGTCTTGGTACACTTTTAATCTTCCGATCTCAAGTTAAACCCTAATTAATTAAGGTCTGGTTTAATCCTTCCGGATATCGCCTACCAAACAGTATAATTACTAAGTTAACGTTGCTGTGATTGACTTTAATCCTAACAGCTAAACAAGGCCTTGGTTTAACGAGGCAATCAGATCAAACAGAAACAAACTTAGCAAATAAATAGCAAATAAAAGCACAAGAAGCAGAACATAACTTAATTTAACTAATAATTAAAGATTCAATCTAAAACAAGCAACTAAAGAAAGGTTCTCAGATCATAGCCCCTAAAACTACTCTACTCTAACAAATCCATGCAAGAACAAGCAGGTTTCATCAAATACAAAGACATAGAAAGAGAACAAAAATTTGATCGGTGCTGAGGGTACAGGTCAAATTTAATCCTTAATTACCGATGCGAATTCGTTTGCAGTACAGTTTAAGGGTCGAATCTCGGGGACGGAATATTCTGTTTCTAAGTTTCAGTTTAAACAATTCAAACTAAATTCTGGTTTTAATATAAATCAATAAGTTTCAACAGTTCTAAAATAAAGAATAATAAGGTAAAGTTCAATTCCTAAATCGCCAAATTCTAAATCAAACAGAAGATAATCTAATTGATGGAAACTAGGGGTTCAGATCCTCAAACAATTCTCTAAATGTCAAAGTTGGAACGGTCCGTTCCATGTCTGGAACGGTCCGTTCTGGACTCTGTCAGTCGATCGGAACAGGCCGTTCTAGGCCAGACTCCCCCTTTCGGGCGGTCCGTTCTGACCTTGGAACGGTCCGTTCCGATTGACTGATACTTGTTTTGTCATGATTTTTAATTATTAATTAAATGTTTTTATGCGAGATAAGACTATACTTAACCTATAGACTTGTACTCTAACTCCCGTTCAGGTCAAGCTATAAAGTTTGATTGTTTAACTCCTAGAACGCCTAAATTTCAACTTCCGTTTCTTGGTTTAGTTGTTCTAGTCTACTTCTCGGGTCTTGGTACACTTTTAATCTTCCGATCTCAAGTTAAACCCTAATTAATTAAGGTCTGGTTTAATCCTTCCGGATATCGCCTACCAAACAGTATAATTACTAAGTTAACGTTGCTGTGATTGACTTTAATCCTAACAGCTAAACAAGGCCTTGGTTTAACGAGGCAATCAGATCAAACAGAAACAAACTTAGCAAATAAATAGCAAATAAAAGCACAAGAAGCAGAACATAACTTAATTTAACTAATAATTAAAGATTCAATCTAAAACAAGCAACTAAAGAAAGGTTCTCAGATCATAGCCCCTAAAACTACTCTACTCTAACAAATCCATGCAAGAACAAGCAGGTTTCATCAAATACAAAGACATAGAAAGAGAAAAATCAAGTTTACAACAAGTTGCGCTTGAAAACTCCACGTTTCTGTGCTCTGTCCTGTCTGGGGCGGACCGTCCTGGCTCTGGAACGGGCAGTTCCAGATGCAGTTGGTCGTCTCGGCAGGCTGTCTCCTTTTCTGAGTTGGAAAGAGGCTAAAACCTAGAATTTCGAACTTAACTTTTGCTGGGGACAGGACAGAGCTTTTTATAAGGCATTAGTGGCTTCAGAACGTGGGAGGAGTGCTTCTGGAAGGTCGGCAAATAGAGGAAACCGACTCGACAAACTTGGACTTCTATTTTTAGCAATTCTGGAATAGCCGGAACGGCCCGTTCTGAGTCTGGGGCGGACCGTTCCAACCTGGTCTCGTGCAGTCCGTCTGAAATCTGGCTGAGTCCGCCTGGACTTGGTTCCTCTGGTCAGGACGGACCGTCCTGCTGTCCGGGCGGTCCGTTCCCACTGTCTGAGCACCTCCTTTTGTTGTTTTCTCTGTTTTCCATGCCAATAATTGCTGATCCTGCAAAATTAACTTGCCGGGCTACGGCTGGACCTTTCTACAACCTAAATTAGCAGAAAATGACTAAAACACAGTCTTTTGAACTTATTTTTAGGGCTTAATCTGGTTGGAAAATGAGTATGGAAACCATACATCAAAACCCCCTAAGCTTGAACATTGCTTGTCCTCAAGCAAAACTCTAGACCTAGTCCAGGTTTAGACCTTATTTAAGTTCAATTGATTGTGTTTCTAACAAGTTCTAAGGACTTCCTAACTAAACTCAGCAAACTGTGACATTAAGTTATAGGGGCATTTTGGTCAAAAGGATTTTCAACAAATTCAACCAGTTTGTTTTAAGTGAATCAGCCTTTCTGAAATCAACCTAAGGATTCTCAATTCTTTCTGTCCATGATTCATTTTTCTAAGCATTAATCCGATTAATTTTTCGAAGTTCTCACTCAATTTGAAATCAAGTAGAAACGGGATCGAACCTTCTCAACTCAAATAACCTAAATTAATTCCAAGTTGTTATGCACATGCTTTTGAATTGTTTTAAACCACTAAAATTTTTGAAAACAAACAGAAAGTAAGATACATTTGATACAGATTTTCCCGGGGCTGGGAGTTTTTCCCGCGGCGGAGAGGTCAGCCAGAATAATGTGGGCGGACTTTCTGAGATGTTAAAACCGTAGGCATAAGAAAAGTGCGAACCAGGCGGCCCATCTCTTACTTGTCCTTTGATATGACACATTTTTTTTTTTTTTTTTTTTTTTAACCACAAAGATCCTATAGCTTCCCGCAATGGTCAGTTCAGAGCACCGCTTTTTAGTTCCCCTTTAATTTTTGTTTTTGTTTTTGTTTTTGTTTTAGGGTTGTAGTATAGTGGTGAGTATCCTCGCCTGTCACGCGAGAGACCCGGGTTCGATCCCCGGCAACGGCGCCAATTTTGATCGGGTGCAAACCTAGTCAAAATAACCTCGTTTTACCTGATTTAATCTATCGTAGTAAAGCTAAGGGTCGAATCACAGGGACGGTGTTGGAATATCGGTCTTTTACTTTACTTAAACTAGCTAGACGAGTTCAACTTTCTTTTGTGAATTAAAAGTTGAAGGTGAATACAAATCCTAAATCTACTATTAAGGCTAAAACAAGAATAAATAAGAGAAAATCAACAGGTCAAATAATTCTAGGGTTTCTGGTTCCAAACGATTCTACCTCTGTCAAAGTTGGAACGGTCCGTTCCATCTCTGGAACGGTCCGTTTCAGCCTCTGTCAACGATTGCAACAAGCCGTCCTGGATCAGACTCCCCCTTCCGGGCGGTACGTTCTGATCTTGGGACGGTCCGTTCCAATGGTTGATACTTGTTTTGTCATGAATTTTAGCTATTAATTAAGTGTTTTTATGCGAGTTTAAACAATACTTAACCTATAAACTTGTACTCTAACTTCCGTTCAGGTCAAGCTACTAAGTTCTATTGTTTAACTCCTAGAACGCCTAAATTTCAACTTCCGTTTCTTGGTTTAGATGTTCTAGTCTATCTCTTGGGTCTTGGTACACTTTTAATCTTCCGATCTCAAGTAAAATCCTAATTTCTTAAGGTCTGGTTCATCCTTCCGGATCTCACCTACCAAATAGTTTCATTACCACACTATAATTCAGGTTAATCAATATTGCTACCTACTATCAAACGTGGCCATCGCTTAACAGGTATATCAATTAACAATTCAAATCAAGCATAGCAATAGAATAAAGCAATCGAATCACAAGAGATAAAACATAACTTAACTTAATTAATTAACTAAATATTCAAATCAAAACAAGCAACTAAGTAGAAAAGTTTACAACCATAGCCCTAGAACAATCAACTCAACAACTAAAAGGCATCATGCAAAACAAAGAGAAATAGGAAATAAAGGAAGAATAAAACCCAATATGTCCTTGCTTCCTCTTGTATGTCGAAGCCTCCTATCGAAACGTCCTGTTTCTGCCACAAACCGGTCGATTCGGCGCAGTCACGATCCTGACCTGAGACTATTCTCTCAAATAGAACTATATCTAACCCTAACTTGGATCTGGAATTGAACTCCTCTCTTGTATATCTCAAAATCCCCTCAAACTATGTTTAAATAGGCATTAGAAATGTGTAGATGATGAAAATAGCAGAAGACACGTTCTGGAAGTGCCAGAGATAGATTAGAACCGCCATGACATAATAGAACTCTAAATTTGGCAATCCTGGACTATTTCTGGGAATTCTGGCGGTTTCTGTCGGGGCGGACCGTTCTAATCTGGGACGGGTCGTCCCAAACATCTAAAACGGACAATCCTGCTGTTTCTAGCAGTTTCGGCTGGGGCGGACCGTTCTGATTTGGAACGGTCCGTTCCAGAAATTTCAGCACTGCGTCCAGTCAGTATTTTGCCCATATCTCCTTCATCCGAACTCCGATTGAGGTGATTCAAGAACCGTTGGAAAGTTTACAACGAGCTCTACATCATTATTGATTCATCCAAGTTATATTTTTGTCCAAAATCTGCATTAAAATAGGAACTATGGCAGTAACTCATTCTTGACTCAAACTTAATTAAAACAAACCTAAATATATCAAAATCTAACTAAAACACAGATATTTAGTTGTAATTTGGGGCCTAAAAGGATTGAAATATCTATATGAAATCCGCCGATCAGGAACCCTTTTTTTTTTTTTTTTTTGAGTAACATATGTGGCCAGTACGTTTTTGTTTTTATTTCTTACCAAGGAAGGAATTTTTACCATAATTCTTACTTAATTATGAAAAATTAATAGTAGGATAATCCGTACGTACATGCATGTAGATATCCCTATTATACAGAATTAAACGGAATGAAAAAAAAACAAAAACAATATAAACATACTCACTCCTCGGCCAAAACTGTAGTGAGAATGTTATTTGTAAGTTTTGAGATAGAATAGAGATTCTAAAGTATTATGCACGCGCTCGCTCTCTCTCTCTCTCTGTCCCTTGATGAAGTTTAGGATTTATAAAGGAAAAGACTTTAAAGAATTGGGGCCTTCTTTATCTTTTATAATTGTGGTCGGTAAATTAGCTCGGGGAAGACCTGAGGTAGTGAGGTCTCCTCACCAAGTCAAGTCAACATTTATTATTAAATGTAGTATAGTTGGTAAAACTTGAGGTCACCAAACCGAGTCAAGTCAACAACGGACCTACTTAATAATGTTTGCTCTTATCTTGTAATTACATATTTGTTTCCCTTTCCAAAGGATGGAATGTGTTTGTTTCAAAAAAAAAAAAAAAAATAGCGCTGGCTGTATGCAAAATTATTAGAGGACTACAAAAATATAAAAACTCTGTATTAAATAAAGAATTTTAAAGATTAAAATTTTTTCAATATTATATTGAAGAAAGTAAAACAATACAAGTACAACCATATACAAAACGAAGAGGGCAAAAGTACTAACCATTATCGATCATCATCTAGGGGCCGTTTGGATCGCTTAGGAATTTGAGGAATTGCCTATTCCTAGGAGAAAATTTATTCCTAACCATCCAAACTCTTCACAAAGTTACACACTTTCCAATGTTTTCCGCCTAGAAATAAGCTATTCCTCAAATTCCTAAGCGATCCAAACGGCCCCCTATATATTTTTTCTCTGTCATGAATATTAAATTTGCAGTATATATAGTAATTAGAGAGTTATTACGGAGTAGTCTAATTGAAACAATTTAAAATTTAGAGATCAATATTTGAAGGCTAAAATCATTAATTTTCTTAAATAGATAAAATTAGAATTTATAAAATTTGTTTTCTAAATTATATAAATGACAATATATATAAGTATTAGTTAATGGAAGATATAGAATGCTCGTTGTCTTTCTTTCTTTTACAACATTATTATATAAAAACTTCAGAATATTGTTCCATATACCAAAAGTGTTGCTCCGTTTAAACAAGATAGTAGTTAAATAGCGTAGTACAATTGGAAAATTATATATAATTACAATATCACGGTTCAGATATTAATTTACTGTTTTATTTAACTAGACAATGAATAAAAAATGCATGACGGAAATACAACACAAAAGGATCGACAAACAATTGCCCCAGTGAATCCACCAAAATGATGTCATTAGTGACGAGATGATCTGACCATTGCTGGAGTTCATCCCGTCGTCCCGTCATTATTTCTACGTCCCTCGGATTACGTTTGCTGTGCTGCAAGCCTGCAATTAGGGCTGTCAAACGTGGTCGAAATGCACGGAACAGTCCATACCGTTTGCTGTTCCGTTAAGAAAACAGTTTCAGCATTTTATTTTGTTAACCGTTTCGTTTATGAAACGGTATAGAAATCCGTTCCGTTATTCGTTGCACTTCACAAATTACACATGAAACGTTTGAAACTAGGCTGAAACGGTCGAAACGACATATACTTGTATTTTGTTTGCCGTTTCGTTATTGAAATGAAATCCATTTCGCTACCGTTATTTGTTTCGTTAGGCATTAACGAAACGGCATCAAGCGTTTTTTTTTCCGTTGACAGCCCTACCTGCAATCACTATTATACAGAAGGCGACAAAAATTCCAATATTATAATTTATTAATAATTTATCCTGTGGAAATTTATGGGGCCGAAAATATTAATAGTGGGAATTAAAAATAATACAATTTTAATATTGAAAGCAGGAAAGCATTAAACAAACTTTTTGAAATTAAGTACATCACATTTCACATTACACATCTTTGTCATCTTCATCACTTCGTCCCTTCTTTTTTCCCTTCTTCTCTTTTCTTTCTTTTTCGTTTTCAATTTTTTTTATAATTCTGTTTCTGGAGAATTCGGCTCAAGAGCTACCAAAAAGTTGAGATTACATTTTTAGGACGTATTAAACGCCAGGCCCACGGTCTTTTTGGTTTCAAGGGAAAAAAAAAATTTCACATCTCTCTCATTATTCATTTTGTTTCTTTTTGTCTCTCTATTTTTATTTCTTATTTTCCTACGAGCACACGACATATGCATTTACAATTTTACATATTTGCATTTTTATTTAAAAAAACTTATTTATTGTGCGTAAACTGCATGCAACAACACTTTATGTAATATACACACTTTTTTAATACAGCATATTACGACTTTACTTGCGTATTGTTTTATTGTCTGTTGTATTGGTTTTGAGCATTTAATAAAAGTGTATTTACGTGCATTTTTTGCATGCAAGACTTTAGATATTATCTATATTAAAATTTATCTCTTCTTCTCCTTCGGAGCCCTACTAAATTAGCATCTAATATATAGTTGTGTTCTGTCAATAATATCTCAAATTGAATATAAGGGAAGTAAAAATAAATTCTTATGTTCCTTCATTTTTTTTTCGTTTCTCTCCTTTTTTTCTCTGTTATATTCCTACGGGCCTTAAACACCAAAAAAAAAAAAAAATGACATCACAAATGCACACAGCACACCTAATTAACTACTCCTACAAATATTGCATATATATGCCCTCTTTTTCTTTGTAGAGACCCCACTTCTTAATTAATTATTCATTTCACAAACAGAAAAATATTCCACGGATCAGAAATTCAGAATTCATGTTCTGGCAAGTGGCAAGGAACCGGTCTAAGACGAATAGTGCCTACCCTCTCAATGTGGTCCTTGGTCAAAGATAGTCTTGTTCTCTCCCGTATTGCAACTTTCAAGTGAACTGTAATTGCTTTTGTAGATATTAACAGAAGAAAATATATTTTTTCACAGGATCCATGGCCATGATCAGACAAAGAAATGGTGGATCTAACAGGGAAAACCACCCAGAAACAGAAGATCGCCCCCAACAGAATGGGCATCGTGGCGAGAGGCAGCAGCTCCGGCAACTTCTCATAGTCTCGGGTTTTGTGTTGATGGCAGTTGCCGTGGTATACTTGTTCCATGCCTTCGATGAACTACCGAGCTCTGCCCCGAGAATATTCATGGGACTTGTCATGCTTTTAGTTGGTTGGATCACGGTTCTTCTTTCGCTGACTATTGCATTTTGCTGAAAGGTTTCTCTCTCAATTCCCTTTACATATATGTACATGGTACAAAGATCAATTCAGTTGATCTTAACTTTAATAGCAAGTAAAAAGAGGAGTTTTGCTTGAGATACGGATACCCTTCATTCTGGTAAAATTGATTATGGAATTAAATTAATCTTTTTGTTCTCCTCTCATATCTTAATTAATTAGTGTAACATTAGTATTCAAATTTCATGTTGTTGAGGCTAAAAGTTTCTTTTTAAAAATAAAATTAATAACTTGTTTGATGTTTCTGTTTTGTAACAGAGACATCAAACCCCTGACATGTATCTGCCGCACTTAATTGTATTGTGAACTTGCAGGAACAATGCGACACGCAAAGAATGAATTTCACATACGCCGACAGAGATGAATTGTATTGGTGCCTTGATGTCTGAAACAAAATTTTCTTGTCTTACTGTCATGCACTGTCTTCGGAGAAATTACCAATTCTGAGGTTGGTATGCACCCCTGATCATGTGGGAGTAATTATCTTCTAGTATCTTCAAAAATAAAAAAAACAGAGTAATTTTCTTCAGTAAAATTGTAATCGTGAGTCCGGAACTGTCCTTCGGTGATGAGAGACCAATGAAATTTTGCTACAAAATAAGGAAAAAAAGAAATAACAGAAGGTATATGATTAAATATGTATTAATTTTTGGATTTTTAGTTATCTGTCTCGACCACTGTACCTGGGTTTCGATTTCTGTGTCTAGATCTGTACTTTTCCCTTTTTTTTTTTTTGCTTGAATAACTTTTCCCTGTTCACTTAACAGCCACTGTTAAGTTCTCTAAAAAAAAAAAAAAAAAACTTTTCCCTGTTTGTCTATCAAGAAATATCTCTTTCTTTTTCCTTGTCTTTTGTCTTTGTCTTTTTTATATTTTTTGTTTTTGTTTCTTCTCTTTACAGTTGTAATAAGAAGCATTTACAAGACAAGAAAAACATATATATTATTTTCTATAAAATTATGATAGAAATTTCTGTACAAATCCAGTTAGAAAAAAAAATTATGCTTTATCTTTTTTAAAAAAAAAACTAGATATAAGCTACCTAGGAAAAAAATTCTTTAAAATAAAAAGGATAATCTAGATGACATAATTCTCTTTTTTGGAAGAATTGATGCCAAATTATAGGTTGTGAGATTTTTAATTTTAATAAAAGAAAAAATTATCAAAATTAAAGTTCGGATGAATTAAGTTGTAATTTCAACAAATAATATTGCAAGATTAATATGTGAACTAGTTGGTTTAGTTAATTGGTTTGACAAATATTTAAAATTCGGATGAATAAAGTTGTAATTTAAAATAATTGATTAATTATTTAAACTCGAAAAATATGGATCATCCGGGCAATATCCGCATCCAGCTAGTCATCTGACATATTAATTTAGGCGACTGTTTTTATAACACTGGGTTATACATATATTACCGTACATCATAGCAACAAAAAAAAGTTGGGATTTGAAATATAAAAACAACGATTCTCTTCTAATATATTGATTGATAATTATGAATTACGCAACACAACAAGACAAAACGTTAATAATTATCATGACTGAGACTGGATTAAGATTGTTAGGCGAGGTGGAAGACTTTTACCAAGAACTATTCATTAGTTGACCAGGATACCATTATAAACTAAACAAAACCTTTCTTTGATACGTTATCGATTTTTATGAATGTGCATTAGTGAATGTGGGTATATGTACTTGCAACCCCTAAAATTTTGACAAATGTTAAAAAGACATCTATTTTTAAATTAATACTCATATTTGACTTGATCCAATTTAGGGCTTACAAAATAAATAATTGATGGTTTATAATATTTATTTTGAATTAATACAGTTTCACTTTGTTATGGAGAAAAACAGGGTACTGTCTGCTGGTCGGCATCCATTAATTCCAACTGTTGGGTGCTCGCGCGTTGCGTGATCAAAATTTTTTTTTTATTGATTGTTTACTTTGACCTCGTTAAAAATTAAAATCTGTATTGATTGAAAAAAAAAATCTAAATGGAAGAAGTGGAAAGTAACATATATCGTGATTGAAATTAAACAAAAGTAAATAATTGTAAAAATAAATCTTAACCAAGCACCTCGAGTTTTAAAAATAAATTTTAAAGTACCAATTTAAATAAGGATGTTGAGATTTTAGTAGATGTAGGATGCACTAAGCGTGGCCAACCGCAAAATCAGTAATTGCTTTGGAACCCAGCAATCGAATGCAAACTCATCATATTCGCTCCAACTGTGTCAAACATTTTGCTCGTTATTGAAACCAACTTTAGCAAATGTAAGATTAGACTCAATGAGGTCCTCAATTATTTTGCTCATTAGGGAAACCAAGCAGGTCAAGAGTTAGGCATATGCAGATAATTTATTCCTCTAATTTGTTAGTCATTATATCTTTGATAACATATATTTTTGAGTGAAAAATAAAGATGAAGTATGTCGAAAGAAGAACTCTAAAAAGAAAGCCAAATGAAAAAGATATGAAACAAAATTATATTGTGGGGGGTTTTGAGTATGTGGCTGGTCATATGCAAAGTCTTGGCAAAAGAATTGTGGGGGTTTTGAGTATGGTAAACTCACCTCCATTGCCAAATGGCTGATATAATCTTCAAAAACGCCGTTTCCAAATAGAAGAGCGAATACCACTGCTCCATCTAAAATATTCTCCCTAGAGTCCTAGACAAACATTCATCAACTATGGTATCAGCTGAATTAAGTGACATATATTTCTTTATTTTGTGGTCCAGTACCGAGTTCGTCGAAACCAAGCTTACCCACACCAACTTTATAAGAAATGCCCAAATTCATAATATTTAGTTCTAAAATAGAATATGCTTTTAAAATGATGATTACGAAAAAAATTATAATATTATTATAGGTGTTATATTGATAATTTTGCTTTTGCTTCCTATTTTTCCATTGTTTTCTTTAGCAAGTGGAGAAACGGTAAAGTAATAGAATGAAATTTCACTAATAAATGAGATACTCTGAAATAAGTTGACCATCCTGATTGTTGCTGTAACTGCGATCTTGTTGTCTTCCGAATAAAAAATTATAAAAATATAATTAAAAGATGCAATCTATAAGTAAACGGAAAAGTAAAATTTATTAGGTGGGTGTGTGCAACTATTGTTCACTGTATTTAATTTGTAATTCATCAATTAACTAACATGTAAAATATACTGGAATTCATATAATCAAATTATCTCTATCTAGGCTCCATAAGCTTCAAATTGTGAATCCAATAAAGTACTGAAACAATTTACCCTTTGTTTGGATGAGTGATGGATCCATTGCACATGGTAATATCTGCTATGCGCTTCATTTGTCTTATGGCAGGCACAGCGCAAATTTCATCTCGTTGCTAACATCGAGGATGATATCTTTGAATAAAAATCAGTGATTGTATTCCAGAAATACAAATTGGAGGAAAGGGGACACCCGACGATATTGGCCTGCCCCTCACCTGGAAGATAGCAAAACAATATATATATATATATATAAAATAAAATTGCAAATAAAATTTTCATACTTATTAGTGTTGAAAGCAAT
The DNA here is from genome assembly GCA_027562975.1 of Rhynchospora breviuscula. Lineage (NCBI taxonomy): Eukaryota > Viridiplantae > Streptophyta > Magnoliopsida > Poales > Cyperaceae > Rhynchospora > Rhynchospora breviuscula. Next base: position 74,101,379 of record CM050398.1, on the reverse strand, counting down.
CCTACAGCATGTCATCTTATGAAAATTAATCGATGGTTGGTCCATCCAAACCTGTTTTCTCTCCTTGTGCGGAGCTAGTGGTGGCCGGTGTTCGTTAACCTAGTGGTATTGCTGGTAGTTGTGGATCTTCTAAGACTGGTGTATTCCTACAACTTCTAGAGGCAAGAGTAGTGACAATTCTTTAGGCTCTGTTTGGATCATATGAGAATAAGGTTAGGATTAGTTATTCAGGATTAAAACCTTTAATCTCAAATTGCTCAGATTAAGCTTATTCTCCGAATAAAATTTTCTGTTTGGATTGGACAGTGAAGAGTAAAATTAATAACGACCTCTTTTCCTTTGACCGTTAAAGTAAGCCGGAACCATTCTTTATCTTGTGCATTGTTTAAATATTTTATTGACCGTTAAATTTAAATATTTTCTGCCATGTGAGCCGTTACATTTCCATTTCATACTTTTTTTAATAGTAACTTAAAATATAATATAACACATCAGAATTTAAATGTTTGTCCAAGATTTTATTATACCGTTTTTTATTGTGCAAATATTTTAAAAGATGTGTACAAATATCAAATCTTCATTCAAAGCTGCCAGGAGTACATATTTTAGCTTTTCGAACAAATTCACGCTTATTTTTTTGGGAAATATGAGTAAAGTTCATGACACGGTACTTCAAATATAAATGAAAACTGAATAGCATGACACCTTAGAAATCATAATTGTCTTTATACTGAGTAATGAGATAAGTGATAACATGTGGAAGTATATAACAAAGACACGATATAACTCAACAACTCATTAATTTGAAATCACAAAATAAGAATCCTGACGCTAAGAACTCAGCATGCTTAACATTTACAATTAATTTGGCTTCCAAATATCACCCTTCTGGTTCAAATGTAAGTCACAAGCTTGTCATTTTCCAACCAAAGCCAGAGACGTCCTGCTCATCCTGTTACAAAGCAATCTCCTTCTAACAAAGTATGAACAAGTTACATGTTATACATAGAATACAAGAACATGTTACAAAATTTATTTGTCAAATTAGAGATTATTAGAAATAATTGACAACTACCAACTAAGTTAAGCTATAAATTACTGGTTTTATAGAAGACAAGGCAGCAGCAGAAGTGCAGAACGCTAAGAAATAACTTCAATCTGACACCTTCTTGTTACCTATTGTACCAACAATGCAGTAGCAGAATGCTAGAAAATAACTTCAAAAACCTTCTCATTACCTACTGTACCTAATAAACTCAGTTAAGCCTAATTTTAGCAGTACCATTAAATTTGAGCGAGGGCTATAAAGAATGTCTTCCACTATTAAAACAATTTTAGCAGTACCATCAAATTTAAATATTTGTACATACCATTTCTTCAGTGTACCAATCGGTACAGTGGCTATACCACCTTTCTAAACCCATGTATAAATTATCACAGGTACAAAGATAGTATACGGCTACCATAAACAGACCCGAACCATTTTAGCATCAATAAATTCTATTAACTCGGCTCCAACATAATTCCAAAAAAAATCCATGAAATTAACAGAAATTGAAGAAATATCTCAAATTAACAACAACATCTAGAAATCAAGGTCAATCTTACATACCAGCATGCCTAATACACAGTTACATTTCAATAACAAATTTAAAAGGAAAACATCTCATATTTTCAAACAATGAGTTAAACTAGAAGTAAATGAAGAGAAATAAACAAGAAAATGATAAGGTGCAAAATTGATTGATATGCAAAAGTTGTCATTTTTTTTTTTTTAATATGACTCGTATATAGATCTTACAAGTATTCTATTGGATGCCTTGAGGAAAAAAAGATAAATTTTCTGTTAAGGACCCTAATAACAGATGGGTTTACAGAGTGGTCCAAAAACAGTTCAAAGTTCTTTAGAGAAAGGTCCCTGACAACGATTATTTCCACAATAGGTCCCTGATCTAAGAACCAGTCGTACCAGAAGCAACATAGAGGCATAACAGGTTGGTATGAAGTTTGTACCAACCCGATAACTAAGCCAGGATCATCAAACACGCAAGAGACATGTTAATAACGACTATCTAAACATTTACAGAGCCGACAAGATAAACAAATGACATTAACAGTTCAGATCAAAGCCAATGGTGTCATACCATTCAAAACATATCAAATTGAGGCTATGCACATACTCAATGCCTAATCAATCAAGAAATCACAAAGCCACAGTGAAGTTAAGAAAGATAAATTTGATAAAAAATCAATCAAAAATAAAATGAAATTGAAATCGAAAAATTCGTCCCTTCCATCGAATCTACTGAGTCGTTCGAAAGGCATAGATCTGACAAGACTTACAACACCACATCCCAAACGATCGAACAAAAAAAAAAATCTAATTTTCTTCATTTCAAGGGCAAAATTGAACAAAAAACCACTACATTCACGAAAAACAACACAGATCGAATGAAGGAAATAGATACTTTGCGAGGAAATGAAGCAAAAACAAGGAAAGATTTGTCGTACCTATCTGAGGCTTGAACGAAGTGCAAACTATGCGCAATCCTGTACTCTACTTGATTGTTGAAAGAGCGAGAAGACGAAAATGCGATTGAATGCGTGAAATACTGAGAAAATCGCAAGAGATCTGAGATTTTGTTTCGTTTTTTTTTTTTCAAAGTTTTGCTTCTAGGGAAAGAGCGAAGGAGAAAAAAGGAGAGAAGGTTAAAGCGTTTGACTGAATGGGGCTGTTTTGTCTCCGTCCGAATTTTTAATCTCACCCCTTATTCTGACGTATAGTCAGATTAACTAATCTAAGCCTGGTTCCGAATAAGTCCTTAATCTTAAACTGTTTGGATTATCTCTTAATTCAGAATAGCCATTTAGTCCAAATTAGCTCTTATTCCTGACTATCCAAACAGAGCCTTAGGGTCGTTTGGATGTGTCCGGAATTTGGGGATTTTCCAATTCCGGGCATAAATTTTAATATAAACAATTCATCTCTCTCACAAAGTTACACACTTTCCAACGAAAATCCTTATTCCTTCCTAGGAATTGGCTATTCCTAACCCATCCAAACGACCCCTTAGAAAATAAGGAAAGAGCAACCTTTTTTATTCGGTGAATGTCAGCATCTATTATAGAATAATCGAAAGAGGTGTTAGAATCCTTCTTGAATCAACTTTTTACTCTAAATTTATCTTTACAGAATATGAGTGAAAACTCTCTGCATACTCATAAATAAAAAAATATTATTGTTGCCAGATATATCCTTACAGAATTTGCACTTTTTAATCTTGAATTGTCTAATAGTGTCAATTAGCCATATAATTATAAACGTTATATAGAGCAAAATAAATGAAAATTTAAATGGAAAAAAAAAAGAAAGTAATATGAGAAACTACTATTATGCAACATTTAAGGCATCAACAACGTTGCTATCGTACCTGACTTCTACTACCATCCTCCCTATTCCACCATTATTACTTTCCCTTATCATCAATGTTAAGTCCCTATAACATATTTGTCTCATATTGTAAATAAGCAATTTCAACAAATTCAGTCAAAAAACAATTATGCACATATAAGTGATAATCTGTCATACCAGAGTAGTAAAGACGATATATGATGAGTCAAGAAGTAAAAGCTCTGGCGCAACACAACGCCAAATCTGACTTTCAATTAAACATTCCATTAGTCCAACAAAATTGCATGTCTAGTCAGAATATTTTGATTTATCTTTAAGTTGACAAAGAGAAGAAATGAGTTTTTTAAGATTAAATTGTTTCGATCAACACCCTCCATCGTATTTTCAAGGTGGACATAAATAATTCATTGCATAAAACAAACTAAATAAAAAAAATTAGATGAAATACCTAACTGGCAATTCTAATATGAGATCAAGAGTTTATGAAAATGATCTTCTACAAATTGAAAATTAGTACCCTAAAAAAAGAAATAAAATTAAGGTTTAATAAAGACATAAAGATTAAAAAAAAATCAGAGAGAGTTGAATCCTCAACCGTCATGCTTCAGTAGAAAATACATAAAGAGGGATACTCAAAATTGAAACTGATCAGAATAAAAAAAATTGTTTGGGAAATGAATTTCTACAAAATTAGAGATTAAATTGTGTGCTTACACGTTTAGACCTCTTTACCCATTTCCCTTGCAGTACAAATGCAAACAACCACCATTCTAATTACTAAATATCAAGAACTTCTATTTAAACATAATATGATGATTTTCACGGGAAACTACACATACAAAGAATATTGAAAAAGTTGATCAGTTTTAGCCCATTCCAAGTAGACAACTATAGACATGCTATGCCAAAACACTGCATGTTTACATATTATTTAATTATACTTACATTGCTCAAATCATATAAATGAAATAGAGAGATTGTGAACCATCATATTTAAGCGCCAGCTGCGAGTTACTTGAAAACCTATGTAAAATAACTGCATAATGAAACAATTTGACACAATGAAAAATAACACACAAGAACACAAGAATTTAACGAGGTTCAGCACCAATTCGGTGCCTACGTCCTCCACACTCACACATACGTTTTCTTTATTGATTTTCTATTAAAAATCTTACAAAAAATGAGGGAGAAAGGAGAAGAAATAGCCAATAATTACATAAGGCAACATGCCTTTTTGAAAATAAAATTAATTCCCACAATTTCTTCCTATATTCTTCATATTCCTTTCTCTTCTGACTTGAATCAGATCCTCCAATCATGGAAATACACCCAAACCACGAGCAGCCTTCAAACATAGAAGGATTTGACAAGATTCCATAATTAACTTGCCAAATATACTCTGGCGTGCTTCAATTCGGACCGAATTCTCATTAATTAAGACCGAATTCATTTCTCTGGTCTAGTTTGCCATTTCCTGTTCGGTCCGAATTGACCATTATTCGGACCGAATTAATGATACTTTTGAACACATAAAAGATGATTGAACAAGAAAACAAAAATATGTTCCTATGTAAAATATAAAATAGCTTCTAGTAAACCGACAACGGAGCGTAAACAGAAGATGAAGTTTGTCAAATTAGTGCTCTTTCAGATCAAGTTTGTCACATTTTCACGAAGATCAGAAAATGTGACCTCATGGCTGAAGAAAAAAATAATGGTTTTATTTCAGAAAAAAAGGAGGAACATAAAGGAACAAAAGCATTTGCTGAAAAAAAAAATACAAACCAAAAGAACGGATCTACCTATCTATTGCAGCACAATTGCGAGGTGAGCTCACCAGGCTATACATGCGCTGCCCTTTTAACTCAGGGGAATGTTATCATAACATCCAAAACTCACCAAAATAAAAAAAAAAAGATAATTCGGAAAGAAGAAAGAAAAGAAGGAAAAACAAACTTGAAGTAAATGAGGCAAAATAGTCAAGTGATGCTTCAGAAATCATACCAAAACTGGTCAGCTGCACCCACCAAAAGCTTCAGATATGCAACCTACAAAGCTACAGAAGAGAATTGAGAAAGAGAAATTAGACAGAAAATGGACTACTCGTCCATGGCAGAGAAACGGTACTCAAATGAAAGAGTATGGACCGATCTACTCATCCATGGCACTTTGTGTAATTGTGTTGCGAGCTGATTTCGAAGGCTGCCATCATTGGAGAAGGAAAAGCAGTAATGAACAACTTTTTCTCTTTCTTTTGGAGCTGTGCTGGGAGAGACGTAGAAAAGAAAAGAATGGAGAAATGAATGAAAGAGGAACGTGGGCTGATGGAAAGAGAAAACAGCTGTCCTCGTACGGAGGCACATCTCCAGAGCACCTGTGAGTAAGAGATCGAACGGAGGAGCACAAACCAATCGAGCGGCCATGATCGGTATGAAGAGATGAATGGTCCAGATCCAGTTACTGTTCGAACAACTGTTTAGCCACAGTATTCGGATCCGGATCTAATTGCAGGGCTTAATATATTATTATAAATGATGATTCCGTCACAGTGTTCCCGTATGTTAATCTAAACTTCCGGAGTGTTGGAATGATTTTTATTCTCGGAAGAAGAAATAATCCCAGAAGAAGAATTATTCTCAACGATTCAAACACACCCAAAATGAGAAGCCTGGTCAGACCAAATGTGCCTGAGAGCAAATGTATATCGCATTGCTATTAATGTAATATCACTGTAAGACTAGTGACCGTTAATTGGTAGTCCAAGTCCTTAATCTATTTGAATAATCATGATTAGTATTAATCATGAATTATATGATCAAGAAATTAAATAATTTAATTTCATAACAGTAAAATTTGATGGGATCTTTGATTTGAGAACATAGAAATGTTCTATGAAAATTTTGGATATTTTCTGTATAATTGCCACAATAATCTGACTTCTGATTTGATCAAATTAATTTGATTAGGAAAATAGCTAATTTACAAAAGTGATTGTCAGAAATTTATTGTACCAAGGGCCACATGGAAATCGCCACAGAGAATCTGGAGAAATTTTAATAAAAAAATTGAGACGAAGGAGTCTCCCTCCTTCTACCTCGTCTCCTCTTCTGACTTGGCGAAACTCTCGCCTCTCTCTTTCTTTTCTCTCCGAGTCACGATGGCGTGGCTCTCCCTTCTGCGTGTGTGTGTGTGTGTTGTGAAGTGATTGGTCGAGTGTAAGGCTGCCTCTGGCTTGCCCAACCAGAGGTTGGCACCTCTCGAGATGGTGTTGTGTTGGCACAAGGAGGCCGTCTCCTCTCCTCGTTGATCGATGGCGACTGTTGAGCCGTAATTGGAAGCCTTGTCATGTTATCCATCTTCTGAACTTCATCTCTCTCTCTTCTCTCTCTTGACTGCCGTATGAGGTAAATTCTATTTAAAAGGGATTTGAGTTAGGGTTTAATTGGGGCAAAAATTAACGAGGAAGAGAGAAAAAGGAAGCTCAGAGAGGTAGTATTTCTCTAATCTCTATCAATTTATTTGAGCTAATTAGTTGAATTGGGTTTTGTTCTAAACCGTGAGTTGTTTATGTTAAGGCACAATAGTGCATGGAATTGGTTCTCTTCTTGATTAGCTTGACTCTGGTACTTGCTTTGGTTGTGTTGGAATTTTTTAGAAGAAATTCTCGAAGCTCAGAGGAAGGTATAAGCTCTATTTATACTCAGTAGATTAATTCTTCTTATTATCTTTTGTGTGTACTGGATGCTTAGGTGTTAGCATAAATATTATGCTTAATTATCAGTGAGGATTGGAAATGAGTTTAAGGTTCATTTTAGATAACTATTAAGGCACTGGACAGTGATTGTTGTTTGAATCTGTCACAATAGCCCATGGTGTGAAAGTGATAGATTGAGGCTTGATCTGTTAGTCTATATGCATATCTCTTAAGTATATTTGATGCATAACAATAATAACTGTGCTTAGAGTATGGAATGGATGGAACTAAGGATATGACAATCATTTGAGTTATGTTATAATTGCATATGCAATTTAGTAAATTCATGCTAGTGTTGCCTGTCATGAAGTATAATGCATATGACAGTAATTCTAAATGCTTTTGATATAATTGTGTAGACTCGTATGCATGTCAGTGATGAAATTGTGCATGAGATTTAGAGAGAGAAGGATGTAATCATATAAATGCATTATAATCATGCATATATAGCTTCTGATAATTGTGATATGTGTTTTAGTTAGCTATTGTGTGAGCTCATACTAGTTCTTAGCTGTTAAAGAGCCTATGGGGTACATTTAAATGTTGGTAATGAAATATCAGGAATAACAATGCATTCATTTGGTAAGAACTGTCATGTTTAGGCTATGACAGTGTTAGTATAACTCTTTATGGACTTGTAAAATGAAAATTTTGCTTATGTGAGTGTTGTTGTGCATGGCAGTGGTTAATTAAGGCTTATGTTTGCATTCACATGCATATATAAGTTGTTAGCTGTGTTTATGGACATAAGAAAGCATGTAAATTGATTTGAGGAATTATTAAGTAAGAACAGTGCATTTTAGTGAATAGAAAATAAGGGATTATTAGCTGCATAGGTGACTCCATGTATTTTTAGCATATAGTTGGCTTAATTGTCATTAGAATGATGGATTCTGTTATGTATCTACAAGTAAGGGGTGATATATGCATTGTCTTGTGAAATACCAGAGCTGTTAAAGTGGAAATGTGCATGTTATTCATATATCCATGCTTAAGGCTAGCTGTTGAGATTAAATTATGCATTTGAGGCTGTGTTTGGTTCTGACAGAGGTTAATTAGGGTTTTTGTGATATAGATTCTGGTAAATTAATGCATATGTACCATATTTGAGGCAAAGGCATGAAAGTTAGACTTATGATAGATAGTTCTATATGGACTTGTGCATATTAGGAGTTATTTAAAAGGTAATAGACTCAATTTCTGCATACTCATGCTATATCTGTTGAAACAGTGCATTTCAAGATGAAATAATAAATTGCTATGCATGTGACATGATTAGGAATCATGTAGAGTGCATAGTCATGTTTGTAAAAGGCATATAGTTGTAATTTTGTTACTCTACCAGTTACTGGTACAGAGGAGTGATGTCTGGTATCTTCTCTGGTGTGTTATCGTGTGCTCAAGGATGATTTTGTAAGGAAAAGTATTTTATAAGGACTTTTGTGTAAAATTTTGAGGGCTTATTTGTGACATAGGTTGGATATATAAAAGATGCTAGGCGGTTATGCAAGAATTAAGGGCCTAGAATTAGATTATGGACTTTAGTGAAAATTTGAGCTGTCGGATGTCGGATATGGATGTGATTTTGACTTATCGAGTCGAATTTGAATCCGACTGGTTGGTGTCGGACCCGTTACGACCGACTCAGTCAGCTGGGTCAGGCTGACTGAGTTCAGTCGAGTGTTGAGCGGATTATTTTTGTTTGGGCCGAAGAAAAAAAAAGAAAGAAGAAAAGGTTTGCTGGGCCGGAATTTAATTTCGTCGAGCCTACTCCTTCGTTGGGCTTGATTCTGTTTGAGCTGAAATCGATTTTAAGTGGGCTTATAATTAGACTTTCGGATTTAATTAGAGTCTAATCAATTGCAAGTCTGTTGAGCTTGATTATTATCAGATTATTAACACGGAAAATGATGAAAATATGTCTGAATAAATGAACGAATACTATGGCAATAAAAAGAAAATAAATCAGATTATCTGATCTAGGGCTGGATAAAAAAAATCGTAACTCGTGAATTAATCGAACTCGCCTCGAAAAACAATCGAATATGACTCGAGTTAGAAAAAATCGAAGTACTACAACTCGAGTTAGGCCCAACTCGAAATTAAATGACGTGATTTCGAGTAGAGCCCAACTTGATCAACCCATAACTCGAGTTATCCGTGCACAGCCCATTTCGAAATATTGGTCTAGCCCAAAACTTCTTTCGCTGACCTAACCTAAAGCACTCTGCCGCTCTCCTCAATCTCTCACGCAGCAGTCAAGCTCAATCCTCTCACTCTCAGTCTCTCACGCTCACTCCGCTCTCCTCAATCTCTCCTTTCACTCGCTCACCGCCAGTCCGCCGCTCACCGCCAGCCCGCCACTCCACCGCTCTCCTCACTCCTCACTCCTCATCCCTCTCACGCTTGCTGTCATGCACCCATTCTAGTTTTGACCTTTATTTAGGAAGAAAGGCCGGTAGACTGGATTAGTGATATCAATATAACGCATTGAATTCGGTTAAGAAAAAAAACCAACAAATTCAATCTTTTTGTAAATCCCGCCGTTCCAACGCCCAACTCCAGTCAAAGAGAAAGAGCACCGGCAACTGACGAATGTTTCTTTGCTCGTTCAAAGGTGTTCGATGTAGATAGATTGCTTCCACGCCTCAATCTCTCCTTCTTACTCTCTCAACACAAAGTCGTAGCTCAAGTTCATTGCTGCTCTTTCTCACTCTCTCAACTTCTCACCACTGCTCGAGTATATTTTATTGGCCTTGCACAATAGAAAAATCAGAATTTCGAGTAGAATTTTTGAGTTACGAGTTAACTCAAGTATTCATGACTTGATTTCGAGTTGCTCATGGGAACTCGAAACTGCCTTATGAATAAGTCACGAGTTAACTCGAAATATTTCGACGTGACTTCGAGTAGACTATAACTCGATCGCTACTTGACTCGAAACCACCCCTAATCTAATCCCAATCAAACAATCAATTACTGTTATATTTTATTCGAATTTGATTTGTTACTTGCTATTATCTAATTTCTGTTATTTAATGTTGCTTAATTTAAATAAATTTTGTTTGTATCTGTTAAGACTGATTCTGATTTCGATGTGATTATTATTTGATAATTCTTAATTATGATATATGATTATGACTATGATTTAATTAAGCAACTCTTGTAATCTGTATGACGATTGGGCAAGTAACTAAAATAAAAATAAAAATGATTTTGCTAATTAAGATTAAGAACTAATGGACTTGGAACCAAGTTATAGGTCAACTAGTTAACTCGAACTGGAACTACCTAAACGCTAGTAACCAACGGTTTATTAAAACACCGTTAAATTAATAGTAACGAATCTTGATCTGTGACTATGAACAGGATCAACTAGCGGAGGCTCCACCCAAGTCAACTTTGAAGGTGCGGATTACACGGAATCTTTATTAGAATCTGGACAGTCGGTAACTTTAAATTCATGCATAGCATGTTGAATTATTTTTTAGAATTGCATTCTATTTGTGCATATAGCCAATAGAAGCCCTGAAATGATAAACTGCATGTTGAATTAATCATTCGTTTGAACTTGAGATAATTTGCTAAGTTTGAACTTGAATATTCGCTTGACAAAATGAATTTGAAATTCAGACTTAAAAGGGATTGGAATTGTTTCAAGGAATTTTAATATTATTCTATCAAATGATAGACGGACTTGATTTGGAAATGAAACCATGCAAAACTCAGTCAGCATAGCATAACTCTCTGTTTTATAACTCACTCAACCGGTGTTATTCGGTTTGGCCCCCGACCTGGCCAGAGTACTAGCGCTATTATTACTGGAATTCCCTCTGCCTGTTCTGTGCCATATGGTAAAATAACCAATGGATTTAGGAAGAGTTCTCTCTGTTCTGTAGGCCTTGAGAACTATAGTGTATGTTATTCTGTGAAATTTGTATGCTTGGTTATGCTTGATTTGTTTCTATTGCATATTGCATATTTGCAGCATGCCAGTAGTCAGCCCATTCCGTCTGGTGCCGTCGGTATGAAATTTTGATTCAAAAATCTTATAGATTTAAATTGGGAATTTATTATGAAATTATTTGGGTATTAGTCCCAATACTTGAATTTATATAAAGAATCGTGTAACTGGAACTAAAACCCGCACTGAGAAATACTATTCTCATCCGCTATTTGTTTTGCTTGTGCCTCATTAACTTGGGGATTCCAGGAAATACGTAGTTTGCCCCGGCCAGCTATCACGACGATTGAGTACTCGTTTCTTAAGTTCAAAGTCTGTGTGTCGAGTCTAGAATTAATGCGATGTCACTCTCCTTATCTCTTTGGAGGCGCTTCCCGAAATTTTTGTGTATCTATATTTCGAGTTTTCTGGTCCGTCCAGCCCTAGTGACGGCATGGTTCCTGAGCCCACGCCCCTCTCGCAAGAGGAAGCGTGAGGATATGTAATTTGTTATGTTTGTGTGATGATCCCCTGGTACTTGGTTTGTGAGAGCGAGTAAACAAACAATAATAATAATTTGTATAATATGTGTAATAGTTAAAATAAACTGTAGTTTAAAAAGAGGTACTAGCTGAGTCTAGTAATCCTCCACATGTTTTATGTTTTGTAAAATAGGGCTTGATCAATAATAATGTAAAGTATCTGGCTTGTTACTTTTTCAATTGTGTATAAGAGATTGCTGGGATTTGTTTGCTTAGTATATAAAAAAAAACTGTCTTAATTAATTACACCTTAACGTCATAGGATGTGAGGGTGTGACAATCACACTAGTAATTATCATTACAATTACAGTACTTCTTGTCATAATAGATATTTTTAATATCAATGATCTCTTCTATGTTGTGTAATATTATAGTAATTTTTGTATGGTATTGTTTTCATTGATATTAATATGACTATATATTGACCTTCTTTTCTTACCTAAATATTTTGTCATAGTATAATAGTTGGCAACAGCTTATGCGTTTTCTTATTGCTAATTATGTTTAATTATTGTAATAGTTGTTGGCAACTAATTCTATATATTAGAATATCTAATGGGAGATGACATGAAATTTCCAATGAACCAATTAGGGGTGTCTAACGTTAGAAACGACGACAAACTAGGGTGTTTCGTTAATCGTTTCGTTTCGATGATCAAATTGATTTCAATTTCATTAACTGTTTTGCAGTGGAATAAATGGTCGAAATTTATATAATTTTCGTGATTTTCATGAGATTCACGTAATTTCGCCCTTTTCAATGTTTCGTTAATTGTTTTGCTAAACCAAATGAAACAAAATTTTATTTCGTTAACCGTTTCGTCAGGATGAAACGAAATGGTTAAACGAAAACGTCGAAAAATATCCTTTCGTTTGCAGGTCTAGATCCACATGTTCGAGTTTGTCTTTTAATGGTGACTTGGTCTAAGTCTTCCCACCGCAAGTCAACTGCAATTCTCCGTTCCTTGCACGAAATGGAAAACACCATTTTCTTTATCAACTTCCAAAAAATAAAAGAAACCGTTCTTCGGGCACTCACATTACTTAGACCAAGGCTCCATTATATATAACTATCACATAAAATGAGAAATAAGAGCTTATATATTTTCACTACCAGCTTAAAATTTCGGAGCTTATATATAATTACTCCCGGCAGAACATCATGCTATATTTTACCCCAGTATTTCTTCTTTTAGTCCCAAATGGAGAGAACTAGAAGCATGGAACTTCTAGGAAATAATCAAGGACTACGCTCTATAGACTCCAAAAAATACTAGTCAATTTTTGAATGCAAGGGAAGGTTCACCGAGAAGAGAAACTACATATTAATTGACAGAGAAGACAGGGCCAGCAGAGAGGGGTTTATTTGCCCCTAACTATTCATTAGAGGTGAGTGAGAGAGAGAGTGAGAGAGAGAGAGAGAGAGACGAACTATATATAATTGGCATGGCAATGTTGACTGCACTGATCTGAAACTTCTTAATAAGGTACTACATTATATTCCTTTTATCTTCTAAACTCTGGAAAGAGTTTCCTTTGCAAGTTTTTATATTAAAATGTGTGGCGAATATTTCAAGCCTATATACCCAGACATCTAATGATCAGGGTAAAATTAAATGATAATTGTATTATTATTTATACTTAACTTTACTAATGCTGTCTAGGTGTAGGTTATAAATAATGACTTGTGCCTGGTGCTTTGATATATAGCTTTATTTTTTTAAGATAAATTGGGGTCAAGCCTCCAAACTCATTTTTAAATTAAATATCTATGAAAAACTTCCAACCGGGCTTCGAACCTGCGACCTTTCACTCAAGATGCGTTGACATATAACTAGCCACTTGAACTTCCGATCCAAAGAAACATCAATATATATAGAGAGAGAGAATGGATAAAATACACTAATGTGTACGGATCGTCCTCATACACATAAGTCGTTTTTCAAGATTCAAAATTCAAACGGTCAATCCAAACCGTTCAAGTTGTTCTTCATATTGAAAAACTCTTACAGACTAAATTTTACATTTTTTCGATTTTTTTTTGCTATATATTATGATATTTTCAAATTGGAGGGCCTGAAATACTCCAATTATAGTGTTTTTTGAAAATATCATAATAAATAGCAAAAAAATTCGAAAAAATGTAAAATTCGGTCTATCTGGGTTTTTCAATATAGAGAACAACTTGAACGGTTCAGATTGGCCGTTTGAATTTTGGATTTTAAAAAACGACTCATGTGTACGGGGACGATCCGTACACATCAGTGTACAATATATCAATTCTCTCTCTCTCTCTCTATATATATATATAGAGAGAGAGAGAGAGAGAGAGTTTTGCTATGGTGAGTCGTGACTCACCAGAGGGTCTGTGAGTCGCGACTCATCAGAGGGTATGTGAGTCGGGCTCAAAACTCATAGATCTTGTTCAAAATGACCGATCCAATCCGTCCAATACGATCTCTCTATTGAAATCTCCAAGCATACCAAGTTTTACATTTTTTCAAAATTTTTAAGTATTTTTTTGAAATTTTAGAAAATCGTTAATCTAATTAGTTCTGAACCGTTCAAAAACAGCAGTTTTTAAAAATCCGAAAAAAATACTTAGAAATTTCGAAAAAATGTAAAATTTGGTCTGCATGTAGATTTCAATAGAGAGATCGTATTGGACGGATTGGATCGATCATTCTAAACAAGATCTATGAGTTTTGAGCCCGACTCACAGACGCTCTGGTGAGTCGCGACTCGCCATAACAAAACTCTATATATATATATATATATATATATATATATATATAGAGAATGGCTAACGTGCCATCGATGGCACGGAGGGTCCCGTGCCATTAAGTCATTTTTCGAGATCCAAAATTCAAATGGTCAATCCGAACCGTTCAAGTTGTTCTACATATTGAAATATCCTTGGAGACCAAATTTTATATTTTTTCAAATTTTTTTGCTATTTATTATAATATTTTTAAAAACATTATGATTAGAGTATTTCAGGCCCTCCAATTTGAAAATATCATAATAAATAGCAAAAAAAATTGAAAAAATGTAAAATTTGGTCTCCAAGGGTATTTCAATATTGTGATCAACTTGAACGGTATGGATCGACCGTTTGAATTTTGGATCTCAAAAATCGAGTCGATAGAAAATTGATGGCACGTGCCATCAATGGCGCGTTAGCCATTCTCTATATATATATATATATATATCATAAATTTGTAGTGATGGAGTTCTGAGTAAGTGAAGAAACAGGTAACGGTGGACAATTGAAATGAGAGATATAATGAATTAAACAGAATTATCATTTATTTAATGCGAAAAGAAAGGCTTGGAATGAGTGAAGTGTTATTTCAACTACTTCTCTTTACGGTATGTGCTATGAACGGTCGAAAATTCAACAAAATGAAAATCATAAATCAAACCACCAATAAACACAGTTTCAAAAAATAAAGTAAAATGTGATGTTTCATTCATATTGTATATATGGTTACCGCTCTAAAATTCTAGAATTAAGAAAAGTAGCTTATTTTCTTTTCTTTAACTGCCATAACGTATTTCCAAACCCATAGAGAGCTGTGTAGAAATTTATACCATTTGTCGGTGCTCGAAATTAGCTTCTAATTAATTTCTTCTGCGGTCTTATTTTATATAAGAATATAATTAAACCCCCTCAAAAATTAAAAACATGGAAATTTTATATAATATAATTAAGTTCTCAGTTTAGTTGTCACTTTTGGTCTATTCATATATATTAACCATATCCAAACTTGCTGACCATATAATATGTATATTGTTTACGATTTCCATGTACACAGCCCTTAATATTCCTTTAATTTCTGGAAATAATGGAGTACTGAGTACATATTCACGTACAAACGAAGAAAGAGATTATTTATTACAAAAAATTATCATAATGTTTTAAATTAAGAATTTTGTAAAATCTGAAAAATATAGTAAAAAATTCAAAAAAATATAAAAATTTGTTTCTAAGAATATTTCAATATGGAGAACATATTGTATAGTTTGGAATCAGCCATTTGAATTTTGAATCTTGAATAACAACTCTAAAGTAAGCACCGCTCAATCCTTACTTTAGAGTGTATCGTAGTCATTATATATATATATATATATATATATATAGAGTTTTGCTATGGTGAGTTGCAACTCACCAAAGGGTCGGTGAGTCGCGCTCAAAACTCTTAAATCTAGTTCAAAATGACCGATCCAAACCGTCCAATACGATCTCTCTATTGAAATCTCCATGCAGACCAAATTTTATAATTTTTTGAAATTTTTAAGTATTTTTTTCGGATTTTTAAAAACTGTTGTTCTTCAACGGTTCAGAACTAATTAGATTAACGATTTTCTAAAATTTCAAAAAAATACTTAAAAATTTTGAAAAAATATAAAATTTGGTCTGCATGGAGATTTCAATAGGGAGATCGTATTAGACAGTTTGGATCGGTCATTTTGAATTAGATTTAGGAGCTTTGAGCGCGACTCACCGACCCTTTGGTGAGTTGCAACTCACCATAGCAAAACTATATATATATATATAAAAACAAACATTAATCAGTGCATATGAGCATTGAGCTCGCTCAAAAAGATCAAGGTTCAAGACCGACACACATTTGACAAGCCTTACATAAAATGTATTAAAAAACTGTTCAGGATATAGTAATTCTAATTTAGTAATTTACATTCCCACACACATTTGACAAGCAGTTACAAAGAATGAAATAGATAAACAGATACATGCATCAGATATAAACGAAGATATAAATTCGTAAAATAATGTAGAACATTAATTTCCTTTAAAAGGGAGTTGGGACAGTTCTCTGCCCCACTGTATAGGCCATCTCAAAAGTTTAATCTGCCAATCAAAATTAACAAATAATTAGTATATATCCTCAAACAATAATGAATTTGACAATCTTGGATATAAAAATTGATCTTGTAATAAATGTACGTTACTTTGTTTATATAATTAGTATATATATAGAGAGAAATTTTATGGTGCATCATGACGTATTCAGAATTTTGTACTCGCGATCACATTCGTCGATAGTTTTACAAATTGACAATTTTAATTTAATCAAAATAATCGATAAACATGATCATGATGTATAGAACCTCAATATATCCCGATGCATCGTATCATTTCTTGGAGAGAGAAATATTATATATGATGTATTGTGATGTATTTAGTTTTTTGTACAAGTACATATATCGGAAAAACACAATTCCAGCAGTTCCATAGATTATTGGATGGTAGAGAAGTGGGAACGAAAAAGCAAAGTGGTATAGTGGTATTTTTACCTGTATATCAAACAGAGAATTTGAGGAAATAAAATAAACTCTACTTAATTAAATTCATTCATTAAACAGAATCTAACGCTTACATAAATTTACATGATCTTCGACAAACTAGAATAATTGAAACTACAAACACTACAGGAAAGGGAAATTAACCACAACATCACTATTCTAAAACTAGCAGAACTATAGTATTAAACTAAAATCATATAAAAGATGAAATATAGAGTTCTCATACAAAAAAAAAAAACCCCAAAATTACAAGAAAGAACAAACATTAAATATCAAAGGTTTAAATAGCGGTTAGCAGGTTCATAGCGGACATGCTTTTGAATAGAGATTAGCGGATAGCGGATGTTTAGCGGCCGCTATCGGATCAAAATATAAAACATCATCAACAAGACTTATGGACAAGTATTAAAACATAAAATGTCATGAGAGTAGATAATTTAATATCATATGCATACTTCAATTAACTATTCTTTAAATTTTTCAATACTAAAATGCAGCAGTCAAAGCTAATTAAGTTTCTAATAACACGATATCTCATTTTCTAAAAGAAAAATAAAACAGAAGAACGAAAAATGTAACAACTTAATTAACAAGGCTTTGTCGTTTTCTTAAATTGCATACACTGACCTGCAACTAATCTAATTTATTAAAAAATAAATAAAAGAAAAACATATACAATATATGTATCAAGAAGTCTAGAACGAACTAAACAAAAACATCACAAAGTATGGTAATATCTTGCTGGCTACTACTTATAGTCAGTGAGTGCCACATCACCAAACTGACAACATACAGGCAAGTATACTTTAATCTAACTGTATATCTTGATTCTTGAGAGAGAGAGAGAGGAGGAGGAATTTCTGGGTTGGGATGGTTATCGTAAGGCAATGGAGAACATGCTTTATGGGCTTTTTTTTCATTCGGTACCGAACTTGCATATAAAAGTCCAGTATATGTATCATATCAATTTTGCCGCTAATTAAAATAATTTTGTTTAGCACCTTAGCGGATGACTTATTAAAACGCTAATTAACCGCTTTAGCGCTGCACATGGACGCTTTTTTATAATAAATATAGAGTTCTCAGTGCTCTGTTCTGATCCATATTTTAAACTAAAATCATTGGTTCACAGGTAAAATAGAAAAAGCAACGGTGAATCTGGACAGATTTCTCATTTGGTGATTGAAAAAAATAATTTTTGAGTAATTTGTATAATGGATTTTACTTTTTTATTACATGATATTAAAGAAACCGTAGAACCATGAAATATTACGGCTTCTTTCCAATCATATAAAAAATGAAATCATTACACAAGTTCCGTAAAATAATTTTGAGTTACCAAAAAGAAAACTTTACTTTTAGGGTGTCATACCCCCACATAAAAAAAGGAGGTAGATAAACAATTACATAGTCTGATATGCGAACATATTTATACATCAGATTTGGCAAGTAGAATTTGAGACAATCTCAACAGCACTCTTGTTAGTCTGCATTAATTTAAAGTCATCTTAATTTTTTTTTTTTTTTTTGGAAAAAATAATGTCTCAGGAAGAGACATCCCTCCTTCATTAAGCAACATAAAAAAAGTTTGAGCTACAGCAATATCATCCAAATACGGGAGTTGCTTTGGGCACGAAACTATGGGGACATTCCGATATTTTCTAACTGACAAATTCACCCTCGCGCTCAACTTTATTTGGAAACATCTCAAATTACCAAAGGGGTCGTTTGGATGTGTCCGGAATTTGGAGATTTTCCAATTCCGGGCATAAATTTTAATATAAACAATTCATCTCTCTCACAAAGTTACACACTTTCCAACGAAAATCCTTATTCCTTCCTAGGAATTGGCTATTCCTAACCCATCCAAACGACCCCAAAGTTGCAAGTTAGATTTCGATTCCACATGTAAATAGAAAGAATTAAAAAATAAATGCTCCCTCCATTTTTGTTTTGTTTATGTGTACATCATTTCCGGAGGAGAGATGATGACAGAAGATAAATGAAGTTACGAATAATTATAACAATATATTAATTAAATTAATTATAATAATAATAGTAACAATAATGATGATTATAATTTAAAATTTAAAATAGATATACTAATTGTATTAATAATAAATCATTATTTTTTAAAAAGTAAAATGATAGTAATTTTAATTAAAAATATAATAATTACAATAATAATAATAATTCTGAAAATTGTGATGTATAAGTATTGTGATACACCCACAATATTTGTAATTAAAAAAATGAACATATCCGGCCCCTCAAAAAGGTTTCATCTGAAATTATAAATAAACGATATATTAGGGTTGTTTATTTATATACTAAAAAAAATCTGGTAGTATTTGATAAATAAAAAGTTCAATGATGGTAAAATATTTAGTTTGTACCATTAACAAAAAAATTTCGTATTTTCTCATAGTACATCAATTTATATGACGGCTATGAAATTGATTTCAGAAATTATTTCTATTATTGTTTAAATGATAAATTAATTAAGGAAATTTTATGTGATATAATTGAAAGGAAGAAATGACAATAATTATTGCGGTTTCTTACTTTATTTAGGGGGGCATATATGTCCAAAAATATTCGGCAGAATGCTCCCAGTAAAAATTGGGCGTGCCCAAAGCACCTCCCTCCAAATACTAAACAAAACAAGCTATCCAAAATAAACACTAACACAGTAACACAGTAACAGTTGCAACCAACAAAACATAACAAACATTACTAGAATAAGTAAACTAATTAGACTTCATCAGACGAAGTAGGATCTGCAACTGCGCGCATGCGCCATCCACCCTACCAAAATCAGCTAGCTGCCCCATTCTAGCTTCAATAAAAATTTACACGCATTAGATATATCCAAAAACAATAATGAATTCCATAATGTTAAGGGAAAAAAAAGATATCTAAAATCGATGTCCGCCAGTTTGTGTATTATTCATATTTATATCAGATATACATGTCACAAGAAGAACCAATATTCTAGTATTCTATATTTCATAAATGTTGTTACTATTTTATATTTTGACAATATAGAATTAAGTACACATTTCTTAACTTGCAATTACTATGTTATAAGTGCAATCTCTACTTTCCAAGATATTTAAACATTATATTTAGAAACTATTGGCAGATAACTTTCATACTGAAAACTCACCAAAACATTCCATATTATAATTTGCTTTTGAATTCTACCTCAGACATGGTAAATTAGAGTCGCATGAACTCGAGGATGAAGACAGAAAATACACCAAATACCAGCAGGCTCATAGCTAAGAAGCTGAGAATGTTAACAACATGACCAATATGTGACCTCGGGGAAGGCTTGTATGATAACAGCATCAGGACTAACGCTGATACAAAAGCAGAGGCGATTAATATCACGCAAAAGTTCAGGTGCATGTTTTTCTCATCACTTCCGAGATATCCGGTGAAGATGGCCATTAGTGCCCCAAATGTTATAGATATAACCTAAATAGGAGGAGCAAGTATTCATATTTTTTGAATATATACTTTCATAAGTGCACACGTTTTCAATAGTGCTTCAATTAAGGAAACGGCTAATAATGTAAAACAAAAAATAAACGCAATTTTGGCATTAACTGCAAGTACTATATATTTCTGGGAAATAAGAAAGGGAACCTACATGCTACATTAACTTTGATCTTAAAATATATAATACTAATAGCCTTACCATGTTTGCATTGGTGTAAGCCAACTTGAATTGCTCTTCTTGTATGCTTTTCTGTTTTTCTTGTATACTCTCTTGGTTGTTGTGGGTCATGTCTCTCGTAGACAACACAATAGAATATTGCCAAACACCATAAGCAATGAGAACCGGTATAAAAATCATAACGGTGTACCATTTCAAGAACGTGCAGGAAATTACTACTGCAGCAAATAACAACAACACTAGTAGAAACATGCACAATCCTACTCCAATTTTAAGGAAGTTTTTCCTACTACTTGAGCACAAATGCATTAGCCCCATTTGGCAAAGAAGCATAAGAGAAATGCCGAATATGAACGAAGTGAATGTCAGAAAAACTAGGACCAAAACAACCGGGTCGACAGCATGGTTCAAAGCATTTTTGTGGATACCAAAGAGGAGACCGACCAGACCACCTACTGATGAAATCACAACTGCTTTACTCAGCTCATTAAGGCGTGCTATTTCATTTGTGTGCTCTTCGTTTTCAGTTTGGTTCTCAGGCTTCTTGTCATTGGATTTTTTTTTGAGATACAAATGAGCGCCTAGGGTAAGGAGTACGGCCACAAATATGATTGGTACTAGAAAGTTGTAAGGCTTAGGAAAGAGTGACAAGGGAGCAACTGCTGCCAGAATAAGAGCACTCCAAGTGGAAATGATGAGACATTTTGAAATGGGGTCATGGATCGCATGGATATTCCTTGATGCAAGCATGAACAAAGTATGCATCAGCAAGCAAAAGCCAAAAACGAGAGTCAAGGAGCCAAGGATAGCAATGGCTGCAAGAATGTGGTTATTGGCAGAGTTTTTAGGTAAAAACATGATGCATGACAATTCTGTAAAACCAATCAGAACTACTGAGGAAGCAAACTGCTGTGTAACTTCAAGGTTTGCTTTGCGGTTTTTCTCCATCTGTCAGATTAGTTAAAAAAAAATTAACACATGCATATATATAAACCATATGAGATATTACTACACAACTACTCAAACTTTCTTGCCTCAAGTAATTTGTTACTTATTTACAAAAGCCAAGATGTTTTTAACTTTGGATTGTTTGTTATTCTGAAATAGAAGTTTAATTTTTCAGAAAGAGCCCTTATTCCTATGCAACCAAACACGCCTTTTTATGTTTAATAGGATATTTGTCTAGCTTTCTTTGCTGTAGTATTTTTCCAAAACTCTTGTTATGAAACAGTGCAAAGGTACGCCTAAAAATATATGCCAATCCCTCCTCCCCTAACAAAGCAACTCTTTCAAGAAGAGCCTTAAAATTTTATAAGCAATTAATTTTTTTCCAAAGTATATGGTAAATAAAGCAGCTGTGCTACATGATGGCATATATAACATCATGGAAAATTTAATCATGCATGTGAGCTGTTTAAAAGCGCTATCATGGATTCATGATGCATTTAAATTTGAAATATTGGATAATTGGATCCTCAGCTCACACATCTTTCTCCAATTTATGTTGTAGTTTTTCAACTGTCAATATATGTCAGTCAACTTTGATGACAAACCTGCAGTTCTAATCTTTGATCATTTCCATCAGTTGCAAAAGATGATTCTTGAGTAATTATCGTAAGGATCCTTTTTAGTAAAGGTATAGTTGAGACGAGAGACGTCAAGAGCATCAAGGAAAGCAGAATCCTATCAGCTGAGGCTTTCTGCAGGACGAAGAACCCAGAAGTTAAGGCACCGGTCCAATATTTAACAAATTTACAAGGATTTACCTATGATAATGGAAGAATATGAACAAGCAAACCCACTGGTCCTGTCATTCTGTTGCCATTTGAGTCTTATTTCTCCAATAATCTTTAGTAATAATGGTCCATACAAAGGAAAACATCAACTAATTAATACAGATATTATTATTCCTTTTGAAATGTCATGAGACCCTGCCTCTGAAAGCCATATTTAGTTTCAGTGAAGATTCAAATGATTTGAACAGAATTTGATTGTGGAAGAAAATCAAAAAGATTTGGCAAAATCACAATGGTATATAATCTTTATTCTGACAAAGATAGGGACTTATATTTCATCATATGGCTGTTAAATTGGTAGCACTGACATTCTCATTTTTTTTATTATATTAGGGTTTCAAATTAAACCTGGCATTGTAAGCGCTTGTTCTCAGTTGCATGGTTCATCCCTTTGTTTTCTGGTGCGACCGAGCCAAACTCCAGATCAAGTGAGTTATTGTCCTGCAATTAAACCCTAGAACTTTATTTTTGGTGAAAATGCATTTTAATGAATAAATTAAGGGAGAGATAGAGAGATCATAAATTTACAGAAAAAGAAATCAGATACTTGAAGCACTGCAGAGAGACAGAGAAACTAATCAAACTATACCAAAAGAACAAAAAAGAGAGCGAGAAAGAGTGTTTTTCCTATACCGTTCTTGCAAGCTGATGATCTGTTTCCATTTTGGGATTGATCTTGTCTCTCATGCTCCCTGGAAACAAATCAAAAGGATAGTATAAGAAATTAGCTGGATTCGTTTGCTAAATTTCTCTGCTGAAATCAAGCCAGAAGGAGATATCGTTTCTTGCTGGCGAAGTTAAACTAGATAGAACATCGATTTGAGAGAGAGAGGGAGAGAGGAGACTGAAGAGTCTAAGCGATGTGTTGAATATGCTTTGATTTGTTGACCTTAATTAACATATTTGACCAGAATTAAAATTAAAAATAACGGATATTTAGCTTCTATATAAAGGGTTTGGGTCTAACTAATTAATCCGTGTCGACACCGTGTTCAATTACTCTCTATTTTATGTACCGAAGGATTCCAATTGAAGTCCAACTCCATCCAATCATAAAGACTTGACATCCACGTCCACAATGTGGATAAATAATCCGTCCACGTCCAATTCATTTACTATCCAATTAGCGTCCAACATTTGTCCATGTATTGTCTATGTGGACCAAGGTTTGGACTGACCAATATATGTCTTTGTCTGTGCTCAACTCTGATAGCATTTACAGTAATCCGAGAAAACGTTCCCCTTTATTTTTTACTCGTACATGCTTTGACCAGATTCGTTGAGTTCATGTTTTTGTTCACATTTGCATATATATGCCCCCATTTATTATTTATTGTTGTAACTATGAGCAGTTTTCATACTGTCAAAATAATTGTCGAAACCAATCTGTGAAATAATTAATTACAAAGAAACTGATGATATTAAAATGGATTAGAAATTACATGTCAGCTCAAATTATTAAATTACCTGTTTAATTATAATTTGGTGTGTATTGAAAAAGAAAACTGTGATTTTTATAAATTAAACTTTTAATACTCTTGAATTTAAGAACAATTAAAAGAAATAAGTTTTAGTTGTAGTAATTCATAGATCCCATAGTCCTGATGTCTAGTCTGGATTTATTTATTTATTTTGCTGTCAGGCTCATCACAGCCTTTGGCGTATGGATAATATATTGTTATTAACTACAAATTATATCACACTAATTAGGTCATTTAATATGGACAAAAAACATAAATAAAAATTACCAAAATCAGATAGTTGAAAAAGAAGCAACAAGTATAAATAAATATAAAAACAATTATCTCCAGTATAACTACAACAGTCAATGATTTAATTTTACAAAAATTAATTCATATTTCAACTTACATCTCAAAATTCAAACTAAATGAAGAAAAAATATAAAATCAACAACAACTGGTATTCAACGAAAAATTCATATTTGGAACTTTTTGTCGATTACCCTCTCTGATTCATCATTGCTCTCTAGAAGTATCATTCCATACAAACCTATCCAAATACATTAAAAAAGACAAATTTCATTTAATTCATGGAATTTATAGTCATGGTAAATTAGTAGCCAAGAGAGAAGGACAGGTACTAGTGTTAGGGAGCGAGCTGGATTGGAGCGGCGAGGGAGAGAAGAAGGTACGACGCCACCGCCGCCGCCAACATCGGGACTCGATCCAACGAGAGGAGACAGCACAATAAACATCCAGACACGCCGCCGGCGCTCCCCACCAGTGGCGCATCTCGATGTTTATTGTTAAAATTATTTATTTTATATGTTTACTATTAAATATAAAGTTTAGATTACGTTTATTAAAAAAATCACGGCTGATTAATGGAGCCCACTTCAAGTAAGAAAGTTCTGTCTGGTCTGAAATACTCTGATCAGACAAAGTCTGAGCCCCTCCTGGTTGAACACGAATCACTGTTTGACCCGAATTGCGTATAGGTTTCACGTAAGTCTTCCGCTGCGAAATGTACAGAGGTTTCTCAGTTGTTAAAAATGAGTTCCTTAATTGATGAAGAATTTCTTAAGAAGAAAAAGAAATGAGAATCATTGCTTTTTGTCCGATGGTCATTTTCATTCCAGTCGTACTCTAGAACCAAGGTATTTGCTTGTGTAATTTTGATGCATGGATTGACTAACATAAAAAATGACAAAAAAGAACACAGGCATAAATCCCAATTTATAAATGAACTGACAATAACTTCTTTTAGTTAGAAAGAAAACGTCTTTGCAATTCATTCAAAATTGAGGAGCTTCTTTTAAACATCAAGTTGATTCTACAATCTCTTGAAACTGGATTATTCAACGGACGAACAAGAAACTTTTCTGACTGGTCAGCTTTAATTAATATATTTTGGGGTGGTCTTACATTCTGTCAGTAGTCTTCCTGATTGATAAGATTTCCTCCAAGGTTTATCGTTTGAACTGCTGCTTAAAAGTTCAATGTTTACCCTTCTTAATAACAGTGTTGTTGGGAGGGTCATACAATTGACCCATGGTTTTAGACAGCTCTGTGTGCTTGCTCTATTTTTTCATACTGTGAATTGATTATAGATTTGTTGTCAAGAATATTGACAAGCAAGGTACCTTTGGGTACTACCCATGAATCGGGTTACATTGGCTTAAAAGACACCAACAATAATGAATATCACATTTGCAGATGACCTACTAACGCTTGATTCAGCCAATCAAACGTCAGTATGAACTAAGAAGGCTTAATGTGATACTGTATTTCTTCTGTTCTATATTAGAGCAGAAAATTGGTCCGCTGAAATTCAACATCTGGTATCGCCATTGTGAACTGAGTGCTGCGGATCCAGAAGACATATATTACACATTTGTTCAGGTATGAAGTAGCACAAAGTCACATAGGACATGGTTTGCATCTGAATTTGGGTTAAGGAGTGATCAATTACTTCCTGGACTCAAACAGGTATTAAAATTTATTAATAGAAAATTTCAGATCTGGTTTGCAATGTTAACAATTTTATCTTTGTTGTTTTGAAAAATCAACATGTCATAACATTATAAAGAAAAAAAAGGGGTACGAATGCAAGTTTACAAACATATTTGCATATTAATTTTAATAATATCCCCACCGTAGCACTGTCAATCACGGATTAGTCATCCCTGGATAAAAGTACTGGTAGAGCAAAATAGCACATTATTCAGACATGGCAAACAACACTAATTATAATATCAATTCATTCCAAACTTCATGGATGAAAATACATCACCACATCCGAAAGCGCCAACAATCTATATCCACGACAGTACACTACCCAAAAATCGAAAATAACACCAAGATCATACCACCACAAAACCAACAAAAACGAAAGCATGAAAAAATCACCTACACACGTACTCGTCATATCTCAAAGCTATGCCGACCCACCACTGCAGGACACCTCCTCATCAGTTGTCGAAACTTCAAAGTCGAAAGATGGCTCATCATAATCGGATGCATCAAACTCATTGTTTGGAATTTCTCTTTCGAAGCTGTCCCCCTCATCCATTTTAACACCTGGAACATAGTCCTCGTCATCGTCGTCGTCGTCATAGTCTTCATATAGGAAAGCACCACCCCTTATGGCAGAAGATGCCAAAGGCTGCAATTGGTAAAAATGTATGAGACATCTGAGAAATCATCAGGGCAGCAGGATCAAATGGGTACATATGAGCAGAATTGGTATGGATAATACAAGATTACTGTAATTGACATATATGCGCATATATTATTTCAGAAGTTAACTTTAAAATTAAATCAAGGAGAAGAAAGAAACGAAAGAAACAAAAAGCAACAATAAGTATTGTTGTTCTTTGATATGAGCTGAAATGAAATTTTTAATACAACTATTAAATATAATCTGCAATATTTCATAAGAGATCATTAGTAAAATTTGCTATATTTATTGTATACAATGCTGTTTTTTCTAACTTCATAAAGTATTCACCGTTATTACTAAGTAAAAGGTACTTTAAGAAATTACCATATCTGAGGAAGACGATGAACTGATGATATTATCTAAGACAGGGAATTTTGATTTGCATCTACCCGATACGTAATTTAGTAACTGCCACTCTGTTTGAGCCCTCACCAACATCTGAGGAAGCGGATGAACTGATAATATTACCCAAAACGGGGAATTTTGATTTGTTTCTTCCTGGTAATTCATCAACCACTCTTTTTGAGCTCTTACAGACTCTCGTCTCACCATGATAGCGCCAACAAGTGTAATAAAGAGTAAATCCTTTGGTGAACAAATGTTTTCTAACTTCGTCGCCAGTTAGGAATCTGGTATTGTCACAAATGCAGCAAGGACAACGGATCTTGTCCACATTATCTCGTCTTATTACACATGAACGATGCTTAAAAGCTTCTCGAACAAAATCATCAACTTTAAGAAAATATTCAAGACTAATGCTATTGTCACTGAGAAATCTTTGATACATCCACTTACGATCCTTCCTCAGCATTTTTAGCCTGTGACATTCCAAAATGACATAAAAAAGGAGATCAGCATGTTGATAAATATTTTAACCCAACTATAATTTAAATGCTCATCTTTACGATTATATAAAATTGATAACATAGAAGTATTGAACTAGACGTTAATCTTATTGTTGCCGCAAATATTGAACCTACAAAATTTCTGGTCCACAATCAATCATTTTCCTCTCAATATCATAACCATACCAGAAAATTTCATGATACAGGAACTGATTGGTTTTCTAATGAACAGTATGCATCGGTTTATATTATTGAGAAATCGGGTTAAATTTCAAAAGGGTTTTGACAAATTATGCTGGGCTGTTTTCTCTGCCCAAAATTTAATTGATGCGTGTAAAATCCTAGAGCTTAAATCGACCCTAAATTTAACCCTTAATGTGACTTATAAACCTTTTGTACCATTAACCTTTCACACAACAATTTCCTCATCAAATTGGACTTAAAAATCTACATTAGTAAAATTGACATTGGTCTTAACACGTTAATTAGTTTTCTGATTTAGAAAATGTTCTTAAGAATACCAAATTAAGTTGTAACAATTTGCAAAATTCCCTAAATCCCAAACATCAGAAAATAGTCGACAATACAATCTCAGAATTTACTGCTTGACTCCATAATGGGTAACGAAGATGAGAAAAATACCTCTATTCCAACAGTGGGTGATGAAGAGATGCGACACAAGCTCCTGGAAAGGGGCGATATCTCTCTTTTGCTGAGCGGCCAAGTAGCACAGAACACAGAGAGAACGGAGAGAAGAGAAATTAGAGAAGTCGGTGGAATCAACTACAAAAGCACATATAAGTAGGGTAGATAGGATGCCCTAACTTACCATTTAAAATTTTCAGATGTAATTTTATTTTGCATCGGCTAAATGGATGCAACAACATACATAGCAATTGCATTGGCATGTTTCGATGCAGTGATCATTCAGCAAAACCAAGTAGTATCTTACCATGCTTATTAAGAACTCTGGTGGTAGGTTCATGCAATTTATATCAGGGAAGCAAATTTGTCTGGTGAAACTGAAACATCTGGTTTAGGCATTGTAAACAACTTCTGATAAATAGAAGTATCTGGGAGCAGTACTGGTAAAATTATGGCAATGCTGATGGTAAAATTATAATCACAGGCAGGCCTGGAAGATCTGTGATTGAATTATTATGGTTTATGCCAGCCAAGAATGTTGCTTTCTCCGAGCATAGAGCCTAATAGACTATCACTCTCTAGTCTCTACCATGCCGTCGAACCTGACACAACATCATAAACCCCTCTGGGATGTACTTCGGTGTGAAGCCAGAAGACAAACGTTACACATCTTGTTCTGATGTGATGTGAAACGAAGAGCATGATTTGCACCTGTTGTTTAAGTAATAAAAGATTATGGCATTTTGCAGGGACTGCTTTGCAAATTTTATAAAATTTGTTTTAATCAATTTGGAAAATAGGTGTTATGATATTTCAAGGAAAAATGGGGATGGGAGTACAATTTTACAAACATATTCGCAAATTAATTTTACTATCAATTGCATAGTGGCCATGGTTTGGTACCAGTACTGGCATCTGTACATTTGCTATACTGAGGGGTTACAAAAAAAATGAAAAGGCAGAGTTGGTTATGTACTTTACAGGAGATTGGATCACAAACTGGTAGCATATGGAGGAAGCCCAGCTCAGAAACCAGTATGGACCATCACGCAAATAGAGACACTACCACTACTGACAGATATTCAACATGCCATCACAGTAGTCAGCTTCTTTGTTTTTCTTACTAATAGCCTGGAGTTGGTCTATCTCATGAATTTGGGTACACCACCATGGTACTTTCAATGGATAGCATATAAGGAGGTGTTTCAGGCCTGGAGACTTGTGAAACAGCAAAACGAGTTCCTTGTTAGCTTGTTTAAGCAAGGGTTGATAATGTATCTGCTATTGAGCATGCAGAAAAGAAATCTGTATTCATATGGATGTACTTTTCTGCTTTGATTGTAAACCCTTGTGTCAACTTTAATTGTAGAAGTTAAATGAGAGAAAAAATATTTTATGAGTAGCAAAACTTCTCATATCCAGTGGTCGAATAAGAGGACAGTTTGTAAAGCAAAAATTAATTTATTAGTAGTAGTATTATACTGAATCCTTTGCAGATACTAGAAGAATCGTAAAACTAAAATTAGTGCTTTCTGCTGAATGTTTTGTGTATAGCATGATCTACAAAAATTATAACAACGCAATATCTACTCAACAATGATTCTACCCAGCAAGTTTCCTATTGTTATATATAAAATTAGAAGTGCTCTAGTATGATTAGAAGTTGAGTTTGCATAAATTCTAACCAGGGGTTAACAACTTGTCCACATTTCCATATTTTATTTTTTTTACTTTTCTTTGAATTTTGAAATTCTTCTTGTTACCTTTCAGGTAGTGTTTTGATTTAATGCAAAGATCAAAATCCAACATTCTTTGTACTCTTAAGTTGTTGAATTACATGAATTTTAGCTCAAACAAAATGAAATGCTCGAATTATTGGTAACATCCAAGCTGAATGAAATAAGTCTTTCGAAAGGTCTGCGCAATGAATAAATTTAGAAGCCTGCGAATATTGCTTCATAAAGATAGAACAAAATTGAAAAAGTAACAAGGCTAATCATTTTGTGAGATATACAAAAAACGCATGTTATTTACTCATATTCTATAAAAACTGCACAAATAATACATTAGAGATGTCCAAAATATAAAAGAAAAAAAAAACAGTAACAGTTTTAGTGCCACATTTCTGAAATATAAGCAAGATTTCTACAACGAATTAATTTTGAAGATAATCATGTAATTGATTAACCACTAAGACCTTGCTAAAATTTCCCTATAACTTATGGCAAATTGGTAAAATAAATAAAATGCATCTTTACTTCCCTATAACAATTTTGACAAAAATAAGTAGACAGCAGAAAAGGCTTCCACTGATAACCAATAATTTATGAAATATATTCATAAAAATGCCCCTATTCTTTTCTATCTTACGAAGTTCCATAGCCATTTCTGTGCGACTTCTGCCATCTCCATGCAATCGAAAGGCTTTCCTGGAGATCAGTGTACTTGGCAGTCCAATTCAACTCACGATTAATTTTGGATGGATCGCTGTAGACTTCTGCATAGTCACCAGGTCGACGGGTCAGATATTCAACCTTAATTTCTACACCTGTTGCCTTTTTACACGCCTCTACAAACTCTTTAACTGATCTACCTGATGAAACATATAACGAGAAAAGAATTATTAGTTTTATTAGATAATAAGTTTGGGAGATATGAAAGATTGGAGAGGGAGCTAGTGCAAACAGACCTCTTCCAGTACCAACATTATATATACCAACTTTCCCAGGTTCAGCCTTGCCAAGTGCTTTGACATGAGCATCTACCAGATCTGTAACATCAATGTAATCTCTAATACAGGTACCATCCTGAGTTGGATAATCAGTTCCTCTAACCTATATTTGAAGTTAGATAAACTCGTTAGTATTTATGAATTAAAACTAAAGAAAGGACTAGTAAAATTATGTCATGTATATCTATACTAATAAAAGCATCCATAAAAAGGTCATAACAATTTCACAAGAGGGGCTCTAAACAGTTGTTATATCAATTATGGACCATTGATTTATGTGATCTGATTTGATGTGTGGTTTAAATGTTGATTTCAGGCCCTTTGACAAAAAAGAGTCAAGTGGTGTTAACAATTTATTTTTTGGAAAGAAATCCACCTGTATCTGGAAGATTCAACAAACAATTTTATATTTTCTAATATTATTATGTTTCTTTATTTGCCCACATATTGAGGGCATCTTTTGCTAGGCATATATAAAGGTCCTTCAGCAAATACATCCAGCATTTCCCATGTTTGCATCCCACCCACAGTATGAGATATCAGGAGAATACATACTGTAAGGCTAGTGCAATCGAAGATTTATGCTATGAGAGATCAGATTGAACTAAAAAAAAAAAAAAGTTAGGTATAACTTAATCAATATCAACTGTATTTTGCCTTGTAATTGTTGTTGATAGTTTTCAATCTCAATTGCAAATTACAGAAATATAATGTTACTAAAAAAACATATAACTATAAAACAAACCCAAATGAAAATATTACCTTCAATCCAGGAATAATTCCTCGAGCTGCATCAAAGCATGCACCAGAGATGCGACCATGCTCTCTTAATTCAGGTCTTGGGGCCTCACCCAACCTCCCCTCAGGATCAGACCCAATAACATTAAAGTATCTAAATAATCAGATATATAGGTATTAGTTCCTTCATTGCGAATGGTTTTGTGCCGATGCAAACTATCCAATTATATATCAAGTAGTAGGACATAATTTGGTCACAATTTTTATATCCTTGACATGAAAATTTAAATGAGAGATGTAATATCAGCTCTAATTGGAAGTTCAGCATTGCTTCTTCAGGAGCCATAATTTTGCAATGGTTGCTGCATCTCAACCCCCATTTGCAAATCTTGACTAAAATTTACCATATATATAATCACATACCTTAATACCATGACTGCCATGTCAGAATTTTTTGAGAAATCTAAAATAATATCTTCAGCCATTTTCTTTGCTTTTCCATATGGATTTATTGGAACCTGCAAAAGTAAGAACAATAAAATATTTGAAAACTGAGTACAAAGATATGTACATTTGCCCAAATGGTCACCATTGTGCAAAAAGACACCAGTGGAATATATTGTGAGTAAGCAGGGAACAAATTGTGCAATTATAACTTAATCATGACCTAATTTGGTGTCGATTACCCCTAAATCTAGAAGAAAAACCCCAAGAAAAGGGAGACTGTATGCAAGATATCTAAAACTGCACAAAAGCTAAATGCAATAGTTGGCCACATCCACACGAAACAATAAAGTGGAACATTTGCATAAGACTCTGACTAAAGCGAAACAAAAAATGCTAACCTGTGGTGTAACTTCAGTAATAGGCATTTTTTCAGGCTCCCCGTAAGTTGCACATGTGCTTGAATAAATAAGGGTTTTCACACGATGAGCAGCCATTGCCTCCATTATAGTTAGTGTATTAGCAGTTATGTTATGGTAATACCTATTCAAAAAAAATAAAATAAAATAAAATACAAAGAAAAATTGGTTAACATTGATCTTAGTGTATGAGTGTATCGTTTCTCAGTTCCTCATCTTCTGGGCAGATTATCTTACAAGTGAGAAAGCAGCAAAAGTACAACACAACTGGTAACATAATCCTCCCGACAATAATACATAGGAGGCTCTGTCACACTTATATGTGACTCTAGTACCACTAATTACCATGTTTATATAGCTGGGCACAATAGTTAATATATGATTTAAATATAAAAAATGCCTTCTTCTATGATCAATAATTCAAGGAAAAAAAGAAGTGGTACCTAAGGGGTTCAAGTGTACTTTCTCCTACATAGGCGACTGCAGCAAAATGCATTACCGCATCAAATGCATTCTCAGAGAATATTTTATTTACCTGTATTCATTTATAGACTAATTTAGGAAGAAAATTTGTCACAACAAAATAAATAAAATAGTAGGGAGAGAGAGAGAGAGGACAATGCCATAAAAAACATACAACTTTCGTATCGCCTAAATCGCCATATATAAATTGGAGCCTTCCTGGCTCTGGGAACAACCCCTGAAGAATTTTTACAGCCGCCATATTTCCCCTGGAGAGATTATCCTGCACCAAAAAACATAATGTCAATAAATGAAAATAATATTCATGTCATAGGTAAATAAAAATGCTAGACAATTACAATAAAATAACTAGATGAAATAAAGTATATGAAATTACCACAATGGTAACACGGTAATTATCTTTTAAGAGACGAAGTGCAGCATGGGACCCAATGAAGCCAGCCCCACCTGTAACTAGCACATGCGTCACACCTGGTTCATGCACTGAAAACTGCAATAATAAAAAAAATGTATTATAGAACTATAAGGAAACAATATAGAGCAGTAAAACAAAAGTATCGACAAGGGCCAGTTTCAGTGGATTTACTTCCAATTCAAGTTATTACTAAACATCGTAATTTTTATTAGCTTCTGTTAATGAAGGCCGAGCCGCTAGCTAACTTTAAAAAAAACACTATCCCTGCTTGATGCCAGTCTTTAGCTTTTCTTTTTTTTTTTTTTTTTTTCCTTTTCTTCCTTGTGTTTCAGTGTGTAGATCAATGAAGTAAACCAAATAAGAACCAGCTGATAGCACATTCCACTATTTTCACAAAACTCAGAAATAGTTTATGGAATATGCAAAGGTCCATACCATATTGGTGCCAGCAATACCAGGAGACTGCTTCAAGATATATACACAAAAAACAGTCAGGACAAGAGCCAGTACAACTTTTGAAAGAACACTTGGTTTCCTCTTTGCATCAGTGAAATCCATTCCTATGGAGAGAGTGAAAAATGAGATCAATATAATAGAATAGATACTGCAAGGCTTCACTCAAACCTGATGCAGAAATTTCCCATCTTTGTTAAACTTTTAGTATTTCATTTTTACTCTTATAATAATGATGAAAAAGATAAATCTGACGAAGTAAAAATGTCAGTTCGGGACCAGTACCATTGTTTACAAAAAGTTTAATATTTTAAATGCCTTGGTGCCTTCAAAAAAAAAAAAAGTATACACTGTGCTTTTAGAAATGTAACAACTAAGCAATTCATTAAAAAACTTTTAAACTTTGCTATTTAATTATGTTTGAAAACAAACATGACTACATGAAAAGAACAATGATGGTTCCAGCTTACTAACTTCTCTCAACAACTTCTCATTAAATAATAATGCATAACCATTGACTTTTCTTATAGAATAACATGGTTGATTATTTATACAACAACATAAACCAAACAATAAATTGGCCAGCAAGGCAACAAGCCTAAATTGGCTAACGATCTGTTTCTTTCTAATTGAGTTATTACAGAATAAAATGGCAAACAAAAGACGAAAAGGAAATGTTTGAGAACCAAGTAGGCAAGTTAAGCTTCAATCAGCAAATCAAGTACGGTTTATATCGCTCAACTCCAATCTTTTATATTTGTTTCACTCGTCATCCTTAAAAACAAATTATACAACAAATGCTAATTTGACATTGTTGTAAGTGAAGAGCCATGTAGCACCATTTGCATTATCTTCAAAATGCAACAGATATAAAGAGCTCTTATAATTGATATCTATAAGGAAATAACAAAAAGCCAAGTTATAGACATACCGGCCCGATGGGGTGCTCTTCCCCTATTCACTGGTAGCATGTGAGAGCTAATGTCAGACAAATGTTTCTGTTTATTTTTGTTATGTTAACTCTCTTTGCGCCTCCAAATTTTGATACAGTTTTTCTGGTACTTGGATCAGACTTTTACCAGAACCAAAGGTGCCTGAAAAGATCACAATGCGAAATGGTTAAAAATAAGAAGCATCATTCTCCTAATCTAATTTGACAGATGCATCAACCCAAAAGGCCAAATGCAACTAAAACAAAAAGAAATTCACCAATTGAAAATCTCAAGGTCAAACAGTTCATTCTACCTTTTTCCTTCAGAAAACCAAATAGTATAGTTAACTCCTCAATGAATCTAGCTTAACAAAGATTCAAGTTTATGTAACAGAAAACGAAATTCAAGCCACAACAAGTCAACCTTTGCGAGGCTCAGAGCAAATAAAGAAAAGTCATATCTAGACAAGGCATAGTCCAAAATAGAAAAAGGGAAGTCAACGGAGGCAACCAATTGTGATTGGTCCCTTCTAAGGAAGGCAAAGAGAACTGAAGTTTCTGAAACCATTAACTCAAAATTAAAAGCATTGCTTAGAATTTAATACTGAGTAATTGACACTGACAACAATCCAAGGAGACTCAGAAGGGACCATTGGAAATTTATAACTAACTGTTTGAAAGCACAAAATTCAGATGTGCCCAAATTGTAACTGCTGGAATCCTACCTGAGCTAGTATTCTGATTAGATCAGCAGCTCAAATTCATAAATTTGACACTAATTTAGACCGAATAAATTGTCAACATTCCTAATTATCAATCAAACAATCACGTTATTTAAGCTACAATACCAGCAAACCCCGATCAATCCGTGTCGAGAAACGATGAGAAAATATTATTAATACGAATTTCAGCACAGAACCGACCCTGCCTGGATCAAAACTGACGAGTCAAAGCAGCAAAGATGCGTGGAAAACCAGATCAAACACGAACAACTAAACAAGTATTGAAATCAAGCACGAAACTTTATTGCAAAATTAATCGAATTAATCAGGAGAACAAAGAGAAAGCAAGTTCATAACCGATTAATAGAAGGAGAAATAATAGAATTTTCAGCAGGAAATGGGAAAGAAAAATTACCTTGGTCTAGAGCGAGAGAAAGAGAGAGGCAGGAGAGAGAGAGAGAGAGAGAGAGATTTGAGGAGAAGAAGAAGAAGAAGAAATGTGAATTTAAGAACCGTTGTGCCTCGAGCGAAGAAAGAGGGGATGCACAAACGAGAGAAAAATAAAATTATTTTAGGAATTATGTAATTGTCATGAGCTGTTTGACTCTTCTTCGCTCGCTCATTTATACCGTCATTTCTTTATTTTATTATTTATTATTATTATTGTTAGGTTATAATTAATTAAAGAAATGATGCGTTTATTACTTTCTTTCCTTTTCTCTAATTTCAAGACCCGTTCATTTTTTTTTTATTCATGGAAGAGGAAAGTATATAGTAATTATGTGTATAGTTTACTAATGTGAATATTAGCATTGACATGGCAATATTGTGGGACACCTCATATGGCATCTGTGCCACGTCAGATAATTTTTAAAATAATCATCAAATAATCGTGCAAGACGGCAAGTAGACGCGCAAAGAGAAAGACCGGTCTTTATTCTCATCTTCTCCATTTCAAATAACTGGACAACTCTTCTGCCGATAACTAGCGATATTTTACCTTAGGAGTTAGGAGAAAGGTAAAAAGAATTTTTTCTATTTTCTATTACCATAGAAGTAGTAATAATTAGTTTTGTATTTCATTTCTTTGCTAATAAATTATGTAAACTCACTAGCTAGACAATCTAAAATGATTTTAAGCTATAAGTATATATTGTAATCCAGCAACATTAATCAAATTAAAATAATATAGACAAACTTGGACCAACCTGACTTTTGTGCATTTATCATATTTATTTGCCAATTGTATTACAAATAAAAAGTATCAAAATATAAACGGTAATATTTAGATATCTTTACTATAAATTTGATAAGTTATATGTCCACTTGTCAATAAAAAAATAAGTGTTAAATTTTCTAACTGATGATGGATGACCTCATAGTTTTTAAACTGCGCCAAATTTAACACACAACAAATTTAAAGTACATTGAAACGATATATTTGTATTTAATTATTTTCATCGTTTGTCGTAATTATTAAATAAATTCTATTGTCAACATCACATATTTCATTTTTTTTTTCCAATTTCTAAGAACTTTGCGTAGATTTATGTCATATAATAATAAACTAACACTTTCCGATGTGTTGACTATTCGACGTAACAATTATTGTATTTGGATCAATAATAGCAGCCCAATTGGAAAATGGAAAGAGTCTATATGCCTTGATAAATAGTAATAGTTCCAGGATAGAGATAGAGTACCTCAAATTAATAAACCCCGTTAGATTTATGCAAAATATTAATTACGTTGAAGTGGTATGTATGACGCTGAATTTTAGGTTTGTCTCCATCTTTCTCTGTATGCAATTCAACGACGAAAAAGATATATGCTTCCTCTCAAGTTTTTCATTCGCTGGAACTTATGTTTAATTAATTATTATCGAATGCAATGTTTCATAGAATGATTCAAAACTAACATAAGTTAGTTGGTATTTTGCTGTTTAGTTTGGGGGTAGATCATGTATTGTGAGATTCATGTTCCCTTCCGCCTTAAATCTACGCGCGATCCTATGTTTTCAATAAACTAATATATTGTTTCGAAGAGAAAATAGGAAAAAATTAATTTTGATATTTCAGTATTATGTTATAAGAAGTGAGAAGTGTTGAAACTTTTTTTTTTCAAAAATAGAAGCTACACAGAGTAAAGTTTTAAAAAAATAGAAGATATGTGATAATAATAAATGTGAACAGAAAATAAGAACCGGAAAGTTGAGGATTGATGATGTTAATTATATATGTGAGAAGTTTTGAAGAATGATTTTTTTTTTTAAAAAATATTCTATATTTTTAGGAATGAATGACCTACATAGAAAGTTCCAAATTAAAGGTTCAATAAATCCAGCAGTGCATACGCTTATATTTTCAACACTAAAATAAATGTTTCTAGTAAAAATTTTAATGTTTTCAGACTTGAAAAAAAAAAGTTTTAATATTTACACTAATAGTTTATTTATATGTTTTGTCTCTTTAGAAAAAGAAAGCAGAGCATTTTAGTGATTTATTTGATCCTGGGAAATAGAATTTTTTAAATAAAGAAAAAAGAACAGAGAGAGAGAGAGAGAAACCTGTAATATGTTTATCTAATTGTTGCTGTACGCAAAGTACACAATTACTTCAATTTAGAAAAGCACCTTTTATCTGATTGTCTTTAAGATGCCGCACCCAATAGCAATATATATGGTATTACGTACAAGAAACAGAAACTTGGGGTGACCATGCAAAGGCATCCTCAGCAGCCAAGAGTTTGGCTAACAGCCAAAACTCTCTTTTTTTTTAATATTTTAACATTTTAAAATTTAAAGAGAAATGTCAGTGTCCAATATATAGGACGGATGGCTCCGTCCAATACGATAGTTTTTACGTTTTTAAATTTCAAATGACCGATCTGAACCGTTCAATATATTCTCCATATTGAAAACTTACAATAAACCAATTTTTACATTTTTTTCAAAACTTTTTACTATTTTTTTGATATTTTTTAAAAATTCCTGATATAAACATTATGGATCGTCCAATAACAACGATTTTCTAAAATACAAAAAAATAGTAAAAAAATTCGAAAAAATGTAAAAATTGGTTTCTTATAAGTTTTCAATATGGAGAACATATTGAATAGTTCGGATCGGTCATTTGAAATTTAAAAATGTGAAAACGATCATATTGGACGGAGCTCATCCGTCCAATATATTGGACTCTAGCATTTCTCAAATTTAAATGTTGAATCCAAACCGTTGATCTTGTTCAATTTTACGGACGATTCATTTTTATATAAGTTTTATAAAATTTGGAGTTAATTTGATACTAGATCAAGTGACTAAATTATGAACGTATTAGAATTAATCAGTGATAGTTAAACAGATTCGTTCATTTGTTGACCACTTGATCTAGTATCAAATTAACTCCAAATTTTATAAAACTTATATGAAAATGCATCGCCTGTAAAATTGAACAATATCAACGGTTTGGATTCAACATTTAAATTTCAAAATGTTGAAATATTAAAAAAAAAAAAAGAGATGATTGTTTGGAACAGCCAAACTCTTGGCTGCTGAGGATGCCAATCCGGGTGACCGTGGTCATCCGCCTACTTATATTGGACTGTAGTAGGACATTTGGTGTTTGTTAATTTTTATGTGAAAATTAAGATACACAGGATACAAAAATGGTTTTGATTTGTAATCATATATACGTTTGCTATTAATGTTATTGCTTAACGTTATTTTATTTCAATCAAAATATGGAATGTTAGGCATTGTTGATGTGAAAGGGTCAATTAGATTAACAATCAACCTAACAATCAATCTTTTTATTAGTTTGAGCAATATTAAATGACCACAATAGTTATTATTAATACTTACTATGTTTGTTGGGTGTATATATCCTGAGGATATATTTCTCTATTTCTCTTATGATTTTTTTACGTGAAAATTAGTTTTGATAAGTTTCTCGAAATGGTGTAATGTATATCCAATTTCAGAATTTCTCTATTTGGTAAAAATTAGCAATACAAATATACAATCCACATCTATTTTTAGCATATCTATAAATGGTTGTAACTGTTACAACATATCTGAATCTAGACAATTATAGTAGTTTATTATTTGATTTATGATATCTAGAATCTTTAGGGTTTGATTTATGTCCTTAATTGTCATGTATTATAGGCTATATAGCAAGCTATTCAAAATCCCAAACCACTTATGTTCTATTAACATGTTATCAGAGACCTAATTCGTTTTTGCCAATGGCAGAACGAAAGTCATGCTTAGCTACCCCTAAATCTTAATCCACTGTAAATTCTCTCCCTTCTTTCATCTTTGTCTCGTCCTTCTGCTACTTCTTTGAATCCTCTAAACTCACCAAACTCTAAACCTAATCGCTATTTTCTATCTCCGCCGCCGGCACTGCAACCTCTCGGGACCTGACCACCACAAATTGTTCCCTTCCATCGTCGCACCTCTAGTTACCTCCGATCTGCCATGCCCAGCTTCGCACCTCCGCATCTCTTCTCACACACGGCACAACTCTGCATCTCCGCCGCCGTCGCACCTAATCTCAACCAAGACATCGCCTCTACCTCTTGGTCGCCGCTGAATACAGACGTAGTCCTTGCAACCACCGCCACTATCTCCTCATCGCCAGTTCGCCACTGTGTTCTTGCGCAACCAGTGTGCTCAAACCGACGTCACCGACTCTCTGCTCCCCGCGCTCGACCCCGTAGTGCTCTCCTCTTGCCTACGCTGTCTTGTTTCCTTGTGTCACTACCACCAAGCACCAGATCCATATGTTCAAACCCACTACACAACCTCGCAACAGTGCACCAGCAGACCTGACGCGCTAACAGATCCGTCGCACAACAGACCTGCCGAAACTGTTACAAACTCTCTCGGATTCGAACTCAAACCTGACCCGTATATTATATGTGCACGAGACTAATGTCAGCCACCACGTAGCAGATCCATCGGCTAACCTACAGCAGACCCAAGTCACCTCTCCTCTCATGTTCTCTCTCTCTTGTTTAGATTGAAACAGAAGGGGAGAAGGAAGGTAATTTTACAGACTCAACCTACAAAATTTTGTAATCACACAGCCATGCCTATTCCTGATGTCGCTCTGAGTTTTCTCTCTCTCCAATGCATGCAAATTGATTCTTATCGTTGCATCTTCAGTCACATCCTTCGAAGATCTTGGATGGTGATTTTAATTGGGACACCGAGTCTACAACACATCAAATTCATGATGTTAAGCATCCTGATAGTTTCCTCTCACACCAATTCGCTTAAGTCATCTTAGAAGATGATGTCGAGTATCCGATGACAATTTTG
The DNA here is from genome assembly GCA_027562975.1 of Rhynchospora breviuscula. NCBI lineage: Eukaryota > Viridiplantae > Streptophyta > Magnoliopsida > Poales > Cyperaceae > Rhynchospora > Rhynchospora breviuscula. The sequence goes on along the minus strand of CM050398.1, from coordinate 74,060,579 downwards.
TCTTGTGCATCAATCGCTCGAGTCATTCAACTATTTTGATCATTCAATGGCAGACAACATATGCAAACTTCACATGTCAAGTCATACTCAGTTTGAGAGGGGTGTTACAAAATATCTGAATCTAGACAATTATATTAGTTTATCATTTCTACAATCAATTAGATTTATTCTCATATCTAAAATCTTTATCATTTGATTTATGTTTCCTTAATTATCATGTATTATAGGCTATATATGTATCTCTTCTATAATACAATTATCAATCAAGTAAGCTATTCAAAATCTCAAATCACCTTTGTTAACAGTAACTAAAGAGACAATCTTGTGTATTGAAACCATCATTCTGTGTGATTTACTAGATTTATGCAATGTTAACAGTAAAAAGTCAGCAAGTTCTTTTTTGCTACATGTTAAAAATTAATGCCATAATAATTATTTAGGATCAGAGCATGGTAAGATTTAATGTGATATGTAATAATGAAAAAATAATATAGTAACTTAGATTGTAAAATATATGGTGCAATGATGCAGTATTGTATGATGTAGAAGATATTACTACGAGAAGAAGGGTTTTAATACTCTTTAAGTTTTTTTGGGACTAAAGGTCTCAATCTTACTTTCTCATTTTTATTTCAAAATTTAAAATTAAAATGTTAAATTCAAATCATTCATCTTTTTAGAGTTATGAGAGATAAATTTCCATAAAATTTAATAAATTTTAAAGCTTATTTGATATTGGATCAAGAGGTAAAAAATTGAACATATTAAATCAATCTATATATATCAAAGTAAATCAGATTTGTTAATTATTTGATATAAAGATTTAGTATGAAATGAACTTTAAAATTATAAAATTTTATGCTAATGCATCTCACATAAATTTGAACACGATCTGTGACTAAATTCTACATGTGAATTAATTTTAAAAAAATGAATGAAAAAGTGAGGTTGTAATGTTTGGTAGAAAAAAAAAAATTTTAAACTGAAATCCTGGTCACGAATGTACTCTTATGCTGCCTACGGGCTTTCATCAAAAAAAAAAAAAATGTACTCTTATGCATTGTGAAATCGTATTTTTGTTGCGCCACATGTCACCTCCGTGTCTATCAAACGAATATCAAGTGTTAATTTTCTATAAATTTTCTATTGAATGTTAACGCTTGTACAGAAAAACATAACATATGAATGCTTTTAGTGCACAATTAAGAAGCGCTGGCTTTAATAGCTTTCGCAGAAACTTTTCACTTCTACGGTTTTTACCGTTTAATTCTAACACCTGCGAACATGTGTGATCCACGTGTTATCCGCCAACTCGCCAAGTATTATGGCATTTTTGGATCAAGACATGCTACAGCCTTTTTTTTTTTCTCTCCAAACATCCGTGAACACGAGTATTTCAGATTTTTTTTTTTTCTTAAGAAATTCTGGGTAGCAGAGTGGTTACAAATTATTTACCTCACTCTTTGCATGTATCTTTAATATTAAACTTACAAATAAAGTATGTCGCTAATGTTTTTGTTGTAAATTTCATCTGTTTGTAATAAATGCAAAGGCATTTATTTGTTACCTCCATTACATTTTCACTTTTAATATTTTAAGAAATTGAAAATAAAAAATTTAAATGTCGAAATAATAATCATGATATATACGGCCTTCGTTGTATACACACAAAAATTATGACATTAATATTACTTTGATTGACGTCAATATTTTATTAAAGATTTTATTTTGTAGACAATTTCTTAAGATTGACTTTTCATGTTTCCTATATCTATTAACATAAAATAATTATAATATTCACATAAGTATAGGTAGAAAGTAATATTAATAGAATTTAATCATATATACCTAAGTTTTAGATTTTTTTTATTGATAATTTAAAAATGAAAGCTCGACAGAAGCATTAAATTTAGATAATTTACTCCTCCTTTTTTTATAAATTTTTACTTATCGTTGAAGTCGTAATATTTCTTAGTGGATGATCATTACAAAAAGATACGAATTTATCGATAAGTGTGCTATTAACCAGTTCGTAAATATGGTAACTGTGTCCAAAAATATATTGTGGGTCACAAAGTATTAATTGTTTGAAAACCCCAATTTTTTAACTCGCCTATTAATAATCTTATGACGACAAAAAGGGAAAAATATGTGTTTAATTTCTCCAAAATTTGCAAAAGGAATGTACATTTTTTTACATTCCTAAAACTTAGAGAATACATTTTAAAAGTTTTCAGTTACAAAAGGAATTCATAAATTTCTCACCATACTACGTTAAACAAAATATAATTAAATAAATAAAATGCCTTGTTGATATTTGACCCCGGTACTGTTTCAGAAAGCAAACTCAGTACTAACTCGTTTTGGCACAAACATTTCATGTCACCTCCGTGGACATATGGACAAAGTGTTTCGTAAAAATGTCAAATTTTCTTTTGAACAAAATGTTTCCTTTCATCTATCAGATGTCCTTTGTCAAGTCAACTATTAACATGCCACATTGCCACCAGTGAACAAAGCTCCCAATAATTAAGCTTAAAAAATTTAGTTAGGTTGGTAGGGATACTACCGGGAATAATGGTAACCACGAAATGCATCTTAGCCGGCACCGTTTTCCTGCGGTGATGGTACTGGTGTATCATTTGGTGTGGTAAATCACTGACAAGAATTAATATAGTTAAAAACATACTAATAAAATTAAAATAAAATTGCCACCGTAACAATCCAACAGATAATAAATTAATATTATAAGTTATAATTTAATCAAAAGAAATTTATTCAAGTAGAAATATGTAGTTGAATTTTTATTGTAAAGTTGCAATATTGGTTGGTTGCGAATCATCAACACTCGCTGCATTATATTGTAGTCTATATCCGCTACAGAGAATCCGGAGCCTGTATGGGTTTGTAGCTAAAAAGTCCATGTGGTTGGTACGACTATATTAAAATGTTATATAGTGACCCCACATCTTGATGTATGTAATGTTATTAATCGTCTCCAGTGTCCCCATCATTTAGTTAGTTCAAATTTACAAAGAAAAACTTAACAACAGTACAAATTATAATTGTGATATCCCAAAAAATAATCACTAATTCACTATTATAAAAGGATTATTGTGTTATACAGAACAATATCAGAAAAAATGTGCCCAAACAAGTAGCAATTTAAAATAGACACCAGTAGTCAAGGCAAAACTTTTAAATGTTGTATTCCAAGAAAATGAAGTTTGAAATCTCTTTTATATTTTGATTTAAGTAGGATTCAAAAAAAATTTCAACACGCATCTCCACATAAAAATAATTTATAAGATTAAATTTAAATGTCATAGACGATTTCTCATGTTTAATAATGTATTAAAAATAAGAAAGTATGCAAAAGGAAAAAAAAAAAAAAGTATCGTCAGACTTTACTGTGCTGAAAGCACATATATGTTCTTGTGAAAGTGAATTAGTTTATGGATTTGATTTTTACCACATTGATTAAGATTCGGACCTAAAAATAATAATTGAAGCACATAAATCGTTATTTATGTGAAACTTGTATATATTTAGAGCTGAAAAATGTTTCTTCCAGAAAACTTTCTTTTTCTGAAGAATTTAATAGGTATAATTGATACATTATCATTAGCCCATCTAGAATGTTAAGATATAGCTGTCTTAACCACTTTTAAGGAAGCTCAAATAAATGAAGTTTCGAATTGTATGTATATTAATTTCATCATGTTATTAGAAATACGAGTACTGAAATTATCCATTAATTACTAACACCGTCTATTCAATTTAGTTGATGCGATGATTCATAGCTGTCTATGTAAGTGGGCCAATTGCCGATACAACTTAGCTAGCATCACCAATTGCACATAAAAAAAAAAAAAAAAAAATGTTGCGCACACATAAACTTTCATGTTGACCTCGAAAGGTGTGAGTTTGTATGCTGCCGTGTTACGAAATTCCATCACAAATCCATCGGATATCAATTTATCAATATTTGTCATCATTTCTAAAAAAAATGTATATAACAAGGTAATTACTGTTCTAATTTTTTCATAAAAACAGCCCAGGCAAACCAATTATGTTCCTTTGAAGTGCCGATATATAACGCTGTATATGTAGGCGTCAGAGGTACTGTTATATATTAATTATGAAATAGTGTAAAACTGAAAATGAATTCGACTCCTCATATGGTGCGGCTTAATGGTGGCACCATATTTCTTTTTTTTTTTTTCGATAGCATTATTGCATTAAAATTTGGCTGTATCACATGGACATGGTACGGCTTAATGATGTGTACTAGCTCTCTATTTTCACATTTCTTTTCTTTTTTCTTTTTTTGGTAGAACCTATTTTCACATTTCAGGCGCGGCTACAGCCTACCCACCCTCATTTTGGGAACGAGATCCTCTGGTCGGTCGATCAGAGAGATTCTCTTTGAGTCGTCCGATTTAATCTCAACGGTTAATGGATGCCCTGTAAGTAATACTAGATTGATAGATCCGAAAAAATTTAACCGTTGAGATTAAATCGAACAGTTCAGATCAAAAGACGTCCACTGGACGTTTTTATATAACGACCAGAGGATCCGGACCCCTCATTTTGTGGCCTAGTGGTAACGGTCAATAGTAAATCATTTCGTATTTAAAATAAACACACTAAATCATTTTTTTATTGCGTGGGTTAAATATCAACGGCAATAACAGATTCTCGAACATAAAGGGGAATCATAAATCTCAAATAAAATATAATTATTCATAGTTAAAAATGCATTTCTAAAGCTGACAATAATTATTTTTATTTTTTGAACTTTTCATAATGCACATTTAACTATTTTCATAATTATGTTTTTGTACTAATTCACACTTACTTTTTTTTTCTAAAAGTTGTCAACAAGAAGAAATTGGTAAATTTTTTTCACGAAACACATACATATTTCGTCAGCGTACCCACCAACATCAATCGGTAAATTTTTCTTATTTGATGTTTTTTTTTTCCTTTAAAATTTCACGTATATTTCTCAGGAGATGGCCTTCATCCGTAGATGTGACTAGAAAACCTAACTATTGTTAATTTTGTGACCATTATTTGTTGGGATTATTAATTTTATTTTCCGGTGCTTGCATTGATCTTATATAACTCCAACTGGTAACAGTACTGTAATTACAATTAATAGAAATTGGATGCATGTGATTGTAAAAATGTGCTTTAATTTATAAATCTACGTAACTTAACCGATATAGCAGTGTGTAAATTATACATAAGGCTATGTTTGGTAAAAGGTGTGAACTAGAACAACCTTGTTCTAGTTCTTGTTCTAGTTTCATGAATTTGTTAGAACTAGAACAGAGAGGGAGAACTAGGTCTTGTTCTAGTTCGGAATTTATTTGGTTACGCGCGTGGGTTTGCCAAACATAGCCTAAAAAGGGATCAGTGGTCCTATGATATTTTTCCCATATCTGCTTTATAAGCAACTCTAGCTACCTCTTTACTTCAAGATAAATTTTTATCTCGAATGAAGTAAAGATACTACTTGCATGGCTACTTGCTTCTGTGTACATGATTAAATTAGAAATTAAATTAAATAGATATCATGCACGTTCGAAATCCGACTGGAGTCTTTTACAGACATTTAATTTAAAAAAATAAATTTGATGGCTTAGACCTCCAATTTATCTTAAAAAAAAAAATAGATATGATCGCTCCATCCCCAAGGTCCTATTAAAACTGAAATTTATAAAAATAATATATTTTTTTTCTAAAAGTAGTTATTTTTAAAATGGTCCTTTAAATATCATATTCATTTCCTCGATCTAGTCAAATGCAGAGCTCTTCGGTTAAATTATAATATTATGACCATAATTAATTACCATACAATGCCCCTAGGTTATCTAAACGGCTCTTTCTTTGTTATTTTTATACACGGCAAATATACTAACAACAATCATGAAAGCCCCTTCCTTCTATCATATCAAATCCTCCAGTCCTCCACAAACAAAATAATATTTTTTTTTATTTTATCCTTATGCCGGATATTAAAGAGGCCCTTCGTCAACATTTTTCATAGACGCGATTTTATGGATAGGCACAATGCACGATTTCATGGAGTGATTCTTAAAGAGCTTGCATGCAAGGGAAATACATTTTAGTGTAGGGATAAATATTTTTTTTTGAAGATAAATTGGGGATCAAACCTTCCAACTTATTTTAAATTATAAATGTCTATAAAAGACCCGCATGTAGGGATAAATATATTTTAATCTTTTTTTTTCTATTATTGAATTTAATTTCTGAAAAAAAATTGTTTTTTATTCTTAAACGCAATTTAGTGTTTTTACACTGCTAGCGGTAATTATTTTTTTACATTGTATAAAGTATTATAGAGTTAACAAAAACTAAGTAAGAAGTTGATTACAATAATCTCCAACTAGCATTTGATCTAACATCCGCAACCCGTCCACTATAAAAAGACAAAATTTGCAAGAGTAGTAACGAATTCCGCCACAAGTAAAATAAATATTGAAAGAGAGATTAACAACTGATAAATGACATAATTTCGAAAAGTAATTAGCATTAGAATTGTTACTAAATCAAAAGTAAGATAATTAACTTATGTAGTTTGAAAAAAAAAAAAAAAAAGGCCTAAGAAGCTATATAGTTAGCTATTTAGAGCACTATGATTTATCAAAACAACTTACACATTAATACTAAATAATATAGGCTCAAACTAGCAATATTTATTACATCCATGGCATTAGCTTATGTTTAATTTGATGGAGAGGCCGATTTTAAATGATAGTATGCAACATAGAGAACTAAAGAGAAGTAACTATTCTTGGCAACTTGAAAAGATTTTTTTTTTCTTTTTTTGAAGTTGAAGCCCTTGGGCATATTTTTTTTGAAGATAAATTGGGGATCAAGCCTCCCAACTTATTTTTAAATTAAATATCTATAAAAGACCCCTCCAGCCGGATTTCGAACATGCGACCTCTCACCCGAGATGCATTGCCACTAAACCAAAAGCTGATTCTCAAGCCCTTGGGCATACTTGAAAAGAAGTTGATTTTCCAGAACAACTCAAATGATTGAAAGAAAAGAACGGCACGCTAACCTATTAGTACTCTTCTTGCATAAAAAAAGGCCTAAGCAGCTATATAGTTAGCTATTTAGAGCACTATGATTTATCAAAACAACTTACACATTAATACTAAATAATATAGGCTCAAACTAGCAATATTTATTACATCCATGGCATTAGCTTATGTTTAATTTGATGGAGAGGCCGATTTTAAATGATAGTATGCAACATAGAGAACTAAAGAGAAGTAACTATTCTTGGCAACTTGAAAAGATTTTTTTTTTCTTTTTTTGAAGTTGAAGCCCTTGGGCATATTTTTTTTGAAGATAAATTGGGGATCAAGCCTCCCAACTTATTTTTAAATTAAATATCTATAAAAGACCCCTCCAGCCGGATTTCGAACATGCGACCTCTCACCCGAGATGCATTGCCACTAAACAAAAAGCTGATTCTCAAGCCCTTGGGCATACTTGAAAAGAAGTTGATTTGCCAGAACAACTCAAATGATTGAAAGAAAAGAACGGCACGCTAACCTATTAGTACTCTTCTTGCATAAAATGTTACTTTCAAGGTCATCAATGGAATAAATAGTATGGAATAAATGGTAAAAGCTTGAATTCACTTTCACAGTTTTAGTGGTTAACTGATTATACTGAGTGTTGGAGTTGTGTCCTAGAAGTCAATATTTAATGACTTAATATTTTAGTTTATGTTATTGATGATATTTGATCATTTGTTCCTAGAGTTTATTACTGACAGATCATTCAGGTTGAGGATCTGAATTGTAGATCTCTGTGGATCATTCATTAGAATGACAGTAATAAATCTAAATCGTCCGTAATCTTGATAATTAACAAGGAACATTAATTATCATAAAAGATTAGTATGCAAGTTAAGTGATGATTAAGTTCTACAAATCATAGGTAAGGAGTTGCCAACTTAATTGCATATGTATATGTTATTAGAACATAGTACAGGACTTGACTCAATGAAATAAACATATGGATTGTGTTATGTGTCATTGTTTATTTCATATGAGTTTGATTCTAAGTTTGAGATGGTTCAACTTTTCCACATGAGGATAGGTTCAATAAATATCGTATGCCGTTGATTCCTGATAAAGGCTGCTATACGGACTTTATTTATGCTCTCTTGAATTGTGCGGGAAAAAGTTGTTCATCAAGAAAACTGTACGTCCCTCATTAGTATAACTAGTGAGTGATGATATCTGTTTGGGCCCCTTGATGGAGTTGGATTGTTTGGCCAATTTATATAATCAACTCTAGATCAAGAAATGTATAATCTGCAAGAATGATACATTCCTATCTTGGATTATACAGTGATATCATGTGACATAAGAATCAGACAAGTAGATATTTTTATTTCTTATACAGGATTGAGCTATTGTACCAGTACATTATTTATGCGAATTGGGAATCATAACGTATTGCTAGATACCGCTTATGATTATTGGAATTAAATAGCGATTTAATTTCATGGCCAACGTAGCATAAATTCTCAAAGGGTCACACAAATAGGACTTTAATCACACAATGCATTATTTATTTATTCGCAGCAGTGTATTGCGAAAATATGATAAGTTGATTAATCAATTATATACCGTTGTGAACCGTTATAATTAATTAAGTCAAGGAGATCATATAGAAATAAATTAATACATTAACTAATTCCAAAATAATTATTAATAAGTTAATAATTAATTTTAGTTCAATATTTTTTTTAAAATAAAAGGTTATATTAATTAACTGGGCCATCATTTAATAGTAAATGAATAGTCCAATTAAAGAGCAAATATGAGAGGCCTTAATTAAATGAATTAAGGACTAAATTAAAGAAAAGAGGTAGGTAGGTAGGAGTGGTATATGGCTGGCCCATAATGGTGGTAGGTAGGAGTGGCATAGTTGTAATTATGCAAGAGATCAATTAGATTTTGTGCTCTATGTAAGGATCACTTATGAGAGCCTCCATCTAATTTTCTCTCTCCACTCTTTCTTCCTTCCTTAGCCGCCATTTTCAAGAGGAGAAAATTTCTGAAATTCTCTCTTTCTCTTACTCTCTTTCTCTTACTCTCTTCCTCTCTCCCTATTTTGCTCATGTGTTGAGCTCTCATCTCTCCACTTAATTAAAATAATTAGTAGATAGAAGAGAGAAAACCAATGAGATTAGGCTTGTCCTTGGGCGTGCTAGCACATGCCTTGAGAACGTGGTTAATCTCCTTGGTGGACTCGAGGCCGGTGGCTCGACGGTGGTGGTGGTGGAGAAGGCACGCCATCGATTCCTAGAGATATGGATCGAGCCTCGCGAATACGATTTTGCGAGAAGTAAACGATTCATTCTCTTCTCATGTGATGTGTTAATACTTTCTAGCAAGATTCTCTTTGTTGCTTGAGTTTAATTGAGATTAATTAAGTGTAATTAGCTTGAAAAATTAAAATTGAGCACTTTCTAACACTGAGTACATAACAATGAGAAAATAATAGGCATCTTTTACTTTGATTTTAAAGAAATCTTTGTTAGAAAGTGGTTAAGATGCACAATTTTATTTTTATTACAATTAATAATCATAAAACAAGTAAACAACCACAAGAAAGGATCTTGTGAGCATGTAACACATCAATTAACCAAGAAAAAAGCGATTATTGATATATCTCTTCAAGAATCGTATCAAGAAAGAAAAATTCAAGACGTAGGAGTTGGTGGCGTGCTGCGCCTCTCTTTCTTCTTCTCCAATGGATGACCTCGAGTCCACTAAAATCTTTAACCAAATTCTAGAGGTTTGTGCTAGCAAACCCTAGAACGGGGCTAATTCCTTGTTGTCTTTCTTCACGAAATTAATAATTTAATTTGTGACTAATATTCAACACATAAATTTCTATGGAAGATCAATAATATGATAGAGCAATGGAAGAGAAAAATCTGATATTTTTTCTGTAATTTTCGTCCATATTAATTAGATAGAGAGGAAGAGGTTAACGCTAAATTTAGCGGTGCTGTTTCCTTAATTAACAGCCATATATTTAGGCATCCAAACCTCATCCTTCTTTCACCCAATATGGACAAAATTGCCCCCTATATGCTGGCCACGAGATGGTCTAATTTAGCCATTTCATTTTGTTATTTTGCTCTCATATTAACACATTAAATCAATCATTTAATGGTCTAATTAAATTGATTTCTTATTAAGCTGAATTTTCAATTCAACCAATTAAAATATGTTCAATAAAATTAATTATCAACTTATTGATAATTATTTTAGAATTAGCAAATGCATTAATTTATTTCTATATGATCCCTTTGATTTAATTAATTATAACGGTTAATAACGGTATATAATTAATTAATCAACTTATCAAATTTTCATCGCACTTACTGCTGTGAATAATAAATAATGTACTGTATGGTTAAAACTTTATTTGTGTGACCCTTTGAGGATTTATGTTATGTTGGCCATGAAAATAAATCGTTATTTATTTCCAATATTCATAAGCGGTTTCTAGCAACACGTTATGACTCCCAATTTACATAAATAATGTACTGATACAAATATTCAAATCCTGCATAAGAAATAAAAGTATTTCTTTGTCCGATTCTTATGTCACATGATATCATCGTATAATCTAAGATAGGAATGTGTCATTCTTGCAGATTATACATTTCTTGATCTAGAGTTGATTGCACAAGTTGGCCAAACAATCCAACTCCATCAAGGGGCTCAAACAGATATCATCACTCACTAGGTATACTAATGAGGGACATACGGTTTTCTTGATGAACAATTTTTTCCCGCACAATTCAAGAGACACATAAATAAAGTCCGTAATGCAGCCCTTATCAGGAATCAACGGTAGACGATATTTGTAGAACTTATTCTCATGTGGAAAAGTTGAACTATCTCAAACTTAAAATCAAACTCATATGAAATAAACAATGACACATAACACAATCCATATGTTTATTTCAACGGGTCAAGTCCTGTACTATGTTCCAATAACATACACATATGCAATTAAGTTGGTAACTCTTTACCTATGATTTGTAGAACTTAATCATCACTTAACTTGCGTACTAATCTTATACGCTAATTAATATTCCTTGTTAATTATCAAGATTATGGACAGTTTAGATTTATTATTGCCATTCTAACGAATGATCCACAGAGATCCACAATTCAGATCCTTAACATGAATGATCTGTCAATAATAAATGCTAGGAACAAATGATCAAATATCATCAATAACATAAACTAATATTTAAGTCATTAACCATTGACTTCTAGGACATAACTCCAACAATCTCCCACTTGGCCTAGAGTCAATCAGTAGTGACTTCTAGCCAGTGAAAAATTGAGAACGATGTCATATATCTACATATATACATATCTCGAACCTCAAAAGAAATAATACGTTTAAAGCAAGTTACTCATACGTCCATCACGTATGGATGCACAACTGCATTTCGTATACCGCTTAAGGTAGAGGTTATGTTAGAGTGTTCGCTGTGTTAGCGAACCTATCCAATTTTGTTTGACTCTATATATAAAAATATACTCCTATATATATGTTCTTGATCATCATCATATGAGATCAAGTGATATCGTTATAGATCATACTTGAATCTTCAATATAACATTGGGTTCTTTATGACTAATCTATGGTTCGAGATGCATAGAACCATATTAGTTTGACTAAGAACTCGATCCAAATAATTTTTTTTCATTGCTTCACAAGTTGCTATGTATTTTGCTTTGGTGACGGAAACGGTTGTAATATCTTATTTAGAACACTTTCTAAACTTACAACACCACCTTTAAGCAAAATATGTAGCTCAATTGTAATTATATCAATCTTTCGAAAAACTAGCATCAGTGTAACAATTTACACGAGCTTTCATTCATCTTAAGAGATGAAACATTATATCACTCTTTCTCATAAGGTACCCGAGGATATCATTGACTATTGTCCAAATGTGTCTCTCTTGTATCCATTTGATAACTATTTGTCATATCTTTTGGATACTACACTTTGGGGCATGTGTATAAATATGGCGTACATAATGAAACTCATAATAGAAGAATGCTTGAACTGTTTCATGCACTTCTTCTCGAATTGAGTTGCAATGAACCGATTCAAACTCAAGTCTTATGCCATATGACGTGGTTAGACATCTTTTTTCGGAGTTCACCATAATGTGTTACTAGAACACTTCATCATTATATGTACATTAGCTTAAATCTAACATCCATCATAATCTATCTCCATAGATTTTGTTTACTTGAATTTAGGTGATCTTGCCCAAGTTCTCTATTGAGAAAACATTCTACAATGAGATCTTGACAATATTAATTTCTTTAATGTTATTCCCAATTAGTGTCTTGTTATCTTGTACAATACAAATAACACAATCATACTCCCACTGAATATCTTGTCTTTACAAGAAACTTTTGACGAAGTTCAACTTCTTGACTTCGTCGTCAAAATGTTTATTTCACTTTTCATAATACTTGCTTCAATCCATTAATGGATACTTGGAGTATGTATATGTTTCTAGCAATACATCAAACATAATTCTTGGTTTGTATCATATACATAACATTTTTCTTTATTCATTTGAAGAAGGCGGTTTTGATGTTCCTTTTCATATATCAATATATACGAAATAAAGCCGTTGCTAGAACGATTCTTATTGACTTATACATAGCTACAAGTAATAAGCCGTGCTTAGTATATAGTCAACTCGTTATTGAGTTAGACATAACTACAAGCGCGAAACTGTACTTTGTACATAATCAACTTGTCGTCCATGTCGATATTTCCTTTGAAGATCTAAATGTTCTTGATGGATTGCTCCTTCATGAACATCAACCAAGGTCTATACCTTGTTGTTATATATGGATTGTATTTAAAGACCGTATGGATTCAAACCATACTTGTGGAATCGGATGCTTCCATCACTTCTTTATTTATCAACGGATTCTCATATGCCAAGTACGAGTATATCGTGAAGTCTATGTACCATTCGGTTAGGCGATTCATTCTCGTTAACTTTTGTAGGATTGGTGCTCGAGGTCCATGAACTACTTCTATAACGATTTGTAGAATAAGTTCTTGACTCCTCATATATTCCATGAGTTTCTCGAATATCATCAACTCGTGAGATGGTTGAGTCCTCATTGGAAGGAGCGCACTATTAAACTTTTTCCTTTCACAACAACTTGTGAAAGAAGTTTTGCTCAACTCCCACTAAGCACCATGTATGGAGTGACAAGTTTCCCATAAGAGTACTTCTTGTAGTGACGCAAAAAACTCTTTTAATGCTCACTTTATTCCCACTGCTTTTTCTTGAGAATGTCATTCTCCAAGACTACGTAATGATGAGCAACAACTATTTTGTTCTTATCATGTTCGTAGAAGTAATATCTTTCGGTTAATATAAGGTGTCCTATAAACAATAGGTGTCCTATTTGGATGCAAGCTTATCAGTCAACAAACCTTGAAATAAGCTTATCAACACCAAATTTTGAGAAACATTATATTTATAGATCAAATTTCGTAAGATATCAATCTCAATAGATTTTGATGGAACATTATTCAGTGTAAACAATATTGTCCTTAAACACAAATTCCTAATACACGTCGAATAAGTCAATTTGATTTATTACCGATCGAACTATACCAAACATTGTTCGATACCTCCATTCTTGGACATATTATTCCTCATGGAGCGAGTTGTGAAACTACTTTCATACTCTTTAGATAATATTTCAAATCATATGACTTAACTATTTAGCATGATTAATTGTAAGATTTTTCTTAAACGGTTTTTCAACTTCACTCTTGAATTCATTTGAACTAATCAAAAAATTCATACTTATACCTTATCAAATAGATATGTTAATATCTACAATGATCGTTGGTCAAGTAGTAAAGTATAAACAACCTTTCATTGCACAAGTACTTATAAGTCTATAGACATCGATATGTATAAGTCCTAATCAAGTCACTTGTCCTTAAACCTACATAGGTTAAAGGCGCTTTTGTCATCTAACAAACATGATTCGCATATTTCAATTAATTCGCAATCGAATTGAGTTACGAGCTCTACGTTACATAGACTCTCATAATACGATTTTTGTTTATGCATGTGACTAAGCGGTTATATTACATGAAAGTCAAGTACTTTATGTCAAGTCTTACGTATTCTATTTGTTATTTAAAAACATGTTTATCTATTTCAAGCAAATTCAATCAAGATGTATGAAATCATATAAACAAATTCACAATAAAAGAACAACGTTTATCTTTTACAAAACTAATCATCCATCATCAAATATGAAATGGAGATAAGGTTTTGAGATGCAAGGAATGAGATATATAACCTCAAATTTCTAAACAAACTCTTAATAAAGAAACTCTACGTATCAAATGGTAATGACTTAGACGAACAAGTCATTTCCTATACGGAGTTTATTTTACATCTCTCCAACATTTTCTTATTCTTCATTACCAACACATTTCGTTAAATGCGAGCATATGAACTAGTATCAAGTTACTAGTGTGAACTAGAGATAACGAGATAATTTGAACGACAAATACTTTTAAAAGGATTAGAACATTTCTAATATTACAATCATGGTATTTCGAATAACATTTCAAGTGCCTCCCATAAACGGCAAATGAAACATCTCTTGCAACGCACGGTCTCAAATGAGAGTCTCGAAATCTCAACTCATATCTTAGCAAAGTATTCCTTTAATACTAAACTAATTATCTTTTTCACAAATAAGTGTGCGAAAAATAACATCATATCATTCATTACTAAGAGATTGTATGACAATATCAACGATCCTTGATATTAGAGATCTCAATATCTCTAGTTGGCAATTAGCTACTCAAACCTTTCGGTTCGCAAGCCAATAGAACTTTCATGTATCTTCTTAAAAGAAGTCTCTTTTGCTCAATTCATGATCTATTACTCGATCATAAATGAAGGAGTCAATATCTACTTTCTTCAAGAACTCCTTCTTGAGTAAGTGGATGAGAACGTAAGAGTTAAATCTAGTCCGTATGAATTCTCCAATTCAAAACGGTCTAGAGATTCCAAAATTGAGGATATCAACATTCGCTTTATTATTGTAGAATTTTTCGCAAAAGTCTATCAATCATTACACGATGTTTAGGGAGGTCAAGGAAAAATATTGGGAATTAACATGCTCAAGTTTCTCTTCTCTAAGAACATGTCTTAAGAATCGATATTACTTATCCAAGTAAATATCTTTAGAAACAAGTTTTGTTCAATTTCAAAGATTGATCGCAACAAAATTAACATATTTAATATCTATAACAAAATCAATTTAAGGTCATTTAGTTTATGCAATGTTTTATTTATAACAAATAAAACTTCCACTACATTTATTTAATGTCCCAAATGTAGTTGATTCTCCAAAATTCCTATTTTCGTTGAGATTGGGTCAGCGTCGGCATGACACCAAAACAACTAGATAAGGTAGGTTCTCCAACTAATCATATCATTCCATATGATTCTTGGTTTGTGAAACGTCTCATGTACATCCACAAACTCCGCCCCGATGTCCAATCCGATTAGGGTCCATCGATAAGTAATCTCTCTCTATTTGCTCCTAGTAAATCCGATTTACACCCCGACTTTGAGGGTTGACCATGACGTCCCGCGTCGGCGAGAAAGCGTCAATGGACGACCGAACAACGTGAAGGGGATAGAGAGAAGGAGGGTGGTCAACTTAATCATATTAATTGGGACAAACAATTATGTGATTCTTGTTTGGTGGTCGTGTAAACATACACCCATACCTATCCTATGATATTTCATAGCATACACAAACATTCACATAATAAGCATCTCAAGCATTGTTGTGGGTTTGTATGGCTCCCGCTTACATTTTAGCTTCATGTCATCTCCATGAAGTGAATCTAAACTAATCAAGCCCTCTCACTAATTATATGGATCATATCCTATAATTAATGGAAATAAATAAATAAATACATATGAAAGAATTCCTAATTCCCTCCTAATCCTTAGGGGCATGCAAGCCTCACAAGTTACATTAAAATTAATCCACATTAATTTAATTAACCATGACACCAAAGGCCTTACATACATTCATTCACATGCATTCACACAATTACAACACACAAGTCATTGGAATCTTGAGCCATACTAAACCCACGATCCTCCTACAAAACAAAGTTAGCACATATATAATATATATGTTTATTTGTTTCTAATTAACTTCATTAATTCGAATCTCTGTGCATGCTCGTTGCTCGCTTTTAAATGTAAATAAGGTTCAACTTTAACAACTAACTTGTTTAAACCTTTTGAAATTTAATTCAACAATCTAAAACTGAAAGGAGGTTATTTAAGGAGTGCTCTAATTAACATATCAATCAGTTTGATTAATTAGAAAATATTTTAACTAATTAAAATACTAAACGGGACCCGATAAAATTCAAAATTTTTCGGTCTCCGAAAATTATGAAATAAATCATGCAAACTCACTATATTGAGTGTAACTATCAGTAAAATTTTCAGGGATATATCACTTACCATCAGGGAGAATCAAAAAAGACAAATCTGACTTTGTGCGCGAAACACCGTTATCAGATTTTCTGTTTTTTATCTCAACCTTTTGGTCTGTAGGATCATCTTCCATACAGTTTTCATGCAAACAATTTATACAATAAATCTTGTACATGCAGTTGGCTAACTACCCACGAAAAGAAAACCAACAAGGTCTATTAAAAATCATCAAGTTAAGTGCCATACAAGTAACTACCCTTGTTCTGAAACAGACTGACAATTAAAATCTTTTGACCCAGTTGAAGTATCAAATCTCCACTAAAAATTACGAAACTAATTTTACAAGAATTCTAACTTAAAATAGAACAATTCTATTTAAACACTTTTCAGAAAAAGATTCTCAATTAGCACAGTTTATCAAAATAATCAGTTTGTTTTAGAAAAACAGATCTGACGGCTTTTTCTCTTTTCATACTTAAACACCCACTTAAAATCCGAACCATACAACAAATTATACATGAAAAGAAAGAGCTTTAAGTCTAATTTAATTATAGCCAAATATTACAGGTAGTTATTTTCCAAAAATAGATCCTACACGCCATTCAAACAGAACTATGCAGACAGAAACTGGTTCTGCGCACCGTAACCATTTAATTCACCAAAAAATCATAACTGCTTAGAAAAACGTGAAATTCGTGTCTAAGGAATCACAACTCATAGATCGACAACTTCCAGTAAAAGACCAAAATTTTCAGAAGGATTTACATCACGAAAAACAAATAACAAGACAGGAAAACAGTTTTTCCAGAACAGCAAGCATACACATCACCAATTAACTTAGTTAATTACCATTGTCTCGATTAATTTTGTGTTAAAATGCTCAAGCATGACCTAAGGCTCTGATACCACTGTTAGAAAGTGGTTAGAATGCACAATTTTATTTTTATTATAATTAATAATCATAAAAATAAGCAAACAACCACAAGAAAGGATCTTGCGAGCATGTAACACATCAATTAACCAAAAGAAAAGTGATTATGGATATACCTCTTCAAGAATCGTATCAAGAAGGAAAAATCCAAGGCGTAGGAGTTGGTGGCGTGCTGCGCCTCTCTTCCTTCTTCTCCAATGGATGACCTCGAGTCCACCAAAATCTCTAACCAAATTCTAGAGGTTTGTGCTAGCAAACCCTAGAACGGGGCTAATTCCTTGTTGTAATTCTTCACGAAATTAACAATTTAATTTGTGGCTAATATTCAACACATGAATTCCTATGGAAGAGCAATAATATGAGAGAGCAATGGAAGAGAAAAATCTGATATTTTTCTATAATTTTCGTCCATATTAATTAGGGAGAGAGGAAGAGATTAACGCTAAATTTAGCGGTGCTGTTTCCTTAATTAACAGCCCTATATTTAGGCATCCAAACCTCATCCTTCTTTCACCCAATATGGACAAAATTGCTCCCTATATGCTGGCCACGAGATGGTCTAATTTAGTCATTTCATTTTGTTATTTTGCTCTCATATTAACACATTAAATCAATCATTTAATGGTCTAATTAAATTGATTTCTTATTAAGCTGAATTTTCAATTCAACCAATTAAAATATGTTCAATAAAATTAATTATCAACTTATTGATAATTATTTTAGAATTAGCAAATGTATTAATTTATTTCTATATGATCCCTTTGATTTAATTAATTATAACGGTTAATAACGGTATATAATTAATTAATCAACTTATCATATTTTCATCGCACTTACTGCTGTGAATAATAAATAATGCACTGTATGGTTAAAACTTTATTTGTGTGACCCTTTGAGGATTTATGTTATGTTGGCCATGAAAATAAATCGTTATTTATTTTCAATATTCATAAGCGGTATCTAGCAACACATTATGACTCCTAATTCACATAAATAATGTACTGATACAAATATTCAAATCCTGCATAAGAAATAAAAGTATTTCCTTGTCCGATTCTTATGTCACATGATATCATCGTATAATCTAAGATAGGAATGTGTCATTCTTGCAGATTATACATTTCTTGATCTAGAGTTGATTGCACAAGTTGGCCAAACAATCCAACTCCATCAAGGGGCCCAAACAGATATCATCACTCACTAGGTATACTAATGAGGGACATACGGTTTTCTTGATGAACAATTTTTTCCCGCACAATTCAAGAGACACATAAATAAAGTCCGTATAGCAGCCCTTATCAGGAATCAACGGTAGACGATATTTATAGAATATATTCTCATGTGAAAAAGTTGAACTATCTCAAACTTAGAATCAAACTCATATGAAATAAACAATGACACATAACACAATCCATATGTTTATTTCAATGGATCAAGTCCTGTGCTATGTTCCAATAACATACACATATGCAATTAAGTTGGTAACTCTTTACCTATGATTTGTATAATTTAATCATCACTTAACTTGCGTACTAATCTTATATGATAATTAATGTTTCTTGTTAATTATCAAGATTATGGACAGTTTAGATTTATTATTGTCATTCTAACGAATGATCCACAGAGATCCACAATTCAGATCCTCAACCTGAATGATCTGTCAATAATAAATCCTAGAAACAAATGATCAAATATCATCAATAACATAAACTAATATTTAAGTCATTAACCATTGACTTCTAAGACATAACTCCAACAATCTTGACTCTAGCACTTTTTTTTTTTCCTGCATTGCACTTGAAAAATATAGTATTCAGAATTATGATACAAATTTTTGTTGGAAGACTTAATTCACTTCTAAATGAGGAAAAAAAATGTAAACTTTTACAGGAGAAAGTCCATTTATATGCACAAATACACCTATTTAATTTTCGCCTAACATGATGCAAATTGCAAAGAAACATTCGAACTTTTAACTTCTTTCAATATATATTCAATCAATTTTCTAAATTTTCATTTGTCAGAGAGGGTTCAAGAAAAAATAATTTCAGAATATCCGAGTAACAGGTTGGATCACATGTACTCTACCAACCAAAGATGCTCTTCTTTGCTTCTCGACTTGGGTCATCGATCCCTTCTAAAAATATAAGCATAAAGATTATTTATATATAAATTAATTAATTTGAAGAACATTCGGAGTTGCCAATATAAGGAGTATGACGGCATGACCATGCAATTGAGCTATTTTAATTATTTTGCTAATAAATCTTAATTCTAGTTTCAGCTAACCGTTGATCACATGCATCCATGAAGATAAAGTTGCCATTTCCAAATTTGTTCACTGCCTCTCTGGATGGGCAGTTCATTGTATGCTCGTAAAGTTTGTTGCTTTTCTAGCGCACGTTCTAAATCGGGCAATGGCCCAATGCTATTCGTTGCTTTTTCATAGGATAGTGCACCGTGATTTTACTTTTCCTATGTGTCCTTCTTCCTTCTTCCTCCAGCTATTTGTTGTAATTTTGTACTGATTTGAGTAATGCTATTTCCTATGGGCCTAATTAATGAAAAAAAAATTGGGCAATGCATTCATACTTATTTTTGTATGTAATTTCTTCACATCTTGTAGTGTAATTTGTAAGGTGTTGTCAAATTGCTATACTAGGGGAAAAATGAAGACAAAAACACAAATTAGGATTATCTAACTTTCTTTTTCAAGTATCCGAGGAATATAAATATATCCTACCATTGAATGTTTACATCACCAATTGCCATAAGAGAGAACCAAAATTAGGACTGCAGCTTTCATGTTCCCACTACTGGAATGCATGTATATCCTATGCTTATTTCCTAGCTGCACTGGTACAGGTGACTAATAGCACGCATATTCTCAACAACGCATGCTATTGTCATCTTGACACTGGCATTTGTTGGTTAATTGGATAGCTTGGATTTGGACTTTCCGTGATTACTAATTTACTATGAATATTATCTAAGATCAATATTCACTGCACAACCGATGTGTTTGGATGCGCAAGAATAAGGATTCGGATAAGAATAAGCTCCAAATTCCTTTGTGAAATCCAAACAATAAAAAAATAAAAAATTTGGGCCCTTATCCATATTCTAACAAAATCATGGAATTAGAATTAAAAATTTGAACAAGCACACATTTCAATATCCTAATTCTTATTCTTTATTCAACCCCTCATCCAAACATAGATGGATCGAAACAGGCTGATATTGACCACAGCAATGAGACTGGTTGTATTACTCTTCTATGGGCCTAACTTTAATGACACAGATTCTCATGACCTCATTTTAGTAAAGATCTATCTGCTTTATATAATTTCATATTTTGCAATATTGATCAGGATCTCAATATCATCTTAGAACAACATTGCAAGGCACTGCCACTAATATCCCATGTTGGATGTAATCTTGGATTATAATCGCACTTTTATGTTTATTGCTTAAAGAAGAAGTATTGGTTTCAAATTTGGATAAAATTCATAAATCTTTTTCTGGGGAGTGTGTTTTAGATAAGGGCAAATTATGCTACGATTTTGCTATGAATAGTCCACAGAAAGGGAAATTTTCTGATGTTATTGCAAAAGGTGTAGTAACGTTATGATAAAAATGATGTAAAACACTAATATGTCACCTAAAAACTTCAAATATTTCTTATTTATATATCCCAAGTAGCCAGATAATATTGAATGCCTCTAACATATTCTGACTCTTGACTATAGCACGCAAAATCCCAACATAACTGAGATGATTAGTGATTAGGTGATTTAAAAAAAATTTGACATCAGGTCGCCAGAGAGCCCCATCCTTTTCTCTTAGAACTGTTGCTAAAATGTAACGTTAATTCGTGTGTCAACATAATCCAGTGACTAGGTTTCAGTTGCACAGGCTTACCGCTTAGTTATATCAATATCATACTTTTCACATATTTTTTTTTAAGATGAAAAACCTTAACAGAATAACAGGTCTACAATTAACCAAATTGGTATTGTGCTTTTTAGCTAATTCGGCTGCAGGTACGACCCATTGCAAGAATGATTATTGAATTTTCAACTTGACTCAACTTTAGTCTCTGACTATTTCTATTACTTTTGCATTCTCTGTTGACGTATCAGTATCTATAATGAAACGTGAGCATGTTTAACGGACTATCTATACAACAATAAAATAATTACTTTAGAACCAAAAGTCACCAATACGAGATAAAAACAAAAATTATTTTTAGATTTCCCTCGCATATAAATGAGGCTCAATATATACTAAAATGCAGTACAAGAAAAGGAGATTCATTACAAACATATTTAATCTGGTTTGATGTGAATACAGAAATTTCCAAAAAGAAATTTAAAAGAACGACCAAACCATGTTGTTATACGATCCAAAGACGCAACAAACTCACAATTTTAACCCACATTCAAACGGTGGATTTAAAGCGACAGATGCTTAACACAGTTCCATTGCAACTAAACAACCATATGGTGCAAAAGATAAAGAAAAAAAAAAGAATATAAGAAAGGAACTCCTGAACCACCTCGAAGCACCTTGATTACAACTTTCCTCCCCCCAATCTTGCTGTACATTACACACCTCTGAACTTTCCCTAACCTAAATTTGTCTCTTTTCTTTTCTCACCTCAGAGCAACAAAACTAAGCCCGTCAGAGATGAAGACTTATTTTCCCAACATTCTTAATTGAACCTCAATCTCACATTATGCCAGGTATTAAAAATAATTGGAAGAGCCCTTGAACAACAAAAACTACTTCATTTCGCTTGACCTAATTAATAGCTAAACTAAGAAACCTACTCGAGACCAAAACCGCATATAACTTTATAAAAACCAGAGTAACTCCCAAAACAAAAATAAAAAAAAACCTCAGACTACAATAATAGTTCTCTCTTTTCCATATCTAAATGGCATCACCTTCATCCCCCATGGAAAAAGATTATGAAAAAAAGCCTTGGACAGAACAAAACAAACTTCTTACACCTAAACAAAATACAGCTTTCAACTAGGGACTGAAGCAGACGAGACAGACCCAGTGTCTGACCCACCATGTCCATGTCCAGTAACAGGGAGGGACCTCTGTGCAAAATCAACCAAAAACCGTCTCTGAGCCTCATTTGTATGAGGCAAACTAGCCCTCAATAACTCTACCGGTATTTCCCGACTAATAGCACGTGCAACTTCCTCTAACCCAATTCCAGCACCATACCGCACTATACTATCATACTTACCAGTGCAATACTTTGACAGTAGTACAAAAAATGCATCGAATGAGGCCTGCCATAGGGCCCGGTTCGGGGCTGCGAAATCAGTCGAGTTACTCTTCAGCAAATCAGTGGCTCTCTCCAGCACAGTTTTCAAAGCAAGGGAGGCCCCATCTCCAGCTGGGCTGCCAATCGGCCTTAGAGGAGGCTGTTCAGCAGAACAGACAACAGCCGCAAGACATGCACTCAGAGAAGATAAATCCATGCCACGTAAGCAATTGCACAGAGAAAAGGCTAGGGTTTTAGTAGATGCTGCAGCTTGAAGGTCAGCTGGCATCGACCCAAAGAGGAACCGGAGATGGCGAAACACTGCCATACAGACAACCCGCGCCACCTCACTTGTACCAGCATGCAGGAGATTAAGATACCTTGACAGAAGCTTCCTTCCTTTGGGTAGAGAGACAATGCGTAAGAAAACAAAATCATCATTGCCAGTACTGGTGCCAGAGCCAGTTCCAGTACCAGGTGCGAGCGGATCAACCAAATGTAATGAACTGGCAATCTCTTCCAACAAGGCTTGTCTCTTTCTCCTCAAGTGGGACCCACCATCAGGTACTTGATTAAATTGCAATACACGGTCTATGTCATCTACATCAAGAACAAGACACAGACCATCTTCTATGGTAATACGTGCAGCTAACATTGGCTCCTGATCAAGAGGCTTGGTAGGCCTTGTGTCGGGAGAAGAAGATGATGAGTCAACATCCAATAACGGCCTGGGCCGTCTAATGGAAGAGAAAGGTAGCCGGCCCAGAGCTTCAACCTGAAGAAATGCATGCGGCTCATCTCTTGAACGGGTACGTGTTGATGGGTCTCGAATCAAGGTGGGGCAAAAATGGTGCCTCAGACCTGACCCAGAAGACTTCTTGAATAAACAAGCCTGGTGGTAGTAGTCATCTATATACGGATCAGATCCATGAGCCAGAGCATGTTGCATGCGGGAAATATGCTCTATTTCATCAACAGTCATGTAACGGGAACAGAACCGTGGTTGTTGCCAACCCATGTTGTTATCAAACCGAGTGTGATGGTTTGGTCTTACACGGTAACCCGGCCTGAACCGTGGATCTGCCAGGTCAGGAGATGAAGGCATGTCAACCCTGTTCAGGATTTGGTGCGGAGGGGAGTGGTGGGGCCGCATGTACATCTGAGATTGCATTAAGTGCTGCATCTGAGGTGGAACAACATTAGGGTTCATTGCAGGTGGTGAGGGCCCACGATGATTAATAAAATTGGGAAGCATTGTGGGGCCTGGTGGAGTCAAGTTGGGACTTCCCTGGTATTGTACAGGCATAGGTCCATGAGGCATCAACCCAGATAGAGAAAATGGAGGTGCTGATGGTAGAGGGTTGAAAGCAGAGTGGCGATTGGGGATAGGAATAGGATCAGTGGGGAAGTGTTGGGGCTCCTTTTGTGGATAAGAAGCAGTTCGCTGGAGAGGCTTTGAATCCCCAAGGTGGGACATGGCAGGAGATGAGGGAGGATGGGGATGGGACCACCATCGTTGCTGGTCATTGTTTGCGTCTATAAGAGCTCGATCAGCATCTAGTAAATGCTGATCAGGGAAGGCCATGTTGTATCGTGTCTCACGGGCCCACTCGGCAGGAATAGAATCTGCTGAACACAAAAAACAGTTATACAAGTTTGGAAATGAATATTTCAGATTGTATGACTTGGCATTGCAACAATCAATCATTTGCACATTTATCGGACTCCTCCAGATTTGATAATATATTATCACTTATCAAAGAGATAAGCATTGCTCATTTGGTAGTACAGTATTCTCAAACAACTCATGTGAAATAGTGAGTTGAATCGGCCAATTAAACAACTCACTCTACTAGAAAACTGGCTTTTGCATATTTAATTTTGTTCCATCTATATCTTGCTTCCCCCAAATTCTTATCTGCTTGTAACCATGTGAAATAATGACTAGCTCAAAATTGGATAAAAGTAAAGTATATATGTCAGAGAATGTACAAACGACTTAATTGTTGATGCAATCTATGCCCTATCAGAAGAGAACATGCATAAAGGTACTGGTGCAAACAAAGATTGATAAACTGCCATGAAACCTTAATTGGGAAAACAAATTTGAGCCCCTCTATTAAAAAAAGTCATGTTGATAGCTACAGAAAATTTCCTTCCGCTTCTTATTTAGAAAATCATGCAGTGTATAGATATATTTCTAAATTATGTGCATCAGTGCATGTAAGGTTAAAACTTCTATAGCTCTTGTGAGTACATGAAACGACATACTTCTTTAGCATACTGCTCTTAAAAGTAAAAAATATATACTTATTAAATAAACCAGTAATTGGACAGGTTAATCCACTAGTCAGTCAGTCAAGTGACTCAGTGTTGACAGGATTGACATCTCATCAGGTTTTGATAAACATGACAAACATATCACCTGTGCAAATTTTTCCAGATCAACATTCAGATAAAGAATATTTGATTATACAAACTTTGATCATAAGAACTTTAAACCATAAATTAAATGGCACTAGGCACTAGGCGAGATAATGGTCAAGTGGAAGAAAAAAAAACTAAAGAGACACAAGACAAGTACGAGTTAAAATGATATGTTAATTTCACAGAATAATTGCCAGCTGGGCAGACTATAGAATATTTGAGTTTAAGTCGGGTAAACATTATTATTTCCACTCCGAACTTAAAAGAGTTGAGATTTATCTAATTTTGTAATTTCAGACGAGTATACAAAATTATACTACTACACTGTTGTGCCATCTTCAAAGCCAAAAGTAAGTTGTCTATGATTTGAATATTGCAAGAGTAAATTTTACAAAACAGAAAAGTAGCTCACTTTCACGAGGAAATGATCTTGCACGAGTGTCCATAGCAGAGTGCATTGGTTCACTGACCACTCGGTCCAGCTGCAACAATGAGCCAAACAGACAGAGAATTCAATATTACAGAATTAGTACAAGAAAATAAACCTCTTGTACAAATAGAAACATCTACTAACACTGTTGGATTATGAAAAAAGATAGATAGGAGGTCCAAATTGAGGGAATAGATGTTGGAATGAAGTGGGATAGAGATTCTCATATTTTTCCTTTAAACCATTTCCATTCATTCAGTACCCTTCAACAAACATGACGTAATCTGATTACACAGATTTAACATCAATTATGCATATTGAGTCTCAGTAAGAGAGCACTTTGCAACTAAAAATTAACTAAATACACAATGTAATTTTAATAAATCTTTTCCGAAAAATTTACCTTGGAGAATGTGCTTGCAAGATCATCTACATCAGAAAAGGATTCAAACCCTTCCCCTTCAGCCTGATTATAAAAAGAATTAAGAAACTAACATAAGGTGCCTGTGGAAATAACAGTACACACTTCACAGAACATCCCTGTATTTTACAATTGATACAAGTTATCCAGGTCTTTTAAACAAGCAAACATATTGTTCAGAAGGGACAAATGTATCGCCACTTCTTCGTCACTTTTATGGAAGGGGGGAAACATTTGTCTGTTTTTAATGTAATCTTCTCTCATACATTAATCAAGATGCATTTCACGCACCTTCGTTGTCTCTCATGCATTAAGAAAGTACATTAAAATTAGGTATCCTCGAAGTTCTTAATCTTTACTTAAACGCATATAATACGCTAAGATCTAGAGTGGCAAATAGACATATACAGACATTATATTAGAAAATTGTTTGCTGAATGTCATCTGAATTAAGTACTTCATCCAAATACTTTCCAACTTCAAGATCGTTAACCACGCTAAATATCCCAGAAAACTGAAAAGTTATTATGTTACAACTTCCTCAAGTATTTTTTCCAAACTACAAATATTTGAACTGTGCCAAATTATTTCCACATATTCAAGGCATAACCACGGTTACAGTGGGCCCTTTCGTAGTCCCCAGTCCTTTTCAGATTCAAAAAGTCATCTTCTTTTTATGAATCAAACAGGACCCCCCACAATGCCAAACTGAAACTATGTCTGTCTAACACCAGTATCGCAAGGAGAAAATACAAGACCCATCATCAATTGTGCCAGGAACATTTCTCTTGTTCAAAAGTTGCTATTCTTGCTTCTGAGCTAATTTTTCTCGTCAACGGAAACTTCTAAAAGATATATGCAAATACAACGAGGAAAAAATAATCATAAACAAACCTCAAATTTATCCCCAGAGTAAGATTGCTGGAATTCTTCTTCTATTCCCAAGAACCCAATGTTTCTACTTTTATCTTCTTCATCTTCTAAGCCACCTAATTCTACTTCTTCAACGACATCATTCCCGAAAAATGCATATTGAGATGCATCAAAGCGGGTTCCTAAACAAAGGTAAAAGAAAGAGTGGGGAAAGCACAATAGTGAGAAAAACTTTCAATTAAGATAGAGTATCAAGTTACAAAAGCAAGCAGCTGTGATAAATTTGTGACCCAATTCAGTAAATAAGAAATGATAAAGTGATACTCCTGAAGAAAATTTATAGTCAAATGTACAAATTGCAAAAGTTTCAATATTAGATAAACCAACTTAGTGAAGTGAAAGTACTAAATTCCAACCTCAAATGCTACATTAATCAGAAATAATAATAAGTTCATAGTTCAGGGAAAAGCATTTGAGAAGAATTCTGCAAATAAATTCTCCAACAAATCCCTACTTAATCAGCAAGCTGTACGTTCAAACAATCCTATCTTCACGAATCCATATATAGACAAACAATATATAATTTGCATATAAACTAAAATTAACCCAACAACCTAACAAATCAGATCTAAAAAAACCGAAATAAAAGAAAAAAGACGATATGCAATACACAAACCTAAATCTCCATCTCCATCAAGCGCCGCCATGGCTGAATCCTTACAAAACGAACTCTAAAAGGCGAGAGATAAATCCGACTAAACAAACCCCTTATCCAAAACAAGGGTTAGGGTTCCCACTTTGGTTCCTCTCGAAACGAGAATCGAAGGCGAAAGAAAAAGGTCGATTCGATTTTTTGTTCAAGCTCCTAAAACAAAATTTCATAACCTAATTGGGTGGATAAGAAAACTAGAAACAATTCTGTTATATTTTTCTGTGCGAAAATTAATATGAGAAGAAAAGAGGGAGGAAGAGAACATAATTGAGGAGAGGAGGCGCAAACGAAGAGACAAGTGGTGAGAGAGCAGCGGAGACTTTGGTATAACCTCCCTTGGTTTTTCATAATTTTTTTTTTTTTTTTTTTTTTGCTTTGTGTTTTTTTAATTTCTGTTGTTGGTAATTTAGTTATGGATTAAACAAATTCGAAGAGTCTAGGCTTCGGATAAATATGCCGTTATATAGTAGAATGGGCATCGTACAATGTTTTCTTTTCATTTTTTTATTTTTTTTTTCAAGTTTACTTTTTTTTCGGTAGTTTTGAATACTTATCATGAATTTTCTAAATTGATGATAAGTTAACTCACACATAAAAGTGTGGTCGTAACTCGTGACATTAATCGTTATGGCACATAACATTAAATTTTATTTTTACTTGCGATTTTTAACTTCTTAACAGAAAATGAAATTCTAAAGATGAATAATTAATCAATTTTATCACGGGATACAAATAGAAATAATTACCGCCTCCTTCGAAATTGTTACCAGAAACTTTTTTATTTGCAAGTTTGCATCCACTAATAATTTGATAGATTATTGGGAACTTGAAATTTTATACCTACTTAACCAGCAGTGTCAACGGAAATTATTTACTCATAGCGAGTGATGTGACTCTAGTACTCTTATAATTTGCCACCAATTCTATATATTTTCAACAGCAAGCACACAAATATGCATTAAAGTGGTTGGAATTCAACCATAAGAATGGATATTCAATTACCAAGATCTAAACAAATCAATTGACTAAACTCATGCTACTTATAAAGTATCAATTCAAAAGTCTATCCAATCTAAATCAAAGGTCGATCCAATTTTAAGTCCAAAGGTATACCTAATCCTTAGTCACAAACAATAAGGTTCATTGATCATTATAATCTAATTTGATTAGATTTAATCTCGTAATGAAAAAGATTAAAGTCTTCATTTATTTAGAATGAAAAGAGCGTTGGATGTTAGAATGGAAAGAACACTAATGCAAAATTATGTTCATCCCATTAATATAATTCCTTTTTAATTTAAATTAATGCAAAGAAGACAAAATGAAAAAATACAAAAAAAAATGAGACAATCTACTTTGCAAAATTAGATACTTTGTAAAATCTTTTCATTAGTTGTAAAATTATTGCCATAAATTCTATTTTGATAATTTTTTTTGTTTGTTAAAATTTCACGCACACATTTTGGTGAGCCGTGAGCGTATTTGCTAGTTGATAATGAATATTTCTTTAAAAGTTTTCTTTGGTATTATAATTAAAATAATCGATAAATGCAAAATTTAAATCTAAGATAAACTTAAATCAACTAATAAATATCTCTTAAAAAGTTTCCTTTGGTATTTTAATTAAAGTAATCGATAATTGCAGAACATAAATCTAAGATAAACTTAAAGCAACTAATAAATATCTCTTAAAAAAAAAATTTTGGTATTTCAATTAAAGTAATTGATAATTGCAGAATTTAAATCTAAGATAAACTTGTAACAACTAATCAGGATTTTAACACAATTTAAAGGATTTACGGATTTCAGATTGTTTTTTTTTTTAAATACTAGGTAGCGACTACCTAGGAAACAAAGAAGATTTCAGGTTGTTAATACTATCACTTAACCAGTTAACCTTCTAACTAGTGTGTTGGTTTAAACAATTTCATTCTCGATTTGTCGATTTGCAAAACAAACTTAATCACTAATTTCTACTCTAAGTGTTTATTTAGGCAAATACTTTTCAAAGTGCTAAGTTCAAGAGCCAGTCAACTGTTGAAGATGCTCAAGACCTAGTTTAGAGGTTTTAAAGTCTGTTGTTAGAGTTTTTAATAGTTAAATTTGGTTAAATTTGAGTTTGCTGGTAAAATGCTCTTTCTCAGGACCAGTGCATTGTATAACCCAATTCCAAGTCATACAACGCACCAGTACTGTGTTGAATGTTTAAGTCCTTTGTGTGACAGAAACAATGCATTACACAACGCCTTTTCCCGTTGTGTAACGTACTGTAAACCGTCATGTAACGCTATAGTCCCGTTGTGCAACGCAAGTTTTTAGGCCTTTGCCAGAACGTTGTATAATGCAAGAAGCGTTGTACAACCTTCCTTTATATTTTCTCTGGAATTTTTCGCTCGTTTTTGACGCAAAATTCTGATCATTTAATGCCATTTAATGCGCATTGCACAACTGATCAATAGCGTTGCATAACGCATCTGACAAGCCTTGACCGTTTGACCTGAAAATCGATACATTGTACAACGGGTCCTTTGCGTTGTACAACGCGTCTGACACTTTCATAGCCGTTGAGTTGTCAGTGCTGAGCGTTACACAACGAGTCGTTTGCGTTGTGTAACGCACTGACAATTCAAACGGACATCTTATCCGTTTTTGTTTGATTATAACGGTCTTTACACGTTACACAACGGTATAATGCGTTGTGTAACGCACTGTCAACGGATAGTTCAGCTTTTTGGCCTTTTTATAACGGCTAGCTGTGCGTTGCACGACGCAATATTGGGTCGTGTAACGCACGACAGAAAACTGTGTTGATTTGGAGCTCTTGACGCCCTTTATAAATATAGCCCCTCTTGAGACTGTTTGGGGTTGTTGTTTACTTTACTATACTGCTGTCTTTGAGCCTCGAACACATAGACCTGATCCTTGAGCATTTTAAGAGCAAAACCAATAGGATTAGATTGTCACAAATCAAACCCTAGTGCATTTAGCCAAATTATAGAGTGTTTTGATTGTGAGCATCATTCCTTGAGTGTTATTTGATTAGGTTAGTGGTTAGGCCAATCCACCTTGAGTGTTTTGTGACAAGGTGATTTGGTTCGAACTTGTAGACCCATTCCTTGTGGAATAGAACGGAGCGCCCCCGTTTTGTGGTCGCGAAACTTCCGGAGACGTACGACTAAGGCTAACTTCATCTAGCGGGTCGGAACTCCGTAATCAATCACGTGTCATCTCTCTCTTTCTCTTTTCTTTATTTATTTGATTAGTACTTGTTTATTTGTGCATTGTGTGAACAAATTGTTGAATTGAACCAAGAATTGACCAAACCGGTTTGTAAACTTGAATTTGTGCCTATTCACCCCCCCCCCCCCTCTAGGCCTATTATTAGGGACAACATAGTGGTCCCCTACTGTGTAGCTAGCATGGAAACTTAAGTTACAAACTCTTTGATCAGACTTATTTGATGGCTAAGCACATACAACCCTGCAAGTAGTCAAGCTACTCACCAGGGCTGGTGATATTTCATACAAGTTTACCTAATTTAATTGATAATTGTATAGACTAATGACTTAACTAAGGCAACTTGATACTAATTGCTGTTACAGATCAAGTGCCATGAACTAGTTCAATCCATCTCCTATAAACTCGAAGTTTTGACTTTTGGTTTCATGACTTACGTTTAATAAGTTTATTCCTTGATTCTAATGACATCCCTTAACTTTCATTTTTGGAAAAAGACTTCACCATGTATGAATTTTTATTTTGGTCTAAAGTATCAGATTTTAGCCGTCTAACTGTTAGGAAGTCTAAGTTTTCAAATTTTTTTGTGCTAATTAACCATTTAATAAGCAATCCAAACGACTTAGACCTCGAAGGATCTAGTCCAAGCATTCACACACAAGAGAGAGAGGTTAGGAAGGCTACCTCTCCTTGTATCGCAACAAGGAGGCTCGAATCCGGCGATGTCGAGGTTGTGCGCACCACCACGCGTGTCTCGGCCTCAAGTCCACCAAGGTATTAACCAAAACCTCGATCTATGCTAGTAGATGAGAGGTTAAGCCTAATCCCTTCCTTCCCTTTGCCTTAATTAACTATTTAATTGGATGGAGGCAAGAGGTGCTCAACACATGAGCTTAAGAGAGCAATGGTGGAGAGGAAAAATTCTGAAATTTTTCCTTTAATTTTCGTCCAAAATATTAGGGAGAGAGAAAAAGGCAAGGTGGCTAGGGTTTTGGCTCCCAAAGTGGTCCTTTTATAGACCAACCACTCTCCCAAAAAGTTGTAACTAATTTACAACTATGCCATCACTAGGGCAGCCATAAAATGGGCCTAAATGGGCTCTATCAATTATTTAATTGGTCCTCTAATTCAATTAATTAGTGGCCCAATTAATTGCTCTCAATTTGGACCTTTAATTTACCATTTAAATATAGGCCCGTTAGCTCAAATTAATTACTTTAATTAATTCATGTTGAACAAATTAATTATCAACACTTTGATAATTATTTAAGGATTAGAATATGCATTAATTTATTTCTATATAATCCGTTTGACTTAATTAATTAATTATGACGGTTCGCAACAGTACATAATTAATCAGTCAACATATCATATTGTTGCATTCCTTAATACAACCAAATAAATAATGCACGCATGGTCAAAACCTATTTGTGTGACCCTTTGAGGATTTATGCTCTGTTGGACATGGAAAATAAATCGCTATTTATTTCCAATAATCATAAGCGGTATCTAGCAACACGTTATGATTCCCAATTCGCATAAATAGTGTACTGCTACAATATTTTAATCCTGCATAAGAAAT
This sequence comes from Rhynchospora breviuscula, assembly GCA_027562975.1. Classification (NCBI taxonomy): domain Eukaryota; kingdom Viridiplantae; phylum Streptophyta; class Magnoliopsida; order Poales; family Cyperaceae; genus Rhynchospora; species Rhynchospora breviuscula. The sequence goes on along the minus strand of CM050398.1, from coordinate 74,028,037 downwards.
AATAGTATATCCTTGTCTGATTCTTATGTCACATGATATCATCGTATAATCCAAGATAGGAATGTGTCATTCTTGCAGATTATACGTTTCTTGATCTAGAGATGACTGTATCAGTTGCTAGCAAACAATCCATCTCCATCAAGGGGTCCAAACAGATATCATCGCTCACTAAGTAAATTAATGAGGGACATACGATTTTCTTGATGAACAACTTTTCCCCGCATATTTCAAGAGAACATAAATAAAGTCCGTATAGCAGCCCTTATCAGGAATCAACGGTAGACGATATTTATTGAACCTATCCTCATGTGGAAAAGTTGAACCATCTCAAACTTAGAATCAAACTCAAATGAAATAAATAATGACACATAACACAATCCATATATTTATTTCATTGGGTCGTGTCCTGTACTATGTTCCATAACATACACATATGCAATTAAGTTGGCAACTCCTTACCTATGATTTGTAGAACTTAATCATCACTTAACTTGCATACTAATCTTATCCGATAATTAATATTCCTTGTTAATTATCAAGATTACGGACCTTTTAGATTTATTATTGTCATTTATTATAAATGAAACACAGAGATCTACAATTCAGATCCTCAACCTGAATGATCTGTCAATAAATAAATCAAGGAATAAATGATCAAATATCATCAATAACATAAACCATAGAAGTAGCCATATAATGATTGACTTCTAGGACATAACTCTAACACTAACTTGTACGTAACTTATGAAACACTAAGTTTTGTTGGGTCTCAACTACCTATGAAACACCCAACCACATTATTCGCTTGATGTTTAATATCATTAATAATTCGATCAGCTATCAATCCCTGTGTTGCACGTTTGTTTCCACCTTTCTTACGACCAAAACAAATGTGATTTGATTACATGATTTTCACAACAAAAGTTGGGCCATATTGTTCAACTGATGCATGTCCCCTCCAATTACACTCAAATTTTTTGTGTTTTGATGTCACTCGTACCCGTTCATTTTTTATGAAGAAATATCAAAAATGTTTTATTATAGCATAGTAATTAAAAGCCTCCTAAAAGCCACAACATCAGGAAATGGAACCCAAATCCTGTGTCGCGCGATATAGGATGTAGCGCACAAAATGACAAAAGTTTATGAGCGTGGATCCCACGTGCAATTAAGAGTTTGATAGACCATTGATTTCACATCACTAAAACAGATGTTAGCTTACTTATACTTTTGTAACTTACACATAAAGTTTATTTATATATTTTAGTTGCAACCCACATTTCTAATCTTGCAACTAGAACCCTCTTTGTGTTGGAAATTGTTTGCAATATCAAGTTCCATCCATCTCCATCCTCTATGTCGCTATGTAGGCTATGATAATTGTTTTCACTATGATAAAAATATGAATCTTCTTTGTAATTTTCAAATTCTAGACTATGATAATTGTTTTCACTATGATAAAAATATGAATCTTCTTTGTAATTTTCAAATTCTATATCTTTAGTCTCCAAATTTTTTGTACATGTCAAATCCTCCCAACTACCACCGTCCAATGGCTCCTTGTTGATTATGTAAATCATTGCTTCCTTTTTTTTTTTTTCAAATATCTTAAGAATTATCTTGATACTCTCATCATCCTCCACGTGAACAAATAACTGAGTATTAGCGCACTCATCCAAATCTAAATAACACATCGACAACTAAATGTCCTCATCCAATTGATATAAAACCCTTCAATTCCTCCAACAATTCTTGAAAACCAAAGCTTGACTGATCTATTTAAATAGTTCTTTGTCTACCAAAATAATATTTCTTTTTGGTCCCATTCTTGATTAGTCTGAATATTCCATCATAATTAAGCTTAAATAAAACATGATGCATTGATGCTGGAAAAAAAGAAAAGAAAAAAGAATACCAATGATATGATTTATATATACGAAACTATAATGAAACAAATTTATATATAGAAGACGATACCAATAAAATTATTTTGAAAGATATAAATGATTCTTAGAAGTTTAATTGAAAGGAGTTATTTCCTTAATTCTAAAGTTTACAGCATGTTATGTCCAATTTTGATGTGTAGATGGTTATTTCCAGTTGCCAAAGTTTACGAGGGTTATACAAAATTTGTACATGATGTTAAGCCCCCCCCCCCCCCCCGCACACATACACAAAATTTGTATTTGTTGCATCGAAATTTGTTTAATATCATTTGTTTTTGCATGTCATCCCCCAAAAATACCAAAAGGATTATTAATTTTTCATTTATTAAGTGTAATCTCAAGTTTAATCTTCTTTTGAAATGCTGATTAAACTAAGTTACTCTGTTATTGTTTAAGAATATAATGTGTGAAAAAAAATTTACAAAATTCTTGATCCCATATATCCAAACCAAGGGTATATATTTAGGAACTTTAAAATTGGTTGCCACTTCATCTCGTTATAATGAAACAACAAAACTAATTAGGCTGACTACATTTCATTCCACAAAAGTGTTCGTACAATCATTAGTTTCCTTCTTGACTAAGAATCAAGGAGCATTAGGCAACCAAACTTGAAACAAAAACATAACGAGAGTGATAGCTAAATATGGCCCCTCTAACCGAAAGATCTCTTGCACAATAATTAAAGGAGAAAAGGTGTCCTGAGAAAACTATCTTTCTGAATTTTGATTACTCATTTTTTATTGTCAAACAAGTGCTTATCCAGTCAGTGAACTGACTAATCACTGACTGTATCAATGCATGACATCAAGCAGCTAGACTTTGTGTGTTTAATCGATGCTTGACAAAAGACTTTAGATCTTTTTATTTTTTTTCCTTTCGTATTTTAAATCTTCTTTAAGATTTTTGTCAATATAAAAAATAGTATAAGATAATATTTTTGCAATTTTACAAAAAAAAATTCTTTAAATATATTTATTAAAAGACTGCAAAGAATAGTGTTATCTTTGCGCCAAAAGATTAAACAAAAAAGGAAATATTATTTAGCACTCTTGAACTCTTTTCCGGAGATGTAAATTCGATCTCTTAAATTATACTTATAAAAAATCGGAAATACTTTCCATCATCTTCACAGATCCATCATCCCTTACAAACGCGTTTAATTTTTTTTCCATTTTTAGAAAATACGTTAATAACTTCTCTTCCATTTTCAAAAGTCCAGGGATGAGAGGATGAGAGCTGGGGAGGATGAGCACCAGGGGATGAGGACATAGCGCGTCAGAGGGAGAGAGCGAATCAGAGGGGAGGGAGGGGGAGGGAGGGAAACAGAGAGAGAGAGAGGGGGAGGGATATATATTAACTAGAATAATTACTATATTAAACAGAATCGTTATTATATTAAATAGAACAATTATATATATTAACTAGAATATTTTTATGTTTAAATAGAACAGATATATATATTAACTAGAACAGTTGCTATATTAACTAGAACAGTTATATATATTAAGTAGAACAGTTAAATATGTTAACTAAAACCGTTACTATATTAACTAGAACATTTATATATATTAACTAGAACAGTTACTATATTAACTAAAATATTTGTTCTTAGAACTAGAACAATTAGGGAAGGAGGGGGTGAGACAGGGGTGGGGGGGGGGGGGAGCGAAACAAAAGGGAGGGGAGAGAGTGAAACAGAAGGGAGGAAGGATGAGTGCTGGATGGGAATGGGGGTACACGCGCTAGATTAAATTTCAGAAATGGAAATGTGAGGATGAGTTACGCTAGATTTTTCAGAAATGAAAAAAAAAAACACGTCTTTGGGGGATGATGGATCTTGAAATGATCCTTATCAGCCCCATTATAAATTACCACTAAAAAATAATTTATTTTTATAATGTTAGAATATCGGAAAAAAGTTGTTGTTGTACTTAAAAGTCTACGTATTGGCTAATGATTCCAACCGAAAAGAATGCTATTATAATATTCCAATTAGAATTAAGATTGCCAAACTGCTTCTATTAACTTCAAACTGTTACATGAACTAAGCCAGTGTCATTATTACAATAAAAGAAATTGTTAATTTATATTAAACTAAAGTACACACAAGACTAATTAATTGTTTAATTGCTGTCATGCAAATTAACTAGTTTACGTTCATAACCTCTTGGCAATTCTTTCAGCCTTTTTTTTAACTTCCCTAGTTATCTAATTGTTTAATTGCTGTCATGCAAAATAACAAGGGAGTGAGGTAATATTGATGGCGAAACATGGTTGAAAATATAATGTTACGTGCCTGGGGATGTTCAATTAAAAAGAGGATGGATTTTGTCATAATTTGACAAAAATGGAAGGAAAGTAAATTGCTGGAAAAATAAAGATAATAATAAATAAAATAGAGGAACTTGATTTTTATTTTATTGCTTGACAAAAAAATTGAGAATAATGCATTAATTAATTAGTAAAAAATAAAATTGTTAAAAAGGTACAATCAGATTATTTCCTAAAGAAACAGTTTTAGAGGCCAAGGCATTTTTGAGAGAGAAGCATCCTTCCCTGCCAAAAACTCTTGCCTTCAATTGGTCATGGATTTTGTCCTAAGGTTAGATCTAACTTGATTTGTTGTTGCGCATCTTCTCTATTTCTAGACTAGACCCGATTTCAGACTCCTCTTGGATCTATAATTAATTCTCTCAAACAATAATTTTAACATAAATGACATATTTAACAATTAACATAAAGGACATACAAACAAAGCTAAAGCAAAAAATTTTGTTGTACTTAAACGATGATTATAAAGACGACTGTATTTATCTTTGTCCATATATTTACTTAAGCATAAGTATTTCAGATGTCACAGAAAATTGATTTTCTCATTTGACTTGAAGTTTCTAGTGTTGAAAGTTGAAACTACTTCACTAGTGCAAGTACAACTCACCCTGGTGAAAGCTCAAAAAGATCAAAGCACTTTAACCTGGTGATAGCTTAAAAAGATCAAAGGCACCTTCTGTTTAATCTCACGTGCTTTAGGGAGCTTTCTTAATTTCAATTTCTGTGACATTAAGCATGAAGCTTATTTTGTGGATCAACTTTCATGAGTTAAATTACCGCATTGCAATGCTTGACTATTCTATATCACTGTTTAAATTTGTTCAAGTTCAGTAATATTTTTGAGAAAGTTTAATATGCACCATAGTGTATAGAAAGTTCTATGCACCGCGGATTTTTTCGGAGGTATTTTTATAAATTGACAAATCTAATTTAACCAATCTAATCTACATATTGAAATCTCATAGCAAACTAAATTTTACAATTTTTTAGATTTTATTACTATTTTTTTCGAATTGTTTAAAACCTACCATTTTTTGAAACAAACTACTATTTACAAATTCCAAAAATAGCAGATTTTAAAAAAATCGAAAAAAATAGTAATAAAATCTCAAAAATTATAAAATTTGGTTTGCTATGAGATTTCAATATGTAGATTAGATTAGTTAAATTAAATTTGTCAATTTACAAAAATACTCTAAAAAAAATTCGCCTCCATATGCACTGTGCATATCAAACATTCTCAATATTTTTATTTCTTCCATTCTTTTGGTGCGCGCACACACTGATAGTCACATTAGATCGTGCTGCCCAGTGGGTAGCTAGAAGCAGCAGAAAGGCTAAAGAATAGGGGGCGGTGCAGATAAAGAACGTTTCGAAAACAAATATATTAGTTTTTTATATTTCCCATAAAAAGAAAATTTCCTTTTAGGCGGGTATTCATTATTCAGATGCATTTCTTTTTTCATTTATTTTGTCTTCCGCTCGATCCTTTATCTGTTTCGTTTTCAACATACGTGTCTTTTTTGTTCTTTTTTTTTCTTTTTTACGTTTTTCATCCTCTCGCTTTTCATTTTTTTAGTTGACACCTTTTTGTGCCGTCTCACTCGTCATTTTTGACAAAAAAAATCTTTCGAACATTCAAAGTTTATTATTAAGAATTTTGTGTTCATATATCGATTTCTTAATGCAAATATAAATACTTACTAAGAGAAATTAATATTTGTAATACTAATATTATAGAAAGTTAAAATATTGATACCAAACGTTTTAAGCATTAAAAATTTTACGTTCGAAGTATTGCACTAATAATTCAAAAATATAAACGTTAGGAGAAATGATAGCTACCATCTGTAGTTTTGTCATCGCTCGAACAAAGTAAACACATAAAATAGACAAGGTGAACATCTAGATGATCAAAGTGAACTATTACAAAAAAAAAAAAAAAAAAATTTGCCATCCTTGTTCAGATTTTTATATGCATATTCATTTATTTGTATTGAACTTATTTGTTTGTGTGTGTTCACTTTGATCATTCATATGATCACTTGTTTGTTTTATGTGTTCACTTTGTTCAAGCGATAACAAGCGATCACAAAATTGCAGATTTCAATAATTAATTTCCAATTGATAATGCAGTGAAGTTCAATTCAAATGGGCTGCATTAATTTGGGTCGGGTTTTTAAACCATTCCAATTAAATCATCGAAATTTCGTTTAACCTTTGTACGATTTCTTGTTATCAAAACCAGCCTGGTTAGAACAACACATCATGGCCCATAAATGTAAATTTGTTTGTATATAACGCGAAATAATGCCCATGGAAAAATAATTTTTTTTCCCTATTGGGAACCAAAAAGGAAGAATAAAAACCCAAATTTTAATAAGATCTAACTGATAAAATTTTCTGTAACTGCTAGTTCTTTTTAATGCCAACTTAAGTCATGTTTAGAAAAGACTTGTTAATAGATTATAATTAAGTTAAGAAAACTCTCCTAACTTGAACCTTATATATTGCAACTCCTATATGAGTTGCAACAAAACTTTATTTTCAGGTCTTGATAACTCCTCCCTGGCACTTTCTTGCTCTCTGTCAGACACAATGCTTCCACATCACCACCTTGCTTCAGACTCAAACCAATGGATCATCACAATCTGTCAAATAATGGACGAAGAATCAGAAATTGCACTTGACCAACCAGTCTCCATCTTTGAAGTACCAAAACCTCTTCTAGTCATTAAACCAGAGCTTTATGTGCCTCAAATCCTTTCTCTTGGCCCCTACCACCATTTCCGGGAAGAGTTGCAACACATGCAGCGATATAAAATTGCATCGGCAAAAAGTGTGCAAAATCGACTGCGTGAAGTGATGAAATTTCAAGATATTGTTAGCTTGTTTGAGAATCTGGAATATCATATAAGATCTCACTATCAAAGGTACAGGAACAATTTTGAGTGTTCTGTATAATTGCTCATAAAATGTTCATAAGCATGGCACAAAGTCTGTCAACGTGAAATATCTTGATGAAAATTTCATATATGTAAATCTAATATTCATTTATTATCAACTCTATTGGATAAGACAAACTATTGGGGCTCTTTTCCATTTTTTGCTTTCTTTCTTCAAAATTGTCTCCACCATAAAGTCAACTTGGTTGAAAGTCAGCGGTTGATTTTGTTAACTATTTCCACAATTACCATTGCAACTAGGAATAATAATCCTACATTTATAGATATGATACAGAGTGAAAATTTTAAATATAAGCTATATTCATATACAAAACACATATATTCAAATCATTCATTATTTCTCCTTGTTCAGGCACTTAAATTTAACAGGCCAAACTCTAGCCTGGATGATGGCAATTGATGCATCATTCCTTTTCGAGTTTCTCCAACGATTTGCTAAGACCGACAAGAAATCAATACAAAGAATCCCATCTAGGATGATACATTTGTTAGTTGACAGCAAACACAGGACGACCACACATAGTATCATAATCCGTGACATAATTATGCTCGAAAACCAAATCCCGCTTTTTTTACTCCTAAAGATAGCAGAAATCCAAAGCCAGTTGGAAGAAACAGTAACTGCTATGCTTGCTGGATTTTTCAAAGAAATCTCTCCTTTCAAAAAGGTACAAATTATGCATACTGACATAATGAAACACCCACATTTGTTAGATTTTCTATATGGTAATGCAGTTCCCACTTATGAAGAGGAGAATTGTGACCCTTTGGAGGGAGATGAATGTGGTGAGCCAGCCAACCTAAGCCCAACTTTTGTACAGACTTTTGCGAGTTCAACAAAAAATTTCATTTCTGACCGCATAAAAACCCTTGTGTCATTGATAACAAAATTTCTTGTCAGGATCCCTCTTCGAATAATAGCAAACATACCTATATTTTCGATCATCCTAAATCCTGCAGAGCAACTTTTATCAGGGGAAAATGAACAAGACAGTGAAAAACACAACGAACCATTGCTCGAAGAGATTTTGATTCCGTCAGTAGCCGAACTTATCTCAGCTGGTATAAAAATTTGTCCCACTAATGGCGGTATATCAACAGTCTATTTTTGCATGAAAACAGCATCACTCCATCTGCCGGTAATACGGCTCAATATAGAAAGTGAAGTTGTTTTGAGAAACTTGGTTGCATACGAGGCATCATTTGGATCTAGGCCACTAGTATTCTCTCGGTATATCGAATTTATGAACGGAATCATAGACACTGAAGAGGATGTAAGATTACTCAGAAAGAATGGAGTAATTTTAAACTACTTAAAAAGCGACAGAGATGTAGCCGAGATGTGGAACGGGATGACACGGTCTATCAGGCTGACAAGGGTTCCGCAAATAGACTGTGTGATAGAGGAAATGAACAAGTACTACAACTGTAGGTGGAGAGTAATTTTGAGAAAATTTTTTGCCAGACATGAGGTGCTTAGTTTATGGAAGAGCATCGTTTGGGTTGCTTTTGGTACTGCACTAGTACTGTTTTTGATGGGCTTTCAGGTATTTTGTTTGACCCATAGATGCTTACCTTGGTCCAGAAGTGGAAGAAGCCCATAATCATGTTTTCTTTTGTGTAGCTTCTATTTTTTTTCCTCCCTAAATTAAGGCTAAAAAATTTTGAATTAATAAAGTCAGTGCATTGTTCTGTTGCCCAAGCAGCTAGGACCCAACATGTAAAATAACAGAGAAAAATGGGTCTACTTATACCATCACATTTTATAAAATTACCTACTGAATGTTTCAGGTGTATGCAAACAGTTTACAAAATTGCATGATTGTGTGATCAGGACTCCTAATATTTCTGATTAATATGAGCTGGATTGATCTAGTTTTCAGATGCATTATTATTAAACGAAAACGACAGTGTGAAATATTTCTCTGGGTTGCGGAACTAGAAAGAGAACAAATAGGCTGTCAAAATCAAAAGGCCCACAAGGACTATGGAGTCCAATATCCAACTCATTGTTTTCTCTGTGGGTCCATATGCCTAGTTAATACTAAGAACTTTTGTTGCATCTTCTTTTGTTTCTATTATATACTCGTTTAATCGTTTTCAAATTTAACTGGCTCAATTGCTCGACAGACCGCAACCTTCACTTGTGTAATATAAAACGTTCCAATAATGCGTTTCCTTGACAAAAAGGTTTTATGCCATTGTTCTTTTAGCTTGAAATTGATATTTTTAACTATTGGATGGAAAATTATAGAATCTTTATTTTGTGGTATTTTTATTAGTTTTGAAGGCAAGCATATTTTCATATAAAAATATTTTATGAAGGCCTTGAAAAAAAATGTTTATTATTTATAGTTTTCTTCCTAATTCGTCTGAATTGCTTATTTTTTTCCTTCAAAAAAATCTACTTTGATTAAAATATTTAAAACATACCAAACCGATTTTATTATTTCTGATTAGTTAAATGAAAGAGAAATTAATCTGAGTTGGTTATTTTTATTTTTTACTTGTTTCGTATGAAAATGAAGATGTTGAACTGATAGCACCACAATAGTTAGAATATTAAAAATGAAAAAAAAAGGCGATCTTATGGTTGTCCCAAATACAAATTTTATAAATTAATTGTGAAGAAAATTATAATTCATTTAATTATTTGCGAATTAAAAAAAGTTGCAAAGTATACTTCCAGTTATTTTTTTGTCTTGTCACTGAAGACAGGCAACATTCACCATATATTGCTGCATTGGATTAGGAGTTCCAGCATTATTAGATTTGTAATTCATTTTAGGGAGTAGTGTGGAAAAAAGAAATGTAAATCTGCTATAATATAAATATAAAAATAAAATACATTTGTTTTTAGAAGTTTATTTCCTCAACACGGATGTTGGTCTTGTATGAATTCAATAAGACCTCGTTTTTCTTTTCCTTCAAGTATTTAACTAGGTGTTTAACACACTTGTACTGGACACTTGCGCGTGTCGTGTCTCTGTGTGTGCATGCTAACAAATTCCAGGACCACCACTTTTTCTTCCCTTACTTCAATTGCACGTTCAATTGCATTGCATGTATGAATCAAGAATTTCGGCTCCTGCCCTGCCCAGAGTGCTTTTTTGTGGGCCCCACGTGTCAGAATGCTTATGTTCAGTCTGTCTCCGCAACTTCCAGATTCATGATGCATTTCTTCTTTTTATTTATTGGGTCTGGACTCAGGATCAGGATGCAGCCCGGGTACACCAGATCCTCTACAACACTGTACAACGTAGTACTGTTGAATTTGATTCCGTCGCTCTCGTCTAAATCAGGTTACTCTCAGGTCTGTAGTGCGCTTATGATGTCAACGGCATGATGTGAGATAACAATACTTGTATATCCTTTGTTCTTTTTTTTTTTCCCCTTAAAAGTTTATCAACATTCACAAAGTTTGAGGCAAGGTAATTACTGCATAAATAAGTGCTTAAACAACTAATTAATTATGGTCTACCAAAAAAACAGTGAATAGCAATCAAATTACGTTTTATTAAGTATTTGATACCAGGTACATATTTATGTCTGAATGCAGATTGTTTCTTTCTTTCAAGAACGTTCAAACCTCTCATTTCATATTTTTCTTTGGAAATTTTCTCTCATTTATAATCTTATTCTTTACAATATTGATATCAAGTACATATGTCTTATTTCTTTTAAAATTATTCTATTTTTTATAATATTTATCTTATTTCTTTTAATGATCACGCGAAACTATTACTTACCTATTTGGGTTTATGCATTCGGCAAGCGCTCAGAAGGTAAGACACAATATATAAACAATTAAACAGTGTTTTTTTTTTTTTCTTTTAGAACCATACCCTCTGCAGTGGTTTTTGTAAAAACGGCTACAGAGTGATGCCGTTGATCTTGTTCGATTTTACGAGCAATGTGTTTTCATATAAGTTTTATAAAATTTAGAGTCAATTTGATGCTCGATTAAGTGACCAAACGATGAAATTAATCTGTGATAGTTAACTAGATTCGTTCATTGTTGACCACTTAATCGAGTATCAAATCAACTCCAAAATTTATAAAATTTATATAGAAACGCATCATTCATTAATTGAACAAGATCAACTATTTTGATTTAGTGCTTGAATTTTAAAATTTTAAAATATTGATAAAATTTTCAACAGCAGCACTTTGCAGTCGTAAAAATGACTGCAGAGATATGGTTCATTTTCCTTTCTCTGCTTTGCTTTCTTTTTTTTTTCAGATATATTAATTAATAATAGAAGAGTGTTCATTCAACACTTCAAGTAGTATTGTTACGTTATGTTTGGCAAAACAAGGGGTTCACAAGGCAAGAACAAAGAATAAGAACTATCTTGGATTCCGCTCCTTAATTTTTGTTCTTAGTTCTTGTTCGTACAAAAAGATGATATTAAAAATAAGGCCCAAAAACTTCAATTCATTGTTCTTGTCCTATGTTTGATAACCCATTTTCTTGTCCTTGTTCGAGAACAACCCAGTTCATGGGTTCCAAACATATCTTCTTTTTTGTGGAACAAAAAGTGAAGAACGAAAACAGAGAAAAATGAGAAGAGGGACATTTTTTTAATTACTATTCATGGATGTCCAAACTCGATTAAAGTTGTATAACACTTTCTATAATTATGCTCCTTTTAGCAAAATTTAAAATTGTACCAATATGATAATTCTCGAAACATCTCTCTAGGATCACCGTTAAATGACATCCTGCATGCCATATATTAAATACCGCTAAATATTTTTGAAAGCTTCGCTATTGATGTTGATATTTTAGTCAGTATATATATAATTACTGAATATTATAAAATGTTAATTGATCGTCAAGCCACAAATGTTAACTCTTTTATTTTGTTTCATCACTCTCGTCCGGAGAAACATTATAAAAGTCGACTTCTTTACTCAATGCATACAATAAATTTTCATAACATTGATGTAAATTTGTCATATAACAACAAGGTTCAAAAATTCACAGAAGTAATTAAAAGTGCATCTCTCTCTCTCCCTCGTCTCTTTCAGGGTTTTATGTAGAAAGGTACTCAAAATAAAACATATATACGCTGACATGCAGATCAAAATATGGGAATATGTCCTCCAACTTGACTTCAACTATCCGATTAGACCTTCAAAAAAGGAAAGAGGAAAATTTATCCGAGTATACCTACCAGGTAAAAGAAAAAAAAAAAAAAAAACGATCTGGGGCATCTTTCCTCGACCACTAGTGTACATTTCACTTTGATCAGTAATATATTTAATTTAGCTAGTCCGATTATTGGTTTTGTAATTGAGTACTTTATATGTGTTTTTTTTTTCGGCTATCCATAAAATTTGAATAGAAAAGGACAGGCAGATACAGAACTTTGTCCGAGATGTATTGTTCAAACACAGTAAGTGGGCATTTAAGCAGAAATTTTTCTCCACAAATGGCGAGGAAACTAGGAACTGTAGTTCTGTCTTTTGGTAGCGTAGCTAGTAGCCATAGAAAAACAAAATCCTTTTTTTTTTTTTCTGATTTTTAGAAAGAAGAAAGAGAGAGCAGCGAAAGAAGGGCAAGTTGAAAGAGCAAGACCCTCCTTGAAAGGACCTTTTGTGCAAAGGGAAGAGAATCATCAGGTTACCATCACACCCACGAGGTGGCTGTCTACTTTGTGGGTCCCATCCCCCTTGTCTCCTCCTCCTCTCTCTCTTCATATTTCAAGTAGTGCAATAGGTGAATTCGGTCTAAATATTAAATAAAAATGGATGTATAGATCTTTAATAAGCGTGTTTGACTGAAGCCAATTATTAATATTTAACACTAGATAAGAACCATAACTATGTCATTGATAGTACAATGACCTAAATCTACAAATTAAATTTACATTTTTCAATGGTTTTAAGTAACAAGTTAAATGTTAATTAATTTTACAATTTAATCTCTAGTGTAGAAAGATATATATACCACTTGTGCATTCTTGTTAATTTAATTAATTTTTTTTGCCAATGGCCGGGCTTTTAATAATCAATCAATTGATCAGTACAAAGAGCCAAAACCACGGTTGACTCTATACTTTTATGTCCGGTGGGAATAAAAAACAATTACTAGACATGTTACTAACTATGAGCATCAAAATGAATGGGACCTCGTGCATCACTAAAAAAAAGAAAAATGTTTAAACAATATAATTTAAACTCCAGAACTTATTTAATGCAACGTCGTCGATATGCTGTTCATAAATCAAACAATATGCTAATTTCTTCTATTTATTTATAAAAGACAATCATTAAATAAGACGCTAACTTAATAATTTCATCAATCATTTCAAAAATATATATTTGCACGTATTATATATATATATATATAGAGTTTTGCTATGGTGAGTTGCAACTCACCAAAGCCTTCGTGAGTTGCGATCAAAACTCATATATCTACTTCAAAATGACCGATCCAAACCGTCCAATATGATCTCTCTATTGAAATCACCATGCAGACCAAATTTTATATTTTTTTTAAATTTTTAAATATTTTTTTCGGATTTTTAAAAACTGCTGTTTTTGAACGGTTCAGAACTAATTAGATTAATGATTTTCTAAAATTTCAAAAAAAATACTTAAAAATTTCGAAAAAAATTAAAATTTAGTCTGCATGGAGATTTCAATAGGGAGATCATATTGGACGGTTTGGATCGGTCATTTTGAATTAAATTTATGAGTTTTGATCGCAACTCACAGAGCCTTTGGTGAGTTGCAACTCACCATAGTAAAACTATATATATATATATATAGAGAATGGCTAACGCGCCATCGATGGCACGTGCCATCAATTTTCTATCGACTCGTTTTTCGAGATCCAAAATTCAAATGGTCGATCCAAACCGTTCAAGTTGATCAAAATATTGAAATACCCTTGGAGACCAAATTTTACATTTTTTCAATTTTTTTTGCTATTTATTATGATATTTTCAAATTGGAGGGCCTGAAATACTCTAATCATAATATTTTTAAAAGTATCATAATAAATAGCAAAAAAATTCGAAAAAATATAAAATTTTGTCTCCAAGGATATTTCAATATGGAGAACAATTTGAACGGTTTGGATTGACCATTTGAATTTTGGATCTCGAAAAATGACTTGATGGCACGGGACCCTCCGTGCCATCGATGGCACGTTAGCCATTCTCTATATATATATATAGAGAGAGAGAGAGAGAGAGAGAGAGTTTTGCTATGGTGAGTTGCAACTCACCAAAAGGTCAGTGAGTTGCGATCAAAACTGCTACATATAGATCAAAATGACCGATCCAAACCGTCCAATATGATCTCCCTATTAAAATCTCCATGCTGATCAAATTTTATATTTTTTTGAGATTTTTAAGTATTTTTTTCGGATTTTTAAAAACGGTTGTTTTTGAACGGTTCAGAACTAATTAGATTAACGATTTTCTAAAATTTCAAAAAAATACTTAAAATTTTCGAAAAAATGTAAAATTTGATCTGCATGTAGATTTTAATAGGAGTTCATATTGAACGGTTTGGATCGGTCATTTTGAACTATAATTAGGAGTTTTTATCGCAACTCACCGACCCTTTGGTGAGTTGCAACTCACCATAGTAAAACTCTCTCTCTATATATATATATACATATATTGTTCGATATGTATTTGGAAATATATATTATTATTATTACATAGTTGGCATAATATTCAAGTATATTCAACTAAAATTAGACCCCAAAGTTCTAATTAATATTTGAAGTATTTAATACATACATATATAAAAGACATGTACGTGTTTCATATATATTACGGTGAATGCCATGGCTCAATAATATTAATAACAATGATATGAAATTTTAAAGTTGTCAGACTAAACAAACTAAACTCTTGATCGATGCATTTGTACATTATATTAACAAGAGCAATAAACTACGTACTTTAGTGTATGCGACTGGCATTAGCTTCATAATAAAACATCAATTTTATATTAAATCGTTAACGATAGCGTTTTAGGGTGTCTCCCAAATCCAAACACCAAATTTTTAATAGTAGAGTCTATATATTCAATTGTAGACCAGGGCAGCAAAGCATGGTGCATTAATTATTCCGCACAAGCAAGTCTTATATTCTCCTTCCCCGAGTAGACGAGTAGCAAGTAGTTTACCCTCTTCTTGATCTTGCAACCTTTAACATTTTGTTTCAGCCCTACTTCCATAACTCAACTCCATAAAGGACCCTTCTTCCCCGGCTTACCCCTACCAAGCCCTGGTAATCTCCTCTCTCTCTCTTTCTCTGACTTTTTAATTATATAATTTTGGATCTTTGCATTTTTTTGTTAAAATTCAAGCTCTGAAATATGAGTATATCAGACTTGGAGTAGATATTATGATGCCTTAATTGAAACCTTTCTTTTTCTTCACATGAAAACCCTATTGCACCTACCTAGCCTTTATTGTTTATGTCTCCTCTCTTTCTCTCTCTCTCTTCCCCTCCCTACCCTTCTCTATACTTGTCTTCTCTAGTTCTCTTTCTATATAATTCAACTTTGCTCTGCCTTTTTCTCTCCCATTCCAATAGAAGTTAATTTTGTCTCTCCCTTAAATTTCTCACTTTCTGAATTTAAGAACATGCATTCTGTTTCTATTTTGTGATGGTTCTAGGCAATCTCCTTTGACCTTCTCCATTTACTATTTCTTATTTTGATGCCTCACTCAAGCCTTTAACTCAATTAAGCAAATTCCATCGGCATCCAAACTTTTGTACCTTCTTCAGATATTCTGTCTGTCATCAAACAAACGGCCTCTTTTATTTTTAAGGTACTGAAACAGTGAAACTTTTCCTCCCTTGTAGTTCTTGGTTTATAAATATTATTTTTAATTTGCCACAATTTTCAAGGGAAATAAAAATGTCTCCCTGCCTTGCCTATTTTCATCCTTATCACCTATTATTACATATGTATAGAAAAAAATATATTGTAAAAAAACCTAATTTCTCCTTTGTTTTGCTATTTGGTAAAGTCGAGTTTGCAATTTGCATCTCTCTTTGGATACAGTCTGATATGAGCTGAAATTTTGAATTCTCTATTTAATTGACAGGACAGAGTTCAAGTCCGCACTAACAAAGTAGTAGTTCACTACAAGTAATTAGATTTTCGGAGAATCAGAAGGCCAGGAGGAGGAAAAAGAAAAACAGGATTGAAAGTTGAAACCATGTCATCTTCAAACAATTCTGACAGCCCTGGTCCTCGGCCGAGTCGATACGAGTCCCAAAAGCGCCGTGACTGGAACACGTTTCGCCAGTACCTCCGCAACCACCGGCCTCCTCTCGAACTCTCCCGATGCAGCGGGGCTCATGTTCTTGAATTTCTGAGGTACCTTGATCAATTTGGCAAAACCAAGGTGCACAATCTTGGGTGCCCCTTTTTTGGGCACCCAACTCCTCCAGGTCCATGCCCGTGCCCGTTAAAGCAAGCTTGGGGCAGTCTGGACGCTCTTGTAGGCCGCCTCCGGGCAGCCTTTGAAGAAGATGGTGGTCGGCCCGAAGCAAATCCCTTTGGTGCTCGGGCCGTCAGGTTGTATCTGAGAGAGGTCAGGGATAGCCAGGCCAAAGCACGGGGCATTGCCTATGAGAAGAAAAGGCGAAAACGACCCCCTACCTCAAATGGGAACCAGTTGCAGCAGCAGCACAATGTTCAGTTTGAACATTACTCTGAACATACTGCTATGGATGGCGATGCTAAGCCGCTGCATGACCGACCCCAGCACCCGTATTTGGTTGGGGCTGACCTTAATTTGGTAATAAACGGGGGAGTTTCTCATGAGTATCTCTATGGTAATCATCAACACCACCATCATCATGATTTTATGATGGTTCATGATGGGTTAGTGGATGGTGGTGAAGGTGCCGTGTTGACGGTAGCTGCGCCGGAGTCGCATGCAGCAGGATGTATGCTTCCTTTGTCTGTGTTTAATTAAACTTAATTTGGTGTTAGCTAGCTAGTAGTAGAAGGGTCTTTTTGTTTTGCTTTTGGTTTTTGCCTTTTGGAGGTTAAGTTTTATGATATTATGCTAATGTCATAAACAACTAGGTCTTGGTGAAAGAATGGCAATATTATTATATGGATCGAAGATGATAGTTTGTATGTTAATGGAAAAATCATGCTCATATCACTAGGTACGTGTATGTTTCCATCCTATATATGTTTGTACGTACTTTGCCAATTTCATAGTTATTTCTTGTGTGAATTTAAGATTGCAAACTAGAGCGTTTAATCTTCTCAAGCTTTCATGATTAGATATACGAGTTCTTTTTTCTTTGTTCCTGTTACTGTGGTTCGTTTTGTCCCACAGCGCCAGTAAATGGTAATCTGGTAAAAGCTGGATATAGCTTTCCTATGTAATGTGTGCTCTTTTACTTTTCTCTGTGTGAGTCGTAGATAACAAAGAATGCAAGAACAGTAAGATAATGGCCCCTGTTTATGCCTCCTTGTTCATGCGCAGCCTTTGGATCTCTTATCCCATTCATACGGACCTTTGCTTTGTTTAATCTCAATGAGAGGTCATTTCTCATGTTTGTTTTTTAGCTTAAATTCAACAAGTCTTCACGTTCTTTCTTGTCATGGTTTCTTTATATATACAAACTGGGCTCTTTTTTGTTCTCCCTTTTCCTTTTATTCTTCTTTGGATAATTGGATTGAACGCATGATATCAGAAGACCCCAAATAGTACTCCGTTTAAATATGATCTTTTTTGCGTATTAATTGTCTGTCCTCTGATTTTCCGTGAAATTAGGGTAACTTGCAACTTTATATCCAGGATATTAACCACATCATTTTTTTGGTAATATCTATTGTTGCAGCTGAATATGTAATATTATGATTCTTTGTTTTCTTCCCCATATACTTATTTTCGTTACACTTGTTCATTATTGTTCGAGCTGAATCTTCCATAAAAATGGAACATATAATTATCAGTTTTGTCCATGTCATTATCCGCATATATATATGCATATCTGTATGTACATCTCAAATTCTAATTTCCTCATTTTTTTTTTTTTGGAATACGTCCCGCTAAAGTACTTTTAGTTTTATTATATAATCACATTTGTTAATAATATTTGTTAATTATTTCTTCCGTATATCTCTATTCAAATCTGCATCCGTTGCTGATCCTCTTCGTATCTATATCCGTTTAGAATTTGATTTAAAATTTTAAAAATTGTTCAATCGTATTTGTATACATATATTTGTCTAATAAAATTATGGAAATGAATATGATCTAATTTTGCATGTACTATCAATCCGTCTGCAAGTAATGTTTTAAAAATTGGACCAAACCAGCCGGTTGAACTGCGAACCGATTTGACGTTTAGTCATACTTTCTTTGTTTGAGGAACTAGCTAATATTAAGATATTAATCATAATTAAGCTCGAAGATTGAATTCTTCCAATTTCTACATATAACTTATTGTTTTGGTGGTTTATTGATTATTAGGCTTTTTTTGATCTAGTTTGGCTGTAAATATTACCTCACTACTTTTGCGCGCATGGAACAAAAGTTTAAATATATTTTAGCTTTACTGTCAAAACTTAATTAAGCTTTTGTACTTAAATTCGCAAAAAAAAATAAAAAAATTGAAATTTTGTTTAGACATTAAATTGGCCAAACATTTGTATTGGATGGTACTAAACTTGATATCTGCCATTTTGACAAAAAATTAAAATCTCAAATGTGGCGAACTACTACGTACTGTCTATTCTGTTGGAAGAGGAGTGAAACCCCAATATTTTAGCACCGGTACTAAAGATAAACTTTTTTTTTTTCCGCCAATAGAAAAACCAATACTAAAGATAAATCCTGACAATTATGAAATTACCACTAACTATTTTTTATACTGTTTTTCTTAAAAACATGTGTTAATGTAGCAGTGCTAAAGCTTGTTTTTGGCATAGTGAAAGGAGAGCAAAAAATCACCGTTTGTATTCAGTAATAGTAAGTGTCAAGGTTTTCCTCGTGTTTATTGTTGACGATATTACACCTCAATCCTATGTTCACAAATTAATTTCTTTCTTAAATGAAGTTGGATTGTTTGGCCCATTGGTTTCGTTATATTCCGCCAACTAAGTGATCCTTGGTTCGATTTACGGAGAGAGCATTTATTTTCAAATTTCATATTACAAAATCGTTGATTTCAGACCAACTTTAAAAAAAAAAATTCTTTCCTAATGCTACTTTAACGAAATATGCATGCCTAACTTCAGAATTCATTGACAGATCGAGTTAATTAACTTCATAATCTTGGAAACTGGAAAACATATTCAAAATTTGAAATCAATCCACTTGATTGTGATTTACAATGTTAAGATATATATATATGCATATCTTATTTTTCACAAATTGATTTATATTTCCTGAAACCTTAACGAAATAACTGTTCAAATAAGCTGTCAACATTTCCAACAGCTGACTCATTAACATTAATCGGATGATAGCGTAACATACCTCCATCTAGTAAAAAATATCATTAATTTGATACCTTCTTAAAAGCAAAATTTTAGCGTAAGATGTTCTAGAAATGGCTGCTACGATTTTAAATTATTCGATGGAATGACGATGCAAACAACAACTTTTGATTTAGTCCAAATTTGATATATATATATATATATATAGAGTTGATATAGAACACTGATGTGTACGGATCGTCTCCGTACACATCAGTCGTTTTTCAAGGTCCGAAATTCAAACGGTCAATCCGAACCGTTCAAGTTGTTCGCTATATTGAAAAACCTAGATAGACCAAATTTTACATTTTTTCGAATTTTTTTGCTATTTATTATGATATTTTCAAAAAACACTATAATTGGAGTATTTCAGGCCCTCCAATTTGAAAATATCATAATATATAGCAAAAAAATTCGAAAAAATGTAAAATTTGGTCTGCAAGAGTTTTTCAATATAAAGAACAAGTTGAACGGTTCGGATTGACCGTTTGAATTTCGGATCTTGAAAAACGACTGATGTGTACGGGGACGATCCGTACACATCAGTGTATTTTATCCATTCTCTATAGATATATATATATATATATATATATATATATATGTGCTATTTGACAAATGAAAAATACATCTACAATCTTAGATTTTATGTTTGAACAAGATATAAATAAACGTACAACAGGAGATTGATGAATGCTATTTTGATATTTTCATTTAAAAATTTAATGTTTCACTAATTGATTTTTAAAGTGTAATGAAATTTTTTTTTTT
Source organism: Rhynchospora breviuscula (assembly GCA_027562975.1). Taxonomy (NCBI): domain Eukaryota; kingdom Viridiplantae; phylum Streptophyta; class Magnoliopsida; order Poales; family Cyperaceae; genus Rhynchospora; species Rhynchospora breviuscula. The sequence continues at coordinate 74,007,534 of CM050398.1, read as the reverse complement.
GGATAAGCTAGATAGTGGCTATCTAGAAAAAAGTGTAATGAAAATTGTCAAACCATACTCTTCACATTGTCTTTATTAATTCCTAATTTGTATGTCAATTGCAACCCCAGTTTTAATTTCTAATTAAATCTAACTGAATTTTTTTAACATAATAACTTTATAAATGGACAACACGATCTATGAATTTTTTGTATTTACGAAGTTAACCGGCATGTGGTAATATATACTGGAAAATACACTTCCTCCCAATTGCATTCCTGCAACAAAGAATGGGACATGGCCATTTTTATTTAGACAGGAGAGTTTCTTTACATTACACTATTACAGCCGGTCCATGTGCGATATTCTGCCAATCTATTTTCAAAAGAAGAAAGACTATAAATGCATGAAAAGACAGATGAAAACCTGCACACAGTACTCTTCCTGTCTCTCTATCTCCCAGTCTCCCCGGCCGTACGCAGTACCGATTTTTTTAACAACAAAGTCTGTAGGCGATATTAATAACTTGGCTCCGTTTGGATAGTCAGGAATAAGAGCTATTCCGGATTAATAGACAATCCAAACAGTTCAGGATTAAGAGCTTAGTCGTAATCAGAGTAAGATTTGTTAATCCGACCATATGTTAGAATAAGAAGTGAGATTGTCCGTTAATCCAGAAAAAACTCATTATTTATTTCTTTCATCATCCAAACAAAAAGTCTTATTCTGATAATAAGCTTATTCTTAATAATTTAGGATTAAAAATTTTAATCATGAATAACAAATTCTACCCTTAATCTCATATGACCCAAATAGAGCCTTATTGAAGTATTACTAGTACATCAAATATAATGAAAGTTAATACATCTTTATTCTGCTCAGAGAAAAATTACTTCAAGAAGGCATAATAAATTTACAAATGAATTTGTAAACTTTGTCATAAAAGAGATTGAAACAAACATGTGATAGTCACTTTCATAAAACAAAGCATGAATTATTTTTGGCAAGTGAGACTTGGTAATTGTCGCTTTTAATTATTTTTCTGCGCCTTTGTCGAACACACGTGCATGACCATATCAATAACAGTAAGTGTGGTCACATGCAATCAGAACTTAAATCCAAGTTGTTTGTTGATTAAACAGTATTTCAAAAGGAAGGTTAAACAGGTGAAAAGTTCTGTATAGGTAGGGCATGAGGTACGGACATAGACTGTACGAAAAGAAAAAGGTCGTATATTGGGAAATAACCCTTTTGACATGCTTGAATTCTTTTTTTTTTTTTTTATATACCAAAAGAGAAGGATATGATAGACTTGACTGGTAACATCCATGGAATGTAAGCATTGTATAGCCACCTTTTTCTCATTCTGATCTCCTTTCCACAAATCATTATTGGTTCAAAAACAGAAAAAATTTAAGAACATTATTACAGAGTACAATTATTTCTGAGCCTAATAGTACGGGAATTGCTTTCCTCACTCCTTTATTCGGAGATACACTGCAAAATCTATTTTAATGACCAAGATATCAAATATCTTCCATCATATTTTTTGCAGGCGTAAATAAATCAGGGGTATTTTGGTCATTTTTCAAAAAATAGGAGTGTATTTCCAATTGAGGGAGTGATGATCAGGAAAGCAATTAATAGTACAACTAGGGTTCTCCAATTGTGCGTGTCGTGTCAAATACGATCGTGTTGGAATCTCGTGTCGTGTCGTATTGACACAAATTATTTTTTTAATCGTGTCGTGCTAAATGGTGAAAGGAGCTAACACGACACGACTAACACGTCGTGTCGTGTCGTGTTGGCACGTCGTGTTAGTCGTGTCAGATTATTTTATTATTTTTACAATATAAAATATTAAAAAATTAAAAATAAAGGAAAAAATTTACTGAATCGTAATAATTTATTATTTGGTTAAATTTAAACTTTTTATTAATACTTTTTATAAAAAAAATAATAATTAGATAAGAACAATATGAGTCAAATGATGGTAAATAAAATGATGTAGTTTTATAAATTGTATTTAAATTATTAATTTTGTTTAAATAATTGTATTTAAATTATTAATTTTGTTTAAATAATCGACATTAATAATTAAATTTGTTTTGATGTGTTATGTCAGTTCGTATTCGTGTCGTGTTGCGTGTCTAATCGTGTCGTGTCAATTTTTCAAAACTTCCAACACGACACGATAACACGATCGTGTCGTGCCAATTCCGTACTCGTGTCGTGTCGTGTCATGCTAACACGCGTGCGTGTCGTGCCAACACAATCGTATCGTGTCATTTTGGAGAACACTAAGTACAGCCAATATTCTCTTGAAAAAATAGTATAACCAATAAACGGTCGCTAACCTCTATACGGAGGTAAAGTTAGTCGTTGAAATCAGGGCACTCATGAAAAGGTGTAGTTAGCTGAAAAAATATAAAAAAAAAAAAAACAAAATGAAGAATGAGAAAGCTAAGATGCTTCTTGCAGTAATGGGATAGTATTTCCGAACAATTAATAGTGAATTTTTATGAGAAATTAAATTCAATTTTTTTTGAATTTTTGTTTACGAAATGCTTAAGTCCTATACATAGAAATCGATGAGAGTCAGTCCAAAGGTCGTTTTAGATTTAATGTTTTAAGCGGTCAATTGAAATGTTTAATTTATTCTCCATATTGAAATCTTATACTGAACCATTTTATCATTTTCCAAAATTGCTATCATTTTTTCAAATTTTTTAAACAACTGTTATTTGATTTGTTCAAGGTTCTGATATGAATTTTTTTAAATCGAAAAAAAAAGTAACTTTATAATTATATACAATTGTTGAAGTAGTGTTTGATACAAATACGGCATGAATCTAGATTCTAGAAGCATGTTTGCTCTATAGTTAACGCATTGAAACTTGATTTGCCACAAGTTTTGAGCTTTATTTGCTAAATACAGTATTAATTATGTACTGTCGGCAAGAAAGTTAGTAAGAGGTTTCTGCTCCTCCCAAAAACCAAAATGTACTTTTTATTTGATTGTATTGTATGGCTCCTACTTTGAAGTGACTATAAAATAACAGTCCTGCCCTTTAAAGAGGAACAGATTATTTTTTGACCCTTAAATTATTGTGATATTTGAAGAAAGGAAGGAGAAAAACAAGAGTACGGTTGAGAAATAGAAATGAGATAATGACAAACAACCAGCGCACAAACGGAGACTCAGAATGCGACGAAAGCAAAAGGTTAATTTCTTGATCTCTGATAATAAACAGAGTAATTTAATTCTTGCGGATTAGAAGTGCACATATATATAGAAGTAAAGTGGACAACTCAAACACAAAAAAGAACAAGTCTTAAACTCAGTAACAAATTTTCGAATTTAGGGTTTTAAACTGTTTTTCGAAAAATTTGATAGTAACTATCACGTGCTATTTTAAAATTATTTGATGTCAATTGAAACTTAGCAAATTGCAACGCTTAATTAAGTTTTATCCGACCAAATGCTTTGTATCGACAAAATTGATGCAACTAGACCAAAAGTTTATATGATGCAATTGCTGCAATTTCTAACGGGTTAGCAACACTACATAATCTTTATCTATTTCGCAATTTATTTATTAATAGTAATTTCATCTTTTTAATTCAACTCATTTCTTCGTATAATTTTTTATACTGCTTACCTCATTTTAACACTGCAACTGTCAAATGCATTTTGAATGTCATACCGGCATCCCTATCAGATGCTGACTGAACTCCGGAATTTTCCAATATTTCCCGATAGTTTGTCTCATTTTATCATACACGTACCGTTATTTCAATCACTATTCTGGTTTCCAGTATTAATAACTGAAATTTTATATATCTGGTAGGTATTAGAAACACTGCTTAAATGCCAAATAGAACATCAACATTGCAAACGACATTTACGAAAGGTAGATATCTATTATGGAGTCATTCCTGTGGTGGCGTGGGAATGCATTTTTTTTTTTCAAAAAGAATAAAATTCCGGCAGTCCTGTATAAGGTTGACTTCGCTAGGGCACTTGACTCTGTTTCCTAGACTTTCTTAGTAAATGTTTTACTCGAGAGAGGATTTCCAGCGAAATGGTAGACACACCCAAAATTTTGATGTCTTCAGCTTCAATGCTTAAGATTAATGAACAACTTACGAAAAGATTTATATATGCACATAAGAGGACTGAGATAAAGCGACCCACTTTCTCATTTATTGTTTATTTTGACGGCATCCGTGTTGCAAAGTTTCATCTCGAATGCTAGTCCCCTACTCTCACGGCTTTGCTATTATCCCACCAAAGGCTTCGCAATTTGCTAACGGCACAATTATTCTCATGGAAGCTTTACCACGTAATTTGAGTGTCATCTCTAACATACTAGTGCATTTTTCAGGATTGTTAGGACTAAGTATCAACGGTCAAAAATCGATATGTGTGCCTATTTCATTGTCGACTTCAGAAATTCAAAGGGCCCAAAGTTTACTTGGTTGTCCGGTGGGAGACTTTCCAATAACATATTTAGGACTTCCCTTTATCTATCAAGAAGCCAAAAATGATACATTTTTTACCATTGGTACTAGCAATGCACAATAATAAACTGCAAGGATGGAAGTCTAAATTCATTTCCCTTGGGGACTGCCTAGTTATGATAAAAGCATTCCTTGGAACGTTACTGCTCCATTTTATACAGGTATTCAAAATGCTGAAATGGTCGTCGAACAAGATGGATAGGATTCGTAGAGCCCTCCTGTGGTGAACGAATTCTTGAAAATTGATTTTATTCATTTCACAAGTGTTACAAGATACAATGATTCTCTCTTATTTATATGAGAAATACAGACAGCTAATTAATGTCTCTAACAAGCTGCTTAACTAACTGAAAGCGCTCCTAATCTTCTTCTGTGCTACTCACACCGGATGTGTCCAGTTGTGGGTTTTCTACAGGTCCCCCTCAAGCTCAGCAGGGGTAAACACAGCTTCAGCTTGTCTCTAAGAAAATTGAACCTCTGAGTAGCTAAACTCTTTGTGAATATATCACCAATCTGATCATTTGAGCATATAAAGTGCACTGACAACTTCTTGGCAATGAGTTTCTCTCTGACAAAGTGATAGTCCAACTCAATATGCTTAGTTCTTGCATGGAGAATTGGATTGGTAGCCATAAAAGTAGCTCTTAAGTTGTCACACCATAAAGCTTGAAGTGCATTAGATTTGATACCCAACTCATTCAGTAGAGATTGGAGCCACATCAATTCTGAGGCAGTCACTGCCATACCTCTATATTCTGCCTAGTAGAAAAACGTGCTATTGTTTGTTGCTTCATGGATGACCATGATACCAAGTTAGATCCTAAGAAAATAGCATATCCAGTAGTTGAGCGTCTGTCATCAGGGCACCCTGCCCAGTCAGCATCACAGAATGCTTAAAGAGACAGATCAGATGAGGCAGTAAGCTTCAAATCAAGATCCAGTGTGCCTTTTATGTATCTCAAAATTCTCTTAACAGCTTGCTAGTGCTTGTCAGAGGGTTGAGCAAAGAATTGAGACACTTTGTTAATTGAAAATGTCAAATCTGGCCTAGTGATTGTTGCATATTGCAACATGCCAACAATGGTTCTGTACATTGTAGGATCAGATAGAGGTATGCCATCTAGTTTAGACATTTATACTCCTGATTGAAGAGGGGTATTACATGGTTTAGCACCTACCATGGCTGTTTTTTCCAGTATTGTCTTTAGGTATCTAGTTTGAGAGAGAGTGACATGAGAGTTGTCAGATTGTACCTCTATTCCCAAGAAATAGTGTAGAGGACCTAGATCTTTGATGGCAAATGAAGCAGCTAAAGTGGTGATTAACTTGTTAACTGCCTGTTGATTGGATCCGGTGAGAATAATGTCATCCATATAAATCAACACATATAAAACCACCTTGTCAGACCTATGGATGAAGAGTGAGCTATCCGACAAGGATGCTGTGCATTGATGTGCAAGAAGAAATGTCTTCAACTTATGAAACCAAGCCCTTGGAGCTTGTTTCAGACCATAAAGTGCTTTCTTGAGGTGACAAACATGTTTTGGTCTGAGAGGATCTACAAAGCCTGGTGGTTAGCTCATGTAGACTATTTCTTGAAGATCACCATGGAGGAATGCATTATGTACATCTAATTGATGCAACTACCATCCAAGAGTGACAGCAATTGACAAGATGGCTCTCACTGTTGTTGGCTTTATGACAGGGCTGAAGGTCTCCAAATAATCAAATCCTTCTTCTTGATTGTAGCCTTTTGCTACTAATCTGGCTTTATGCTTTCAATAGAACCATCTGACTTTCTCTTTGTTTTGAAGATCCATTTGCAACCTATGACATGACCATTGTGAGGTGCTGGTACTAAATCCCATGCTTCATTCTGTGCTAAAGCAGTGAGTTCAGAGGCCATGGTATTCCTCCAATGCTCTTGTTTGCATGCTTGAGTATAGCAAGTTGGATCAGCCTTAACATTTGAGGGTTGAACAGGAAATTTGGTAGCTGTGTATACATGTATACATGGTGATTTGGAAATCGTTTTGGCCTGAAAGAGTTAGTTTTCTGTCTAGTAAGCATCTCATGAGATGTAGGAGGCTGAGTTGGTGTGGCATGTACTGTATCAGTGATGATTGGTGTCTCATTTGCTATAATTGGTGTTGAAGAGGGCAAGGTGGAGGGTAAAATGGTTAGACTGTTGATTGGTACATTTTGAGATTCAGTTGTTGTGATGCACTGTGGTTGCATGAAGGGATATTCTTTTTCATTAAACACAACATTTCTTGAAATGTAAACCCTTTGAGTTGGTAAATGTAGGCATCTATATCCCTTGTGGAAGGTAGAATAGCCCATAAAGATGCACATTTCTGACCTTGGTTGCAACTTATGAGAATTATATGGCCTTAGAAGAGGATAGCAAGCACACCCCAAAACTTTGAAAAACTGATAATCAGGTTTGATGTTGAACAGTTTCTCAAAAGGAGACATTGGTGTAGTGTGTGTAGAAGGAATTCTATTGATGACATAATTAGCACTTTCAAATATCCAATCCCAGTAGTTTAAGGGTATATTTGCATAATACAAGCTGGCCAACCCAAGCTCCACCAAATGTCTGTGTTTCCTTTCTGCAAGACCATTCTGTTGAGGGGTGTATGGGCATGAAACATGAAATGTAATGGCTGGGAAAATGGCAAAAAGTGGCTTAAACTCTGTACCTCCATCACACTGAACCACTCTAATGGTTGAGGACAGCAAATTCTCAACTTTTACTTTAAATTCAATGAAAATTTTTGGTATATCTGATTTAGAAACTTTTCAACGTCAAACCTGATTATCATTTTTTGGTATATCTGGTTTTGACTAAGTCGCGTTTAAACAATTTTAAGCAACCAACTTTTAGGTCCAATCAAGCGTAATTTAAAATCCCTCCCGTCCATTGGTACACAAATTAGTTTAGAACGTCTTAACAAGCGAGAGTTTTTGAAATTCAAACTGATATCTCGTATTTATATACACATTCTGACCATACTTAGCACCAAAATAGCATTCAAACCAATACAATTATCTCATATTAAAATGAGTTTTCCAAAATTTTGGTACTGCCGCCACATCTATGTTTATTTTGTAGAAATCTCGTGAAAATTGAAGACAAGACACGATAAGAAAGAAGAATGGAGCTCAATCATTAGCCTGATGACTTATTTCCGGCTCACACACACGTGCCATAGACCAGAGAAGACTCCAATGGGCCGAGGCAAATCGAACATCACACGAAGGCCTTGGTTTCAACCCAAATCTAGAATCCAGAGCGAAATTTCGGTCCGAAATTTATGTATGGAATGTGGATTTTGAAAAGTTTCGAAGAAGAAAAAAAGATTTCTTGCCCTAGCCGCCTTCTGGACTTTTCCTGGATATTTCTAGGCACGAATTTCGGCCAGAGAGGCATCCTACCTTCTCAACTATTAATTCTCATCTCTTTCACAAGTGTTTTTGGCTCTTTCCACGCGAACCATCACGAAGGCAACAGCTTTGGGTGCGACGGCAGTATGGCGAGCAGCTCTCCATCGATTCCCTGCCCTAGAAGGAGTAAAGGCTAAAGGATAATTCGGTTTACTCTTACATGCTTTTCTTTCTTAATTCTGTGGGCTTGTATCTTACTTCTTGCATGATATTTGTATATTTTCACGTAAACATGTTAGGCTAAATTTTATTATGTCTTAGGGTTAGGTAGTAATTTAATTTGGTATTTGTGATGACTTGATACGATTTGGTATTTTCTATGTGATTTTGATGTGTTGAGAATTATTATTTATGCTTAGATAAATTATTTGTTTGCTTGATGTTTACCTATGGATGAATCGCGACGTTTTTAGGACATTAAACTAGACTAAATACATAATTGATTAAGTAATTGAGGTAAGCCAAACGCTCGAAAGAGGAGGTTAACTTACGACCAGTAGGTGTAGTTTCTAAATGATCTGAAAGGACTTAGATACCTCTAGAAATCCAACACAAAAAAATAAATTGACTAAATTCCGACACCAAAGTTTAGGACTAGGCAATTACGTGGTAAAAATCGAGTTCCAAACCAAGTCTAAAACTAAAATTACGACGGCTGAGGCTAGGACTTAGGTCTTGTCGACAAGTAACCTTCACACAACCTTACCTAAAAATATCAAGTCAAAACAGAGAATCTGGAGTGAATTTCGGCACGACGGTCTATAAATTTCGGTTTGAAATTTATAAATTTTGATCCGAAATCCTGTCTGTTTCGTGCGAAAGCACATGACAACAACGCTCCAGAGCCAAATTAAATGAACCCAAAACCAAAGGACATTTCCTTACATCTATTTAAGTCCAGAAAACATAAAAAAATCAACTTAAAAATATTTTATTATTTATTTTCTCAATTTTAATTGTTATTTGATATTGTCTTTTTAATCCAAAAGCCTCACAAAAATTATTTTGCCTAGCTTTTAAGAATGATTAAGTCCGGTAATCATTTTTACGGTTCCTTGGGTTCGACCCTTAGCTTTACCCCAACGACCAGTAGGGTAGAAATGAGGTATAAATTTATTTGATACCTAGGTCTTCAAACCTCTATCACAAACGAACTTTTGCAAAAATTGAAAACAACAGGGTCTTTAGCATGAAATTTCAACAAAAACAGTTTAGAGATGCACTAAATTAACTTCCTAAACCTTTAGAAATAGTTAAAGATCACTTGTGACTAAATTCAGAAAAATTGGGTTGAATTCGGACCGAATCAGAATGAATTTGGACCGAATTCAAAGTTTTGTCAAAAGGAAAATGCTCGAATTCGGTCCGAATTCAGCAGTTAGTTTTGTATAAATTTTCAAAAAATTCAGGTTTTCTGAGATTTTTCAAGGATTTTCATGTTTGTTTCATTTTTCCTTCCTCCCCCCCCCTAAACTTAAAGCACATCATTGTCTTCAATGTATCACAGAGAAAAATAAAGAGGAAAAAGAAAACAAACCATATCAAGGCATGGAGAAATCGTGCCCGCCTGAGAGTCGTGCAGGCTCATCACTAGAGAGTCTGGCGGGATCGGTGAAGATACCAAATGGGTCCACGTACTGCTGCGGGTAGTACGGCTGTGGATCCTCTTGAGTGTGAGTGCTGAGGTCACTATCACCGCTTTGCCAATAGCCATGATCATAGCGGAGGGCCCAATCGAGGGATCGTGTTGCCGCCCGAAGTGGTTAATTCGCATGAGGTCGTGCGAGGGATCGTGTTGTCGATTTTCACGCCCCTTTTAGTGCTCTAACACGAATCAACCATGTCTCTTTCCTACACACATCAAGAAAAATAATGCTAAAATAAATTAAAAATCCTGAGAAAAATCTAAAGTCCTAATTAAAATATTTGTATTGTTTTTATTGTTTTATAATTTTTTTAATGAAGACTTCTGAAATTCCAGTGGTCTGAATTCGGTCGAATTCTGGAGAATTCGGTCCGAATTGTTGCTGTTTTCAGGATTCGCCTCGTCTGTGACCTCCTGGATGGATTCCTCCACCGCAATTGCTTCTTGTATGTCACAAAGAAACTAGTGATAGTACCTGAGAGCATCTGCATATTGGTCTTCGAGCTATTGTTCGACTTGTGCCTCCTTGACTTCGATTTTGTAGCACAAATCGAGTTGGTTTGAGCACTTCATTGCTTGACCAATCGAGTACTCCCATTCTTCACCTCCAACTCTCACCAAGATAGTCCCATCACTTGCATCCATTAGAATCCCTGCAATTGTAAGGAAGAGACGCCCTAGAATAATGGGCACGTCCTTGTCTTCCTCCATGTCCATTATCACAAAATCACCAGGGATAAAAAATTTACCAAGCTTGACTTGGATGTCCTCGATCACACCAACAGGGAGTCAAACTGACGAGTCCGCGAGTTGCAAAGTCATGTTTGATGGTTTCAACCTTCCAATGCTAATTCGATCGAAGACGGATTTAGGCATGAGGCTCACGCTTGCTCCATTGTCACACATAGCTCTCCTGATCGTCATCTTGCCAATAGTGCAAGGTATGGTGAATTTGCCTGGATCGTCCATCTTGGGAGGCATCTTGTCTTGGATTGCCGCACTGCATTGCTCGGTCAATTCTACAGTTTTAGGCTCCTCCAAAAGAGATTTGTAAGTAATGAGGTCGTATAGAAATTTTACATACGAAGGAATTTGAGTAATTGCATCAGTGAAAGGGATAGTGATATGCAATCCTTTGATTACTTCAAAGAAGCTCTTGAATTGAGTACTTACCTTCGCCTTAGCCAATCTCTGAGGAAAGAGTGCCTTCACACGTAGATCGGTTGCTGTCTGCAACGGATTCATAGAAGATGCCCGCTTGTCACTCTCCAATAAGGTTCGAATTAGCTGTGATTCGGTCCAAATTGAATTATCTGGAATTTGCTGAGATGCAATTCGGTCCGAATTAGGAGGAATTCAGTCCGAATTTAGTGCTGATTTAGCTGCTGGTGCATCGTTTGGTGCTGATTCTTCAGGCATCGGCGGGTCTTTGTACTGGGTCCCATTCCTGAGTGTATGAACTTCCTTCAGCTCTGCTCGAGGGTTTGGTTCGGGTTGACTTGGGAGCTTTTCTTGTTGGCGGTTGTTTTGAGAAGCAAAGAACCCTTCCATCATCTTTTCCAACCGAGATACAGCCCTAGACTCCTTCTCAACCTTAGCCAAACCCACTAGTATCGTCTCATTCAACGCTTTTTGATGTTCCATGAATTGCTCAACTTGAGGTGCGATATATGGCTTCCTTTGGAAGTTTTGGCCCCGGTTATTGTTGAATGGGACAACTCTGTTCTGGTTCGGCTGAGGTGGGTTTCCTGTGCGGTCGGTGAATATCTTTCTTGGGACAAATGTGTGGGTTTGGTTGCTGCCTTGACCACCACCCGCTTCACTATTCTCCATCGCACTTTGGTACCAATTGTGGACCTCCTCAATGGACTTTACTTGCTCAGGTTCTCCATCACCATATTGGAGAAGGCAATCCGAAGACTTATGTCCTTTTTCTCCGCACACGCCACATTCTTTGGAGAGCAAGTAGGTGCCGCTGATCGATTGCATCTTCGCGAGCTCGACTTCCAAGTGAGCAATCCTATCTCGTGTATCCTTGATCTCTTTAACCTCATGCCTCCCTTGACTGCTTTGCACTGGATTAGGTGCATCCCAATTGTATTGCAAGGCGCACCTTTCAATCACTGCTCGTGCTTGATCTGCATCGAATTGTGTGAAACTCCCACCTAAAAGAGGATCAACCTTCACTTTAATACAATCATAAAGGCCATTAAAGAATGAATGAATCGTTAACCAATCTTGAATACCATGGTTGGAAAAAGAGTTTTCCAAATCTCTAAACCGTTCTCAAACTTCTCTAAACGATTCATCCCCCCCTTTGTTTGAAATTTGTTATTTTCCTTCTAATTTCAAAAGCCTATTTTGAAGGAAAGTACCTCTCAAGAAAAATTTGTGCCATTGTTCCTCAACTATCAATTGACCCTATTTTCATTGTGTTATACCATTTTTTGGCCCTTTCCTTAAGGGAAAAGTGCAACAAGAGAAGTCTAATTGAATACTGAGTGACCCCATTAAATTTCAACAGTTATGTGCAATCAAGAAAAGTTTGTAAATGAGCGTGTGGGTCCTCCTGTTCAAGCCCATAAAATGGGTTTTGTTGCGCGAGTGCAACGTGCGCGGGGTTGATTTGCATGTTGTTGGCTGCAATCCCTTTAATCACGATTGGTCCATCCATGTCTTCAACTCGAGGGGCAGACTGTTCGCAAAGCGACTTGTTAGCCCCTGAGCTTCATTAGCTTGTAAAGTTGGGTTGTGAATGCTTCGGTCATTATTGAAATTCGCCAAGCGCTCTTCCTCAAAGGTTAGCCTTTCATTCTCGAGGTTGAGTCGTTCTTGCACGATCCTTTGTTGCTCTGCTACTAACTCTAGGCGCAAAGCCTCAAGCCGTCGAGCCTTATCAGTGAGATGTGCCATTAGTGCGCCTATCTGTCCCACTGTTTGCTGCTGCCCTGGTAATTCGGTCCAAATTGGTTGTGATTCGATCCGAATTACAGGTGGTTGCTACTGGTTCTTCCCTTTCTGAGCTGTTGATTGAATTGAATTTGAGCTCGAAGCTTCGTGTGAGTTATCTCCCTTCCCCCTGAGCCAATAATCGTGAGAATCCTCGGGTTGGGAGTTCTTAGATCATCTATCCAGCGTTAACCTACGCACAAGAGAGCGAAAATAAACTCACAAGTGAGTAAAAGATAAAAAATAAATCTAGTCTTTAACTACTGCAATAAGTAATAATATCATAACGCCATCTCCGACAACAGCGCCATTTTGATCGAGGTATAAACCTAGGTCAAACAAATTAATCTTGTACTCGACTAGTCGTTTATAGTAAAGTAAAGGTGTTGATCCCACGTAGATGGATATAAGTACTATTCTTATTGGTTTGTTAAATCTAGACAGTAAAATTTAAGAAGAGTCTTATTGTGTTTCAAACTGAATAATTAAAGGAGAAATGGAAAATGCAATTGCAAAAATAAATATGATGTAAAACAATTCAAGTAAATATTTTTGGGGGGTTTTAAGGGTTTAAAATATAATGAGAAAAATGCCTTAGGGTTCGATTTCATTTAGAATTGGTCGTAGTGTTGTAACTCATTCCACTGTCGTGTTTAGGATTACGAATTCGATCCAAATTGTGTCCAATTCGGTCTGAATTCCACTACATAAATGCTATAATCTACTTGTTTGCTGATCTATTCAAGCCAAAAGTCCATTTAGCCATACCTAAACTCCCTAACCCTTTGCTATCGCCTACTGGGTACGGTATTTGGTATCGAATATAATGTTAACCCTCATCGAATACATTGTACCTCAACTTTCATTTATTGGTAGACCTATTCGAGTTTACTTGTCGGTTTTCTACAAGGTATCTAATCTAAATTGTCGTTTAATTAGAAGTTTTCACTTTTGGTTAATCGTTGGTTGACTTTCGCCTTTTGACCTACCTTGAAATACTTGTGCAAATTTTTGTTTATTAAATTATGTCGAAGTCTGAACCTATGCGGCCGTACATACGCTAAGCAACATGAATAATAAACAATCCAAAACACAAGAAGACAATGATAAACTCCAATAAGTAATTACCTATTTCGATCAACAAATCAAGTAGTTCATAGCAAACCCAAATTCTAAACTACATCTACCCCTAAAGCAATAAATTTTTAGCCTAACATACTCCTAATTAACATGCAAATAACAGTAGATAAAAGAGAACAAGTCATAGCATCAAAAGTAATAGAGAGAGATCATGGCATACAACAAATAACCAAATTCTCCAAGCCAATTGCTACCGCCGTCGCGCTAGAAACTCCTTGAGACCTTGGAACTCGTCGAAACAGCCAAGAAGAAGCCACCAAATCATGCCCCTTGCTCTACCTTAGTCGCTCAAGAGGAGAGATAAAACAGATCTAGAACCGAAGAGAGAGAAAGATTGTTGGTAGAATGAAAGATGATCCTTCCTCCTTTGGAAAATGCCCCCAAATACCTCCTCTACCTCCTAGATGAGCCAGCCAACTTTCCACATCAAGCCCACGCCATTTAGAGCCATTTCCATAAAAGAAATTGCCTCCAGAATATAGCCAGACTCTTTCCCTGTATAGTAACTCAGACTGAATTGTGAGGAATTCGAACCGAATTAGATTTACTAGATTGAGGCTGCACTTGAATTCGGTCCGAATTAGATGGAATCTGGACCGAATTGTAGAGACTGGATGTGACAAGGCTATGGATCGCGTGCCATCGAGCGTAACTGCTGCTTCGGGTCGAGTCAAGGCTTGATCTAGGCTAGGAATGAGTTGTCTAGCCATCTAGTTCGTCGTCTTCTTACTGTTTCCCTTGAGTTCCTGTAAAAATAAAACAAAACACGACGGCAGTGCCAAATCTGGCAAACAAACACAAAACAGGGTAAAATCACAGTTTTAGTCACAATTTTGATGTAAAGTCTGGTCAAAATATCGATATAAATATGAGATATCAAATCCCCCTAAACTTAAAGCTTACTTGTCTCCAAGCAAAAATCTAAACTTAGAGGAATTGACAGGACTTAGACTTAAGATCGAAATTAAATTGGGATTAGAAACTTAATCAAGTGCACCGTTCAAACCAATTTCAATTAATGCTTTCAACAATTGTTCAATTGAGTTTCTCAAACAAGGGTTAAGTTTGTTTCATTCCAATTCATACAGCTCTTGGCCCTTAGAATTTTTTTTGATTGAGAATTATGGACCCTTGCTTTTCTTCATTTAACCACAATGCAAACCCAAGTTTATTCGTCCATTTTTTTTCATGACTCGCAAAAATTTGTAAAAGAATTTTGTCAAAATAAAAAATTTTATAGTGAATCTTTTTTAAAATAATTTCATTTTCACCAATTTAGATTGTACAAGTAGAGTCGTGGGGCTTTGCACCCTAGAGGATTTAATGCGTGTCATAACGCACCGGGGAGGTCGGTCCGGTTTTTACGCACTTTCTGCTACAGACCACTACGGACTTTAAGTACTTTTCTGCTATGTTCCTCAAGCCTCCGATTTTTATGGCTAAGTTGGTGGAAAAAGGTCTCGGCGCATCCTTGTTTACACAACTATTTAGATCTTAGTCAATTTAGGTTTGCTCGTTGGTGATTCAAGTGTTAAAAGCGATTTCAACCAGAAAAAGTTCACCTTATAATTTTCAAAGTTGACAAAATGCCTTTTTGAACAAAAGTTTACAATTCACAAATCCATTCACTCGGCGAAAAGTTATGGTTTTGACTAACTCGCGTTTAAACAATTTTAAGCAACCAACTTTTAGGTCCAATCAAGCGCAATTTAAAATCCCTCCGTCCATTGGTACACAGATTAGTTTAGAACGTCATAACAAGCGAGAGTTTTTGAAATTCAAACAAACTTTTGCAAAAATTAAAAACCATATGGTCTTTAGCGTGAATTTTCAGCAAAAATAGTTTAGAGATGCACTAAATTAACTTCCTAAACCTTCAGAAATAGTTAAAGATCACTTGCGTCTAAATTCATAAAAACAGGGTTGAATTCGGACCGAATTCAAAGTTCTGTCAAAAGGAAAATGCACGAATTCGGTCCGAATTGAAGGAATTCAGTCCGATTCAGCAGTCAGTTTTGCAAATATTTTCAGTAAATTCAGGTTTTTTGGGATTTTTCATGGATTTTCATGTTTGTTTCATTTTTCCTCCCCCCCCTCAATGCATCACAGAGAAAAATAAAGAGAAGGAAAAAGGAAACTAACCAGATCAAGGCATGGAGAAATCATGCCCGCCTGAGAGTCGTGCGGGCTCATCACTAGAGATTCTGGCGAGGTCGGTGAAGATACTAAATGGGGTCCACGTACTGCTGCGGGTAGTACGGCTGTGGATCCTCTTGAGTGTGAGTGATGGGGTCGTTATCACTGCCTAGCCAATAGCCATGTTCATAGCGGAGGGCTCAATCGAGGGATCGTGTTGCCGCATGGAGTGGTTGATTCGCATAAGGTCGTGCGGGGGATCGTGTTGCCGATTTTCACGCTCCTTTTGGTGTTCTAGCACGAATCAACCATGTCTCTTTCCTACACGCATCAAGAAAAACAATGCTAAAATAAATTGAAAATTCTAAGAAAAATCTAAAGTCCTAATTAAAATATTTTTATTGTTTTATAAAAAAAATTTTCAAGGATTTTTGGAACATAAAATGGCATAACATAGAGAAAAGTAAGATAAAATAAAATAACATGGAATTAAAGAGAGAAAAATCATTGAGTTGCATCCCAAGAAGCGCTTGTTTTAAATCTCTAGCTTGATCTCTTGTTTTTACGTTTCCGCTTTTGGCGGGTTAGCGAGGGAGCAAGACATCAATTGCTCGTCTGGAAAGGATTCATTGATTGACAATCCACTCCCTTCGCATTCCTCATTGTGCAGCCTCGACAGATGGTCAGCTACTGAGTTTTCCGAGCCCTTTTTGTTCCTTATTTTAAGGTCGAACTCTTGGAGAAGCAGAAAAATGTGGTTGTGGTGTATATCATGCTTCGTGGAGTTTGAAATAAAATGCGGACGGAAAAAAAAAGAAGAAGAAGGAAACTTCGATTTCATCAAAGATTTTTTTTATCTTCTACAGAGTTATTACAAATTACGTGAATTATATGCCATCTCAATTCATTGTCATAGAAATATTCCAAATTTGTGAAAACTTATACAAACTATCTAGATGTTTAAGCATATGTAATTGTCGTTTATCATAAATATTTTTCAAATATATAACAATTTCTACACCACTTCGATCCTCCAATTTTTTTAGATCTCAGAGTATTATTAAAATATTTTAGATACGCTAATTTGAATCATAACAACAAATTAATTAGTTGTGCAATTATATCATTCAACTATATACACTACGGCAAAAAAAAAAAAAAAAAAACTTTAGCACCGCTACATTAACACCTGTTTTTAAGAAAACCGATATAAAAAATTGTCGGTGGCAATTTCGTAATTGTCAGGCTTTATTTTTAGTACCAGTTTTTTAGAAAAACCGGTGCTAAAATGTTGGCGGAAAAAATTAAAAAAAATGGTTTATCTTTAGTACCGATTTTTCTAAAAAACTTGTACTAATAGGTTGTCAAAAAAATTAAAATTCTGTTTATCTTTAGTATCGGTTTTTCTAAGAAATCGGTACTAAAAATAGTATCTTTAGTACCGGTTTTTTAGAAAAACGGGTACTAAAGATAAACCATTTTTTTTAATTTTTCCACCAACATTTTAGCACTGGTACTAAAGATCAATTTAAATTATTTACTAATAACCGGTACCAAGGATAGTAAATAACCAGTGCTAAAGATCTCCGCCTTTTTTTCTGCGATTTTCAGCGCGTTTTTAGTACCGTCTTTTTAGTACTGGTTTTTAATTATCTTTAACACCCCTATTATAAGTACCACTTGACAACCGGTACTAATAATCTTTAATTAACCGGTACTAATAAAAATAAATGGCGTAGTGATATATACTACTTATAACTAATGATTGTCGAACTGTTTATATTGAATTTTTATAGAACAATTAAGATCAGCTATTAAAAAGTCCGCCTGTATGCAATATACGATATGCGAACTTTTGAATTTGTACCACAGGACTTCAATTTATATATCATTCTGTGGCCTTGAAATTGCGTAGAATTTAAAAAGAAAACATTGTTGAAAAAATTTTGTTCAAGCAAAAAGGACGTTGTTTAATTGTTGCAATTAAGTACATCTTGCAGTAATTGGGTGCTGAACTCTACCTATTTTTTTTTTTTTTTTTTGAAACACAACTCTACCTAATTAACTACAACTTGGCTGTACGGGTTTTCATTAAGATAAATCTCATATTAATACTACATGCATTCAACGATTAATAAAGAAGCTCTGCTAATTATTGTTGACGTCTACAATTCGAATTGTCGACAACAAATTAGTATTGAATTATGCAAGGACCAAGTTGCGTATTACCTGGGATTCCAACCCTGCCCGTAGAATGATAATGTCCTGCATCAAAAGTGATATCTTATCTTTCCCATTTATGTATAATACTTTTAATTTTTTTTTAAGGATAAATTGGATCAAGTCTTCCAATTTATTTTTAAATTAAATGTTTATGAAAGATTCTAGTCGGTTTCAAACCTGCGATCTTTCACTTAAAGTGCATTGTTCTTTACCATCGGACTAAAAACTTGTCCTTTATGTATAATACTTTAAATTGGTTACTTATAAATCATTTGTTACTCGTTAGGCAACTGTTGCCGTTTGGATACATGCGAAAACAACAAAACTTTTGATTGATTGGGTCATGATAATAACATTAATTTGGGAAAATTGTAGTGCTATTTTTATTTGAATGTAAAATCAGCTTTTTTTTTCAACTTGTTGCTAGTTGAATCAAATAACCAAATAATATTTGCATGACCAACAAGATAAAGTTAAAACTCTTCACACTACGTCAAACAATTCTTTATATATATATATATTGCTCATACACTAATTCAAATACCTCAATTCTTATATTATTCATTTTTGACTGTTGAAATATTTAAATTGTATAGTTAGACTAAAAGCAGCATGCCCATTAAGTTGTGCTTAAATTCGGAACAACCTAAATTGAATTATAAATATCATAATTATATCGTTGTTGAAGAAATTAAATGTGTTTATTTGGCATAACAATGCGGGTCAAGTTGAGTTACATGCTGGCAAATATATAACAAATCATTGGCTTTCAAATAAAAAAGAAACAATTAATTAAGGCGTTGGATCGAACTACCTTCATTAAAATTATTGTCAATTAACAAACAATAGATTGGCGTGTACAGAAAGCGAGCAAAATTTCAATGAAAACTGACGTTTGTGAATTTTTTTCTACAAAAATCACCTCCAATTAATTTAGTAACCATATATACACCTGATTAGCACCGTACGTATAGATGAAGCCTCATTGATTGCTTTGCATGCAACTCTGCGATCATAGTTTTTCCTAGCACCCCAAAACGCAAACACTCAAATAGTGCAACTTGTTGACTCCATTACTTCATGCCTACCTTATTATAGTGTTATACATACTGAAGGGTTTTAACTTTTGTACCGCCAATCAGAGAATAAGGACAAAGATCGAGAATGTAGTCCTGTCAGGCTTTAAAGTAGTAAATTCAAAAATAATACAGAAAACTAAAAATTATAAGACAAAATGTTTCTGCACACTGCGTGACAGGATTCCATCAAGAAAGGTATATATACAGTGAAGCGGGACACGCAAGTGTGTTTACATATTTGTTCATGACCAGATCCAGAAAAGCATTTGGAATAAAAAAATATATAAAAAATTAATTGCTGACAATTATACTGACTTATTTGTAGGCGTATTTTTTCGAGGTAAAGGCATCTTTAATTTATTTCATTAGTGTGTATTGCTATGTATAATTTAATTACAAATATCTTATAAGTATATCATTTCAATTGTCATTTTCTCTTTTTAGTGTATCCTGTTATATATCATATTGTTATTAATTATTTCGTATTAATTATGCATGTTATGTACCTATTTAGTACAAAGAAGCATTTCAAGTTTTTTTTATCCCATAATAACATTTTTTTTTTCAAGATCATTTGACGACTCATAAACTACATCTCGATTCAGCTGTCTATGTTAATAAACCGATCGATGCTTTGTTATGGATGATGTCTAGGTATAGTAACGTTGAATTTTTTAGGTGGAAAATATCTTTTGAGGTAGTACTGTTAAAGAAATATTCCAAGTAAAATTATAAGAAATAAATAGATGTTTATCCAATTTTTAGCAAGAGAATTTTGCACTATTGGAGAGTTGTAATTAAAGTCAAGTTTAAATGGAACAAATTAGAATTCTTGTCATTTTTTTTTTGGATTCATTTGTTAAATGAATTAACAGTGTTAAAATTGTCAAATGGGAAATTCAGCCACAGGCCATTTTTTCATGTTCGATTCGAGTCTTGATCAATCGCATTAGCTCATCATTCTGAACAAAATAGTGCTCTATGTTTCGCTTCAGTCTATATTAAAAAATTGATTCTCTTCAAAATTTGGCAAATAGTAATAGACAGAAGAGTACGACCAAAGAATAAAGTGCTTTTTAGAAGACCATAAAAGAGTTTCATTCTGAGTAGTGCTAAACATCTTTGGCAGAAAAAAAGAAATAAAAATATCACTGAGAAGAATATTCTTGTTGCTACTCTTTATTCTGACTATTTCTTAAAATGTTGTAATATCTTCATAGCGAAACAGTATTAGTATCTATCCCTTGTTTGCAGCACTTTGACATCTAATACAACAATCTCTGTATATATATATAGTAGTATAATACAATTATTTGCATGCTATTCTAGATATTATTAGAATAAAAAGTTGTCAAAATACTCGTTTTGCAGATTTTTTTTTAGTATTTTAGCCAATTCCACCACTCGTGATATCGCGTTCACTGCTATCATACTAAAGCATCCTGACAGAGACCGTGAGCTCACACAGCACATTTACAAAGATCAACGAAAAAATTTTATATTTTTATCAAAAGGACAAAACAAGTGACTGGACATATACTTTGCTAAATAGGAGATAAACTGCGCGAAAAATAAAAGTGAAATGACCCGTGATTTTTACTACCATTTTTAGTAACCACACCAGAAATAAATGATTCCAACTTGACAAAGTTCTGCGTCCATTGAAAAATCTGAAATTTTAAGATAATAAATATTGTAAGAATTGAGTGGGTATTATGGTCTTCACAAATTGTCGTCCCGTCTGGGCACATTAATCAAGATTACAAGGAGTTCTGATTCTCTATGCAAATGAGCACTTGCAGATATGGAATTGAACACGAATTAGTTGAATGGATAAGATCATGAATATAAAATATAACGAATTCACTACTGATTTGTTATTTAAAACTAAGCAGATGTGGATTTGCTATTTAAACTTCATTAAATTCAATTTTTTTTATCTTCATACATTTTGTCTGGGATGAAATTGTTGAATTGATGCTAATTAAAATCTCTCTTTAGTTTTTTTGTTTTTTTTTTTGTATGTTTTGCATATTTTTCTTGAAAATAATGAACATTTCAGTCCCAGGTAAATGTACTGCTAAGGTTAAATTCCCCAATCTTTTATTCCATACAAACGGGTGCATAGTTTTAGCCACATGAAGAGCTCCAAAATGGACATGGAGAGAGAGAGAGAGAGAGAAACAGAGATTAGAGAGTCAACAGACAGATAGCTCTGCTGAGATCAGAAGATCTCTTTCAAAATATACACCTCCACTTCCATCGAAATCTGTGACAAATTGTGGTTTATAAAATTAGCAGAAAAGCCAAAAAGTTTTCCAAATTGAAAGTTTTGATTTGACATGATTTGATGGGTCATGGCGGGAGGATGACTCTGCACCTGCCACGTGTCGTACAGGCCTGCTGTCGTCTGCCTCATAGACAAATCTTTTTCCACGATTAAAGCGTCTCCCAGTTTTGTACGAAATACATATTTTACTGGGCTGTTTAACGGTGCTTTAACCAAAGGATTCAACTCCTCTCCAGTTTACAATAATCTCAAGGGTGGGGTTTAGGCACGTATCAGGCATACGGTCATGATTGATCTGAGCGGTGAGTCTAAATTTTTTTTTTTTTTGAGAAAAGCATTGTGTCTAATTAAATTTGACTATTTAGATATCCGAATTACTTAAGCGTGATTCCCATCATTCCATCCTCGAAGAAATTAATTGTACTAGAAAAAAATGAGGTGGAGAGAGGGAGGGAAACATACGCTCTAGTAGATGTTAAATTCAAAGAATAAGCGACAAAAATAAAAAGATAATTAGTGTTTAATTAATTTCATTTTAAAAATAAAAGGGAGAATTAAAACACATCATTAAGGGAATGATGAGGATGATCATTATCACCCGGATTTCAATTGCCAGTATACTTTAGAAAAATATATGTTTGGACCTAAACTATTCTTTTTATTGGTCATATATAATGAGTGATATATTTTGGACGAGCATGCAATATGTATGAAACAATATATCGAAGGTTGTGTATATATATTTTTTTGAGAATATAGCACAATCAATTTTTATTATATTTGAAATACCGTATCAGATATGGAGTACATTCATGTCTTCTGAAAAGGTAGAAGCCTTACAAGTTCGACCAAGTGGTTAATTTATTATAAGATTGTATTCATGTATAAGTTCGTGCGGCATATATTGGGTTCTTCAATCATGTTCGTCGTGTCGTATCGTGTCAAATACGATCACGTTGGAGCTTCGTGTGTTGGCGTGAACTATTTTATTAATTGTGTTGTGTCATACCGTGCTAGCACGTATTGTCAGATTATTTTATTATTTATTTTTGAAAAGTCATCGAAAAATTATTAAAAAAATTAAAAATAGACGGAAAAATTTTAACTAAAATCTAATTAATTGGTTATTTAGTTGAGTTTATATTTTTAATTGATAAAATATAGTAATTAGATAAGAAAAATACTGAGACAAATGATGATAAATATTATGACGTATAATTGGATTCGTGTTGATGCATTCTCACATTGTGTTCGTGTCGTGTTGTGCGTTGAATAGTGTTGTGTTGAACCGTGTTAAAATTTCTAATGTCCCAACACAACACGGTAATGACACAATATGATAACACGTTCATGTCGTGCAAATTTTATACTTGCGTCGTATAGTGCCGCTTCAATACACGCTCGTGTTCTAATATGATCGTGTTGTGTTATTTTGAAAAATAAAATGACAGGTGAAAAAATGAAATGGCAGGTGGAAGAATATGCAAGCCTGAAACTACAATTTCAGGTATATAAATATCGAAGTATATTTCATTAAAACATTTACAATCCCAAATTAGCGATTAATTCTTCAAAAAAATATATCAACAGGTAATTCACTCAATTCATTCAATTTTAAAAACGAGGACTTGGTAAATCCTAACACCGTGTTGAGAAAATGAATAATTAGAGGGATTATTAGCCTAAGATTAATTTCATTACAAAAATTTAGAGAAGAAAGAAGCCGATACATGTTTTTAATATTTATTTTACGTTCGTTATATTTTTTTTATAGAAAGCTAGAGCTACGTACGTATCATTTAGTGCCAACAGTACACATTAGTCAAGTACATTAACTTTACCATTCAGAGGGTGTGTTTGGCACCATCGGTAAACTAGAAGTTCGCGAACTAGACTAGTTCTCGAGAACCAAACAACCCACAAACTAGGTTGTTCGCGAACTTCTTGGCCAGTTCGTGGTTCTCCGATTTTCACGAACTGGAATTAGTTCGTGGGCCTTTGTTCGTCCCTTGTTCGTCCGCTGTTCGTGAGCGAACCAAACACACCCTCTATATATATCTTTCTCGGCCTGTATTGGTTGTACCTATCATCTCCTAATTAAATCATTACAATAATTAATAAAAATTGGGATAATTTTGAGGTAAATTAAAATTTTAAACTCGGTTTAAATCTTGCTCAATTATATTTATTTATAATTTTAAACGCACAATTCGGAGTTTAGCCTGCTATAAATTTAGCCCACCACATAATTTGCATAAAAAGTTATTCATAATTTAGTGTAAACCGTCTCAGAGAATCCAACAGTCCTCTATGTTAGGCCTGCGTTTTAAATTTAGATTGAGGCGGAATCAAGACGTTTTAAAACTATCATTACAAATTGAAAACCTAAATTTATGTACCGTCTCAAAAACACATCTCATATTTTCTCCATTCTCTTGAAATTGAGATAATTGAAGCACGTGCTGCCAAAGGCCAAAATGTTTTTCCCAATATTTACGGATCATTGTCTCACATGGATTCGGATTGTAATATCCTGGGACCCGCTCTAGATGATGTTTCAAATTTTTCTCATATTATCCCTTTCAATGACACCTCAGGACAGCCCAACTATTTAGGATGGGTATAAAATATAAATAAACTAAACAAAAATTAGGTTTTCCCGTGAGAGAAATATGGATGGTAACAAAAAGAATAAATAATATATTTAGTTTGATTGCCACGAGAATTATTCTATTTTTGGACCACTACAACTATACTATCCACATGAAACTAAATAATCTCAGTAGTATCATTGATAATTGGAACTTTGATTAGACCAGAATCATAAATGCACCTATATTTGTCAGAGTATCAGTGGTCCTTAAACCCAAAATCTCGTTCAATAAGGGCTGCGATTTCACGACACGACAAACAAAATATAATTATTAACCAATCAAACGAACTTTGTTTTTCCTTCTGGAAACGTATAGTCAATGGAGGCTTAGAGATTTCATTTAATGTTGGTTGATTATTTACGTTACTTGTTGGTACTACAGAAATTCAACTTGCACCAGAGTTGCTGCACTACTTGTTACTTTATTAATTACTGTTTGTATGTCAACGGTAATTTCAGGACTTGCAATTGGGTGGCCACATTGCGTTAATATTTTAACAAATTAAAGTGAAATCGGATACAGATGTATCTATTGTTTCAACTTTCAACAAATTAAAAGTGCACCAGGAATATTAGCAGGATAAAACTTGACTCGATCAGACTATAACATATTTGAAGTTACATTATTTATTGTGTTTCTGAAGTGTATGTTAAACTTTGTAGTTTTTACAAATTGGATTGTTGAGAGATTTAACTAGTTATTGATTTTATCAGTTATATATTTTTTAAAAATTTAGAACTCCAGAACGCTGATATATTGTTAGATCAAGTTTCAGAGGCGACCTTATTTGAAATTTTGGAGACAATAAATTTTGGGTGTGTCTACCGACTACCGATCCGTGATAAAAATGAAAATAACAAGTAACAAAATCAAATAGCCGTACTGTTTAAATATAATAATAAAATATTAATAATAATATTGAAATAATCAAAATTATTTAAATAATAATGCAATTACGGAATCTGTAATTCCGACGATAATTACGGAATTCCAGTTTCCGTAATAAACTAATTACGGAATCCAGGATTCCGTACTTAGCATGTTACAGAAACTGGGATTCCGTAATTAAACTACAGTCCGAAAGAGAGAATTCTATTTATGAATTCTGTTTTTGTTTTTCATTTTTTGTTTTTTTTACGAATTATGTTTTTGTTTTTTGTTTTTTGTTTTGTTTGTTGTTAATTTTTTTAAATTTCATATAATTTTTAGTTTAAAATTTTGTATTCTAAAAATATTTCGTATAATTTTTTATTATAAAAATATTTGTCATTATAGTTTGAAATTTTGTATTATAGTTTGTATTTAATTAAATTTTAATTATATTTTGTATTATAGTTTTAAATTTAATGCACCTCATTATAGTTTTAAATTTATCATTTTGTATTTTGCGTTATTTAAATAAAATTTAATTATATTTATGTAATATATTAGATAATTTGAATGGCTTAGAACACCTAAAACTTAATAAGTCGCAAACTAAAAGTTTCAATTACCATTATGTCTTAAGCCATTTCCGTAAATTTCTTATGTCATAATTTGGGCACCATTATACTAATTCAGAAAATTTAGTGTATTTTATTGCATACAAAAGCGAAGGTGAGGACAGAAGCGATCCTTTGTACAAATTATATTTGTGTTTCTTTAATGTTGATACGATCCGTTATACAAGAGTTAACCATTTAGATATTTTAAATTGGTCATAAATTTATGATTTTAAAAAGTTTTGTAGTAGTTTTGAGTGGTTTTTAGATTTGCAAACTTTTCAAAGTGGATTTTGGAGGTTCAAAGAGCATTTTTTGGCTCCGAAAATGGTCGTTACGGGGTTTACTTCAATAAATCATGTAGATCTCGTCGCCAGCTTTCCGGATTGTGGTCATTTATCCCAAACGGACATTACTATCAAAAGTTATGCCTATTTGAAGTTCTAATCTTTAAAAACATTGATTTTTTTAATAACTAAACATTTCTATTCAAACAATAAAAAAAATATACATATAGAAAAACTAACATCAAGTAGAAACGGTTCAACTCTCTTTTCAACAATTTTCTTTAATTTTTTTAATATTTAATTATCAAATTCTTAATTATTAAATGCAAACAAAATTTCAAAATAAATTTTAATTACATATAAAAATTTATTCTATTTTTTCTGATTTTTTTCATATTTTTTTCATATTTTTACAAAATATTATCTATTTTTGTAATTAATTAACTAATAAACTAATAAATTATATAAATTAAATAAAAATAAATATAAAAAACTTACCTCGCGTCGCTGTTTGTCGGCAGAGGAAATGAGAGCGAGAGGAGAGAAGGTGAGATCGGAAGCCAACGCTAGTTACGGAATTCGGGTTTCCGTAACTAGTTCGTTACGGAATCTCAAATTCCGTAATTCAGTTCGGAATCTGAGATTCCGTAATTACGTTATTATTTAAATAATTTTAATTATATTGATATTATTATTAATATTTTATATTATTTTAGTATTATTTTTAAACAGTACGGATCAAGTAGATCATATCTGCCAATGAAAAGGAAGTCACGTGGGGCCTCAGCCGAAATAAAATAGTAGCCCAGTATAGCAGAAAATAAAATGTTTGTGTTGGTTGTTCGTGAAGGAAATCTGACCCTTCATGCATTAGGCCTACACGAAGGTAATTATATATTATATATTATTATTAAAACAAAGCGCAATTATTTGTGCACCAAGTGATGGGACGAACCTGCAAACTTATCTTTGAATTGTTAGAATTCAATATTTATATCATAATAATATTGTCTAATTAACATTACATAATTCATACAAAATAACGAATCGCAATTAGAACTTACAGGACTGGAGAGAAGACATCGTAAGGCGGAAATTCAATCTTCTCCAATTTTCCTTAGTACAAAATGATGGCAGAATTTAATGGCGTTTTTATTCTGTTTAACCTTTCTTTAATGGCCGAAAATTAGAGGAAGGGGTGCCAAGGTAATCAGAATAGATTAATTAAATACTAAGGCAATTGAAGGGATTAAATTTTTGAATGAATCTGGTCCATTGATTTTCCATCAAAATCAATGCACCCATTTAATGATTAAACCCGGTTCACATTTATTATTATAGGCCATAATTAATTATAACATTCTCCCACTTGGCCTATAAATATCATAATGAAACGCGAATTCCTAATTGGCCAATAAAACATAAACCTTGTTCAGTTAGAATTGCCAAACTAAACTAATATAATCAAGATAACTAAAACTGTTATTTGATCCCTATTAATTATAGAAATGACATTCTTTCCAACATATGGTTAATTAAATTCATTCGATCCACATAAGTATATTTGCTTATATAAATTACATTAATGCGCAACATAAGAAATAAACAAACATTATAAATTCAGTCAAATACATAAATGAAGCTTCAACACATAACTTAATTAATACATTATTGTTCATTACAACATCACAAGTCACTAACCAAACCCATGCCGGCTACGTGCTCTTTGAAAAGAGTAGGTGGTAATGCTTTTGTTAGAGAATCAGCTAACATAGCTCTTGTATTAATGTGTTGTATGACAATAATATTATCCTTAACTTTCTTTCTAACAACAAGATACTTAATGTCAATCCACTTAGTAGCACCGCTGGACTTGTTGTTTTTAGAAAAGAAAACCGCAGCCTCATTATCACAAAATAGCGTGAGTGGTCTCGCAATACTCTCAATTACTTGAAGTTCAGGTATGAAATTCTTCAACCAAACTGCTTGACCAGTAGCTTCAAAACACGCCACAAATTCTGCTTGCATAGTGGAAGATGCAACTAAGGACTGTTTGGCACTCTTCTATGAAATTGGTCCCCCTGCAAGCATGAATATGTATCCTGATGTGGATTTCTTCGTGTCTACACATCCAGCAAAGTCCGAATCTGAATAACCAATGACCTCAAGGTTATCGGACTTTCTGTAAGTAAGCATGTAGTCTTTAGTCCCTTGCAAATAGCGTAAGACTTTCTTAGCAGCTCGCCAATGATCCAGACCTGGATTTGATTGATATCGGCCTAGCATGCCAACTATAAACGCAATATCAGGACGTGTGCAAACTTGAGCATACATTAAGCTTCCAACAACCGAAGCATACTCATTCTTTTCCATTTGCTTACGTTCTGATTGAGTTTTGGGACATTGAGCCTTGCTGAATTTGTCACCTTTGAAAATGGGAGCAACACTTGGAGAACAATTTTGCATTTTATAGCGCTTGAGCATTTTCTCGATATATGTCTTTTGTGATAAACCTAAGAGACCACGAGACCGATCACGGTAGATTTCAATGCCTATAACATAAGAGGCTTCACCAAGATCCTTCATTTCAAATTTCGTTGAAAGAAAACGTTTGGTCTCGTACAACATGTCTAAATCACTGCTCGCTATTAAAATGTCATCCACATACAAAACGAGGATAATAAATCTGCTCCCACTAACCTTGAGATATATACATTGATCAAAAGTGTTTTCTTGAAATCCAAACTCTGTTATGACCTCATCAAACTTGAGATACCACTGTCTTGAAGCTTGCTTTAACCCATAAATTGATCGTTTCAACCGACAGCCCATATGTTCCTTGCCTTTGACAACAAAACCTTCAGGTTGTTTCATGTAAATTTCTTCATGCAAGTCACCATTAAGGAATGCGGTTTTCACATCCATTTGATGCAACTCGAGATCATAATGAGCTACAAGGGCTAAAACAATTCTTAATGAATCTTTCTTTGAGACAGGAGAAAAAGTATTATCATAATGTATACCTTCTTGTTGCGTAAAGCCTTTAGCAACTAGTCGGGCCTTGTATCTTTCGATTTTACCATGAGAATCAGTTTTAGTTTTGTAAACCCATTTGCATCCTACGGGTTTAACACCTTTAGGTAACTCAACAAGGTCCCATACATCATTTTGTTGCATTGAAATCATCTCATCATTCATGGCTTCCAACCACTGAGATGACTTATCACTCTTCATGGCGTCCTTAAAGGAGATAGGATCATCTCCATGACCTATATCGCCACCTTCTTCAGTAAGGTATACAATATAATCATCAGGTATTGCAGATTTTCGTTCCCTTTGAGACTTGCGCAAAGGTTCTTGTGGCAGCAAAGGTACTTCTTCATTGTTAGGAACATTACTAACATTAGTACCTTCATTTAGTGATAATGGAGAAACAGAACTTGTAGCCGCCGTAATGACCGGAGTTGGAACATAAATTCGGTCTTCTTTATCGAGGTTTATAGTTCGTTTTTCATTACTCCCACTAATGTTGCCATTTTCAAAAAATACTGCATGTCTTGTCTCAACTATTCTAGTGGTATGCGAGGGACAATAAAATCTAAATCCTTTGGACCTCTCTGGATAACCTATGAAAGAACAACTAATGGTTTTGGAATCGAGTTTCTTAATTTGTGGATTGTAGACTTTTGCTTCAGCAGGACAGCCCCACACACGTAAGTATCCTAGTTGCGGTTTTCTTCCAGTCCACAATTCATAAGGTGTTGCTGGAATAGATTTACTAGGAACTCGATTGAGAACATGTGTGGCTGTTTTTAAAGCCTCGGACCACAAAAAATCTGGTAAAGTGGTGTTGCATATCATACTTCGTACCATATCCATTAATGTACGATTACGCCTTTCAGCCACTCCATTTTGCCGAGGATCACCTGGCATAGAGAACTGATGAATAATACCACTTTCTTGAAGAAACAAAGCAAATGGACCTGGACTTTGACCCAAGTCGGTGTGCCTACCATAATACTCACCGCCTCTATCTGATCGCACTATTTTGATTTTCAACTTCAGCCTTAAAAATCTTAAATTTGTCTAGTGCCTCAGATTTTTCAGAAATTAAGTACACATAAGCATAGCGTGAGTAATCGTCAATAAAAGTAATGAATGATTTGTGTCCATTGAGACTCGGAGTGGGAAAAGGACCGCATATATCGGTGTGAATTAATTCCAATAGTCCCCCACTTCGAGTGGCTCCTTTCTTATTTCCCTTAACAAATTTTCCCTTAACACATTCAACACAGTTTTCAAAATCAGAAAAATCTAATGTTGGGAGAATTTCATTTTTAATGAGACGTTGCATTCTATCTCTTGAAATATGACCCAATCTGCGATGCCATAATTTGGAAGAACATCCAACATCACGATTTCTCTTTGTGCCACGTTTATGATCAACACAATTAACATTCAGGGATAATAAAGAATCAGAAAAAGAAGAATCCAAACATAATTTATATAGATTGTCACATAATAATCCAGAACCAATAAACATAGAGTTATGATATAGTCTCAACTCATTATTTCCAAACTGAAACATAAAACCACACGCATCAAGTCTAGAAACAGAAATCAAATTCCTAATAACACTAGGAATATAAACTACATCATGCAAATAGAGAATAAAGCCACTCTTCAAGACTAAACGAAGAGTTCCTACGGCCTCCACTTCAGCCTCTAATCCATTGGCAACTTTAAGTTTCCTTTCTCCCTTTTCCAGCATCCTCACGGAAAGGAATCCCTGCAATGAGTTCGTAATGTGCACAGAGGCACCAGTGTCAACCCACCACGTATTTAAGGGAACATCAATTAAAAGAGATTCACAAATCATATAATTTAAATCATTACCCTTCTTGGCAAGCCATGCCCTGAACTTGGTACATTCCTTCCTTACGTGTCCAGGTTTCTTACAGTGATTGCACTTAGGAGCACGTTTTGTACCAGATGTACTTGCTTTGTTAACACCAAGAGCATCATCATTCTTATTCTTTCCTTTACCATTGTTCTTTTTCTGTTTTGGACTTTCAATGGCAGCATGTGCAAAGTCAGGTTTTTCAATTTTAATCCTTTCCTCCTCTTCAACACACATGGCAATCAATTCGCTCATTTTCCACTTCTCTTTCTGCGTGTTATAATTGATCTTGAAAGGACCAAATTGAGCAGGAAGAGAAGTCATAATGAAATGAACCAAAAACCCTTCAGAAATTGCCATATCCATGCCATTCAATTTTGCAGCCATATCATTCATCATCATGATATGTTCACGTACACCGCTAGTCCCATTGTACTTGGTAGTGAGCATTTTCATTATGAGAGCGCTTGCATTAGCCTTTGATGTACTCTTAAACTGCTCCTCAACAGAGGCTAAAAATTCTTTAGCAGTAAAGAGTTCACCAGCAGCATTCTTTTCAGGGATGCCACCCCGAATTGCCAAAGAAATGGTGCTTTTCATAATCATGAGAGACATGCGATTAGAACGCTCCCATTTAGCATAAGCAGTTTTTGCATCATCTGCAGCATCATCCTTTGGTTTTTCGAGTTTATCCAAACGTAATGCTTGGTCCATTTCAAGAACACCAAGACATATTTCAATTTGCTCTTTCCAAGTTGAAAAATTAGTTCCATTCAATAAAGTTATTCCAGACATTTGAGAACTAATATTGTTCAATGCTGCAAATTCAGAACAAATAAAATGCTTACTATTAACTAAAATCCACAGACATATAAAATTAAATAAATTAGATCAACTATAATTAGGGGACTAATAATTAACTAATCTGAAATAATAAAACGCCAATTAATATTTCAGGTTTAATAGTTGATCCATTAAAATCAATTCATATCACCGTTGGGCAGAAATAAATTGAACATAAAACAAAATTCCATCTAATAAATTATACTTGACAATTAAAGTTGGTAAAATTGACATTTATAATTTATTAAATGTAAAGCATAATTGTAATACAGTAAACATAATGTAAAACATAGTTTCCTTTAATAAAATGGTAGTATCAATTAAAGTTTTTCAAATTGATAATGACCAGATATTAAAAAGTAAATTTATATGATAATAAATTATATATAACATAGTTCCGTTGGGTTACTTGATATATATAATATAAAAATCATATACTTAATAAAATTATCACATATAATAAATCATACAGAATCATGTACAGGTAAAATAAAAAAAAAAATAACATATCATAAAGTTATGATTTTGATCATTTATAAATCATACACGTTAATTTTATGATAAATTATTCTATGTGATAAATATGGCTATGTAAAAGGTACAGGTAAAATGGAAAGGAAAGAGGAATTGGGATCCTGTACAATTGAGATACAAGTCTGTTCGTCCTACCCATATCTTAACCAGATAAGGCAATTTCGCGAAAAAATCGTTAAGGTCGCGAAAAGTTGGCAAAACTAGGGGCTGTGATCAAGGTTGGATGGTAAATTTGTACTACTACTTTTTATCCAATCCAACTTGGGGCATCACAAGTGACCACTTCTCTCTATTTCTCTCTATTTCTCTCTGACGTGCGCACATGGTATGAAATGAAGAATAAAGTAATAAATAAAGAGACAAGTTTTGATTGACATAACCATTTGTGCACACAGAGAGGAAAACGAGAAATTCAGTAAATTAGCAAAAATACGGAAAAAATATCATACATACGTTAATTTTATATGAATATATGACTGACGCTGATACCAAATGTTAGAATTCAATATTTATATCATAATAATATTGTCTAATTAACATTACATAATTCATACAAAATAACGAATCGCAATTAGAACTTACAGGACTGGAGAGAAGACATCGTAAGGCGGAAATTCAATCTTCTCCAATTTTCCTTAGTACAAAATGATGGCAGAATTTAATGGCGTTTTTATTCTGTTTAACCTTTCTTTAATGGCCGAAAATTAGAGGAAGGGGTGCCAAGGTAATCAGAATAGATTAATTAAATACTAAGGCAATTGAAGGGATTAAATTTTTGAATGAATCTGGTCCATTGATTTTCCATCAAAATCAATGCACCCATTTAATGATTAAACCCGGTTCACATTTATTATTATAGGCCATAATTAATTATAACATGAATCTGATCCATCACACGTACAAAGATCAATCTCTCTCCGGATGTGATAACCACTAGTTACCCCTACAGTATTTATCCTTCAACTGATAAACAATTATCCATTAGTAATAAGCAATTACAAATTGGTGGTAAAAAATACAATGTGTGTAAGGAAAAAAAAATTAAACGCTGGAAGAAGGCTGGATTTTTAGAGAATACAGGTTGCAAAGAAAAAAAATACAGTTTTTATTTCTCTAGTTTCTTTAAAGGAATAAAGCTTAAAAATGTATTCAACAAATCTCTTTTATTCATTGGGAATAGGAGATGTGTCAACAGGTGAATGTTATGCATCTCACCATATTCTTGACATACAGTGCATGAGGAGGCATCAGCTCGCCACTACCAGCCTACCAGGTTGGGACACAAAACAATTGCCCCTATTTTTCCTTTTTCTCCTCCCCTATGGGATAGATATATGCATTTTCACATATGATTGATTTGTTTTGTTTCAAACCGCCACACCAAGTTGGCAACATGCCAACATGTGTTTGATAAACAAACGTAAATAAATATTTTGTTAAGCTGTCTTTGTATTAATATCGTAAAAAGATTGATTAAAATATTTAGGCCTAGTCTAATAAGGGGCCAACCCTAACCCTAGAAAATCAAATTAAGAAAGCAAGCATCTTAGCATGTTCTCTTTTCTCCCAATTGTAAGTGTGACAAAAGGCACTCAAATCTTGTCTCCAAATCCAAAGGCTGAAAGGGACCCCAAATCTTGTCCCTAATCATTCATACATAACACACAACCACAATTAAATATTGCAAAAATTATTGGTTCTTAATGCAGCCACATCATTGGTTCTCCTTAGTAAATTATTTTCCTATTCATTGTTTAAATTAAAACTTGTGACAGGCGCTATGTACGCATATTATTGAAGTAATATGGATTGGGGCAGAGCTGTTTAGACCCCCTCCATATATTTTTGAGAAAATAATGAGGCTTGTTGTCCTTTAGTGAAACCAAGGAACCAGCTATAAGCTATAGTCTAACTATTAATTGTACTGATATTCCAGAAATTGGTTAAAAATAGTTGGGCATGGTTACTGTAGGTCAGTTTAAATCTGTTCTTCTCAAGTACATTAGTCTCAAAATTTGAGTCAAATCTGCCGACATAAGAAGAGTTATTTTTATAAGGATACACAGTACAGCTAGCTACAGCCGATCAAAATTACTTAAAACATTTGGCTTAGTGTCTGGAAAATTAATGGAGGTCTTCATCAAGGAAAAAAAAAATCGGAGGTGCAACAAATTTTAAAATAAATGTTCTAGAAGGAACTTGATATAGGCAGGTATGATACTTTGAATTATAGCTAAAAGAATTACAGTTAGGCTCAAAGTTCTAGGATTGTTCATTCATATATGTCCAACACTACTCCAACCAATAATACTTATTTTTCTTTAAAAAAAATAATTTGTTGACAATTTCCTTTATCGCATAAAATCCACTAGTCTGACTCCAACTAAGCACAGGCATAATGGGAGCATCTGAAATTGATTCTCTTATATGTACCTAAAAATAATAATACAGATGCTTGTGAGCCACGAAGTGGATTCTCATTTTTGTCTTCCTTGATCAAATATTCAATTTATGCATTAAATAATCCTTTATAGATAAGGACCATACATTGAAGAACCAGTTTAAATGGTAATGACTAAATAGTTTGCTCAGAAGTTGGATTCGGAAATCAATATTCAGCAGTGATCTTGAGTGAAAATACTGTTGAGGTCAATTGACCATCTGATTAATTTGTACAATTGGGATGGAGCTTTACCTGGAAAATTCGCCTTCCGTTACTGATATATATATCAGTAAAATTACACAGTAAAATTTAATTAAAATATTTAAAAATATTTCGACTATCAATGAAAAAAATTGCACAGTAAAATTTATAGTTATTTCAACTACACAAGATCATTGTTTCTTAATTCAAGGCACGATTTAATATGGCCGATAAAAATATACGCAAGAATTCTCCAAAGAAATAAAGTGTTTTTTTTATCCTTGAATAAAGCAAATGGGATCTGGTGCCACGCCCATCCCAACCGTCCGATCTATGATGAATGTCCCGTGCATAATATCAGATTGATAGGTCCGAAAAAAGTTAACAGTCCAGATCAGATCGGACGGTTGGGATGGGTGTGCTACACAATCCCGCGCGGCACAGGATTTAGAGTCTGAATAAAGCCCACAATTTATTAATCAAGGATTCAAAGATTGAATTGGTGGGCTGTAGATACGAGATTACTACTAAGAATACGGGCTGGCCCATTAATTCAGTGTTTTTTGCCCAATAAATGGGTTATTTTTTTTTAGTGCATGTTAACAAGGCCCATGCTAGACGAATTAGAGTAGACGGGCAAAGTCTTTACATTTACAATTCACGTTTTGTCACTACCATTTCCATACGCTCCTCTCTTCTCAAATCTCACCCTCTTAAAATGGCGAAACTAGATCTGAACCGTCTGATGTTGATCTCAGCCATCCTACGGCTGATACTCGTCTTCTACGGAGAGTGGCAAGATGCACACATGGAGGTGCCGTACACCGACGTCGACTACCTCGTCTTCTCCGATGCCTCCGCCATGGTCGCCTCTGGTCGCTCTCCGTTCGAGCGATCCACGTACCGCTACTCGCCATTGCTCGCCTTCTTGCTTCTTCCCAATTCAGGGATCCATCGTTCCTGGGGCAAGTTCCTCTTCTCTTCAGCGGGTACCAACTAAGAATTTTCTTTTATCGATTTGTTATTGGTAGGAGATCGACTTGTTTATGAATGTCGTCAAGTTGCAAATCGTGGGTAATTTGTTGAAATGATGATGCTTTGATGGCTCAACTGAGGAGAATTGGTATTTAATTTAATTAGTGGTAATGGGAGTGTAATTAATATTTTGGTATAAAATGGTCTGAAAGGAGTCAGTGCACTGGCCAAAATGACAATCCTCCCGATTATAATTGGATAAATTTGAGTTAAAAAATGTTATTTTTTTTTTAATTGAATAAAAGGGCTTGCTATAGGTCTATAGCCAATAATGAGTAATTTAGGCAGGTATATAAAAAGTAATTATTTGTTTTTGAACAAAAAAAATGATGAGAAAACTGTAGTTATTTTAGATATCTGACGATCTGTGATCATTGCAAACAATCCACGGGGTTACTATAATTCTGTTCTCTTCTGTTAAAGTCTTATCCAATATTGTATATTTTGATGGGTGTGTGGTAAAATATGAGTGTCCATGTGCAATTTGTAGTCTCATTTTTTACAATGTCTTCTTCTTAATTAATCTCAGAAAAGAAAGAAAAAAGGAAGAGAGATACGTCTTCTTAATTGTAAATTCATTTCACTGAAAATTTGTTCTCTCCTCTAAATATGTATATGCAAGGAAAGATAGACAAAAGAACTGCAATTTAACTCTAGTTTGTTGAAACTTTGTTATGCTTAAAATCATAGTTACAGGGATTGGTGTAATTAATGTTGATTCCATGTCTATTTGAAATGTGTGATTCCCAAGATGCGAGTTTAATCACCAGTAGCAAATTAGGAATTGCAAAGCTTACAATTCAACTTTTCTATTTTATAATGTCTATTCTTGTGTGGTTAATTTTACTTGTTTCTTTTGTTTTCTTGACAGATTTGCTTGTTGGTCTGTTTATTGACAAAATACTGAAGCTCCGTGGTGTACCTGAAAATCTCCGTGTTTGGGCTGTAATTTCATGGCTCTTTAACCCATTTACTTTCACAATTGGCACAAGGGGCAACTGTGAGCCAATAGTATGTGCTGTTATTCTATGGATCATCATCTCTCTTTTGAACGGTGTATGTTCTATGCCTCTCAGTAATCTCATAAACATTCCTGTCCTTGACAAGTACCAGTAGGATTACAAAATGACCTAGCAATATATTTTTTTTTTTGGTTTGAATCTAATTTGCCTATTTACGTGTTAAATTCTAATTTTTTTGTTGTTATTAGCTGACAAGTTGTTTTTCAGAAGTTTCATTAACATCATTACTGTACCTATTCTGGTACAATATGGGCAGGCTTTAAAAGAGCTTAGAAAGATTTAAAAAAATATATGATCACTTTTATGGACATCCTTTAATATTCTTTTATGGTATTCTTTGTTCCCTTTTACACTGAAAAATGAAAAATCATATGTTTGTTCTTTGCTTTTTTATCCATGTAGGAAAGGTGCTTCAAGCGGCATTTCTCTATGGCTTCATTGTGCATTTTCGCATATACCCCATAATTTATGCCCTTCCTTTTGTCCTAGTCCTCTGCAAGCAACAACTGAATAGTAATGGGAAACCTGTATTAACTCAATGGAGCCTGAAACCAAAACCCATACAAGTGCCAACAAAAAAGATGGGTCCAATCTCTCACCTCATGAGGCTTTTTACAAAACAAACATTACTCTTTGGAGTAATCTCAGGATTCACTTTTGTTTTTTTGACCTCAATTTTCTTCTATTTGTATGGTTGGGAGTTTTTGAACGAGGCACTGTTGTATCATTTGACAAGAACTGACCCAAGGCACAATTTCTCAATTTATTTTTACCACATTTATCTCAACCACCAAAAGGGATTCTCAATTGGGGAAAAGGTGGTTTCATTCTTGCCACAGTTAATGGTACAGCTGGCACTCATCTTGCGGTTCGCATGGGACCTGCCATTTTGTCTTTTTGTGCAGACAGTCGCTTTTGTTGCCTTTAATAAGGTATGTGAGAATGTTTTAGTAAATAGTGATTTTTTCCCTTGATATTTTGTAGGAAAAAGATTGTAATCATTCTTCAAAAGATGTACTGACAATGGAAGTTGAAAGTTGAAATATAATCTTCAAAAGTGATCATCTTTGCTGCTTGTGAACTAATTACAACCAAAAGCCTACATTGTGTTGTCATTTATATTGGTGTTTAGTCGTTTACACTTGTTGAGTTTAAAGACCTAATTTGTACTAAAAAGCCTTGAAATGAACAGTTTATAGTGTTGTGTTGAGGCCACCACTTGAAATTTCTAAAATGTTGTTTTCTGCATTTACACACGTCCTTTCATGTTCATCAAGGTGCTCTTGTTGTATTTACAAGGTGTGAAAGAGCATAGATGAAGTTTCTTTTTATCTAAACTCTCATTTATTTCTTTCCTTCTACATCTCTTACTATTAGTTTTCTTTCTGTTATGTCAGGTAATGACAGCACAATACTTTGTATGGTTCTTCTGCCTATTACCATTGATCCTTCCTTGGACCACCTTGAAGCTTCGATGGCAAGGACTGATATGCATATTTGCATGGATGGGATCTCAATTGCATTGGCTGATGTGGGCTTACCTTCTTGAGTTCAGGGGCAAAAATGTCTTTTTACCGCTATGGATGGCAAGCCTTCTCTTCTTAGCCTCAAACACTATAGTATTAGTGATGATTATAAGACACCACAAGTACTCTGCAGTTTTTGCATCATTGGCTGAAGCTGACGTTAGTAAAAGCAGAAAAGTTCAGTGATTTTCCTGCAACTCTTTCTTTTTGTACTCTCTCTCTCTCTCTCTCTCTCTAGTGTAGTTTCTTCCAGTAGGCTAAGTCTTATAATACACCTTTCGTTCAATGGCTTTTGGGCCCATTTTGTGAGGTGGACAATGTAGGCCGCTTTTTTATCTAGATGACAATCGACTAGAATTTTTCTCTCAAGTGCTTGTTTGATTTCTACATATACTCCATGAGTTTGTGCTACTGGCTGACCTTAAAAATTTTACATCCATCTCGCTGAATTAAGTTTAAAAAGAACAATGTTCGTTATTTGAGATTTTAAATATGTAACAGTGGTAGTTGTACTTATAGTCCCAGAAAAGAACTTTGGTAGATCAGCAACAGGAACATCACAATATCCACAAAGAGGGATGTTTTTCTGTTTACCTCAACAATAGCAAATTAAACATTTCAATAAAACAAAAATAAAAGTTCCTCATTATTTTCAAATGTTTTTTTTATCAAAGTAAATCAAAGCAATATAAATGACAAAATGGTGGACCAAATGTATGGGATGTTGTTACCTCATTCCTGAATTAGTCTGAGATCAACTGTGAGTAGCAGAACAGCAATATTCTTATCATCCCCTAGAAAGCTGTGTATTACTCTGATTTTGGACACCTTGCTAGTACTAATGTAAGTTCAGGGTATTTCTTGTAATTTTGTGATGTACCTGATTTCCTTCGGATCCGCAGGACTCTACTTATATACGAAGATATTGATTTTGTTAGAATTTTGTGTGCTTTTCTATTGTATTTTTCTACATTATACTGTACATACTAAATGTGATTTCTTCTGATTCTGTGGAAGTGTTACTGGTAACTTTTTATTTAGTTGGAGACATCAACGCAGAACAAGGTGAACAGATGAAGCTGGAGGATATTCGGCGAGTATTTTCAGTTATCAATGAGCATTTATATATTAACTCTACCAGTAAAGTATACTTCTATTGACTTTGGCACAGTAAGCCTAATGCCCATGAAGGATTTCAGTGAGTCTTTATGGAAACCTAATAACCAACAGATGAACTTACAAGATTATCTGATATTCACCAAACGAAAATAAGTAAAGAAAAAACTCAAGAGAATTTGAATGTTCCTCAATTTAAAACACAGTTAATATTCGAATTTGGATCCTGACTTAAATACCAAGATATTTTACAAAAAGAAAGGAATCTGAGTCTTGTAAGGTACTTGCCGAGTTGTTTATTGGTTTTTAACAAGTGGCCTACTTTCATTTATTTGTGTTGGTCTTAAAGATGAAATGTTGGATTTGGTATGACATATATATCGATTATCGAACGTCTCGAATTGGTGCAGTAATGGTGTGAAAGGAAA
Organism: Rhynchospora breviuscula; assembly: GCA_027562975.1. Classification (NCBI taxonomy): domain Eukaryota; kingdom Viridiplantae; phylum Streptophyta; class Magnoliopsida; order Poales; family Cyperaceae; genus Rhynchospora; species Rhynchospora breviuscula. The sequence continues at coordinate 73,967,649 of CM050398.1, read as the reverse complement.
GCAATACATACGCAAAAGTCTTCCCATCTACGTACTACTTTATATTCTCTATCCCAATCATGACCCACCCTGTTATTATTTATCAGTTCCTAAAAAAATATGGATCAGAAGACAATCTAGATTGTAAATTGGGGAAAGCATAAAAAAAAATATACTCAATAGTTTATATAAAGTACTAAAGGACAAGTTAGAAAGCGAACATAATATTAAATTAAAAAAGCTATAATATTGAGGTTACGTCAATCGTGACGCTCTCCATTAAGATAGACGTGAGAGTCATTTCTCTCTATAATTTTGTTTTTTAGCTAAAGAAAATGAAGAACCAGAAGTTATGGCAAGATGCGAAACGGATGGACCGACTAGAAAACCTTATATGTGAAGGTTCAGTTCATCATCGTTCAAACAATGAATTATCAGAAGTTCGTTCTAAAACTTAGGTGACACGATTTTATTTTATTTTTTTTAAAAGGAAATAATCTTATGACATTAAGACTCAATTTCAGTTGTTTGTCGTTTTCGTATAGGTCTTTCTTTTTTTTTTTTTTTCCTCCCCCTTTCAATGGACTATGGAATCATGTCGTTTATGGACCTCGCAGAACCATCGATCTAACATTAATTAATACAAGAAATTTCGATATAAATTTGCTGGCATATTTGTAATAAGCTGTTGACTTTTATCACGAAACGCACATGAAAAATAAATATAAGACAAACCCGATTTATTCCAAATTAACATATAAATAAAAGTAGCAATTTTCCAGTACGTGATATTTTTTATGAAATAAAATTGAGGATTTAGCATTAACTATCTGATCAAATAAAACAGAAGAAGAGAATATGTAATTTGCATTTTTCCAAATTTTAAAAGAATATAATGACCAATAATAAGTAACATGGACTACAGCATTATTTCTTATATATGTTATTGTCATTTGATTTAGAAGATTTGAATAACACTCACAGCCACAAAATGAATATTAGATGTACTGTACTTGAGTAAATTTGATAGTATAATATATAATGTGAAATTGCTTGGTCATTATTTTGTAGCTGATAGGATTGGTCTATTTAAAACTCTGAATTCCAACTAATCTCCTTTTCATATTTTCTATGCACGCAGCACAGCAAACAAATATCACGACATACTGTATTTACTAATACAAAGGATAAACTAACTCCGCACCTTACGCAATGGTTAAAAAAAAAAAATAATAATTAGATTTTCGGCACGCTCTTGTACAAACTAACATATAAATTTTATGGATTTCATTTTTAAAAACACAGCACACCATGTAAGCAATTCATTATTTTGTAGTACATAGCGAGTAGCAGGATCCTCTATGAGTACAATACTATATATAGAAAATGTTAACTCTATAATCAATCCGCAACAACCAAAACAAAACACACATTACACACATATAATTATCAACCCACAAGACACACTTGAGTAATTATGTGCTAGGGTAACTTCCTCAAAACAGAATGAAGTTACCAAAAATGATGTGCTTCACCACTTCAAGTACCATCGCAGCAGCCAGTGGAAACCGGTTCACCAGAAATGACATACTAACGAGGCCGAGCCCAGCAATGGAAGTTATAAAGCCTCTCAATACATGGTGGTTGTTTGTGGTAAGAGCATGCAAAATGATAGATGCTCCAGAAAATATCATCGCTAAACCAAGGTTGCGAAGATCATCTCGCACTCGGCCGAGATTATGATTAACCCGTGCTTCATGATTGATTTCACCAGGCCCACCATCACCAGCCATTGTTACTTTTTAGATGGTAGACATGGGTTTTCAAGGGCGGCGCGGTTATTTATAACTGAGAGTATATAGGAGATGTAGAGTGGATATACATCTTATGGATATTTATTTACATATTTAAAGAGTGATCGTTTCTTCATTAACTTGCCTTGCTTAGTTTAATTAGGAATATAACATTTTTTTACTACCAACTTTTAAACAGTTGCAGAGACCCTTTTCTGTGGTAGAGAGCAGGGCTTGATAGTCTTGTTAATTTTGTCTTTATCAATCCTAACCGTTCCATACTTCACTACAGTCAACCCAACCAGCAATATGGGATAAATGTGGAGTTAACGACCAAGGTTTAGCGACCAAATCAAACTTTTACTCCTCAGAATTCGTCACTGGGGAAAGTACGGAACTGGTGTGGTTTGTATTTGATTGATTGAGATAAAACTCTACAATGTCAGATTTTCTTATATTTGTACCATAAAAGATTGAACTATTAATATTTGCAGCAGCTTCATAATCAATATATAAAATATCATGAGATCGATCATTAACATGCTAGCTGGTTTTGTTATCCACATAATTGGAGATGTGTACGCATAAAATCAATCATTTTCACTGGCAATGCTCCTCAATAACAAATATATATATAGATTGGCTAAAGTATACTCCAGCATACGGAACAAACCCGTATGATGGAGTCATTTTTCAAAATCTAAAATTCAAACAGTCGATCCAAACTGTTCAAGTTGTTCTCCATATAAAAATATCCTTCAAGACCAAATTTTACATTTTTTCGAATTTTTTTGCTATATATTATGCTATTTTCAAAAAAACACTATAAATGAGTATTTCCAACCCTTCAATTTGAAAATAGCATAATATATAGCAAAAAAATTAGAAAAAATATAAATTTTGGTTTCCTAGGAGATTTCAATATGGAGAACAATTTGAACGGTTCAGATCGACTCTATTAATTTTAGATTTTGAAAAACGACTCCAGCATATGGACTATCCGTATGCTGGAGTATACTTTAGCCAATCTCTCTCTCTCTCTCTATATAACTTGTAAACATTAGCCAATCATGTTTTAATTATATAATATCGTTTTTATTTGGATATTAATTCATGTGGTTGCGATTATTCTATGTCCGTAACAATTCTAGTAGGTATTTTAATGCAACTTTAAGAAAAAAAAAATGTGATATTATATTCTTACCTGAAATCTCATCTTATCCTATTATTTATAAAAGCACCTAAGGGTACCGTAAACAATTAAACAAGAAGTGTAAATAATTTCAGACTAGGACAAATATAGACCGTTGATTCTAAATCTAATTTGATTGATGGCATAGATGATAGCCTCACGAGAAAATATTGATTCTTCATTTTAAATAAAAACAAAAACTAAATCATTGATTTTACACTACCGTTATTGCCCAACATATACAGTTTTATATAAAACAAACATAATATCAATTATTTGTTTCTTTATTTGACTACGTATTGTAGGCATCTTAAAATAGAAGTTTTCAGCGATGATTCTTGATTGGCATATAAATAGCTAAATTTGTAACTTGTAACTAGTGTTTTAAAAAAAAAACACGGCGTGCCCGAACACGCCACGACACGGCACGGCATAGAGGTGGTACGACACGGCAAGACACGGACACGGACACGACACGAGAACTTTGTGTGTCGTGTCCTAAAGCGTGTCGTGTCCAACTTTGATAAAATAGACACGACACGACACGGCACGTGAATTTTCCGGACACGACACGACACGGCACGACACGTATTACAGACACGCCAAACACGAAAAGGATACGCACATTAAGTGTCATAGAAATATAATATGGATTTCTCAATTATGTACATACTATTAAAATCAATGATTATTAACAGACTTATTTCCGAATAAAGCACTTGTAAATAGTTTAAATTGAAAATAAAAATATTACAATACAATTAAGTTGATTCAATTATTAAATCACAAACAAAAGTAGAAGGGTCTAGAGCCATGCGCAAATTAAAGATAGAAATTTATCTGTCATTTGTCTTAAGAAGAATCAAATAATTTTTGTCATATCTTGTACTGTTTTGATAAGAATAGTATAAATTATTCATTGTCTTAAAAAATTGAAATAATTTATTACGGCTCTTGTACTCTCAAATTCTCAATATTCGATGACCAAAAGTATAATTAATTTTAGTTCAATTTAATTTATTTTCATATTTTAATTTTATTAGTTTGAAAAGTATACTAATATAATTTTAAGGTAGTAACTCTACCTATGTTTTCTCAAACATAGTTGGTCCCAAGACCGGAAAAAAGAGGAGGGTTACTATAAAATTAAAAATATTTTTTCAAATCAAAATAAAAAAAAATAATCTATATTTTAATTCAATGGTAAAGCACGTCTACTTTCTTAATTTTTGACATATTTTAGTAAACATAATTTTAAGTTTCATAAACAAATTATATTTATGTCAAAAAGTTAAACGTGTCTGAACACGTCACGGCACGACACGTCTAAAGAAGACACGACACGACATGACATGAGGACACGAGGCGTGGCGTGTCCTTAGGCGTGTCGTGTCCATTTCTTAGGATTTAGACACGGCACGGCACGACACGTGAAATATTTAAACACGACAGGACACGGCACAAGAGATGATCCGGACACGGCGTGTTTGACACGATACGACACGGCATGGCACGTATTTAGAACACTACTAGTAACTATTATTAATTCTGTTTAAGATATACACTGACACATCTTTTTTTTTAATAAATTGTATTAATTATCAAGTAATATCCCATATATGCCCTGATCCGGGGAAATAATTTGATGGACAAAAAGCTTGTCATTTCAGGCTTTCAACATTAAGAAGTTTGGATGCATTAAAAATCTACTTTTAGTCTTTCATTCAACTTCACACCAATTGCATGTCGATGTAGAGTCGTCGGGAGGCGTATTAAGATTTAAGAATTCCTACTTTGCAATTATAGAAATAATTATAGCCGAGAGCAATTGCAAAACGTTATGTCGTTATGTGAAATGTCAAGTTTTTTCTGATATAAAAGGCTTGAGCGAAGGAATAGGTTGATGTCCTACGTCATGATGCTAGGGCCGCCAATGAAATCCGTTTACTTATTTATCCAATTCGTACCGCATTCGATAAGACGGATATGAATAAAGTTTTATTTTCGTTAAGTTAACGGATACGGGTAAGGGTAATTATCACAATTAGAAAGATACAATTACATGATATACGTATGACATCTTATTACATGATTGGTAAAAAATATTGCTAGATTTTATTTAAGATGTTCAATAAATCTTTCCATTCACTTGTACGAAAAAAATAAAGAAACAAAAACCTAATATATTTAGCCGTCATTGTTGCAAAAGCTTAGAAGCCATTCGATCCGTCCCGTGAAAACAGGTTATTATTACTTTTTTTTTGCTTCTTCATTTCTCACCCTATGTCGTTTCTTCATTCACATTGCCCTAAGCACCTCAATGATGGTCACATAATTAACATTAGTTCTTAACATCTTGTAATATTGACATCTGCATATAGTCACAAAGAGTAACCAATTTGATAAAATTATATTTATCTTTTTCATTTTATTAGCCATTGCCTCCATTTTGTGTTGAAGAATTATGTAACGTTGCACTTTATTAATATACTTATTGATATAATTTATTTATCCAGAGTGTATAATTTTTATTGTTATCATCCATTTTCTACCGTTATCGTACCCGTACCGTTAATTCTTAACGGGTACGGGTAGGGTACGGATAAAGCTATTTTTAACGGGTACGGGTAGGATACGGTTAAAAAAAATTTTAACGGACGTGGGTATGAAAATACCTTCTACCATACCGTACCGTATTCATTGACAGCCCTACATAATGCCCAATATCTTCTTACTCTTTGTCTACGCTTTCTGAAATAAAAGGAAAGTACAATTTTGTACATACGTGGTACCTCCTGCATGCATGACGTATCTAACTTGGAAAGAAACTTCCTACCACTCTGCGGGAGAAATCTTCCAAAACAGAGAATTAAGGACAAATTTAAGGAAACTTCGTTGCTTTGTGGCCATCTATCTCATGAGAGAGATGTTGGACAAGTTCAATTTTACAAAAGTATAAAGAAAACATACTATTTAAAGAAATTTAGAAACTACTAAGCAGGTAAGCATTCAAATCAGCTCTAATAAGTACTATGATAATTTTCTTTTTCACAAATTGGCGGCACATTTGATAATTGAAGTTACATCAATCATCAATGACAACACTCTCAATCAAACTATAGAAGGGACATCAGATCAGCTCTAATAAGTACTGTGATTTTTTTTTTTTCGCAAAACCAAAACTAAATATATGGCAAAGGCGATTGAAATTAATATGACCAAAACTAAATATATGAAATTTTGTTTGACCAAAAAAAATCAAACTAAATATATTAAAATTTTTTTTTCGCAAGATAAACTCCTGACCTATTCAATTAATTTCAATCAGATCAAACAAAATTTCAAATTCCTCTGGATGAACTGACTATACATGCAGTGAATTATCCTAATACGGATACAGTTCAGGTAGCATGATCTCTTTCTTCCTTTTACCATAAAGGAAAGAAAATCTGAATCTTATGAATTTATGATGCCATTACAGAGTTGTTTAATAGTAGTTGTTTGACATGATACCTTTCAAAGATTTATTTTATTTGTCTTCGTCATATAGTTTTTTCACGAATGTTGCTTTGAGGGGAACATGTCGTTTTTGCTTTTTCTATATATCCCACAGATAAGAAATATCTTAGATGTTTCTTCTTTGGTTGGACAACTGTGATTTAGTGTCCGGATTACAAGCTTCATTATTGACATGCCGCCAGTGTAATAGTCCTATTGCACTGCCTAAATTATCTTTAAAAACAGGGTATGTCAAATTCTCAATTCTTAAATCATTGTCAAAATCACGTCATCAAGGCTAATCAACATTGTCTTTTCTTTCCTTTTGACAGTTTGGTAACGTGGCCCCAAAATTGGATTGCAACTTCCTTTTCTGGGAGAGTTACTTTTCGGATGAATTTTCTTCTTGCTGGCTGCGCTGTATTATCTCCTGATTTGTTTTTTTTATGAGGTCTAATCTAAACCATTTAGTTTGAATCCGACAACCATGATTGACTGTATTATCAACTATGTGAAGCAATTGTTTGTTTTAATTTAGAAATCAATACATAAAGTAAAGTTAGTTACTTAGTTTTGCGTTTTGGCCTTTTCTCCTTAGTAAAAAAAAAAAAAACCCGAGTTTTGACAGGTGCGTTGATGACAAAATCAATTTCTTGCTTTATTTTTCTGTTCTGAAGTAAAGTTAGTTTTTTTTCGGTACTGAGTTTCGATCAAATTTTCACAAAAAGGGAAATCACTTGAGAATTTTAAATTAAATAGCTCCATTTGTTTATGTGCCAGAGACAACTGGGGTGCTCATTCTATTTCTATCGGTTGCTTAGCATATTACCATATGATCCAAAACTTATATATTTATGTCTTTGTTTAACAAAAAATGAGATTTAGCTATCATGTGTAACTAACTCCTGTTGGCCCTGCGTCATGATTCTTCGTTGAACATTGTAACTTGAACAGCTATCATATTCCAAGTTCTAAATATGGTTTGGATCCTCTATTCCGGATAGCGTAGTGCCTTGTTGCGTAATTATCTAGACCGCAGTACTGTTTTTTTTTTTTTTTTTTTTTTTTTTTTTTTTTAAGTAAAAAGGAAGAAATGATAAGTGTCATCCATCAATTTGTCATCATGCGCCATCACTCTGAAGAAAAAACATGCTCTCTATATTTCCGTCTCTCCTCCGTTTTTCATGCCCCTTAGGTCCTTTCTCTTTGCCTTTCTTTCCCATTTCCTCTCCCCTCTAGCTCTTTCCCTTCACTTCTCGTTGTCTTCCTTCTCTTTTTGTTTTTATTCTCTTTGTCGCCTTCCTTGCACATCTCCTGTCGCAATGAGAACTCTGACACTTATCAAGATGAATATGTATAAACAACAAAATAAACACATATGACAAATAAAGTGAACACATACAACAACAAATAAAAACACATATAAAATGAACATATTGAATAAATAGAGTGAATTGACATAATAAACAAAGCGAACACATACAACAACAAATAAAAACATATATAAAATGAACATGTTGAATAAATAAAGTGAACACTTGTAATGCCTGAGTAAAATGACATAATAAACAAAGCATAAAAACATATATAAAATGAACAGATTGAATAAATAAAGTGAACACTTGTGATGCCAAAGTGAACTGATATAATAAACAAAGCGAACATTTATAATGATAAAATTAACAGATAAGTTGAATAAAAAAAAATGAACATATTAAACAAATAAACTGAACACTTATAATACCAAGATCAACAAATAATAAACAAAACGAACATCTATATAACAAACATAGTGAAAAGAAATAAACATATATAGAAAATAAAGTGAACACTTACGACACCAACATCAACAGATAGAAACATAAATCAAATAAGAAATAAAGTGAGAGAGGGAGAAAGAAACACAAATCAAAGATCGAAAATAGAATAGAAAAAAAAAACTCACTGAAAAGGAAAACGAGATAGCACGGGATAGAGAGGAAGAGAGCAAAGGAAGATAATTGTGCGTGGAGAGAGCGCTGGGAGAGGGGATGGGTGTCAATGTCACTGGCGAGGTGAGAGAGTGTGAGGAGATCGCTTCAGAGGGGTCCACTCGAAGAGAGCGCTCGCTTGAGCGATGACAGTAATCAATTTTTGTAAAAAAATATTTAACAAGCCTGAATTCTTCAAACTTATAATTTTCACTCAGCGACAACCAACCTCTTACTTACAATTTTGAAAATTAATTCTTCAAAGTTTCACTAGCCAACAACATTCAGTGAGAGCAGAGACGGAGCCAGAAAATTTTAAATGGGGGTTCACCTAAGGACGAAGCTAGAAAAATTTGAAAAGATATTCAATAAATTAATAATATTTAAATAAAAATATTACATTTCTTATATAAATAAATTTTTTTTCGACATTTGTCATCATAAGAAGAATACGATACAAGCCAGAAATTGGATATGTTTCAGACTTATTTCAAACTTGAATTTGACTCAAATTAGAATTTCAGTATGTCGTAAACTAAAAAAAAGATAATTGATTTGATAAATAAAAGGGTAAATTTTGAGCCGCAGTAACTTTTATTTATTATTATTATTATTAGTATTTGTTAGTACTATTTTATTTATATATATATATATATATAAATTTTTCTTCTTCTTTTTTTTTTCAAATTTTTCTTATTTGTTTTCTATTAATTTCATCGTGGTTGTTCAGCTGGATTGCTATGAGGTTATCCATCATAGTTTATGTTCGGCCTATATTTTGGACATTTTTAATTAATTGAAAGGCCCACAAAGAAGAACTAAAAAAAAAATTAACTACATTTCTCTTTTCGGTTTATAAAAATAATCTTTTTTATGGCAATAATGCTTTACAAATATAAAATGTTAATCGATCCAAAAAGACCTCACAAAGAAAATACTACGAAAAAATATATGGGGTTCACCAATGAAAAATCATCTAAATATTTATGGGGTTCAAATATAGGATATATATATATAAAAAATTTACATTTTATAACCATAAATATTCATATTTGATAATATTTTTTCAAAAAGTAGGGGTGACATTGATACCCCTTTGATACACATAGAACCGTCTCTGAGTGAGAGAAGTTATGGTCTCATTCAAGTATGGTTGCGCTATGCTCTATCCTACTTGAATTTAACCAGCTCTTTCAGCTCTAGAGCTGGTTCCCTTTGTACCAAGCGCTGAATTAAACCAACCAAGAAATAATTAAAAGAGGTGCACTTATGTTCTTACATCAACATCCTTATTAATTTACTATCTAACATGCATGTAACTTGTTCTTGTCATTTACCGATCCGTGTTGAATGAAAATGAATCAATTGCGCTATCAACCAACATATTAGAGCAATTTTAGCTTATGCAAAGAAAGTCATTTAATGATATAGAGTTTATAGAAGAAGAATGTTCGAAAAATTTTATCATCATTTTTTTTATCACGATGAGAAGTGCGGGAAGTTTTTTCTTTGAGGTTAGCTCGCCTCCTTCTTCCCATTTCAATTTCAATTTTTACATAAACGGTTATTAATTGGAGGTCCCCCACGAAACCAGCCAATCGGTAGACGATGTCTAACAGGGTCAGAACAGATTTAAATCCTGAGCCTTTTTAGCTCTAATTTAGAGTCCTAGATGATCTGTTCTGGACCATCCAATATTGGACATATAAAATCTCAAACCATACATATAGATACATATGGCCAAAACACTCATTTCATAAACATAAACTAAAGGAAGAAGCTTTCATTTCATAGCAAATAAACCATGACATAAATATACACCATGTAAAACTCTAAACAATGATGAGTACGATAGCACGGTTCATTTCCTCGTTAAGAAATCATATATTTATAATTACTAATTACTATATAAGTAGCATCATACTTTTTCTCAACAACCTGAGCATTTTTCTATATCTTTGATTGACTTTTCAAATCAAATGTCGGTTTGCTTTAAAATTATATAATTATTCTTCCACTGGAAATGCCTAAATGGACATGTCCTGCCTAAACCCCTTTTCCTCTTTCCCGTTCCCATTCCCACGGCCACGGGCACTCACCTGTCACCTCTTCATCTTTGGTTTGCAACAGAGCACAGTGGGGTCCGGGTCACTCCACTCCGCACTTCCCAAGCAGCCACTTCGGACGGCATTTGCCATCCCCTTCAGTAATTTCCAATAACATATATCCGTAATTTCCATTTTCCAATAACAGCAACAAAATCGACACAGTAATTGCAGAGATAAATGGCACACTGAATAATCTTTTAATTAACAATAACAACATATTAATCTAGCCAACCGCGGCCTTCGAAAAAATAACAACATATTAAAAAACAGACATCACGCAATTAAACAGAGCAAAATATTTAAGAGTTCATTTATTTGCGCCACAAAGAGAGAACCTCTGATCCACTACAATATGCCAATTGCCAAACTCGATAGAAAAACTTCCTTAAAACATAATGAAATTACCAAAAATCATTTTCTTCACCACTTCAAACAGCACTGCAGCTGCCAGAGGAAACTGGTTCACCATAAATGACATGGCGAGAAGGACTAGCCCAAAAAAAAAATGTGATAAAACTCTTTAAGACACCGTGGTTGTTTGTGATAAGAACATACGCGAGGTTTCCTGCACCCGAAAATGCCAGAGCCAGACCCAGGTCACGGAGCTTTTTCTGCAGGCCGATAAGATCACGATGAACCTCTACAGCACCAAAAATCTCACGGAAGAATAGAATCCCTCCTTCACCTTCCATTGTTGTGTGACCTAGGGAACATAATTAACAGATAAACTATACATCAGTTGTGGAGATATACAGAGACTTGTTCATTAGTTTCTAAATTGGGCGAATATCCCTGGTTTGATTGGCCACTACGGCCGGAATCAAAACATTGTTCTAAACCCAAAATGGAATGAACACAGCTAGGGTTTTACCGCTCCTACATGCATGTAATACAGCCTCGCAATATACAAGTCGGGGAATTGAGGTTGCTAGAGAGAGAGAACCTTCGGAGCTAAGCACCTATTGAAGTTATACAGAGATCTCTTCATTAGTTTCAACTCTCAGCGTAAACCAATGTTTTGAAAACCGAACCAATTAAAGGGTGAAGCGCAAGGCAATCGGTGGTCCAACCTGCCAGTTTAACCACGATCGAAGGTGTCGAAAAGCGGTTGAACCGGAGTCGGTCCAACCAGTTCTACTGGCCGGTGCAGTCCTGTCCGGTTTCAAAACATTGGCCTAAGCATTGTACTGGTCTACTGGTCGTCTCTAGCATTCGTCGTGGCTTGTAAAGACTAAAGAGAGTGATAGAGGAGATTACCTTCTTGGGAGTTTGGAGCACCTGAGACCTGACTCAATGAGTAATGAGTTGTGTGAATTACACATGGTATTGGAGGTTAACTTATAATTTTATATAATCTCGCTCTGTTTAATTCTGGAAAGAAAAAAAGAAACGTCTACTCAGAGAAGTGATAAGGGAAGTGAGAAGGGAGAAGGGAAGTGGGAAGTGGGAAGTGAAGAATTCAAATCCTGTGTCGCACTGCACCATTTGTAGCGCACAAAAGGACAGCGGTAAGCGTCATAATCGAGGGTTGGGTGCAGAGGCAAGGGAGAGCGTACTGGGTTGACAGATGGGGGTGGTGGCGCATAAATGTTTACTCTCTTGTACATATCTTTCTTCATATATTAAGTCGCTACCTGCCTCCAAGTAACGTCCCAAAAGAAATTGTAACTCGAAAAAAATATTTTTACATGGTACATATTGAACGAATGTTCATGAATTTTGAAACTTTCTATTGTAAATTTAGTATTTAATATTTCATTTGCGAATAAAAATTAATAAGGATTATATAAGATTCAGACTTGAGTTTTGAAGACTTTGATCTTACAAAATTTTTTTTGTTTTTTTACAATGTGCAAAAATTTATTCAAAATAATATTATATGTATGATCAAAATAATTCTTTTGCAAATTTAGTATGAATCTTGAAACGCTAGCAATTATTAGAATAACTTTACTAGAAGGGTTTCAACATTCATATGTTGCCAACGCAAATTTCAATGCATGTAATGTTCAAAAGTATGAACCATGAGAAATTAAAATTAATTTAAAAATTTACACTTTATAGAAGAAAACGCACATAATTCATACTTAACAAACATCAATAAGATTCTAAATTTTAAATACAAATGTTAATAATACACAAATTTAATTTTTTAAATAATTCACATTTTAAGAAAAAAAATACTACAAGATTCATACTCAATGATAAGTTATTCCCAATTCATATCACCAATGTTAGTAAGAAAAAAGTATTTAAGAAATGCAACGGTGAAAGCGATTTGAGGGATTACTCCATCAAAGTCGAGTATATTTCAAATTTAAAATTTTAAATGACCGATCCAAACTGCTTATTGTGTTTTTCATATTGAAATATCATTGTCGAACAAATTGAGGTTCGGAACTAAATAGTAGAAATTTTTTTTGAAATTCCAAAAAATAGTTATAAGTTTTTAAAAAAATATATTGGATCGGTCATTTGAACATTCAAATTATAATGCCGGGAATCATAGCATTTCTTGAAGTATTCATTAGAAATAAATTAACAAGGGATTATTAGAAGAAAAAAATGTAAAAGAAGATTTTAGCTTTTAGTGGGCCTAGACCAGATATGTAAACATAGAATATGAGTTGAATCTTTCATCTAGTGAATTAAATCAAGTATACATATAATATTATTTTGAATAAGTTTTGCACATTGTAAAAAAATAAAAAACTTTTTGTAAGATCAAAGTCTCAAAACTCAAGCCTGAATCTTATATAATCCTTATTAATTTTTATGCGCAAATGAAATATTTATACTAAATTTGTGATAGGAAGTTTCAAAATTTATGAACATTCTTTTAGTATTAGCAATATGTCTAGCATGTAAAAATATATATATTTTTCCAGTTACAATTTTTTTGGGACGTTACTTGGAGACAGGTAGCGAATTAATAGATGAAGAAAGATATATACAATAGTAAACATTTATACAATAGCATCAGCTTTCGTCCTTTTGTGCGCTACAAATGGTGCAGCGCGACACAGGATTTGCGAGTGAAAAGTAGGAATTGGGAAGTGAAAAGTGGGAAGTGAGAAGTGACAAAGAAGTGAGAAGGGAAGTGAGAATTGAGAAATGAGAGACCAAGGTCAAGTTTGACCCAGCTAGTGAGATCTTTTACTGGCGCATCGTTAATTCGTTATTCAATGTCTAATTAATTAAAATCAGATGCTATAGTCATATAGAAAATAAATAAATAAGTAAACAACAAAATCACAAAAAGAAACCCCACAAAATGCATATGCGATGTTCTAACTATCTGATAGAGTAACTAAATTACTTAAAACAGAACGAATTAGTTCCCGAAATAAAGTTCTTTACCGCGGCAAGCACGCTTAGAAGGCGCAGCACTATGAAAATTACCGCCAGAAATTAAAATTTGACGCACCTCTCTCTAAATTATTTTCTGTTAACACTTAACCAAAGAAATTAGTCTTCGGATATAAACAATATATATACAGCACGTTGTCACAGATTACATGTAATATTTCTAAATGTAATTGAATACCATTGCCAATCTAGTATTAGAAAACACTTAACCTTGTAATTAAAATTTATTGTCTAAATTGGAAATCACAATCTTGTCAAACCACGTCATCTCACTGAACTCCTAACGACTTTTCAAAGACGCAAAGAGTCCTCATATAGTTATATTATATACATCAACTTGTTTTAAATTCGCTGGGTGGAATTCTGCAAATAAAATAATAATAATAACATGCGCTCAGAAATGAGATTACAAGAAGATAATGAGACAGGTGTCACGTTGACCGGATGAGATCTTTCAATTTTTCAAACTGAAGCAATTGGAAAGCATTTTATGAAGGTGTTCACCGTCAGTTCCGTCCTACAATTGTCTGCCAGTTGAGGTTAATCTTATTTGTTTTGCAGTTCCGTTCCATCGAAGCAAAACAAAAAAGTGTTTCATTTCTAAAAATGAAACGTAAAATGGAATTAGAGTTTAACCGTTGCAAGAACGGAACAGTAAACATAATGTCTTGTTTTAAATTTGTTTTAACTAGAATAGTGAATTACATGTTGTTAGAACGTTGTTCCATTCCATTCCGTTCCGTTCCGTTCCGTTCTGTTGATAGATGACTAACGGTCTAACAGAACAAAAATTTGTTTTGTTTTTAAAAACGAAATGGAAAACTGAATTAGAGGTTGTGCTGTTGTCAGAACAGAACAGTAAACAGAATGCCTTATATAATCATTACATACAAGCATAATTAACCTAAAACGTGCTCTAGTCCAGACTCCATTCAAAGGAACTTGGTCCATAAATTATTCCTGCTGAGGTTCCCCGTTCGCCAATCGATGTGCTGCCTTCAAAGCCTCTCTCTCTTTGCAAATCTAATTTTAAGAGTTCCCTTCCCCCACACATTTCTTAATGAGTTAATGATATCATTTGCCCGCCGAGAAGGGGTATCCTGCAACAGCTGATTGTTAACAATGTTTACAAGTATTAATTAATAAATCTGAAAAATTATGAAATCAGTATTATAAATAAAAACCCGTGGGAGTCTGCTTAGAAATTTGTAATCAAAACTCGACACGGCTAAGCTTTTGTTCCGTGATAATCCCTTCCGTTTAATTTTTTCGCTTTCTGCAACGTTAACTCTGTAAATATTTGTGTTCCGAGTTATATCGCTCGGAGACTTGATCTGATTCACCGGTAGATATTTATTTATCAATACATTTTTTTTCGTCCCTTGGCTTCCTTCTCTGCTCTAAGACTTAGATGACCGCCTGAAATAAAATGTCGCCGCCTTTCTTCTTCTTCGGCTTTCGGATGGCCCTACGTTGCTGCGGACCTCCTCCCTCCATTCGTCCTCTTCTCTGACTGTTGGTTTCAGCGTCTCTTCCTTTGTCGTCTATATGAGACGCAAAAATTACATCTCCAACCTAAAATTTTTCTTTTGCGCAGCCATTTTGATCTTCGTCGCTGGTGGATTAAGCATCCGTTTCCCTCTTCGTTGATGGTGGATTAAGCATGAGCTCAATGGTGGATTATCCTCCTCCCAACGGATGTGAATTCCCTCCCAACGCGTCGCCTCATTCTCTTCTGCTACCTCGCCTCACCCCAAATTCCTCTTCACCAATCTATCAATTGTTAACTTTTGAGCAGAGAGAACAACGTATGAAAGGTGTGGAGGGCAACGGAAAAATTAATCAAGGGCTGATGCATAATCCTCCATGGAAACAAGGTTTTACTGGTTTCCTCAACTGTCCTCGAAGATATTTCTAATCAGACCAAATGAGAGACGTCGAGTGACGATGATGAAGAGCTTAGAGAAGGAGAGCAAGGCAAGATGGTTTTGGCAATTCTGCGAACACTTTGTCCCTCACTCCCTCGCCTCCCTTCATCCAACCTTGGCTTGTTCCAAAGAAATTGACAGGACCTTGCCACAAGGTGAGCCGTGCTAAAAACCTTCTAATTCAGTTTTGTTTCATCTATTCTTCATTTTTTTATTTTCCTTTTAGATTTGCTATTCTCTGACATACTTTAGTTTTCTTTTTTTTTATCACCTAATTGTTATTATTTTTCATCAAAGATATAGTGACCAGAAAATTTCTTACAATTAAGGAAATAAATTATCAGTCCATGTTTCTAACTCTTCGATTGCATGCTTTTTTTGACATGATTTAAAGTATAGGAAATTATTTTAGTATGATAGACCATAATGCTCAAAGATGGAGTTGTTCATCACTTCTTTATTTCTTTCTTTCTTTCTTTTTTTTTTTTTTGAAAGTTTGACAGCGGCTGTCAAAGTTATTGTTCATCACTCCCTTTCATAGCATATCTAAATACATTCATGTTATCATGGAGAGAGTTCATGATTTGGATGAGGTACATACATATTTTTACTTTCCTTAATAAATTTATCAATTTCCTTCAAGTAATTCTAGCTTTAATAATAGTGTCCATTATATTCCTTTAAGCACTTCAATAGTATCTTAAACACCTATTTGAATATTATATTTGTATTTCTAGACAATGAGTTTATCCTGAGCAATTCATACGAGGTTAAGGTTGGCAATCAAACCTACATGAGGCCAAGAGATCAGGTCATATTAGGTAAAGAGTGACTATTAGACATGAAACATCATGCAATCTGGTGATATTCAGGTGTAGTTGAACATTTAATCATAACTTTCTGTTAACAAATCATAGTATTAAAATAGTCAATATTCATATCAGTCATTTCTTATTAATGACAAAAAATGTTTGCCAATCCTCTCTACCATTGTCCTCACACTGCTTAATTAGCTGCTCAAATTCAAAATTACCCCTACATATGATATCTTCAGAAATTGAGATCATAGCCATAAGTTAGTTTAGGGTAAAAAGTTAGTTGCAAGGTGAAAAATTCCCACAATAAGTCGATACTGGAACTAATCATCAACACTCAACACTCGAACTTAGTTTTTGAACCGGAGCCTAAAATACCCTCAATCAAAATTTAATCAGTTCACATTTTTCTCTTCAAATTACATGATGTTGTTTCACAAAATTAAACAAGTTTTTACCAGTGCAGACAAAAACTCATCAATATATAAACTATGTATTGATAATATTAATGTGTTCAACTACTTATCTGAACAAAAGGGAGTATTGAACTAGAAGTAAAAACAATATGGATATAAATAAATGTTGACAGTTGGGTCCAGATGAGGCGAATGCCTTGGCACGACTGATGATGTAGAAGATAGCTGCCGCTTACATCCCATATGGAGGTGCGAAAAGGGGGGAACAACTGCACACTCGGAGAGTTGAGTGTGTTTGAACTGGAGAGACTTACTCGAGTTTCTACACAAAAGATACATGATTTGATTGGCATCCACACTGATTTCCTAGCCCCTGACATGGGAACTAACCCTCAGGTTTTCTGTCTAATTAATATGTAATGATCAAGCAAAAAACTTTCAGTATATAAAAATTCTGCAACCATGATACAAGCTTTGAATGAATTTTTGTTTTGTTTTTTTTTTTTTGAAAGAACTTTGAACAAATTAATTGAAATGAATTTGATTCTATATAACTTTAATGACAGACAATGTCTTGGATACTTGAAGTCTTGAAGAGTACTCAAAATTTTTTATGGTTATTCTCCAGCAGTTGTAATTGGAAAACCTATTGTAAGTGTTTTGTATATGCCTTCTTTCTTTGCTCTCTTTTTTATTTTTATATTTTATTTATTTATAACCAGTTGGGGTAAACTTGGTTATTTCATGGTCCTTATCTTTTTCATATGTTCCAGCAAATAAGAACTTGAAATCTGCATCATCAACAACAAAGATAAGCAAAGGTGGAATTAGAGATTAGCAGCCAAGCGAGCACTATACCTGTTACTTCAAAAAATATATAGATCTACAATTAATGTCTGGTTATGAGCATGTTCAAATATTCACATACAACGAAGTTAAATATAATGAACTTAGCATGTCCACAAAAAGGATTTAGACCTGATTTGGTCTTAGAGAAGGCGGGTTTTGGTTTGTGTATGAAGGATTAATTGATGAATCATTGCAGCCGGGATTCCTTGAAACCCATGTAGTAGTAAAGGAATTGAATACCGATAGTTCGTAAGGCGGTAAAGAATGGCTGGTGGGTACCTTTTTCTCTCTTTTCTTTACAACTGGCCGTGTAATTTTCAGATATTATTTAGGCACATAAATCTGGTAAAGCTGGTAGGATATAAAGAGAAAGGGAGATGTTGAAATGCCAAAAGATGAAAGCAATCAATGAAGCCGATTGAATAACCAATTGATAAACATATAGAAGAGGTAAATTCACAGTAAAGATTTATTTAGAAAAAAGAAAAGAAAAGCCATTATTCTTTGTAACCAAGAGTTTAAATTTAAACTGATGTTTCTGATTGGAACAATTTTATGTACACATAATGCATCTTCCATCAACAAAAATAATACTAGGATAATTCACCTCATCTCTCGAACAACATTGACTATGATTTTCTTTTTTTAGTTGTTAGTCAATTAGGAGTTAGTTAGAACTTATAACGTTTAGAGAGTGTTGACATCATTTGTAAAATTCTATAAATATGTAATGAATAGCATTTTGTCTTTCTCAATCTCTTTTTACCAGTTCTGAGAAATGTAAAATTTAATTTTCAAATAAAAGATAATCCATAAAGTGTTCTTAAGAAAGCCACAGCTCTGTACCTCAATGCCATAATTGTGATATATCTCACTTTGAATTTGTGTTCCATGTAGATTCATCACTGAAGCTGTGAATAGTGACAAGAATGACCTTTCTCAATGATAACTTAGAGGGTGACTATGACAAACGTTCTCCTCACAATTCAATAGCGGTTATTAGAAATTTCATAAAGAAAAACAACTCAGAGGGTGACTATGACAAACGTTCTCCTCACAATTCAATAGCGGTTATTAGAAATTTCATAAAGAAAAAAAAGGCAATCATTCTTCTCACAATTCAATAGCAGTTGTACAGAATTTCAGAAAAAAAAATGAGAAATTAAATTAACTAAAGGCAAGATATGAGACGACTTAAAAGTTAAATTTATACAGTTAGAAATTCTGTTATGTGAGGTCATCATAATAGCATTGTGTGAAGATAATCCAATGCCACGTCAGCATCATTACCAGCAACGGGCTTGGCTGAGAAGAAATGCTCTGATGAAGCAATGCAAGCCCCAGTGAGTCGCCATCATCTCAACCTTCTGAAACTGATGCAGCTGACTCAAGGTATGAAAAGTTAGTTACAACCAAGTAATCAAAAATTTAAATATTGAAGATATTTGACTATGTTGCACCTATGATTACTGTAGTGTTGTGAGTGGACGGTGAGTAATTTGAGTCTTAAGTAGTTTAAACTTATCACAGTACTTTGGTACTTCTCAAGAATGTTGTTTTGCTATTTTAATATTCTTGGTAGTTATGTTCCTATCAACTCAAAAGTTGTGTAAAACCATCTAGGTTGATCCATGATTGGTCGTTTACGCAGTGTTCACTCTCATACAATTAAAGTATTATTGGTACTCTTAAAAGTACTAAAATTATTTGCTACATTTGATGAGTATTATGCTAATATATATCCTAATTAAATTTACCTTTCTTTTCCATGTCTTAATTACATAACATGTATTTATTTGTTTGTTTTGCACATAATATTGTATGAAATTTGCAGAAGGCATTGTCATGCTCGGTCCAAAATATGGGGATTTGGTGAATTGAAGGAGATGTGCAAATCAGAAGTGAAGAGAAAAGGGCAACAAGGTCTTAAATTAATACTAATTGTGCTAACGTTATTTGGGCTTGATATTTTCTACTATTTAGCCAATATAGCCATGATACATTAGGGTTAATTATTACCTTAAAAGCAATTTCCTTATTTGACTAGCTGTATGGAAACAATATAGAAGAATGATGTACTGTGAAGACAATTGACATTTTTTTTAATAAAACCAATAGACGTTTTTTTTATCTTTCTTACCTTCTTTCTTTTTTCTCAATTTATTTTCATGCTTCTTTCATTTATGTTACTTTCTTCTATTGATTTTATTTTCTTTAATTTATTTTCTTTCATTTAAGCCATCTCAGAACTTCCATTCTAACTGATTGTATTTAATTTTACTAAATTGTGGCAGCATCAAAGAAAGTTTTGAATGTTGCGGCAGCTGAAGCATCGACTATTCAGAAAGGTACTCAATGCGAGTTTGACAAAAAATAAAGGTACCTTTCTAAGTTATATTGGCTCCAGCTCTCAATTGATAATAAACTCTTTTTTAAACTTCTTTTATTTGATGGAACTGGACATGGAATTCTGTTGAATGTGTACTAAGGAACATTATAAGAGCTAGGTTACATCTTGATGCAGCGTATTTGTAGGTAGTGTTGTTCTCAACTAATATCTTCATATTTTATTTATATTGTCTAGGAATTTAAAATTGCAAAAGTCTAGGCACCATATTCACCTTCTGTAAAAAAAAGTATCGACTATGTCCAATCCATGCAATTTCTAATCAACCAATCATGATGACTGAGCTTTCTACCAGTACGAAGTGAACATCTAAACAATGAATTTAATGGTAAATTAATCATTGGGTTCAATTGAATTAAAGAAGAACTAATTGTCTCCTCTTAAGTACAGAATGTTCAGACATATTGGCACCTGTGGTCCCCTGCCCTTTGTATAAGTAGATCGATTCTGGTAATTGGGTCAAGGGTGAAAAGTGAAGAATAATTTTTATGCATGTTCATCAATGGCAAGGTATGCTTATGAAATATTTCTCTTCTCCTTTTATACTTTCTCAAATAATCATATTGCCACTTTTTTTTTTAGCTCTCTATCAAAAATTATTGTCTTCTAATTTGATTTCCTTTCTAAATTATTAAATATTCTAGGCCTATGATAAAAAAAAATTCTTAAAAGATCACACAAGATAGGATCACACAGGAGGTGCCAAACCGGCCTGTCCTTGACGCTTCTGGTTTTTATTTTTGTTTTCTCTCTTTAATTTTTATATTAGTACTAATCTATGTTAAAAATACTTTTGATAAAATTGTAGTTCTAATTTATAGGCTATTTTATAAGCTACAAAGACATTAAAGTATATATTGTTCTCACTGTTATTCATTGGTGCTTCTATTTTCTTTGTCTTCAATCTTTTTACGAATTTTTCTTTATTTTATTCTTAATTTTGAATGGGGTTTCCAATTTTCTTTCAATTTGAGGTTGATCGGCTTTGTTTCTCAAACTCTTGATAAAAAATATTGCAAGTCCACTAGTTGGAGGGTAAAGCATTGCTATTGGTTTTCCAGTGAACTGAGTTACACTTGAAAATAGACATAAAATTATCAACAATTATTGTATGAAGCCACGTCAGATAAGATTTTTGTCATGTACTATGAACTTTAAGGTTTGCAGATACTACATACAGCTTGACCTATTGCAGTATCGGTGTTGGACCAATTTTTAAGGACATCAGGTATGCATTTTTAAGGGTTTTACGATTTATGTTTTGTAATCTGTTTAAAGTAACAGAAAAAGACTACTTGAACCATGTTCTTATTTCTGTTGGTTGTTATTCTGACAAGAGATTTGAAATTAAATTTTATTTTTATGTTTTTCCTATATTATGTGAATTATGCTAATTGCTTCCTTTTGAATAATCTACAGGCAAGAGCAACATATTTGGATTCCTGTTGAAGAAACAATCTGATCAATGTATATTTTATTTTCATTCTGTTATTGTCATTGGATACTGATTTTTTACCATTTGCGTTATTTGCGTTATTTCAGATATTGAAAATTTACTTTGAGAAATGGACTTGAGGGCCTTCATTTTTACAGTAGTTAAGCTCTGACGAGTCTCAAGTGGTACATTATGAGTTTTTCCAAATCACTTTACAACAAAATTATTTGTAGTTACAAAAAAATAAATTTTGCTTCTGTCATTCCTTTAACTAAACCTTTTGTTCGCATTTATTCACTCATGGAGAGGCCGAGATAGTAATGATCCTGGCACTATAAGGGATCTTGCTTAAGGCATTCATATATGAGAAAGTAACTTTCTGTTTATATGTAGCGCAATGCAAATTTTAAAGTTCAACTTCATTTGTGATATTTGTATGATAAATATAATTTTAACATTTTAAAAATTCGGCACTATTTTTAAACTTTCTTCATGATTTATCTATTTTCTTCATAATTTATCTATTTGCACTGTGATTGATATATGTAATAAATTGAACTACAAATAAAATCTACTACAATAGTAAAATTCTACAAAAAGGTGAGAGAAAATTTAGGTCGCGCAACGCGCGACAGCCCCACTAGTTGACATAAAGAGCTAATCATTGGTTTTATTATATAAATTGCACGGCTTAATATAAGGACAATGCCCCAGCCATAAAAGCATCGCTTGCCCTTTCCCAGTGTTGTGTTAATTATGCAGCAAATTTCTTTGTGAATTGTAGAGTGATGGCTTTTTTATTGTGTTATGCAGCAAATTTCTTTGTAGAGTTCATCTTCTTCCTTTGGAACCCATCGTATTAAAAGGGAAATTTAAAAATTTTCTTATATGTTTTTATTTTTAGAAAAACAATTTCCGCTCAGCAATTGTGATTCATTCGTTGGATTGAAATTGCGAAGTGTTGTATGGTTTCCATTTCAATCATATCAATTGAGAGCTCTTCATTTCAACCAGGGGCAGATTTGGATAGATAATATAAGGTGCAATGCCTCCCTAAATTTATGAATATAATTCTATTGTTGAATCCCATAGTTAAAAATCATAATTTTTTTTTAAGAAAATATTTCATTGTTATTGCTATCATATTAATTATTATATTTATTGATATTGAATCATATTAATTAATTATTAAAAATTAATAACTTCCATTGCAAAAATTTTCTGACCTCCGCCACTGAGTTCAACCCGATCAATTTGGCAATGGTCTCTCTTCCAACCAGAACTACTTTCGGACTCGCATGAAATGGACTCAGCAAAATGAGTGATCTGAAGGCTGAAGCTTTTGTATCGTTGATAGCAGGAGTATAATGGACTAATGTATAAAATGAATAACAACGAAAATGTGAATTAAACCAAATTTGACCGTCAATCTGTTTCATCAATTTTAAATCTGGCTGCCCAGTGTTATTTTAGGTTGTTATTTTATGATGGCTACATTTTTGTAATTAATTGTCTTCGAGTAATTTTTGCATTTTTGTTAAATGATGGAAATAACTTTTTGGTAACCTTGTTGTGAATTGGTGGCAAGAATTTTGTTGTATTTATGAAAATTGTGATACTTAGAATGAGTTTGAATGCTTAATTGTTGTGAATTATTTTATAAATTATATTAATCGAGGCATAAGATTAGATTTTCTTTCAATTTTCTGTGTAATATATGATGTTTATTTTGTAATTTTCGCTGTTGAAAAACTTAAATTTGACATGAGTGAGCATATATGCGTCGATAGGCCGAACATATAAATATATAGTAGAAGGCCTAAACAAGCAATTACAGGCGTCACAAGAATACGCTTCGAGTGGAAGCCCATGGGCTGATGCGCAGGGTTAGGTGTCACTTCTCAGTTCTCATGCTGGTTCAATTGGGCCCAAGTATAAGAATTTAGAAAAGCAAGCCAGAGTGCCAGACAATGAGACAAGGGCTAGATATAAAACCTGCAGGCAAGACTGATCGTCTTTCCTTCCTCCACTGTAGGTTCTATTATTTTTGTAAGCTTTTTATGTTTTTTTTTTTTTAAAGAGAAGGTGGAGATTTCCCATGATTCGAAAGGAAATTTGAGAAAACAATTGCTCTGAAATGCGATAAATTCGTTGCCAGATTTTTGCGATGTTTTGCATAGTATTTATTTTCAATGAGATCAAACACTAGCAACCAAAGTCATTTTAATAAGTAGTAGTTGAACGAGGAGTTCAAACTAGATTATTAGTGAAGTTGTTGTATTCGTAGAAAAGAGTGAATTCAACCTCACAAAAAAAAAAATAATATTTTTAAACTGAAAATGTATCGAGACATCGAACATGCCTCTCAAATAAGTACTTATAAAGAAAAAGGTTTTTCCACATAAACAAAATAAATAAATAAACATCATGTAGACTGAATGAGATCTATTCACAATTATGCGTCACTCTTACAGAACGGGCAAAGTTAAATTGCACGATTCTTATTAGTTTGGGAAGTGTCAAGAGGATATATAGGTAGATTGGGCTATGCTAATCAGTTAAACATATTTCTGTCTAGACTCCAGTTTATTGTTTGTTTCTTAAGAAGCTAGGCACATTAATTATTGTTTTTACAACCTTGACACATTTCAGTATTAATGTGTTGGTTTAAAAAGGGGTCATTAATAAACACATAATTTCACTCCATTATTTTTATCTTATAGTTAAATTCATTATTAAAAAATCGTTGGCAAGACTGTAAAGTAAGATGATATAAAAATTTTATTGGATTGAACGAACTGCGATCGTGTATTATATTCTATGTTGCACAGGTACGGGTACGAGTACCGTACCCGGTACGGTACGGGTACGGCGGTACGAAAATTTTCAAAAATCTCCGGTACGGGTACGGCGATATATATGTATTATATTTTAGAAAATTTTGTTTAGCTAAACCTTAGAGTTTAAATAAATAAATATATAATATATTTACATCAACAAAAACAAGTTGGCCTAGTGGTTTGTTGAGCTGGCTTGTATGCGACACACTTGGGTTCGATTCTTTGTTTCTACAAAAAATTTTCTTTGGACATAAAATCCGGTTTTGAGCTAACATCTTTAGTCCCACATGGGTATTTAATCTCCGGATGGATGCTATATAAGCAGTGACTTAAATGGATCGTGCAGAGTTGAAAGCATCGTGTGTGCTCGCGCGGTGAGTTGCGTGGCGGGAGAGTCACATGACACGTGTCGCTAGGAGAGTGGCTGGTACGCGTACCGGGTCGCACCGTTGACCGTACCCGTTAGTCAAATACATTAAAATATTGCAGTACGCCACGTGGCGTACCCGGTACGTACCGGTACCGTACCGGAGGCGTACCCGTACCTGGTTCGTACCCGGTACTGGTACTCCTCTAGATTTGAAGTACCGGCGTAACATAGATTATATTATTACAACCAATCAATTGAATGATAAATTATCAAATGTGACGTTTATTGGTGGCTTAAAAATTAATGTTTAACTTGGACATATAAAAAGTACGACTATTAAAAAAATGAATTATGGAAAAAGTATGAAATAAACTTTCAAAATTGGCAATTTTCGCAATCAGCTGTATTTAACCCAAATTGACCATGCATGTCAAATAATACAAAAGAAAAATGCTGTTAAGAATTTGTCTCATGAAATTCTTGCTTGTACACCCACAGCATTGCTCAATTAATACATAATCAACGTTGAATGATGGTGTCTGGCGACTTGTGAACTTGTGAGGGGAGAGAAACGGACCGGAGAATATATTTAACTAGTGGGTGCGTTGCGCGAGCTATGTAGAAAATAAGAGTTTGTCAAAGTTTCATGCTAGATAGGATATCGAGTTTCGCTTGATACATGAGTTTGTAACAAAATTTTACATCTAATATTTTTTTTATAATTTATACATTATGCGATATATAATTATTTGTTATTTTTGCAAGCTTTATGATCATACTTTTCACATATATATTATTTTATAATTTAATTTTATCTTGTAAGTTGTAATTGATATATTATTCTTGTTCATCATATAAAAATGCTAATGTTGCCCGATGAATTTATTTCGTTACTATAGTCTAGGAGCTCTTTTATCTTTGGTGGCATTTCATTATGTGTCATCTAATTTGTTTTGCAACCCAATGCATTCACACTTATTAACACTACGCAGCCCAATGCACAATGCACAATGCGTAGTGCAACCCAATGCACTTATTAACACCTATGGAGAAAGGCTAAAAACCGGTACAGTCACATGTCCCACGCGAACAAAGGCGCAACAGAACATAATATCGGATTTTCTGCGACCACCCTCACTTGTATGTACTTGAATACGTAGCCACATACTGAACCACTGCAACAAACAATCGGGCCTAGATCACTGTCCGAAGAACTGTGAAACCACGATACTTTTGGATACGGACTGAATTGTAGACATTAATATTATAAATGATTTGTAGAAAATTCGAGGCGGTATAGCCGTATAGGGGAGTTTGAGAATTCTGTCAATTTTTACTTAAAGAAATATTCACATCGCCTAGATGGTACTGGAATTATATAATGGTTTTTCTATATGAGTGAGTTGCCTACGAACTTATCTCGAATATAAAAGTAAAAAAAAAATAATAATAATAATAACAACTACGATTCAATCCCTGTGATGGGATGGACAAAATTCAATGATGGATAGAACATATTATTAAATTTTGATAAGACCTGGAGAAATAAGTCATGCTTTAAAAATTTTAAAAATTATAGTGGACTAGTTAGCATAGCGGGCCCCATATATAGGGGGTGGGAGGGAGCATCACCAAGAAATTATCGAGGCATTCCACATTGACACCTCAGCTGAAGGGGAATGACTGACGTCATCACGTCTTCCTATCTGTTTGGGCTCCTATGAGTCTATGACTTGGCAGTCTCTAGCCAAGGATTTTTGAGGTATTTGAATTTGCAATAAAAAAATTAAAAAGTCGCACGTGTTGCGGTATACAAGGTTGATTGTAGACTTGTAGATAGGCCTGCCGACCGGATGACCATTACTCGTTTTCTGTTGACGTTCCGTCCATACGAAACGAATAACGGTACAAAGTTTCATTTCGTTCCAGAAAACAGAACGGTAAAAGGAATGAGACAACATACCGTTATTGAAACGGAACGATAAACGGAATGGTCTATTTCGCTTTCGTTTCGACAAATAGTGTAGTTTTTAGTGTAAATCCACGTCGTTCCGTTCCGTTCCGTCCAAACGGAACGTATAGCGGAATGAAAGGACATTTCGTTTTCTGAAACGAATGGAAAACGGAATGAAACAGACATACCGTTTATGGAACGGAACAGAAAACAGAATGGTCCATTCCGTTGCCGTATAACACGTTAAACAGGCCTACTTGTAGACTGTAGACTGTAGTAGACGGTGGTTGTGGCTTTGTGGCTTGTGGGTGCATTTCTATGGGCACCGGTAATCAACAAAGTCAACAACACGACACACGTCCATGTGTTTAAACTGTGCGAATAAAATGGGACATGCACTAAGGGTTTTTTTCTTAAACGGCTCTGACGAAAACAATAGCTCAACAAAGCACCATGCGCTATATGATATTTACATAAAGAGCCAAGGCGCAAGGTGCTTGTACGCCTTATTTTGAGCCCCTAGTAAGGCGCAAGGTGCTTTTGCGCCTTACTAGTTAGGCCCCAAATCAAACTACGCCTTACCTGTTAGGCCCCAAATCAAACTACGCCTTACCCCTTCATTTTTTTGCCGACACTCCACGTATTTTAGCCCTATTTTAATGGAAAAAAAGAGTAAGGCGCACATCTAACCTGCGCATTACCCCAATTTTCTAAACAAGCAAGCTTATTTTACTATGTTGAGAATATGTTATTTCATATGTGTCACAATTGCATCCGATATCAAAGCTTATTAAAAGCTAATTGCATTCAATTATTTGACATTAATAATAATAAAATATCGTAGTTCATTATTGAAGCATCTTCATTAGTCAAAATACATTAACAACCCCTTAAAGTTTATGTCCCAGTAAAAACTCAATTGGGCAAAAAAAATAACGAACTTTTTGTTTGAAACTAAGAATTGCGTTAATAATGAGTCAATACCAAAAAGATGGTGCTTACGTGTTGGCTGATTGAATAAGATTAGAGGGGTATATATGGCTGATTTTTCTTTAAAAAAAGAGTTCACTGATAAAGAAAACTAATTAAAACACTAATCAATATAAAGACATTACATTAATCAAAGCACTAACATTACATTACAAATATAAAGGCATAATACAAGTTCAGAATTATACTAATCTTAGCAGAAATAACATTACAATACAAATTTAAAGGCATACTACAAATCTAGAATTACACTAATCAAAGCACAAATAACATTATATTATATATTTAAAGGCATACTAGTCTGTCTTAGTTCTCTGCAAGAAAAACATCATAATCAAAGTTAGAAATTTACAAGTGAAATAATAAAATTAGAGATTAAAAATGCAAGAAATTAAAAAATACAAATAACTTTTATCATTTCTCGTAGCTGTGGGGCAAGTTCTTCGGCTATGTCCAGATTGTCCACAGAGATGGCAAGTGTAGGGATTTTTATGTTGGCTAGTTACGTCCATGTCAGTACGAATTATTAATGTCAAATAATTGGATGCAATTAGCTTTTAATAAGCTTTGATATCGGATGCAATTGTGACACATATGAAATAACATATTCTCAACATAATAAAATAAGCTTGCTTGTTTAGAAAATTAGGGTAAGGCGCAGGTTAAATGTGCGCCTTACTCTTTTTTTCCATTAAAATAGGGCTAAAATACGTGGAGTGTTGGCAGAAAAATGAAGGGGTAAGACGTAGTTTGATTTGGGGCCTAACAGATAAGGCGTAGTTTGATTTGGAGCCTAACTAGTAAGGCACAAAAGCACCTTGCGCCTTACTAGGGGCTCAAAATAAGGCGTACAAGCACCTTGCGCCTTGGCTCTTTATGTAAATATCATATAGCGCATGGTGCTTTGTTGAGCTATTGTTTTCGTCAGAGCCGTTTAAGAAAAAAACCCTGCACTAATGCACTTAGACTTAGTCTTAAGTCATAACTAATCAGATATAGCTCTGCGTACCACGGTAGTCGTGCCACCTCTTCATCCCATCTATCGATTGAAAACTTTGGGTGCGCCTGTCATTTTTCCTTTTTGTACTGTGTGTATAAACAGAAAAAAATATTTTTTATTTTAAACAATCAAAATTTTAAATGTAAATATTATTAATAGCATTCTTTAATCATATTTTAAATATAAATTCTGTATTTATTTAAGGAGCATTTTTTAACTACTAATTAACGAATAATTCTGTTATATATAACTACTAATTAACGAATAATTCTGATATATTATACAGTCACAGACTTTATGCAAAATTAAATCTTAACAACATGAGCATCTTCTTTTTTGGGATAAAATAAGTATCTAACGAAGCGCATGTCAATTAATACATAGGCATGACAAGAAAAATACATTTGACAAAATATCTTCACATACAACATAAGATTGTAGAGCACGTACAGAATTTACGATTTTTCTATATCCTTGGATTGATTTTAGGATCAAATGTTTTAAAATTATTTCACTTGGACCATTTAATTGACGACCCTTTTCCTTCTCCTCTCTTTCCCGTACCCACTCGCCTCTCTCTCCCGACGAGAAGCCATGCACCTTTTGTGGTACCTCTCCGGCCTTCCCAAGTTGTCATCTCGGACGGCATTTCTCACCCCCCTTCAGTTCTGTGTCTCCATTGATTTAAAAAAAAAAAAAAAATTATTAACGGTAGTTTCAGATCACTCAAAATCAACTCTCCCTCCTCCGATTCTGATCCAGATCGGAATTTGCCCGATTAGGCACGGAATCGACTGATTTTATAAACCACGAATTTACCAAGTTAAATCCGACTAAGCCGATTTTACAAACCATGGGATTCTACCAAGTTAAGACCTAGTTCCAGTTATTTTTCATAGAATTAGATATGATTTATTGACGGGGATATTTTGACAACATGACAACAGTTGTACAAAACGTTGATTATTGGAACATTATATCATATATTTTGAAAAGCAGACCCCCAAGTTCACTACATGCAAACAAGTTCAAACGAAGTTAAACTTAAATAACAAATTTATATTCATTATTAATTTTCAAATAACAAAATAGGTTAGACATTATTTTCAAATACTTTGATGGGAGTAATTAAGTCGAAGCAAGCATGTACATGATATTGTTACGGTTTATTCCGCAATTGGTCATTTCAATGCAAGAGTTAGCATAAGAACCTTGACAGCAAGTCAGCAACATGTTCATCTATCATCATCAGGTGGAAAGTTGCGGTACGCTTTCAAATCCTCCCTCTTTCCGGCCTTCCCCTTTGGGTGCGTTTGTTAAAACAAGAGTTAGTATGGTTAGTGGTATAAAGTTAGTATTTTTTTGGGATTATAGAAGGATAGAATGGTGGGGGTAGAGATTTAGTGGGGTTAGTGCTAACTTAAGGTTAATGAATGTTAAGATTAGCAACTATTAGTGCTGTAATTATTAATAAGTAATAACTATTAATTTTAATAAAAATTATTATTATTAATTATAAATTATAAAAGTAAACCATTATTAATTATTTTTATCATTATTATAATAACTATTATTAATTATCATTATTATCATAATTTTATATTAAGGATTATTTAAGTTTATACAATTATTATTACAATTTCTATTATTAATTATTCATTATTATAAATATTAACATAATTATTATAATAATTATTAATATTATTTATTTTGAATTATTAATTACTTTAATTGTTATTATATTAATTGCTAACTATTATTAATTATTAGGTACTAATTATTATTAATCATCATTAATTATTAATTATTATTAATTAGTAATTATTATCATTTACGATTAATTATTAATTATTAGTTATTATTGAATATTAATTATTAATTATAATAATTATTATTAATCAATAATAATTATTACTTATTAAATAGTATTAGATTATAATAATTAATTATTAATTATTATTATTTATTAATTACTGTTAAGTATTAATTATCATTATTAAGACAAGATTAATGCTAACCTTCTCTTAGTTGGTTAGTTCCACTAACCTTAGGTTAGCGATAACTCTTTGTTCACCAAACGCACCCTAATTTGGATAGATCTTAATTAATGTTCTTGCTTGTGCCAAGTCAAGTGCCAACTAATCCCAATTTTCTGAGTAATTACAAAGAGAGAAGTCGCACTCGGATTTGGGCCCACACGGATAACGTTGTACTTGTGATGTATTTAGGTCATAGCAAGCTGGACTTATCTGATGGAACATCTATACTGTCTTTTACCAACTATTTTTCAGACAAAAAAAAATGAATTTGCAATAATTGTCGGCAGAAAAGCTACAATATTAGAACACAGTCAAAACTAAGATGAATTTAGGTCAAAATATAATCGTAGCTTCAAACTCTAGGCTTTTAGAAAGACAGTCGACATCGAAAAGTCGAAAATTACATTTTTTTTATGTTGAAAAAAATTTTACTTCTAATTTATTTGATTTAAAATTTCACCTTCCGAAGATATTCAATAGAATTCGTTAGAGCCAAATAGTATATATATATATAGCTGCTTTTGACCGCGCGTAAAGTAAAAGTAACTTTTTTAAGATTTAAGTACTTCAATATACACCAGTTGTTTAATGTTATTTTATCTATTACATCAATACTTTTTTTAAAGGTTCTATTACATCAATTCTTACTTTGCGATGTTTTTTTTTTTTTTTATTCGTGTTAGTCACCACTAAATGATCGACCTAACTTTTAAGGAGGATTACTTACTAATTAAGCTGCCCCATGTGGACAATTTTGAAGCTCTTTAATTAATTTTGCGGATAGGATAGTGATCTAATGTTTGCAGTATAGAATGTCATTGCTCATCTTGGCAGGAGACTCTGTGTTCTATGCAGCATCTGTCACAATTAATGTGCCAGACATTGATGTACAAATACTACACGTGGGGCAAATAAAATCCGAAGATGCATGGACTGAACTGTCAAAGAACAATTTGTTCAACAATAATTAAAAAAAAAAAATGAGAGCCATTTTGGCGCCACAAGCTTGCAGTAACGTAAGAGATCATCCAAACCGTATATTAGGCAATGTTTGGTCATGAACCCCAAATTGTTAGAGTTATGTCCTAGGAGCCAATTATTAAATGGTCACTTCTATGGTTTATGTGATTGATGATATTTTATCATTTATTCCTTGATTTATTAATTGACAGATCATTCAGGTTGAGGATCTGAATTGTGGATCTCTGTAGTTCATTTATAATTAAATGACAATAATAAATCTAAAAGGTCTGTAATCTTGATAATTAACAAGGAATATTAATTATCGGATAAGATTAGTATGCAAGTTAAGTGATGATTAAGTTCTACAGATCATAGGTAAGGAGTTGCCAACTTAATTGCATATGTATATGTTATAGAACATAGTACAGGACGCGACCCAGTGAAATAAATATATGGATTGTGTTATGTGTCATTATTTATTTCATTTGAGTTTGATTCTAAGTTTGAGATGGTTCAGCTTTTCCACATGAGGATAGGTTCAATAAATATCGTCTACCGTTGATTCCTGATAAGGGCTGCTATACGGACTTTATTTATGTTCTCTTGAATTGTGCGGGGAAAAGTTGTTCATCAAGAAAACCGTATGTCCCTCATTAATTAACTTAGTGAGCGATGATATCTGTTTGGGCCCCTTGATGGAGATGGACTGTTTGCTAGCAACTGATACAGTCATCTCTAGATCAAGAAACGTATAATCTGCAAGAGTGACACATTCCTATCTTGGATTATACGATGATATCATGTGACATAAGAATCAGACAAGGAAATATTATTATTTCTTATGCAGGATTGAGATATTGTAGCTGTACACTATTTATGCGAATTGGGAGTCATAACGTGTTGCTAGATACCGCTTATGATTATTAGAATTAAATAGCGATTTAATTCCATGGCCAACGTAGCATAAATCCTCAAAGGGTCACACAAATAGAGTTATAATCACACGGTGCATTATTTATTTATTCGTAATAATGTGTATTACGAAAATATGATAAGTTGATTAATTAATTATATACCGTTGCGAACCGTTATAGTTAATTAAGTCAAATAGGTCATATAGAAATAAATTAATGTATTTTTTAAACCCTATATAATTATTAATTAGTTAATAATTATTTTGGTTCAACACATTTTAATATAATATAGTTATATTAATTAATTGGGCCGCCGTTTAAATGTAAACCGAAAGTCCAATTAAAGAGCAATTGAAGAGGCCTATAATTAATGTAATTAGAGACCCAAATGGTGAGTTGATGTGGCCCATCAAAGCCCATATTGAGGCCGGCCTAGGCATGGTGGTAGGTGGGGTGGCAATTGTGTAAATAGATGGAACTATGGTCTAGGGTTTGAGCTCTATATAAGACCCCTCTTGGAGGCTCAAACCAACCCTATTCTCTCTCCTCTATTCTAGCCGCCACCATCTCCCTTGGCTCCTCTCTTGGCCGGCCTAGAACCACCATCTCCTCCACTATTTGCTCATGTGTTGAGCCCAAAACTTCCACCTATTAATTGTTGAATTAATCGCGCAAGGAAGAAGGGTTTAGCCTTGGCCTTTGAGTCGCTAGCACGATTCTTAAGGCCGTGATTAAGCTCTTGGTGGACTCGAGGCCGAAAGGAGAAGAAGGAAGGGCGGAGCTAGCACGCCATCGCCTCCTACGCATAGGAATCGCCTTCTAGTTGCGATACTAGAAGAGGTACAAATCCCGATTCCTTTCTCTTTGTGTGAATGCTTAAGCACTAGATCTATTGTGCATGATGATTAATTAAGTCTAATTAAAAGTAATTAGTCTAAAAATGAAAATTATGCACTTCCTAACACAAATGTCCCAACAGGCCAAAACTCACTGGTTATTTTTTCAAAATATAAAATCCAAATTTCAAATACAAACCGTTGATCTTATTCAATATAACGAGCAATTCATTTTCATATAAATTTTATAAATTTTAAAGTTTATTTGATACTTGATCATTAGTAATTACGACGAAGTTTAAAAAAAATTAGTGATTCGAATTTCATTGATTCATCATATAAAATTTTAATTTTAAAATATTAGTTGTATCAAAGAAACAATCGATGTGATTTTCGACTTCTGAATTTATAAAATTAGCACATTGATTCAGGAAAAAAAAATATATAATAGAGTACTAGGTTTTTAAATTATTATTATTTTTTTAAAGAACTGTCTCCGAAAATAAAGAGAGGCCAGAAAATTTCATTAAAATATACATCCAAACAAGGTTACAAGGTGAGATAGAAAACTCCGGAATTTTTGCTTAAAATATACATCCAAACAAGGTTACAACATGCGAGTTGAGTCGAGTCAAGTAGGGAAACGCGACAGGCCGCCATTTTAAGTATCAGCTTGGTTAGTTCAAGCTGTAAATCCACGTGGCGTGTCGCGTGGTGCCGTCAGGTGGTAAAGTCTGGCTGCCAATTGAAGTGGCAGCATGTGTTAGACCACTTTAACAATTTATTATATGCAATAGTCTAGACGCTAAATTTTCAATTATTTTTGAATTTCTTAAGCAAAAATTCCGAAAACTACAATCTAAATCTCAACCTAAACCACCCATTACAAAAAGAAAAGAGCTGACAAGTTACAACCAATTACTAGTGTTTCTTAGCAGCGAAACCAACATGCAATTTCAACGAACCTGGCAGTCCGGCTGAATTGGTTGGCAGGTAACCAGGAAATTTCCACGAACGTTCGTGGGGAACCAAAATGTCAAACCTTAATACGTAGCTTCAAGCTTAAATACTCCACACATCTGTGTCGATCTCTAGTCAGCTTCAAGCTTTAACTCTTTTTTGAACTAAAACAACGCAAGTAGCGTTCGTCAGATTTCAATTAAGCCAGGCAATCAGTAGTCGTACAAGAACATAGCAAATCCGATTAGGCCTCAAGGTATAGTTTTTTTTTTTCTTTTCTTTTTGTTTTTCTTTTTTGTGAGCCCAAAAAAAAATAACCAAACTCTATCGACAACTTCAGCTCTGCGGTTTGGATTTTTTTAGAGCGTATGTGAGTGACTATTTTGTAATTAGGAATAATTTTTTCCTTTTTTTTTTTTTATTAAAAACAAGAGGAGACATGTCCACCACTCTGCATTACTCAAAATGAAAAGCAAGGTCACAATTAGGAATAGATAAGATTTATGATATCAGGGCGGCGCTAACAATATAATGGTGAGGCAAATTTATGACTTCTCATCTCAGTGAGGCAAAATATCATATCTATATAGCATCATAGCCAAATTACCCCTTGTCCCGTTAAAGTTTCCAACCCTAGGTGGCATATTAAAGTTGGCGATTTTAATTTTTCAGAATACTGGATTATGTTCTTACAATGTTATTTTGAATTGTGAGATTGTTCCAGAACAAGAAAAGAGGTACTAAGGGGATGGGTGTGGTAAGGACAGTGTTTTTAAAACCCAACCGGTTACCGGAAATTTTTGGTAAAATCGAGTACAGGGTCAGGATCGATCCGGTAGGAGAAGCCTTTTAAAACCCGCTGGTCATGAACCGGCTAAAACCGGTCAAAAACCGAAAATATCGGAAAATTACAGTACCGTCTCTGACTGATTTGTCTTCTTTGTTACCATGTTTGCTATGTTAATTCCTTTTACTATTCCCAGAAAAAAAAATTACTTTCTTTCAATTTTCGCTAGGAACTAATTAAGAAGGAAAGAAATATTGGAATTTAGCATGTTTACCTTAATTTCTTTCCCTACTTGCATGATTTCATCCTTCCACTCTCTTTATTTTGGCAACCTTTCCTGCTACGTCCTCTTTTCTTTTCAATTTTTTTTGGCCTGTAATGAAAGCAGCTTCATGGGTGAGTTTTTACTTTTACTAGGTAGATTTGTAGTTCGCAAATTTAAGTCCCTACCAGATAGTACCTTCAATTGATTATTTCATTAGTAGTTTAAACCTCTACAAGACCTTTAATTTTTTTTGTGTGATAAATGCTTAACATTAATTACTAATTAGACATAAAAACAGTTCAACAATAGGTGAAAAGCATATCATCAGTGGCGAAGCTAGAATTTCAAATCAGCAGGGTCTATAAAATTTTTTTTTTGTTGAAAAAATATATGTGCGACAATGACATAATGTCTAATCAAGCTTTTAAAAACTCTGTTTTATCCGTTGTATCTAGATTTTTATTTATATCGCACAATCGTTTTATCGTTGTACAACTGTTTTATCATCGTTTTATCACCAGTAAACACTAAATCACCACCCAACCGCTAAACCACACAAATCACATTTTAAAATCTTGCATCTAATTTAGACATAGTATAATAATAATTTTTAAATAAACAACTCTAAAATAATATCGCATAAATAAACATGAGAAATCAAACATCCATTATGATAACAATTGAAGATCTAGAATAATTATCCAATATAAAAAATAATAATTCATCTAAGAATCTCCTATTCTATTACAAGTTTTATCTTAATGGGCTCGTTTGGATCGTATGGGAATAAGGAAGGAATAAGGATTTTAGGAATAAAACGTTGGGAAGTGTGTAACTTTGTGAGAGAGTTTTATGCATAGGAATAAACTATGCCTAGGAAGAAGTAATTCCTAGCCGATCCAAACGCCCCCAATAAGATTTATTGTGGAGGGAGAAAGAAGGCGATTCACTAGGACGAATACGACATGGGTCCTGTGTGATATTTAGGAGTTGTTACGCAATTCAAATCAAACACGACATGTCCGGCTGGGTCCTTCAAATTTTTGAGATGGGTCCTAACTTCTTATATATATTTTTTATTTACAAACATACTAAGTGTTAACCAAATTTTTTATTTTCAGGTGGGTCCTTGGACCCACCAAAATTAACGTGGCTTCGCCACTGAATATCATAAAAATAATCTAACCATATCTCTATCTGACGAAGGAGGAACCTTCATTTGGTTCCCTATACTGGTAAATAAGGAATATTATAAATAAGCTTGTAAGAAAATTAAAATTAAAATTAAAATTGATGGTGCTTACAATCCTGTTAATTGTGGCTCTGTTGAATTGAAACTAATCTATACAGTGCCTACTCCCTTTGCTTTCTGGATCTATTGGTGCATATGCTATTTGATGATTGATTTTTACGATTCTGATGTGTGCTAATTTGGCACCAAGTTAACACCATATTATACTATTTTTATTACATTTGTTGCTTGTTCCTGGTTGATGCCATGTGTTACTATTGTGCTAATTTGGCCCCAAGTTAACACTATATTATACTATTTTTATTAAATTTGTTGCTTATTCCTGGTATGCCATGTGTTATTATTGTGCGTATCTTCACACTTCATGACCTGTATCAGTCCTTACCAGTGATTTACATAGCGGAATTTAGCGGCGCAATAGCGGCACTTTAGCGGTGCAATTTGATAAACACTATGGTGCTAAATTAAAATTGTCCATTTAGCGTTTTATCTGATAGCGGTAATTTAGCAGACTTTAGCGGGTGTTTAGCGGATATTTAGCGGACTTTTGCGGATATTTAGCAGAAATTAACAACCAATATCAGTATTTTGAGCGTATCTTTCACATACAGACTCTGATTGATGTGATTTAAAATTCTGTGAAAAGTTTAGAAAATAAGCTACAATATTTGCATTTGAGTTATTCTAAATTTTAAATATTTCATTTAAAATAAGTAAATAACATACGACAGGAACATTGTATGATTAACATTAATTAATTATTTTGGAAATATTTAAATTGTTTGATAGTTAAGTACTTTTTGTAGCACTTTAGAAGACCTATTAAGTGTATCATTTAGAGAATCTAAAATATATATGCAAGCATGCATTTAATGTAATATGATGTTCAATTTTAATTGAAATATGTATTTGATGAAATAAACTAGTATATTTAATAGTGCCCGCTATGATCCGACAGCACCCGCTAAATGACCGCTATCTGCTATCCGCTATAACATAAGGCATGTCCGCTATCAACCCGCTATCTGCTATTTAAACCCTTGGTCCTTACCATCTCGCTGTATCATTCTGCCCGGTAAGAAAAAGAGTAGTGATTATGATAAATAACATACTGACACGATATTGTAATTATTTTTGTTATGGATCAAAACTTGTACATCTTTTGTTTGATGTTTTTGTATTTTTATATTTTTAATGCATTTAATTATATTTTAAATAATTTTATGACATCATCCGGTTTTTGAAACCGGTAAAAGTCCATACCCTTTGCTTCACCGGTTTGACCTTCGGTAGGGTATTTAAAAACATTAAGGAGTGACCGAGCTTGTGTATCTCCAGAATCGGGTGTAGCGATCAGAATTAAGTCTTTGTGAATTACTCTCTCTCACCTCGTCATCTTCTTTTGTTTCTTTTTATCTCCGATCAGAAGCGAGTAACAACTCGCAGGCAAATAATGGCAAATTCACATTTATTGAATGCAGTGCAATGTCATTCATTTAATTTTCTAGTTATGTACATTAAAAACATATTTTGTATTATATGTTTTTTTCTTTATAAAAATCATATTTGATCCTTGTAAAATATAAAATAATTCTATCGTTGACTCCATAAATTGTAATTTATACTAAATATATAACTATGTGTATTAAAATCAACAATTAATATAGCACTTGAACTCCATTTTATTTTATTGCAGGCAGAATAACTCTTTACTCTCAGTCACCTCATCCCCTCTTCTTTTCGAAATTTGGTTCTGAAGCCTGATTGTCATAGACAACTAAAATAGGACCTACATGAAAAACTAAAAGAAAGACAAATATGGACATATGTATATGTTTCCATGCACCACGCACTGGCTGCACACTTAAGATCCTTGCCTTGCTTCCATGGCATTTATAACTGTTGCTGGAAACAAGGCAAGGATATAGTTTCCCGTGCTCATGGAAGCAATTAGACCTCTTAATTGCCCTGTTGAACAAATCAAAATTACCCAATTTAAAAAATATGAATTAACACAATTAGATTAATATTTATGATGACTGTTGAGTAAAACTTTTTGGAGTATGTAATTACTTACACCATGCTGACAGATGCAGCCATTGTATATCCAATGGCAACACCAATAATGTTTACATATTGGAGAAAACCACAAATCTGAACCTTGATACCATCTGCACGATAAAACTTGAGTTAGAGAAATATTCAGATAACAAGTAGAGAAAAAACTAAGCAGAAATGTGTTTGTATGATGTGGCATACTTAGGATGGCTTGGACAACATCCATACACGTATAGTTGCGCTTGCCGGTGCAGGGATCACCAGAGTGGTAGCAGTCGGACAGAAGTGCCAAGGTATAATATGTTACAAAGGAGAAGAGAAGCATGACAGCCTGGCCCCTCCACCCATCCAAGCTGGCCAATGGCCCATGCCAGAGACAACACACCAGACCCAATAACTGCAATTATGATGTGTGAACTTGAAGAAAAAATTCTCACCGTGTCAATATCATTAAAATCTTCAAAGCACTACAAATCATAGTCATAGTAATGATATTGACATGGTGAGATTTGTCGTCTCTAGGGACTATGTGGATTTCAAGTGCACACATCATAACTGCAGTTATTGGGTCTGGTGTGTTGTCACTGGTATGGGCCATTGGCCAGCTTGGTTGGGTGGCAGGCCCGGCTGTCATGCTTCTCTTCTCCTTTGGAACATATTATACCTCGGCACTTCTGTCCTATTGCTACCAATCCGGTGATCCTTGCACTGGCAAGCGCAACTATACGTATATGGATGGTGCCCAAGTCAACCTAAGTATGCCAACATCATACAAACTTTTTTCTGCTTAGTTTTTTCTCTTGTTATCTGAATATTTCTGTAACTCAAGTTTTTATTGTGCAGATGGTATCAAGGTTCAAATTTGTGGCTTTCTCCAATATACAAACATTATTGGTGCTGCACTGCTGCCATTGGATATACAATTGCCTCATCTGTCAGTATGGTGTAAGTAATTACTTGCTCCAAAAAGTTTTACTCAACAGTCAGCGTATTTATTAATCTAACTTTGTTAATTCATGGTTTTTAAATTGGGTAATTTTGATTTGTTAAACAGGGCAATTCAGAGGTCTAATCGCTTCCATGAGCACGGGAAACAAGATCCTTCCTAGTTTCCAGCAACATTGACATAATCATGTTCGGGTAGTCGAGATCCTTTTCTCGCAAATTTCCGACTTCGATCAAATTTCGTGGCTTTCCATTGTTGCTGCTATCATGTCTTTCACCTACTCAACAATTGGCCCTGGTCTTGGCATTGTGCAAGTCGTAGGTAAACAGAAATATTTCTTATTAAATACAAGATATTTTAGATTAGTTACCATTCAATTGGTTTATTCATTGTGATATTTTCTTGTTGTGTGTAGCCAATGGAAAAATCAAAGGAAGGTTCACCGGTATAAGCTTAGGAATCGTCACACTGCTGGATAAGGTGTTGGCCGAGTCTTCAAGCCTTTGGAGATATTGCCTTCGCTTACATATACTCATTGATTCTCATTGAAATCCAAGTAAGCATTTCAAATCACCTCTTAAATTTTCTTTTATTTTTTTTAAATAACATTAAAGTACTAACAATTCGGTTCAAATTTGCAGGATATGATCAAGGCACCACCTCCTTCAGAAGCAAAAGTGATGAAAAGGGCCACCATAATAAGCGTTGCAGTGACAACCGTTGTTTATATGCTCTGTGGTTGCATGGGCTATGCAGCCTTTGGCGATGCCGCACTGGGAAACCTACTAATTGGCTTTGGGTTTTATAACCCCTTCTGGCTTCTCGATATCGCCAATGCTGCCATTGTGATTCATCTTGTTGGTGCATATCAGGTAATTATATGAATACATTTGAGAGCATCTCTGAACTACTAGCAATTGGGAGAACACATGAAAATAGAACAAAAAATATTTAAAATTTTTAATGTTAATGAAATGTGAGAGCCAATAATTCAGCATAGATCTAATAAATTTGTTCAAAAACAGGTGTACTTCTATCCCCTCTTTGCATTTGTTGAAAAATGGGCTCTGCAAACCTGGCCAAAGAGCCAATTCATCACTAAAGAAATCACCATCCCCTTGGGGTCGACCAAGTCGTACAACCTCAACCTTTTTCGGCTAACATGGCGCTCTATATTCGTCGTGATAACCACTGTCATCTCCATGCTCATGCCATTCTTCAACGACGTAGTAGGATTTCTAGGCGCTCTGGGTTTCTGGCCACTGACAGTTTATTTTTCCAGTAGAGATGTACATAGTTCAAAAGAAGGTACCAAAATGGAGCACACGGTGGGTTTGCTTCCAGCTTCTGAGCCTGGCTTGTTTGATAATCTCAGTAGCTGCTGCCGCTGGATCCATTGCTGGAGTTGTATCAGATCTAAAAGTATACAAGCCCTTCAAAACAAGTTATTGATTTGTGAACGACACGAAGTACAGAAATAACTGATGCTTAAGAATGTCGTGTCTCCTGTTCAAGTTCGTAATTAACAAGATGTTGTTATTGCGTGGGAAAGAAAAGTAATGGAAAAATCGACTGGTCGCGTTTGTCATTCTTTTTGTTCCTTGTCCTGGAACGATCGTTCAGGAGATTACGCGAAAACGGGTGAAATTAAAGACACAATAGTACACAAACTGGGGCACTCTTTTCTTCGTACGTACCTACCTCTTCCCCTTAGATCCTTGGGTACCAGAATTTTTTTACAAATTGGAAAAGGAATCTGAATCTTATGAGGCTTTGCAGCGCAGTTGAATTGTTTTTACCAACTTAAGACCCATGTACTTCCATTATTTCATTATTCCTTTTTTTTCAGAAATATTTGTTCTAGTTATTTCTTAAACAGTATCATTTATTGACAGCCATACTTTGACCACATGCCAACAGTTGTACTAACCGTTGGATCCGTTAAAAACGTGCGACTCTTATTTTTCAATGTTTTTTTTCTGGGACTAGCGCACGTGACTATAAATCCTACCTGGATTCAGGGACCCACTTTCCAGGAAGCCAGGACAATAAAAAGCCAAACCAATAATAAATCGAGGGAAAATAAGTAAAAAACAAACGCCGCACTGCCGCAGTATCTGAAGTTCAGAACATATTCCTTTTAAAGATGGCACAGAAATCGACACACTAATCGCGAAAATTAAAAAAGTATTATAAATAAAGAATTCACTTAGGAACTTCATGTTGGGAAAATAAGAGAATTCTTTATTTTATAATACTTTTTTATAAGTAAAGAATTCACTTATTTATTACCTCTCCATGCTCAAAAGGTGACATAGTCCCGGAATCAGTATTGAGGTACGGAGCAACACCATACAAGATCTGAATTTATTATGCATTCTACTTAACAAAAAAGTCTGAAAAGAAAAAGGAAAAAAAGCTAAAATCCATAGAAAACTTGATCAAAATGGAATGAACTGGCCGAAAACCACTTTCTTGGCCACATCAAGCAGCACTGTAGAAGTCAGAGGAAACCGGCTCACCTGAAATGACATGCCAAGAAGGCCTAGCCCTGCAATCAAAGGCATGAAACCCTTTACGACCCGGCTGCTGATTGTGGTAGGAGGAGCAACCACAATGAAGGATGACCCATAAATCACCAGAGCTAAACCCAGGTCTCGGAGCTCCCTTCGCAGATCGTCAGCCCGGAAAATCATCAAGCCGAATCGAAGGAATTGTAGAGGATGATGAGGATCCATTGTTGTGTGACCTATGGAACATGATTAATAGAGAAAGTATTAGTAATGGAGATGCAGAGAGATCTCTTCTTTTGTTTCTAAACAAAAATTAAGTATTAGTTATCGATTTTTAATCTCACACTCAGCCTAGCTAAAGGGCCTAAACCGACAATGGTATTAATGGTTTAGAGAAAGAGATAAAGAGATCGTACCTTACTCCACCCCGGCGGCGAAAACCTAAAACCAAATTCTTGAAGAAGAAGAAAAGTTATTGTGTGAGAGAGAGACTGAGGGTGAGGAAAGGCCGAAAGGGGATGGGGGTTTTTATAATAATTTCATTTTGACTTCGATTGAACTCCAGAAGGAAGGAAACCCGAAACCCGAAACCCGATGGAATATTTTTGAGGGGGAAATGTTAAATGTCACTGGAAAATGTTGACTCGAAGGAAACCCGATGGAATCTTTTTGAGGGGGAAATGTTAAATGTCACTGGGAAATGTTGACTCGAAGGAAACCCGATGGAATCTTTTCAACAGGAATCCACCTACCAAAATCGATTATCGATTATCGATTAGCAAAAGTTGAGGGGCTCGGATGAATAAAAACCAAAAGGATAAAACCTTTAATCGCTGGGAAATGTTGTGAAGCGGGTATAATTTATACAATAATATTACTTCTTTCTACCAGTTACATTTCGCTACTGCCACAGAAATTGGAGTATACAGTTTCAGTTTGTGACGTCACTCCACTAGTGACTACTTAATCGAGCGGCGAGCGCCGTCTTCCCATCCACGTGGGAACCTTCTTTTCAAAATCGAAACGAAAAGTAAAGACCAATGACTGTGGAAACCGTGTTCCGCTGTGTGTAATATATGTTGCGCAGCGAGTATAATTTATACTACAAATCTCACTCATTTCAACCCGTTACATTTTACTCACTTCCACAAGAGGTTGGATTTCAGAGGGTGTGTAGTGTAGAGTACACCTAAGGGGTCTTTGGTCTTAAATTATTTTCTATTAACACTTGTCCAATGAAATTATTCCTCGGATAGCAAAATTTATATAACAAGTTGTCAGAATTTCTTACATTTAATATGTAATATTTTTTTTATTGCTGAATATATACCATTGTCAATTTAGTATTGACTTCAAAGTCAGTGCCAACCATCTATTTGCAACAAGTCTTGCACTGTTATGAATTTGAAATAAAATTATTCTCATTATTAATTTTTAAAGAACAAAATAGGTTACACATCATTGTCAAATACTTTGATGTGAGAGTAACTAAGTCAAAACAAGTATGTACGTGCCACATAACTAAGTCAAAACAAGTATGTACGTGCCACATATTGTTATCTTATTCCTGAATATACAGGTCAATTTCAAAGCTTGAGTTAGAATAATTGATCAGATCCTTGACAGCAATGTTTCTATCATTACCTGGAAAGTTTAATACGCTTGTCCAAATCCTCTTTCCCCTTTAGAAGTTTCAATAAGTTTGGTGTTGCTGTGTCTTGGAAGT
Source organism: Rhynchospora breviuscula (assembly GCA_027562975.1). Taxonomy (NCBI): domain Eukaryota; kingdom Viridiplantae; phylum Streptophyta; class Magnoliopsida; order Poales; family Cyperaceae; genus Rhynchospora; species Rhynchospora breviuscula. The sequence continues at coordinate 73,923,477 of CM050398.1, read as the reverse complement.
TGAAAAATCAACCAAACAAATTAAGAAAAGGCAGAAAGAGCATAATCAAGGATGTCTCTGTTTTCAATTGTCCTAATTGTCCAAATAAGAAATCACACAATCTTACGTATAATAATTAAGACATATATGCTGGTAATATTATGGCTATATATCCTGTGCAACACGATTGATTTCCCAGGATATATAATTGGATCTCTCCTGAACCAACCATGTTGTTTTTGAGATGATTTATTCTTATATATGCAGGTTGATATATATTATTTTATAGTGGTGATTTCTCATATATATAAACTTCATACGTGTAATTAGTGTTCTTCAAAATGACACGATATGATTGTATTGGCAAGACACGTGTGCGTGTTGACACGACACAAATACCCAATTGATATGACACAAGCGTGTTATCGTGTCGTATTCAGACATTAGAATGTTTGGCACGGTTCAACATGACACGATTCGACACGCAACACAACACAAATACGACATGAATACAAATTAACATGACACATCTACATAAATTTTTAACTATTAATAATGATTAGTTTAGCAAAATTAATATTTAAAATTCAATTTATAACTTTACATCAAATTATTTATCATCATTTGGCTCATACTTTTTGTATCTAATTAATATTTTTTTATAAAAAAATGTTAATAAAAATTTTAAACACAACCAAATGATTAATTCTTATATTTTTAGTAAAAAATTTTTTCTTTACTTTTCATTTTTTAAATATTTTTTAATTTAAAAAATAATAAAATAATCTACACGAATTGAAACGAGTACGACAAATACGTGTCAACATGATACAACATAATGTGCCAGTTGTGTCGTGCTAGAATTCATGTTATGTTGATTACTTTTACTATATAGCACGACACAATTAAAAAATAAGTCTATGTCAACACGACACGATACGAGACACCAACAAGTCTGTGTACATGCTAGGATATAAACTTTGTTAGGAGTTTATATTTTCTTTTTGTTATTCATACCGGTTTTGATATTGGTAAATGGTTTGAAATCTTATTAGAATATTTTTGTAAACTTTTTTTTTTAATGAAAATCTGTCAGCATTTTTCTGGCCCTAAAAAAAAATTATGATATGGTGATCTAATATCAGGTCTTTAATCCCGATGAATTCTTTTTCGTAAGTACGCATCGCAAGAAAAGGAAATTTCCTCTAATCCTCTTAGAAATGAAATAACAGCCAAGACTAACATTTTCAAAAAAAAAAAAATAAAGACAGTCAAGACTAAGGTCACGTTGACCGAGTGAGATCTTTTCCAAACTGGCGCAACTATTAATATGCAACTGAAGAGGGCAGCGCACACAAATTGGAAAAAGCAAATAACGGTGCCATCGCAACCGTCCCTACTCGTCTCTCCGAGCACCGAGCACCGAGCACCGAGCACCGAGCACCGAGCTTAGGTTTATTTTCTCCCTTTTTTTTTCACTTGATTGAATATTGAGAATTTGAGATCAATTTTCCGAATAGAGACAAAGATCATTAACTACTCTTTCTTCAAAAAAAAAAAAAAAAAACCATTAATTACTCAACATAAGCAGAATATTACATTTACGTCATCACGGTCCCAACTTCTAAATGACCTGCAAGTTGCAATCTTTAACGGTGTTTCTTTGAGTATTTTGATAACCACATGTAAGTGTATTGATGTAGCTAGGTCCATATCAAGTAGTGTGTTGATCTAGATTTCATCAGTTTATTGTTATTAATATATGTATTTATATTGTTTTTTGTAAGAAAATTTTTAAAAAATCAACATGTTTTTTATCTGGATTTTTTTCTAGGATAAAAGCATCTTTTCACACCTTCTAATGATAACTAATAGCTATGCTGACAAATCAATAAGTAGATGAATTTTGTCCCCCCCCCCCCCCCCCATAATTCACATGTATAGTTGATGAACGATCATATATGTAGTTATGTAATAATATTTCTTTTATACTAGAGAATTAATCAATTCCACAGGAAGTAAAGTTTTTTGTCCCAAACAGCTGTGTTGACACAATTTTAAATTTGAAACTGTTTCTTGTAGTTTAATGCTGAAATGAAGGATACACTGAAACAACATGGAAATATTGACATAAACATGATTAAACGTTGTGTTGACACGGTATGCATAGTTGTGTCAATTTTATGAATTTGTGTTAGTAATTTAGTTTTATTTTTTTTCTAGAATTATTAAAATCTTTTTACAATTATTAAAAAAAAGGAAAAAATCGTATTGAAATTTAAAGTTTTGATTATTTAATTGATTTTGTTTTTTTTTATTTTTTTTATATCACATGAGTCATGATAAAATGTAATAAGTAGACAAAAAATACAAATTACATGATGTTAGTTGTTAATGTAAATGAACCAGTTCTGGGTCAACAACCCACTTTGAGTTCATCTTTTGCCTTCAAAACTATTATTTTTTTATATAACTTAAATAATATTATATTATTATTATTACCATGCACTTTTATAAATTCAATCACACACACCAATGAAGAGTACTTCTTATGTTCTTTCGATCTCAATTCTCAGGTGGACCAGTGAATCATTCACCATAAACAATCCGTACCGACATAATACTAACCCCCGTTAGACGGACCGCATGCCACTCGCCGCTCGCATCCATCTCAAATCTGGTGTTGCCACCATCCTGGTCCTCAAGCTCAAATTCGAGGAGCTGAAGCTCGCACAGTCTCTCAAGCTGAAATTCGAGACCAGTACTGATACTCTGTCGTGGGGCCCGCTTGTCAGGTGAATTTTGGAGTTGGGTTGCTCATGGATTCCCTTGTGGCGACAAGGTTTGGGAGGTTGCTTCTCTGGTCGCCAAGGCTTTCTTCTACCCATGTACAAGTACAACCCCATTTTAATTAATTGAGAAAGATTATTCTTTTCTGTTTGATCGTTGGCCTTTTTAATTAATTGCCTATGATCTCGTTTCACTTATTGTTGCTTTTTGTAAATTATTATTTTCTTAAAATTGTTTCAGAGTTTCTACCAGTTGTGTTTAATTGGAAACCACATCCCACTAATTTATGTGCTTGAATTCAATTTTGATGGTCTGGTTTTGTTCGGTAGCCTTTTAGTGTCAATATTTGCAGCTATGTAATTCAAAACTTTGACAATAGTATTAATATGATATCAATGTTGATTTGTTTGGTAAAAAGAGTTTTGTATAGAGAGTAAGGGGCAGAGAAGGTGATAAGAATTTGTAAGGAAGAGCTAGAGGTAGCGAAAGAAAGGGACGGTTGAAATATTATTGTTGCTGCTAATGGATTTGTTTTAGAATTACATAAACCTGATATTCAGGCAGAATGACCATATAACAACCTTTTATTGAATTTAGAACAGACTCGTTACAATTTTGCAATTACTGTTGTTTATATTTCAGATTGACTTGTATCTGGTTGTAGGTCTTGACATGTTTCTATGGTCTTTGCCTATTTATATTTTTATTCTTTTGTAGAAATTTTCATGAGCTGTCCCTTGTGTATAGAGTGCATTATACTATTGTAGACATCCAATTCAAAGGAAGAGGTTTTGTTTAACTCATATTCTTTTTATTTTAATATTTTAACTCAGTTGCATTGAATGTTCTCCTGATAACTTGCATTGATACCTCTGAAATCAGCATATATTCAGCAGCATATTCAGTACAAATGTATTTTGGTATTTGAAAACAAAGAAGAATTAATATATATACAACCTACAAATCAGTTTGGGAAAATAAATAATATGAATGCATTTCCTTTAATTTGATAATATAAGCACTGATTGGCCCATTAGTACATTATATATTACAATTAATGGGAAAATCTGAGTCTTAATTGTAATTATATATTACAATTAATGGATAAAATTGATACCCTAGTCATGTCAGTATTGAATTCTCCAAGAAAAGAAGCTAAGTCCTGGTCTGATAACATAAGTAGATCAGATTTTTGCTAACTAAAGCAATGTTTACGTGTAGGTCAGTTCAAACCTGAAAATTTTCTTCTTAAAGGTCAGTTGAAAAATGTCTGGGACTCGCCGTTAGGCTGCTTTCTTTTCTTTTCTTATGCTACTAATAGAAGTTGGATGGAAGCTTTCCTCTGCTGCAATAATATGTTGTCCCTCTTTTAGTTACTTAGGCAATCAGACAATCATGTCGAGATAAGGTGCGTAAGTTTTAGTACTGAATATTACAAGAATGCTTGATTGATTTGGTATACTACACTATGCACTGTAAAATTTTGTTACTTCTGAATTTAAGGGGGTATTTGTCTCATCATTCAATCAAAAGGTAACAAAATTGCCCTCCTTTTTCTGCTTTCATTAAGAACGAATTTAAGGGGTATTTGTTTCATCATTCAATCAAATGGGACAACATTACTCTCTGCTGGGTGTATTGGATGTTTCCCGTCATCACGCTGTTGTTCTGGTTACTTGTTTATAACAATACATGATCTCTGTGGAATCTTTATAACTATATAAAGTTAAATGGGGTAGTTTGACCCTATGAACAGTGCCATTTTTTTTTTTCCGGCTGAATTATCTGGACCGTTCATTCTTATCGTACGGACATATTTGAGAGAGGTACCGTACGGACACCTGTCAAACTTATCCCCTCTTTTGTTTAGCCACCTGTCGATTGTTTCAGTCGGTCCTTTCTTTTTCTCTTTGTTCTTTCTTGCCGACTGCACAATTGGGGAAAGATAGCGCTTGGGAGGAAGGTAGTGGGACGGCGAATTGTGTCGAAACTTTCCGATCGTGGGCGCGTTAGTGTCGTGTCTTCTTCAGTGCGACGAGTCCATAGAGATCCATCTCTCTTGGTTTTCACTGTAATTTCTTCTCTTTTTCTTCGCCACAGATATAGCTTCGTCTGCTTATCATTTTTCGTTTGGTCCTTTAAGCGGTCGGATCGATTTCCGAAGCTTGGCAACAAAGAATGAGAGAGAGAGGGCTGAGGGCGACAAAGAATGTTTCCTCTCAGCGGAAGAGGAGGAGAAAGACGATCCCACGTCAGGAGCAGGGGGCTGAGGGTTCGATGCGAGGGATGCTATTTTCCCTCAAGGTATGCCGCATTTATTTCTCCATCTCTCTCTCTTCCCTTCTACTGGTAGCAGGTTTAGACCATCTTTGTATTCGAAATGCCTGCCCCAAAAAAATAAATAAATTCACCATTTCTATAAAAGAAAATAGTTATAAAGTATCTACAATGAAGTGGAGTATTTACCTTCATACTGCAGGAGTATGTGCTGATTTAACTGGAGATTGAACAGAGTTCAATTACATGATTTTAATCATATTACCGGAGTATGTGCTTATTTAACTTGAGATTCAAGAGTTCAATTAAAGAACTGAAATTCTGGGAGATACAAAAGTTTTTTTTTCCCTTCAGCAATTATGAGGCTTGAAACAAATTATGGTATGCATCAGGTAAAAAAGTTCCAATTTCGTGATACTGACACTTTATAAATGTAGATGTTGATATGCTTGCTTTCTTTGCAAATTGTTGTTGTGCTTTCCATTGATCTTCTGATAAATTTCATTACTTTGTCTCTCTCTCAGAGGCACAAATACAGAAGAGAAAGGTTGCTGCTGCTACAGACTTATGGATCTTGGCTGCCTCTGTCCTTCGTTGGTCACTATTGCGAACTGTAAGTTTTCGATTTCTCTTTCATTCAGCTGTGTGAGCATCTTTGGTTGTGCAATTTCAAATTTCGCCGATCTTCAGCATCTTTTTCACTGATCTTCATTTCAATTTCACATTTCTAATTCATATTCTTCGATTTCGATTTCTGTTAGGCTGAGATTGTTCCGCATGTGGGAGCTTTGTTTGCATTGTTGTGGAAAGGTAAGTAATGCAAAATCAAGGTAAATTGTTTTAATTCTTCTTGCCTTTGAATTTTTAATTAGATTTCTAATTCTTAATCCTCAATTTCGATTTCTATTAGGTTGAGATTGTGTTGAATGTTGAAACTTTAAATAGCCTCATTGCTCGCTTCTGCTGCTTAATATTATCTTTGTTTACTTCTTTCTGTTGTTTTCTGTCAACTGTTTTGTTGTCCTGAAAAAGACTAATATTTTTCTGCCTTTTTCTTGATTTGTCAACTTATTTTAGATTTGCCTTCACATTGCAGTCTGATCTTTTTGTCTTTGTTTCGTTCGCTGCTGTCATTTGTGGGCTTCTCTTCTGTCAAGTAATCTAATTTTCATTTTTTCTTTCTGTTATTTTTAGCATGTTTCTGTATTCCTTAACTTTATATCTCTTAGGTCTTGGTTCCTTCTGCAAAAACTGAATTTTTTTTTTGTTACGGTTTTGAATTAGATGTAGGTTCTAAATTTCTAAAAGCAACGATTAAGCAAGCTATTTTGGAGATTGATGCAGTGCAAGGTAATTTAGCTGTCTGAATTACTTTCATTGTCTGAATTTGCTAAATTTCAAAAATCAACATTTAATTGCTTCTCACATAATTATTCTTCTTTAGTAAAAAATAAACCAGAAACTTTTTTATTTGGGCTATTTTTTTAATGCCAATATAAATTAGAAAGGAAGAAATTAAACGGGGGAATTATTATATGAATGTTTGGATCTTTTTTATGTACCCACGTTCCTTTGTTTCAAAAAAGATTAACTTGAATTGATTGTTTGTATACCCACGTTATCCATTTTAAGTTTTTTTTTTATTTTTGATAGGTTCCAAGATTCTGCTATGAGGGTAGGGTAGGGACAAGGATGCAGGTTTAGTTGCTGGAAAGCAATAGTATGGATGCTTTGCAGAAACATAACTGCGCGCATGGAAAATATTTTGTATTATCATTAAATAGAGTATCAGCTCCTATTTTTGGTACTGCCCCTAGATGTTCCAGTTACCTACACGAAAATAACACCTGACAGTTATTCTCAATTCTTAAGCTTCTACTATGCCTTAAAAGTTAAAGCATATTTAAAGCACCAATTATTAGGAAATTTAAAGACATAAAACATCAGTACCAGTGTTATTTCTCTCATTCTCATCGTCACTGTTTTTCCGTGCCTTCTTTCTCGGCTCCGGCACAGTATCGTTCAGCTGGTTGGTTAGCTCGCCATAAAGAGCTCTTCCTTTACAGGGAATCAACCATTAATCTTGATGCCAAGGTGATGTTTTCCCTTCCTACTAACTTGATTCTCTGTTAATTTTAGCCTTTTCTAAAGTTATTGTTGATATCTACTTGCTAATTGCATATTAACTTTTCTTATTTGTAACCAATTACCAACAGCCTCGCAAGCTATTTTGTTTTATGTAACAATTACAATTTTATATTAGATGCAGGATTTAAATTTCTAAAATCAATGGTTAAGCAAGCTATTTTGGAGATTGATGCAGTACAAGGTGATTTAGTTGTCTGAATTGCTTTCATTGCTCAATTTGTGCAACGCTAAAATATTCAATTTCAGTGACAGTATGTAATGTTCAATGTATGGCACTAATGGTCATGCTTATCTCAGTTGAGAAAATAATCATTCCATTAACTGTTACATAAATCTCGCATTGTGCTCTTATTATTGCAGTGTTACTGATGGAAACAAATATGCTTGGAGTTAAAAGATGAGATGGCAAATGGAAAGCAGATAGTCAACGATTGTGTGATAAAGATGAGTGTTTCTTTTTCTTATGTGATAATGAAAAAGCAAGGTAAAAAAATATTTATCATTGCAAGTTAGTATATCAATATTGTAGGATATCTTCGCTTTACAAAGTTTTTTCTATCCAACATGTACATACAAAAGAGTAATGCTTTTGATCTCGACTGTTATTTTTTACTGCTTAAATTGGACTGATGAAATTAGAGCATTTATTTTCTTGCAAACATTATGTTCCGAAATAATTAAAGTTTTTGATCATTTATAATTATTAATAACTATGCAAATACATTTTGATTGCGCATCTGATTGGTATTTCGCTCTCATTTCTGTCTCATTTTCAAATATTAACAACACTGTTAATAATTATAAATGAATGGAATGTCACTGATATTAACATTTTCAAGTATGGTTTGTTGTCCAGCCAATCATTTTCATGCAACTCTTCATTTTTTTTATCACTTATTAGAGTTTACATTATAATATCTTCTAATATAGGTGAAAGAATCTCTCTGATCATGAAATTTTAGTAATATTTGTACAATCTAATCTAACATATTAAGGTTCTTTAGACATTTTTTTAATTTCACTCAAAAATTCCTTACACTATTTGATCCTTATACGCGTATTGCTAGAGATGGAAGATGTTAGTAAGGATGCAGCAAGCCACATGACTGGTGGAGTATGAGTTATATTCATATTCATGTTCTGGTCATGATTTTGTTCATGAGGTTTTAGGAGAGAGAGATATGTGGGTAATTGTGCTTCTCTATAGAAATGGATATAATTTGTATTTATTATTAAATTTGGTAAATTTGTTTCATTAACTTTTTTTACATATTTGTATCATACTATAGGGACTAAATGAATGCAAGAAAAAGATCCAGTTTGATGAGCTTGCAACAATTTGGTTGTTCTGATGTCTGTATAACTATTTAATTACAAGGTCAGATTTTTCGTTACCAACATCCTGTCATGCATTCAATACAATGCTCCAGTTTGAATTTTCTAGCATTAAGGAATAGTCTAATTAAGCTTTTTCATGTAAATTTGTCAGCATTTTCTTTGACCTTTATTGTTGTGCCTTTTCTACTTCTCTGCATTCACTTTCTTGTACAAAGTAAGAAAACTTATCCAAACATTAAATTTTCTATAGAGAGAGAAGAATTATTTCTTGAAATTGCCAAATTCGCCCCTTTAATTATTTGTTCTCAACACATTAAAAATGCTTAACTTTAATTGTGCATGTAAAGTACTGATTTGAATGTAAATTAGTGTGTGCTTTTCTTTTCATAATACAAATAATCTTTTATACCTATATTTGTATTTATGAGAGTAGTTACTATAGGCGTGGTTGATGACAGCTCAAGTATGCAACTAACAATTTATGGATCTGACATTTCAGGAGGCTGTCAGCTACTTCAGTGGCATGTCTTCCTTTCTGCATTTCTTCAATGGAGGTTCCATCTTTCTGTTTCCTCTTTTTACAGCACATTTTTTGTTTGCTTCTTTTTTTCTTCATTTCTATTTTCTAAATTTCATTGCTCTTTTACTAAAAGTCTAAAACTGTCAGGACTCCTACTAGCTAACTTGAACCAAAAAATCAAATGTTGTCATGGAGTGAGATATTCTCATTTCTGGTACAATACCTCACCCTTTCATAATTTAATTTTTTCATAATTAAATTATTACCTGTGTTAGATAATGATGAAGCCAAATACATTATAAAACAACAACTCTCAACTAATCATGGGTTTGAGTTCGTGTAGCTTTTAATTTTTCTAGATCTAATGTTCCTTTCTGCTTGACCTTTCTGATTAATTTTGTTAGTGTGATTATTTTTAAGTCAACAAACGAAACTTAAAATAGGATTTTGCTTTCTTCTTTGAGCTACTCCTTGCATATACACATATATAAGCATGTCTCCAAATCATAAATAAATTTATTAATTTTCATGGTTGAACTATTGTAGTAATTTGCAATCTCTCATTAGTAAGGTGCTTTCTTTTCAATTGATAGCTGAAATGAAGATTCCATCTATATTATATTGCACAAGAAAATTTATGTGCAGTTCATCTGGTACAATAAATTTCTGTTATGTTTTATGTTTCTTCAATCAGTTATTTCATTTTACTCGACTAGCTGTTCGATTTGGACGTGCTGATAATATAAACCTTTCTTTTCATAGTATTTAAGAATTGTCACCTTAATTATGTTATTAATAAACTATGGTTTTATGTTTCCTTTTGTTTCACCTTTCAGATGATTAGTTTCACTTATTATTTTCAGTTTTAGGTAAAAGATAAGTTTGTTTATCTTCAGTAGTGTCTTCATATGGAATCTGCTTCATATGGTATTGTATTTTTTTTTTACTATTTCACTTTAAAAAATATCTTACGGAGGTAACTTTAATTAAGCATATTGCTTCCAGTATTGATTTTGATTTCATGTACATCAGTGTATATTTTAATAGAATGGATAGCTCACATTCAATTTCAAATAAAAGATGATTTTGGATCCCTTCTAGGATGAATCTGGAAAGGTATATTCACATTGTTGATTTTTTTAGTCTTGACATTTGTTAGGTGTTCGATTTAACTTATGTTTTAGTTTATACATGAAATTTTTTACGACTATTGACAGTGACTGTCAAAGCAAAACAAAGAGCAAAAATAAAAGGAAACTAAATTCAACTAGACTAGACTAGCAGCTTCTGAAGAAATTACCAGCTTCTGGCAAGATCCACTTCACCAAAGTACCAGTTGGCGTAGAAAAAACCTCTGAAAATTTGTTTGGTTCCTTTCTAATCAGACCCCCCAAAGCATGGATGTCAGAATCACTGGATAGAAATCGTCAGTGTCCATCATTTATACAAGAAGTTGAGATGGCATGAAGTATTCCTGTAACTGGACCAAAATAAATTCATAATTGTGCAAATATAGTTATTAATTATTTATTGATTTTAAATTCCCTGCTACTTTTACCCCATCATAGTTATATGACTAACTAAATTTTGAACAAACTTGATTGTACATTCTAATTTACAAAGCCAGAAAAAATATAGATCGAGCGTGCATAATACCTCTATTAATGTACATTCTAATTTTGAACAACACAAATTACAAAAAAAATATATGTTTTAAAACAAACATATAGTGAAAAAACACTCTAACAACACACACACACATTATAGAAAAGTACTAAACACGTACGGTTATAACAAATATAACGCTTGCGAATACCTTACAATAAACTACATTTTAAAGAGGTCGCGGCATCGCCGCGACGGAAAGAGCCCCCTAGTTTGATGTAATTGAAAATTCTCTGTTGTTCCTTCGTGTGTGTTAAACTGACCACTTAAGTAACATTTGCTGTTTGCTTTCTAAAATTTTGGTTAAGTTCCCCATAAGACTAATTTTTCTGTTGGTTTTTAGTAGCCTAGATTTGTGTCAAGTTCCCAAGTATTGGAAATTTTGGTATTTTCAAAATGCCTTCTTCTTATTATATCTTTTCTTTTTCAGGGTTTACCGCAACTAGATGTAAGAATAGAATGGTCCAGTGATCTGTTCTTAGAAGGGCTTATTGTTGGAGGCATTCTCTGCATCTCAATATATCAATCCATGTTTTTAGTGTTTATGCTGGTTTGAATTTTAGATTGCATATCCTGTTTAGACATGAATTGATAAAAAAAAAATTTATTTTTGTTTTTTTTGAACTAAGTAGGTATACACACCAGTTTCCATTACTGGAAAGCCCAATAACAAACGTATAGCCACTCAAAAAGAAAAGCCCAACCCCTCTAAAAGCTCTTTCTTTCCCATCAACGTAGCACCCCAGTGCCCCACATAAAGAGCACTAATCCAATTATTACAAACCATCAATTAAAGAATCTGTTGACAGCTGCTGTCAAGGTTTCGAAAAAAAAAAACAATCAATTAAAGAAAACACCGAAAGGAGAAAAACTCGCTCTCTACTCATCCAGAATCCCTTCTTCAGAACTTCCATCGACTTCGGTTGGATTAGCGTCTTTCTTCATCAACATCCATTTATGCAAGACAATACCCACAAATCCAGAAATTACACTAACTCAATTATTGCAACCAAGATAGAATAGCAAAATATCCCTATAAAGAAAAGAACTCTCTCTCTATTCAGCAGTAACCCTCAAAGCTCCTTTCTCCAATTCTCCTGGATCTGCCAGATCCATCACCTGAGTCACCACTTCCTTTTCCACAGGCCAGACACTCCATACTGCTTTCTTCAACTCCCCCTTCCATAATCCTGACCAGTATATCAACAGATTTTTTATCTCAACAATAAATCTCCTAACAGTATATCCTCTAGCATACTTAAAGCTACAATTATTCTTATGCTTCCACAAAGTCCATAAAATTGCTACACAACAATATCTATATGCCTCACCACAATTACTAGATTTTTCAAAATGCATCAGATCTTCTAACTGGGGAGGTTAGAAGATAAATGCTTATAAGATAAAAAGAATGGAGAAATTATGGAACTACCCCTTTGAACATGCATTTCTTTTGCTTGTCAATTGTAAACTAACAACTAATTGTAAAAATAAAGACGATATATATCTAAATATATGAATTATGAATTTATGATTAAATTTATTCTTAGTTTGTTTTACTATATATTGTATTCATATTTTTATTTATTCTAATCGTCCAGCATCCTGTTTTTTCCATGATTCAATGCTTTAGAAGATCTTTTTTTGCAAAACATGGCTTCATAGGTAATTGTTTTCTCATGTATTGTTCTTGATATTTTCCAAATCTACCATGTTCAGAGCTTGAACGTATATTAAGGTCATATATTTCTGATAGTCATAGACTATGTCAATCCAATGGTTGTGGAGGTTATGTTGGGAGTCTCTTTTGCAATGACCATATATCATGAGTCTGCCTTTCTCCTTTGCTGCTGTCTGTTTGATGTATCTTCATTGGCATCTATCGCCTGTTTTCCAGCTTTATATTTGTGCGATTGAGAGGTTTGATGCTCTATTTCTGCTAAGTTTGAACTGATTCAAGCCTATTATCTAGGTCACTTGAGCACTAGCAACCATTATCTTGGATGGTGTTCAGGTCAGTTACTTGTGACTCATCCAATTTTGCTGAATTTACCTTTTATTTGGTATCAGTGGCTTCTTTATTCTTGCTACTTAGAGAAAGGGACATTACTTGTGCCCACATGAGATTAATTTCTTCTGTGATTTAGCAATTTCTGTTTGTGACTCATACTTATTAAACTCAACAAGATATGCTTTGGTGTCAGTCAAACTATGAAAGTGAAATAATTTCCAGTGTTAACTTTCTGGTAAGTAACTCTCATGTTTCTATTCTAAAGGCTTGAGAGCTGATTGCTGAAAATGCTGTATGGGATATAGGGAATATAATTAACAACAAAGCAAAGGTTTATCCTTGGTTTCAGGGATAGGATCATATCAAACACACCACACATGCACAATTTGAAACTACAATTGCTCATTATTTTGATTTCCAGGCTAATGCATGGTGTATTGATCTTCTTATCAGTACTCCCAATCTCCAAGCGACCTTACTCATCATTCGGATGAATCAATTATGCTGCGGATGCTACACATAATAAACTCATATATATGGAGGCTGGCCACTAATGGAGAATCTATTGCAACCCCTCCGGGAACCACCGATTTCAGAAGTGATCTGGAAAAATCTTTACGTTATACACCTCTTGTTAAATTTCTAATAATGAAAATCTGCATCCAGGTCTTACCAACAGCAACCTGCCTTTCCAGTATGACTCTCTCTTTCCAAAATTTGCAAATAGATGAAACTTGCATCCTGAAACAGATTTTCATATCCCCTTCACTTGTCAACTCTCAAGGGCCATGCTTGTGGTTGCCTCAAATCTTTCTATCAGTCATATCAAATTACTGGCACAGTTTTCTGGTTTCGTGCAGTTTATGGCTACACAATCGGATCCAAAAGAATTTGTGTTACCAGCTACTCTCCTAAGCAATCAGGACAAGTAGAAATGATCTGATTTTTAAGAAGGTAAACACCTGTCCTTCTGGGGTCTTGTTGTGGGTCATACAGCAATGGACTGTTTCAGCACAATATCAGTCGAATCAGGTTTGACCCAACACTTAACGGTCTAAGCAAAATTACCGAAATGGATCACTACTCTGATGATACAGGTATTGTTCTCTATGTGACCGCCTGAATCTTATCAAGCGTCTTAACAACAATGTCCTTGGTGGACACCTGCATGTGTCTTTGTTTTTCTTAAATTTGCATATCGTTCTTTTTCTGCACTCTAGGTTCTTTTTTCTCGGAGATGAACATATACTCTTGTAATGAACTTCTGTTTTAAGGATTTTACCTATAGGTTATACCACTATTCTAGCTACCAAAAATAAAGCACATGCGACTCAAACAAGCAAGCACCTACCTTTATAATCAGAACATATTTATTTTATGAAAATTGGAACCAAAATCGACATCGTAATTGTTAAAAGAAAGCCATGCAAAAGATACTAAAAGAGACATATGCAGAGCACACCATTTGTGGCCAAAGCGAGAAGCTTCACCCCGTACAATGCTGCTTGTGTCAAATAGGGAATTTCGTTATCAAACTCAATAATAGAACCTACTGTTAGTCCAGCAAAATTGTAGAAGATGTGCGAATTCTATACTCCATTAAAAACCACGACCATGATGACTACGACGAGAAATAATTCAAATGCTTTATATGATAACCACTGCTCATAATTAGCCACATATCACACCCTGACAGTATCCTAGGGTAACTTTCTTACAACAGAATGAAGTTACCCAAAATGAAGTTCTTTACCACTGCAAGCAGCACCGCAGCAGCCCGAGGAAACCGGTGCACCATGAAAGACATGCCGACAAGACCCAGCCCGGCAATAAATGTTATGAAACCCCTTAAGACACGGTGGTTGTCTGTGGTAAGACCATGAAAGATGATCGATGTCCCAGAAAATATCAGAGCTAAACCAAGGTTACGGAGCTCATCCCGCATGCGACCAAGATTGCGGTTATCCTGTGCTACACGATTGATACCATCAAAGAATGGAAGCACTTCATCACCGGCCATTGTTGTAATCTATGGAACAGTAATTGACAATATTATATAAGGAAATGTAGAGAGAACTTTTCATCAGGCAATACCGCAATAGGCATGGGCATGCTGCACTACATGTGTTACAGGTATAACGTAACAAGTTATAAAAATCAAACTATACGGTAAATAATAAATTTAGTTTACAAAGTTTGGGGGGAGATGGGCAACACGGTTGTTCTGTCTCAAATCTCAATACGTCTAATTAATATCAATTAAAACCACAGAGCATATAAGGACTGCTGGATGGAGAGTCCGGATTATTTTACTAGAGTAACAAACTGAGCTTTCCTCGATAAAAATTTACCACCATGTTAACAAAAAAAATTAATCTTTGTAATTATTTTCTTATAAAAAAAAAGAAATAGGGACATAAAAACGAAATTAATCACATTAAAAATTGCTTTAATTTTTTATCTTGGAAAGAGTTATAGATAGGAAGAGGCAAGAAAAAATTAATGGACAAAGAAAGGCAGCAAAAAAAAAAAAAAAAAACGATATATGCACGGAATTTAATTAATACTATAGGTTGTTGAGAGAATAATTACTGGACTTTTGGCTTTTTAAGCTAATTCTGTTTTTTTTTTTAAAAAAAAATGGTTGATATTCATATTGTTGAATTTTAAATCTTGTAATAGAACGATATATGTCTATTTTATGAATATATGTTTTGAATAATTTTTAATTGAGTATATGTTAATGCAGTATTTTGCATGAATGCGTCAAGAGTCGAGAGGCATAGTTCAATCTTGGTGAATGCATCCAGACAAATACATTCACACAGCTCCTCATTTGGTACTTACAATCTCTGTTTTTTTTTTTAAATTAAAAGGTATTTCTGTAAAACTATGTTTAAAGACGGAGAATAATGGGATGAAATCATGAAAAAGTAGATCAAGTCCGCTTTGAACCAACAAATTAATTAATATCTTCCTACTCCAAATTCAGACACATGGATTTCCTTTGTGATAGCTTTTGAAGTTTGATAGTCCTACCACAGGCAACTTTAGCTCAAAAAAATAAAAATAAAAATAATAATAAAAAAAGGAAAAAAGGAAGCTTTTGATAGAGACAGGCCGTATATATTTCTTTCGTTTGAATGGCTGTACACAAACATTTAATATAGTTTTACAAGACATACAAAACAACACTGTAAATACGTAACATCACTGAGAACATAAACTTAGAGAATCATTTGATATCGACTAATTAACGCGTAAGTAATTTATTTTATGATGTTGTACATATATTAAACAAGATCTACTAAGTGATTTTTGTCCTTGATATTTAAAAGTCACAATAAATAAAATTTGAATTTGAAATCATATATTTTAACCTTATTTAAAGTGAAGAGAAAATACCTTCGAGATTACAAAGATAAGTCATTGTCAATAAATATTTTAAAATATGACTTTTTCAATATACATGTTGTTGACCACTGTACTACAGCGATATGCAGTAGATAAGTAGATGTGTATGCGGATGTGTTATCTGAAAACTTACAATTAAGATAATTTTTCTAAATTTTTTTTGTCAAAAACAAAAGTATATGCGCAATGAAAATATTAAAACAAGTGATATATATAAAGCCAATGGGTAAATATCGGTGCCAAACATGCAGTAAGCTTACTCAAGTGTTAACATTTTTTGTTCGTATTTAAACTTACAAAATCCATATATATAGTTTCAATTACATGAATACAAAAGATTATGGAATTATTTAGACCTCATTTGGTCAACATAAAAAGGGGGTTGAATTATTAAAATCTGGGCTGTTGATTTTGTTTCATCGATTTGATGCATATAAAATTTAGTCAAATTAATGTTAGTTTTTGTATGTGCATATTTAATGTTTACAATATATTCACTCGATTTGCTATTATTTGAAATGCTGAAAAATAATGATTTGTGATTTAGTTTTATTGTAGTCGATCTGACGCAAACTTTTGGCGTTTTTCCTCTTTTATTTGTTGGTTCATAGAGTTACGTTCCTAGAAGAATGTTACAGTAGACTATTTACGGATAAATAACAGTTTGTATATCAATTCGAAGAGAGATTATAACGCATGCACGAGCCATACTTTAACTAATTAATTGTTCTTTGCGAGAGCTTGTGTATGATGTAGTCGACCGTGCAGAACTTTACTTTGAATTCAACCATTATATGTTTTTTTTTTTTTTTTTTTTGAAGAAAAATGGGGGTCAAGCTCCCATCTTTATATTAAACAACCATTATTTGTTAGCTGATAATAACAGGAAGCAATGATTTTTGTAAGATTAAGTGAATGTTCAACACATTCTGCTTTTAATAGAAATTGATGAATAAATACAAAGGGAGTGATCCACTGATATTATAGAACATTTTATAGGCATGCTGTTAGACATTTCAATAATTTCACTTGACAGCTGCTGTCAAGCTTCTTTTTTTTTTAATAAAAAAAAGACATTTCAATAATTATGAAATTTTATAAAATTAGTTATCATTTGATAACATGTTTAAATGTTGAAACTAAAATCTAGGTGTTTTAATAAACGATAAACATTGTATCTAATCGAATAAATATATGCTATACGTACATATGCACTACAATGGATAATGGCTATGATGTTAGATTTCAAATTTGATTAATGTTACTTTTTAAAATCTGGAGTGTTGGAGAAGACTTATTTATTATGCAGACATGAAAATCCAATATCTCTGAAAATTTATTCTAATATTTTTTTTTCACATGAATTACAGTTAGAGCTGTTATTGTTGAAAGTTATTAAAATTATTAAAATATCCTCGGAGCTGTTATTTCATTCTATTATCACGTTATCTTCTTTATATTAAACATCACAAATATATCATTTATAATCCAATTAGTAGATCTTATGGTCAATGAGGAACTAGGTCAGCCTGATTGAATTGTTTACAAATTAACTCCTTGTTTAATGATCTCTATACCTTTACTGGATACAGTATACGTATCGATCGCGATACGTGCAGGATTTAATATCCAGAGTCCAGATTAGACTAGCTAAGAGGTTTTGTCAATATCACATAATCACAAAAAACATTGAGCTTCAAGCCCTAACATAAAGATCTTATCAAATTTGACCATAGGTCTAAAACTGATCTAATCGATATTAACAATAGACTCAGCTTCGAAGAATGAAAGCAGATATACATACAAAAGAAAAGAGGTAAGTCTAGATAAGTATTCATTTTGAATTTTAAATTTCACAGTAGTCTTTGTTTTTAAGGTAAATAAAATTTAATACACATTAACATTCAACGAAAAGAAAATTAATGTATACACACACATGTATGTCCATATTTGCCTTTCTTTAGTTTTTCATGTAGGTCCTATTTTAGTTGTCTGTGACAATCAGGCTTCAGAACCAAATTTCGAAAAGAAGAGGGGATAAGGTGACTGAGAGTAAAGAGTTAATATGCCTGCAAAAAATTATAATGGAGTTCAAGTGCTATATTAATTTTTTATTTTTATACACATAGTTATATTTAGCACAAATTACAATTTATGGGTCAACAATAGAATTATTTTATATTTTGTAAGGATCAAATATGATTTTTATAAAGAAAAATTCTTATATAATACAAAATATGTTTTTAATGTACATAACTAGAAAATTAAATGAATGACATTGCACCCCATTTAATGAATGTGGATTTGCCATTGTTTGCCTGCGAGTTGTTACTCGCTCCTGATCGGAGATAAAAAGAAACAAAAGAACATAAGACGAGGTGGGTGAGAGTAATTCTACGAAGACTTTGGGCGTTTGGATCAAGAATAAAATTAAGATTAGTTATTCGGAGTAAAAAATATTATTTCTAAACAATTAAAAATAAGTTTTTTTTTAGATCTAAAGTGTTATTTTTAAGTGGTCCAACATCCGGACTAAATTTTTATTTCTAAAATATTTAGATCATCTTTTTAATCCAGATTAAAAAGTGGTCTCAACTACTTCTTAATCCACATTAAGAAGGTGATCCAATTAAACACCATAGGAATAAAAATTTAATCTAGACGTTGGACCACTTAAAAATAACACTCTGGATCCAAAAAACTTATTCTTGATTGTGTAGGAATAATATTTTTTAGTCCCAATAACTAATACTAATTTTATTCTTAGATGGTCCAAACGCATCCTTCCGATCGCCACACCCCGATTCAGGAGATACACAAGCTCCAATCCTTATCTCGTCCCGCGCGGGACGGTGCAGCGCACCTGATCCCACTGTCCGATCTGATCTGAACGGTTATCTTTTTTTGGACCTTACAATATGATATTTTCTAGGGATCGTCCAAATTAGATCGGACGGTGAGATCAGATGCGTCACACCCTCCCGCACGGCTCCTGATCTCATTTGCACAAACTCGGTCACTCCTTACCAGTTACCACACCCATCCCCTCAGTACCTCTTCCTTGTTCTGGAACAATCTTACAATTCAAAATACCATTCTAAGAATATCCAGTACTCTGAAAAATTAAAATCGCCAATTCAAAATTTCTCATAGGTCACTACCAAACACAAATTATATCCATCGTGAGAGAGCTATTAACGGGGCAAGGGGTAATTTGGCTATGATGCTATATGTATAGATATGATATTTTGCCTCACTAAGATGAGAAGTCATAAATTCGCCTCACTATAATATTGTTAGCTCCGCCCTGATATCAACATAATAATATATCATAAATCTTATTTATTCCTAGCTGTGAACTTGCTTTTCATTTTGAGTAATGAAGAGTGGTGGACATGTCTCCACTAGTTTTTAATTAAAAAAAAACAGAAAAAATATTCCTAATTACAAAATAGTCACGCACATACGCTCTAAAAAATCCAAACCGCAGAGCTGAAGTTGTCGATTGAGTTTGGTTGTTTTGGCCCGCAAAAAAGAAAAAGAAAAAAAATAAAAAATAAAACTATACCTTGAGGCCTAATCGGATTTGCTATGTTCTTGTACGACTACTAATTGCCTGGCTTAATTGAAAGCTGACGAACGCTACTTGCGTTGTTTTAGTTCAAAAAAGAGTTAAGCCTAATGGAAGGTAGTAAAACTAAAAGGTGATTTGGAATTTTGGATGACTAGAGATCGGCACAGATGTGTGGAGTATTTAAGCTTGAAGCTGACGTATTAAGGTTTGACTTTTTGGTTCCCCACGAACGTTCGTGGAAATTTCCTGGTGACCAGCTGCCAAGTGCCAACCAATTCAGCTAGACTGCCAGGTTCGTTGAAATTGTGTGTTGGTGTTGCTGCTAAGAACACTAGTAATTGCTTGTCAGCCCTTTTATTTTTGTAATGGGCGGTCTAGGTTGAGATTTAGATTGGAGTTTTCTATCTCACGTTGTAACCTTGTTTGGATGTATATTTTAATGAAATTTTCTGGCCTCTCTTTATTTTCGGAGACTGTTCTTTAAAAAAAAATCAATTTAAAAACCTAGTACTCTAATATATATATTTTTTTTTCCTTGAATCACTGTGCTAATTTTATAAATTCAGAAGTCGAAAATCGCATCGATTGTTTCTTTGATACAATCAATATTTTAAAATTCAAATTTAGTATGACGCATCAATGAAATTCGAGTCACTAATTTTTTTTTTTAAAACTTCGTCGTAATTACTACTGAACCGACCGACCACATCCTTCTAGATCCATTAATTCCAGCTCTTCAGCAAATAATATTGGGCGAGACCGTCAGGTTTCAATTTTTTTTTTTTATTTATTTTCCTTCCTTCTAAGACGTTTCGCAGAAGCGTCCCAACTATTGTCTTAATATACGGTTTGGATCTTCTCTTACGTCACTGCAAGTTGTGGTGCCAAAATAGGTCTCATTTTTTTTTTAATTATTGTTGAACAAATTGTTCTTTGACAGTTCAGTCTCATGCATGATGCATCTTCGCAGGGGCGGATCCAGGAAAATTTTTAGCCTGGGCACAATTATGATATAATAAAATTAAATTAAAAAAATAAATATAAATAAAGTAAATAATAATTTTAATTAAAAAATTATTCTAAACATATATAATTAAAATATTATAAAATACATCATATTTTTCATAAATCTAGTCATTTTTAACTTTACTTCTCTATCAATCACCAAAAAAATAAAAAAAATAAACAAATTCTAATTTTCTAATAAAATTAACAACCCTTTACGTAGCATCATAGTTTGAAATCATTGTATAATTACTTTCCTAGGAACCTTTTTTAATACATCCCTTTCTATGTAGGTAACAAAATTATTATTCAACAAATCATCCCAATTCGACTTCCTATACGAATTTTAATAAGTTTCATGACAGAAAATACTCCTTCAACACTGACTGTTATATTATTTGCAGTGCAAATCGAAAACCGGAGCGAAGAATATTTGTCTCACACCAAGTCTTAGGCACAGTCGCACAAAAATATTTTAACAGCCCGGGCACAATTATTTTTTCAGCCCGGGCACAACATAAAATTTCATATACTAGACCTTAATTTTTTATATTTCACCCTAGGCACTTGCCATGGACCCCATCACTTGGATCCGCCACTGCATCTTCGGATTTTATTTGCCCCACCCGTCGTATTTGCACATTAGGTATGTTTGGCAAAACCCCCACGAACCCACGAACAATCCAATTAAAAATGCATTTTCCAGTTCGCAGCCCACTGTTCGCGTATTCTCCATTTCGATGGAACCCAGAACACGAGTGCGAATACCCCTAGTTCTTATTCGGAGCAAGTTTGATTCACGCGAATATCCCTAGTTCGTGAGCAGCGTTGTTCGTCGCTGTGCCAAACATAATTGTGACAGGTGCTGCATGGAACAGAGAGAATCTCCTGCCAGAAGAGCAATGACATTCCGCAAAATTAATTAAAGAGCTTCAAAATTGTCCACATAGGGCAGCTCAATTTGTAAGTAATCCTCCTTAAAAGTGAGGTCGATCATTTAGTGGTGAACTAACACGAATAAAAAAACAACATCGCAAAGTAAGAATTGATGTAATAGATAAAATAACATTAAACAACGTACTGATGTATTGAAGTACTTAATTAAATCTTAAAAAAGTTACTTTTACTTTACGCGCGGTCAAAAGCAGCTATATATATATATATAGAGAGAGAGAGAGATCGGCTAAATTGTGCTCCAGCATATAGAGGGCCTGTATGCTGAAGTTTTTAAGTCGTTCGATCTGAAATTCGATGGTCCAGATTTAAGCGCTGAGGTAGGAATTTTGACCTCCGTCTCTCCGTTTTCTCTTTTATTTTTTCTGTTTCCTCTCTCCGTCTCTCCGTCAGATATCTTCTATTCTCTCTCCGCTCGTACTCTATCTTAGACAACCTCCTGTCTCGCCTATCCCTCTTCCATCTCTACTGCAAATCATCCCTGGAGTAATGGTTTTATCTAATCCGAGTTTCCTCCGACCCCAACGCGACCTCTTACCTCCATCGTCGAACTCTCGAACTTCCTCTCACTCGATCGCCGCTTAGGGTTTTCGCCAAATCTAAAGGTACCTCTTTCTCATGCACCCCGCACCTTTCTATCTCTTTTAGGACAACAATGGTCGTTAGTTAAAAGCCCTAATTGGCGATTTCAGTTGCTAAGACTAATGAATCATGTACTGAGAGTAATTTCACGTTAGTTTAAAACCCTGATTTTTCCTCAAAGTTTTACTGAGACTAATTGTTTAATTCAAGCTTGGTAAGCCCTAGTTGCTTTTATTTCAAAATATGGTCGCAATACATTTTCAAGTAGTTTAAAATATGTGTTCAGCAAAAATTGAATGATGCATTACTCAAATCCATAGACACTTGTTACGGTCTGAAATTGAATTATAATTCTAGTCTAGCATTACTCAAATCCCAAATTGTGTTAATCATTTTGGGCATTTAGTGGCCATTTATTAAATTAGTAAATTGATAAACCGTCGATCTCTCTATTGGGTTTGTTGAGTAAGATGAGTAAATTAATTGTAACAGTGGACAGATAGCGGCCTTTTACTCGATTACTAAATTAAATAATCATTTTGGGCATACAGTTTGCTTACTAGTGTTTATTAATAAAATGTGAGACTTAATCTATGTGATTAGGTTAGGCATGCTAGCATGTAATGATAAGTACAGACTAAGTTAATCTATGTGTATTCATGGATGACAGCAAATGTTGCAGATGGCACTGGATTTTGCCTGTGGTAGAGGGGCAGATTGTATAGTGATCCAGCCCGGTGCAGTTTGTTATGAGCCGAACACAATCGAGGCACATGCATTGATCCTATGCATTCAACAGTTATTATCAGAAGAATGGAAGGGGATTGTGGACCTGTGATTTTGGAGGGATTGCTCATGTTGTCTCTAGGCACTAAAGATTGGTCAACAAACACTAGGAATTATTTTTGTATTTGATATAATAGAGAGACGTGGATTAGGAATTATTGCATGTATTTTATATAGAGAAGCAAGACTTCTGACTTTATTATTTTTTTTTTTTAGAGAGAGCCCCTAGGCAACATATTATGTTTGATGATGCTTGTATTATGTTTAAGATTTTATGCTTATCGATGATGATTGTATGCTAATAAATTGCTATTCATCAAGTGTTTACTGGTATTTATTAATTGCTTATTGATCATTTTGTTTTTTATTCATCATGTTGTATAGATTATCTCATGTCATTTTCAGCATTTGAAATGTACAAACATCTGCCAGTAACACACATGCAATTGGCTATTCAACAAACATGAACAAAAACCAAAATGACTTTGCTACTTGAAACCATTAAAATGCTCCACACAGTAGTCTTAGGTACCCCCAAGCAAAAAAAATACATTAATCACAAAGAGTTTTTACAAGGCAATTATATGCTGCCATATAACAAACAAAAACACAATCAGGTTCAGTCAAATCCTTATTCTAACAAAACAAAACAAAAAATAAAAAACAGCACATCTCCATAACAGTAAACCACTTGATTAATCAAGAAGATCCTCATTCTTCAATGTGGTTTCAATAGACATGTTACCATTTGTTACAATGACCGGTATGGCAGATGCCGGAGTAGCAGCAACCGGTACAAAATGTAGCATCCAGTACCTCACCTCTTGAGCTCTAACCTACAAAGAAATTAAAAGAAGAAGAATTTCTAAACTAATGAATAAAAGGTGCTGTACCAGTCCAAAATAGAGTAATTGCTTAAAGATAGAACCAACAATAGCAGTTTAGATGAACTTTTGAAATTACTAACCTCTTGAGTAATCTCATTCTGTCAGCCTGTGTAAAGAAGGTGACCATGAAATTGGACTTTTGAAATTGTGACTTGTCAGTTTAGATGTGGAGCCTCGGCTGTAAGTGTTTAGCAGCATATTCAATAGTACAACAATACAACCAACAATAATAACCCAAAAAGAGCATGTACAATGGTAACCATGCGAAAGGAACAACTCCTAAGCAGCCATTTATCAGAGAGAATAATGAAGAATCAATTAGTCTTACCTGAATCAGAGACATATATAGTCTTGGTAGAACTACAAGAACTCAGTCCGATCACTTTTCACTTACTAGCATCCAGTGTTTGAAAAGAAAGAACCAAAAGCAATAATTAGTACCTGAATTTTAGGCGCCAGGTAGTACTGGTATGAGCAGACAATTAGTTCCAGTTAGCATCTTAGCTTCTGTTTTGCAACAAAAATTCAACGAAAATGAAAGAAAATGAAATTGAACATAATCATAACTCAAAATCACAAATTGAACAAGAAAATGAAAGAGGGGGAGGAGCGAACACTAATTAAAGCTCCCATTCTGAGTCATCGACACTAATTACTACACAACTCAAAATCATAACTCAAAATCACAAATTGAACATAAATTGAAAGAAAGAGAGGAGCTAATACAAGGAATTGCTTGAGTTTTAATTGTACCTGTCGACGTCTCTAGCCGATCCATCTCAATCTAGGGTTTCGATTTTTTGTCTCACTAAGCGAAGGGGAGATGATCGGAGGGTCCAGGAGAGGGGAGTTCTTTAAAGGATCGAGAGAGTAGGAGAGAGGGGTGTGCGTCACCAGCTGTTTGCCTTCTCAAGTTCGAGTGATGCTAGATTTCTCTTTCGAGGAGAACGAAGGGGAGAAGGAGGGGTGTGAGATGTCAGAAATAAAACTTGGTGCGTTAACGGAGACGAAACGGAGACATAGCGTAAAATTTTAAAGACTGCAGCTTCCTCAGCTCCTATATTTGGACCGCAAGATCTAATCATTATCTCGATCGGACAGCTAAAAAACTTCAGCATACAGGCCCTCTATATGCTGGAGCACAATTTAGCCAATATATATATATATATAGTTTTGCTATGGTGAGTTGCAACTCACCAAAAGGTCGGTGAGTCGCGTTCAAAGCTCCTAAATTTAGTTCAAAATGATCGATCCAAACCGTCCAATATGATCTGTCCATTGAAATCTCCATGCAGACCAAATTTTATATTTTTTTGAAATTTTTAAATATTTTTTTCGGATTTTTAAAAACTGCTGTTTTTGAACGGTTCAGAACTAATTAGATTAACGATTTTCTAAAATTTCAAAAAAATACTTAAAAATTTTGAAAAAATGTAAAATTTGGTCTGCATGGAGATTTCAATAGGAAGATCGTATTAGACGATTTGGATCGGTCATTTTGAACTAAATTTAACAGTTTTGAGCGCGACTCATCGACCCTTTGGTGAGTTGCAACTCACCATAACAAAACTCTATATAGAGAGAGAGAGAGAGAGAGAGAGTTTTGCTATGGTGAGTTGCAACTCACCAAAGGGTCGGTGAGTCGCGCTCAAAGCTCCTAAATCTAGTTCGAAAAGACCGATCTAAACCGTCCAATACGATATCCCTATTGAAATCTCCATGCAGACTAAATTTTACATTTTTTTTTAATTTTTAAATATTTTTTTGAAATTTTAGAAAATTGTTAATCTAATTAGTTCTGAACCGTTCAAAAACAGCAGTTTTTAAAAATCCGAAAAAAATACTTAAAAATTTCAAAAAAATATAAAATTTGGTCTGCATGGAGATTTTAATAGAGAGATCATATTCGACGATTTGGATCGGTCATTTCGAACTAGATTTAGGAGCTTTGAGTGCGACTCACCGACTCTTTGGTGAGTTGCAACTCACCATAGCAAAACTATATATATATATACTAAATTTGGCTCTAACGATTTCTATTGAATATCTTCGAAAGGTGAAATTTTAAATCAAAAAAATTAGAAGTAAGATTTTTTTTTCAACATAAAATAAAAAAAAATGTAATTTTCGACTTTTCAATGTCGACCGTCTTTCTAAAAGACTAGAGTTTGAAGCTACGATTATATTTTGACCTAAATCCATCTTAGTTTTGACTGTGTTCTAATATTGTTAGATATCATGTAAACGGCTTTTCTTCCAACAATTATTGCAAATTCATTTTTTTTTACCTGAAAAATAGTTGGTAAAAGACGACCAGATCTTCCATCAGATAAGTCCAGCTTGCTACGACCTAAATCCATCACAAGTACAACGTTATCCGTGTAGGCCCAAATCCGAGTGCGACTTCTCTCTTTGTAGCATATCAGAAAATTAGGATTAGTTGACACTTGGCACAAGCAAGAACATTAATAAGATCTATCCAAATTAATAGTGCATCAGATCAAAAAAATTAAGTCGCAATATTATAATTTAGAAAGCAAATATCGAAGCGTCATTGAAACACCGTCGCCACCACTTGATAGAAAACGCATGTATGAACAGCAAGCCGAAACTGACTGGGTCACTGGGCCCCACACAGAGTTTTTCTTTTTACCTATTCTTTTTTTAAATTAATTTGCAGAGTCATGAAGACTAAGACAATATTATGTGTGAGCAATTCCGGATTGCAATAATGGTGTAGTACAATTGTGTTATTTATTTGATTATTTCTGATCAGTTTTTTATCTGAGCTGCACAACTATTATTATGTGGATTTAGTTTTCCTTTTATTAATTGTTGTATACTTTTTATAAAGAAAATCTGTCGGTGAACCCAGCGTTCAAAAATAATAAATCTGAACCTTTAGTATGAAAGGTTGCTGTTTAGGCCTAAAAATAGTATTGTCTTAGGACTTGATTGTAGTTATCAGCTCCGTAAAAAAATAGTATTGTTTATAAATTGGGAATTTTGTGGAAATTATACTACAGGTGAAACTGACGATCAACTTCGTAGGGACTTCCAAAATGAGTAAGATACTAATGATCGCTTGCTTTTTCTTGGTTCATTCTAAGTCATTTAATCACAATAATTTACATTTAAACTCTTTAAACTGTCTAGACTAAGATTCATATCTTTTTTATTCAAAAAAACTGGATTATATATGGTTATTACGCGTATAAAGTGCGAATAATGTAATTCTTAGTATCATTTGAACATTTAAATTGTTTCTGCCTTCAATCTAATTCATTTCATCACATTAACATGCATTTAAACTCTTTATACTGTCCAGACCAAAACTCATATCTTTTTTATTCAAACAATTTGGATTATCCATGGTATTTACGCACATAAAGTACAAATAATGCAATTCTGAATATCATTTGAGCATTTAAATAGTTTCTTGATTCATTCTAAGTCATTTAATCACAATAATAAACATTTAAACTCTTTATACAGTCCAGAATATGATTCATATTTTGTTTATTCCAAAATATTGGATTATACAAGGTAATTAGGCTTATAAACTGCAAATAATTCAATTTTGTGCATCATTTGAGCATTTTAATTGTTTCTGGATTCATTCTAAGTAATTTCATTACAATAATATACATTTAAATTGTTTATACTGTCCAGACTAAGATTCATATCTTGTTTATTTAAAAGAATTGGATTATACATGGTAATTACACATATAAAGTGCAAATAATGCAATTCTGAGTATCATTTGAACATTTCAATCGTTTCTTGATTCATTTTAGGTCATTTAATCACAATAATCTACATTTAAACTCTTTATACTGTCCAGACTATGATTTTTATCTTGTTTATTCAAAAGAACTGGATTATAACTGGTAATTTTGCATATAAAGTGCAAATAATACAATTCTGAGAATCATTTGAGCATTTCAATTGTTTATGGCTTCATTCTAAATAATTTCATCACAATAATCTAAATTTAAACTCTTTATACAGTCAAAACTTAGATTCATATCTTGTTTATTCTAAAGAACTAGATTATACGTGGTAATTACACATATAAAGTGCAAATAATGCAATTCTGAGTATCATTTGAGCATTTCAATTGTTCCTGGATTCATTTTAAGTAATTTCATCAGAATAATCTAAATTTAAACTCTTTTTACTTTCAAAACTTAGATTCATATCTTGTTTATTCTAAAGAACTGGATTATACATGGTAATTACTCATGTAAAGTGCAAATAATGCAATTCTGAGTATCATTTGAGCATTTCAATCGTTTATGACTTCATTATAAGTAATTTCATTACAATATTCTACATTTAAACTCTTTATACTGTCCAGACTTAGATGCATATCTTGTTTATTTAAAAGAACTGGATTATACATGGTAATTACGCATATAATGGGCAAATAATACAATTCTGAGTATCATTTGAGCATTTAAATCGTTCATGATTCATTCTATGTCATTTCATCATAATAATCTGCATTTAAACTCTTTATACTGTACAGACCAAGATTCATATCTTGTTTATTAAAAAAGAATGGATAATACATTGTAATTACGCTTATAAAGTGCAAATAATGTAACTCTGAGTATCATTTGAGCATTTCACTCGTTTTTAGATTCATTCTAAGTGATTCCATCACAATAATCTACATTTAAACTCTTTATACTATCAAGACCAAGATTCATATCTTGTATTATAAAAAAAATTAGATTATACATTGTTATTACGCAAATAATGTGCAACTAATTCAATTTTGAGCATTATTTGAGCATTTAAATCGTTTCTTGATTTATTATAAATCATTTAATCATAATAATCAACATTTAAACTCTTTATTTCTGTGCAGAATATGATTCATATCTTGTTTATTCTAAAAGATTGGATTATACATGGTAATTGCGCTTATAAAGTGCAAATAATGTAATTTTGAGTAACATTTGAGCATTTCATTCATTTCTGGATTAATTCTAAGTCATTTCATCACAATAATCTACATTTAAACTCTTTATGTTGTCCAAACCAAGATTCATATCTTGTTTATTCAAAAAGATTGGATTATACATGGTAATTACGCTTATAAAGTGCAAATAATTTTACTCTAAGTATCATTTGAGCATTTCAATCGTCTCCGGATTCATTCTAAATCATTTCATCACAATAATCTACATTTAAATATTTTATATTGTCCAGACCAATATTAATATCTTGTTTATTCAAAAGAATTGGATTATACATGGTAATTACGCACATAAAATGTAAATAATGCAATTCTGAGTATAATTTGATCATTTAAATCGTTTCTTGCTTCATTCTAAGTCATTTAATTACAATAATCAATATTTAAACTCTTTATACTATCCGAAATATGATTCATATTTTATATATTTCAAAAGATTGGATTATACATGGTAATTATGCTTATAAAGTGCAAATAATGCAATTCTGAGTATCATTTGATCATTTCAATCGTTTCTGGATTCATTCTAAGTAATTTCATCACAATAACCTACATTTAAACTCTTTATGCTGTCAAGACTAAGATTCATATCTTATTTATTCAAAAGAACTGGATTATACATGGTAATTATGCATATAAAGTACAAATAAGGTAATTCAGAGTATCATTTGAGCATTTCAATCGTGTCTGGATTCATTCTAAGTAATTTCATCACAATATTCTAAATTTAAACTCTTTATAATGTCAAAACTTAGATTCATATCTTGTTTATTCTAAAAAACTGGATTATACATCGTAATTACGCATATAAATTGCTAATAATGAAATTCTGAGTAATCATTTGAGCATTTCAATCGTTTCTTGGTTCATTCTAAATCATTTAATCACAATAATCTACATTTAAACTCTTTATACTTTCTAGACTAAGATTCATATCTTATTTATTCAAAAGAACTGGATTATATATGGTAATTACACGTATAAAGTGTAAATAATGCAATTCTGAGTATCATTTGAGCATTTCAATTGTTTCTGCATTCATTCTAATTTATTTCATCACAATAATTTATATTTAAACTCTTTATATTATCCAGACCAAGATTCATATCTTGTTTATTCAAAAGAATTGGATTATCCATGGTAATTACGCACATAAAATGCAAATAATGTAACTCAGAGTATCATTTGAGCATTTTAATTGTTTCTAGATTCATTCTAAATCATTTTATCATAATAATCTATATTTAAATTCTTTTTACTGTCAAGATCAAGATTCATATCTTGTTTTATAAAAATAATTAGATTATACATTGTTATTATGCACATAAAGTGCAAATAATGCAATTCCGAGTATTATTTAAGCATTTAAATCGCTTTTTGATTCATTCTAAGTCAATTAATCACAATATTGAACATTTAAACTCTTTATACTGTTTAGAATATGATTCGTATCTTATGTATTAAAAAAGATTGGATTATACATGGTAATTATGCATATAAATAGCAAATAATGCAATTCTGAGTATCATTTGAACATTTCAATCATTTCTGGATACATTCTACGTCATTTAATCACAATAATCTTTATTTAAACTCTTTATACTATCCAGAATATGATTCATATCTTGTTTCTTCAAAAAGATTAGATTATTATACTTGATAATTATGCTTATAAACTGCAAATAATGCAATTCTAAGTGTCATTTTAGCATTTCAATAATTTCTAGATTCTTTCTAAGTCATTTCATCATAATAATATACATTTAAACTATTTATACTGTCCAGACCAAGATTCATATCTTGTTTTTTAAAAGAATTAGATTATACAAGATAATGACGCACATAAAATGCAAATAATACAATTATGAGTATTATTTGAGCATTTCAATCGTTTTTTTATTCATTTTAAGTTATTTTATCACAACAATTTACATTTAATCTCCTTATACTGTCCAGATAAAGATTCATATCTTGTTTTTTCAAAAGAATTGGATTATTCGTGGCAATTATACATATAAATTGCAAACAATGTAATTCTAAGTATTATTTAAGCATTTCAATCGTTTCTGGATTCATTCTAAGTCATTTTAATCACAATAATCTACATTTAAACTCTTTATACTGTCGAGACCAATATTGATATTTTGTTTTTTCAAAAGAATTAGATTATAAATGGTAATTACGCACATAAAATGCAAATAATACAATTCTGAATATTATTTGAGCATTTCAATCGTTTTTGGATTCATTCTAAGTCATTTCAACACAACAATCTATATTTAAAGTCCTTATACTGTCCAGATAAAGATTCATATCTTGTTTATTCAAAAAAATTAGATTATACAAGATAATTACGCATATAAAGTGCAAATAATGCAATTCTGAGTATCATTTGAGCACTTCAATCGTTTCTGGAATCATTCTAAGTCATTTCATCACAATAATCTACATTTAAACTTGTTATACAATCTAGAATATGATTCATATCTTATTTATTCAAAAAGATTGTATTAACATGGTAATTACGCATATAAATTGTAAATAATGCAATTCCGAGTATCATATGAACATTTCAATCTTTTCTGGAAGCATTCTAAGTCATTTCATCACAATAATCTACATATGAATTCTTTATATTGTTCAAAGTAAGATTCATATCTTGTTTATTTGAAAAGATTGGATTATACATGATAATTACGCATATAAAGTGCAAATAATGTAATTCTGAGTATTATTTGAGCAATTCGATCGTTTCTGGATTCATTCTAAGTCATTTCATCAGAATAATCTACAGTTAAACTTGTTATATTTTCTAGAATAAGATTCAATTATTATTTATTCAAAAAAATTGGAGTATATATGGTAATTACGCATAAAAATAGCAAATAATGCAATTCTGAGTACCATTTGAGTATTTCAATCGTTTCTGGATTCATTCCAAGTCATTTCATCATAAAAATCTAAATCTAAACTCTTTATACTGTCTAGAATATGATTCATATATTTTATTTATTCAAAAAGATTGAATTATACATGATAATTATGCATATAAAATTCAAATAATTCAATTCTGAGTATCTTTAGAGCATTTCAATCGTTTCTGGATTCATTCTAAGTAATTTTAATTACAATAATCTGAATTTAAACTCTTTATACTGTTAATAATATGATTCATATCTTATTTATTCAAATATATTGGATTATATTTGGTAACTACGCATATAAAGTGCAAATAATGCAATTTTGAGTATCAATTGAATATTTCAATCGTTTCTGCATTCATTCCAAGTCATTTCATCACAAATATCTAAATTTAAACTATTTATACTATCTAGATTATGATTCATATCTTATTTATTCCAAAAGTTTGGATTATATATGATAATTACGCATATAAAATGTAAATAATTCAATTCTGAGTATCATTACAGCATTTCAATATTTTCTGGATTCATTCTAAGTCATTTCATAAAAATAATCTGAATTTAAACTTTTTAAACTATCAATAATATGATTCATATTTTATTTATTCAAATATGTTGGATTATACTTGGTAATTACGCATATAAAATGCAAATAATACAATTCTGAGTATAAATTGAACATTTCAATCGCTTCTTGATTAATTCTAACTCATTTCGTCAAACTAATCTACATTTAATCTCTTTATACTGTCCATATTTAGAATCATATTTTTTTTACTCAAAAAGATTGGATTATACATTATAATTACACATATAAAGTGCAAATACTTCAATTCTGAGTGCCATTTGAGCATTTTAATCGTTTCTTGATTCATTCTAAGTCATTTCATCACAATAGTCTTCATTTAAACTCTTTATATTGTCAAGAATATGATTCATATTATATTTATTTAAAATGATTGGATTATACATAGTAATTACGCTTATAAATTATAAATAATGCAATTCTGAGTATGATTTGAGCATTTCAATCGTTTCTTGGTTCTTTCTAAGTCATTTAATCACAATAATCTACATTTAAACTCTTTATACTGTCCAGACTAAAATTCATATCTTGTTTATTTAAAATAACTGGATTATACATGGTAGTTACGCATATAAAGTGCAAATAATGTAATTCTGAGTATCATTTGGGCATTTCAATCGTTTCTTGATTCATTCTAAGTCATTTAATCACAATAATATATTTTTAAACTCTTTATACTGTCCAGACCAAGATTCATTTCTTGTTTTTTCAAAAGAATTGGATTATAAGTGATAATTACGCATAAAAAGTGCAAATAATGCAATTTTGAGTATCATTTGAGTATTTCAATCATTTCTGGATTCATTATTAGTTATTTCGTCACAATAATCTACATTTAAACTTGTTATACTGTCTAGAATATGATTCATATCATATTTATTCAAAAATATCGGATTATACTTGTTAGAGTTATGTCCTAGAAGTCAATCATTATATGGCTACTTCTATGGTTTATGTTATTGATGATATTTGATCATTTATTCCTTGATTTATTTATTGACAGATCATTCAGGTTGAGGATCTGAATTGTAGATCTCTGTGTTTCATTTATAATAAATGACAATAATAAATCTAAAAGGTCCGTAATCTTGATAATTAACAAGGAATATTAATTATCGGATAAGATTAGTATGCAAGTTAAGTGATGATTAAGTTCTACAAATCATAGGTAAGGAGTTGCCAACTTAATTGCATATGTGTATGTTATGGAACATAGTACAGGACACGACCCAATGAAATAAATATATGGATTGTGTTATGTGTCATTATTTATTTCATTTGAGTTTGATTCTAAGTTTGAGATGGTTCAACTTTTCCACATGAGGATAGGTTCAATAAATATCGTCTACCGTTGATTCCTGATAAGGGCTGCTATACGGACTTTATTTATGTTCTCTTGAAATGTGCGGGGAAAAGTTGTTCATCAAGAAAATCGTATGTCCCTCATTAATTTACTTAGTGAGCGATGATATCTGTTTGGGCCCCTTGATGGAGATGGATTGTTTGCTAGCAACTGATACAGTCATCTCTAGATCAAGAAACGTATAATCTGCAAGAATGACACATTCCTATCTTGGATTATACGATGATATCATGTGACATAAGAATCAGACAAGGATATACTATTATTTCTTATGCAGGATTAAAATATTGTAGCAGTACACTATTTATGCGAATTGGGAATCATAACGTGTTGCTAGATACCGCTTATGATTATTGGAAATAAATAGCGATTTATTTTCCATGTCCAACAGAGCATAAATCCTCAAAGGGTCACACAAATAGGTTTTGACCATGCGTGCATTATTTATTTGGTTGTATTAAGGAATGCAACAATATGATATGTTGACTGATTAATTATGTACTGTTGCGAACCGTCATAATTAATTAATTAAGTCAAACGGATTATATAGAAATAAATTAATGCATATTCTAATCCTTAAATAATTATCAAAGTGTTGATAATTAATTTGTTCAACATGAATTAATTAAAGTAATTAATTTGAGCTAACGGGCCTATATTTAAATGGTAAATTAAAGGTCCAAATTGAGAGCAATTAATTGGGCCACTAATTAATTGAATTAGAGGACCAATTAAATAATTGATAGAGCCCATTTAGGTCCATTTTATGGCTGCCCTAGTGATGGCATAGTTGTAAATTAGTTACAACTTTTTGGGAGAGTGGTTGGTCTATAAAAGGACCACTTTGGGAGCCAAAACCCTAGCCACCTTGCCTTTTTCTCTCTCCCTAATATTTTGGACGAAAATTAAAGGAAAAATTTCAGAATTTTTCCTCTCCACCATTGCTCTCTTAAGCTCATGTGTTGAGCACCTCTTGCCTCCATCCAATTAAATAGTTAATTAAGGCAAAAGGAAGGAAGGGATTAGGCTTAACCTCTCATCTACTAGCATAGATCGAGGTTTTGGTTAATACCTTGGTGGACTTGAGGCCGAGACACGCGTGGTGGTGCGCACAACCTCGACATCGCCGGATTCGAGCCTCCTTGTTGCGATACAAGGAGAGGTAGCCTTCCTAACCTCTCTCTCTTGTGTGTGAATGCTTGGACTAGATCCTTCGAGGTCTAAGTCGTTTGGATTGCTTATTAAATGGTTAATTAGCACAAAAAAAAAATTTGAAAACTTAGACTTCCTAACAGTGGTATCAGAGCTCTAGGTCGTTCTAAAGCATTTTAACACATAATTAGTTGAGAAATGATTAATTAACACATGGATTAGTGATGCACTTGCTTGCTGTCTGGATTTCTGTTCTGTTTTCGACATTGTTTTGGTTTTTTCGCTGAGAAAAGCTTTCAGAAAAATTCTAAATTTTATTGGAGGTTGTAGATCTGTGAAATGTGGTTCTTTAGCCACTAGTTTCACCTTTTTCTAAGTTATTATGAATTTATGGTGAATTAAACGGTAACGGTGCGCAGATCTGGTACTCTGCTGCACAGTTCTGTGTTTTAGGCATGAAGGATTTATTTTTCGAAAATAACTATCTGTATTTCTTGGCTAGAAATCTTGTAAACTTGATGCTCTTTCTGGACATGTAAAATTTGTTGCATGTTTCGGATTTTATGTGGGCGTTCAAGTCATGAGAAATGAATCGGTTGTCAGATCTGGTTTTCCAACAAACTGATTGTTTGGATAAACTGTACTTATTGAGAAAACTTTATGAAAAAGTGTTTGAATAGAAAGTTTCTACTTGAAGTTAAGATTCTGTGAAAATTAGTTTCAAAGAATTTTATTAAGGTTTGATACCTCAACTGAGTCAATAGTTTTTAGTCGTTAGTCTGTTTCAGAACAGGATAAGTGGCTTGTTTGCTATTTATCTTGATGATTTTAAATAAGACTAGTTGGATTTCGTTTGATGGATTGGTAGCCAATAACATATAGTAGATTTGTTATGTAAAATGTTTTCATGAAAACGTTTTGGAAGATGATCCTACAGACCAAAAGAGTTAGACAAAAACAGAAAATCGGATAACGGTGTTTCGCGCACAGTTTGACGATTTGTTAATTTTGTTTCTCTCTGATGGTAAGTGATCTCTCCCTGAAATTTTGACAGATAGTTACACTCATAATAGGGAGTATGCATTATTTATTTCATAATTTTTGGAGACCGAAAAACTTCGAATTTTATCGGGTCCCATTTAATATTTTAAATTGTTAAAGTATTTTCTAATTAATCAAATTGGTTGAATAAATTAATTAGAATACTCCATGATATTCATCCTTTCTGTTTACAATTGTTGAATTGGCTTTTCAAATGGTTTAAGCAAATTAGTTGTTTAAAAGTTAAACTTTTATGCGGAAAGACCCGAACTACAAGCGATGTGCAAAGACTCTAATTCATTGTTGTTAATTAAGAAACAAATGGACATGTGCTAACTTTGTTTTGTAGGAAGGATCGTGGGTTTAGTATGGCTCAAGAAACCAATGCCTTGTGTGTTGTAATTTGTGAATGCATGTGATTGATTGTATGTAAGGCCTTTGGTGCCATGGTTAATTAATTAATTATGATTAATTTCTTAATGTAACTTGTGAGGCTTGCATGCCCCTAAGGCTAGGAGGGAATTAGGGATATTTTCACATGTATTTTGTCCTTTAATTATATAGGATAGGATCCATATGATTAGTGGGAGGGACAATTAGAATAGTTTTGCTACATGGAGATGCGGCGGAACTAATGCAAGCGGGAGCCATACAAACCCACAACAATACTTGAGATGCTTATTATTATGTGAATGTTTGTGGATGCTATGAATGTCATAGGATAGGTATGGGTGTATGATTACACGACCACCAAACAATAGTCACATAATTGTTTGTCCCAAATTTGATTAAGTCGACCGCCCTCCTTCTCTCTATCCCCTTCACGTCAATTGCCCTCTCATGGCGCGGTCCGCCCAAGCGGACGTCATGGTTGTCAATTTGATAGTCGGGGTACAAATAAAGGGATTTGTAAGGAGCAAATAGAGAGATGTTACTTATCGATGGACCCAACTAGAGTTTGGACATCGGGGCGAAGTTCGCGATGCGAACCAAGAATCATAAAGTTGTATGATTGGTTAAAGAGAACCTACCTTATCTAGTCATTTTGGGTGACGTGCCATAGCAGGTCCAACTTGACGAAAATAGGGGTCTTGGAAATTCATTACTTTTAAGGAACTTATATTAAAGTAGTGAAAGTTTTACTTTATTGAAAATAAAATAAAAACATAAACTAATTGGCCTTAATTTGAATTAATTGTTGTAGATGTCTTCCTCATCCTTTTCGCTTCGATCTCTTTTAGAGAAAGAAAAGCTCGCCTTCAACGGTGCCAACTTTCTGGATTGGCACCGGAACCTAAGGCTTGTCCTAAGATTTGAAAAGAAGGAATACCTCCTTACCACTCCCATCTCCGCGGCTCCCAAGTCGGATGCCCCTCAAGCGGACAAGGATGCCCATGACAAGCACGTCATGGACGACATGGAGATGTCCGTCCTGATTGTCGCTGTCATGGAGGCGGAACTCCAAAAGGAGTTCATGGATAGTGGTTATGGAGTGTTTGAAATGGTCTCTCGTCTCTCGAACATGTTCCAAACCAAGGCCCGCACCGAAAGGGCTCGTCTCATCAAGGCCGTCGCCAATACTCGATTGGCGGAAGGTCATGAAGTCGGGCCACACGTCATGAAGATGGCGGGGTTGTTTCGGCAGCTCGAAAGGCTTGATACACCCTTCCCGTCAGGGGCGATTCAAGACTTCATTCTCAACTCTCTCCCTCATAGCTTCACCGGTTTTGTTGTGAACTACCGGATGAATGGCATGGACAAGAGCATGGATGATCTCCAAAACATGCTTGTCGAGACGGAGGAGAGTCTCAAAAAGGAAAAAGGGCCCAAAGATGTTCTTGCGGTGAGTGACAAGAGCAAGAAGAGCAAGAAAAGAAAGACCCGCAGAACTAGAAAGGGCAAAGGCACGGTGACGCCCCAAGGTTCGGCCAAGAGAGCTCCCGAGGGTTCCAAGAGAAAGAAGAACCCGGCCACTTCCGAGACCGTGTGCTACTACTGTAGCAACAAGGGCCATTGGAAGAGGAATTGCCCCAAGTACATCGCTGACAAGAAGGCGGGAACTGTCCGGCCTTCTACTTCAGGTATATTTGTCATTGAAACCCTTCTCGCTACCTCTAGTACAGACTGGATATTTGATACTGGTTCATGTGCTCACATTTGTCGAAATGTGCAGGCACTAAAGAGTAGGAGGCGGCTCGAGAAAGGCGAAGTTCAACTCCTCGTCGGTAACGGCACGTGCGTCTCCGCTATGGCCGTTGGAAACGTAGAGCTTACTTTGCCTTCTGGTTTAGTTTTGGAACTAAAAGATGTTTATGTAGTTCCTTGTATCACTCGGAACATCATCTCTATTTCGTGTTTAGACTTGGATGGATTTGGTGTTGTAATAAAGAATAAAAGTTGTACTTTGTTGCGTGATGATGTTTGTTATTGTGTTGCGCATTTATTGAATGGTCTTTATGTGCTTGATTCTAACGAACATGTTTTGAGTGTTGAACATGACAGTAGAAAACGTAAGATCTCACATGAAAGTACGACTCTAATGTGGCATTGCCGCTTAGGTCATATCAACGAGAAACGCATCAAGAGATTACAAACAGTTGGTCTCTTGGATCAATTCGCTTTCGAGCCAATTGACACATGCGAATCATGTTTGATGGGAAAGATGACCAAAGCGTCTTTTACCAACAAAGGTACAAGGGCAAGTGGCTTATTAGACCTCGTGCATACCGATGTATGTGGACCTATGAGCATTTGCGCACGAGGAGGTTATTCATACTTCATCACTTTCACCGATGATCATAGTAGATACGGGTATATCTACTTGATGCGGCACAAGTCCGAATCCTTCGAAAAGTTCAAGGAGTTCAAGAATGAAGTTGAGAACCAACTCAATCGAAAGATCAAAGTCTTGCGTTCCGATCGAGGTGGAGAGTACTTGAGCCACGAATTTGGTGATTATCTAAAGGAGTGTGGAATCGTTCCACAACTCATTCCACCGGGAACACCACAATGGAATGGTGTATCCGAAAGGAGGAATCGAACTTTGCTAGACATGGTTCGATCGATGATGAGCCAAGCCGACTTGGCTAAATCGTTTTGGGGTTTTGCAATAGAAACCGCAGCTTTTACATTAAACCGTGTTCCATCAAAGTCCGTTGAGAAGACGTCTTATGAGCTTTGGTTTGGTAGGAAACCAAGCATGTCGTTTCTCAAGATTTGGGGTTGTGAAGCTTATGTGAAAAGGCTAATGAGTGATAAGCTTGGACCCAAATCGGACAAGTGTCATTTCGTGGGATACCCTAAGGAAACTAAGGGTTACTACTTCTACAACCGCAATGAGAACAAGATAGTTGTTGCTCGTTATGGTGTGTTCTTAGAGAAGGAGTTTCTCTTAAGAAGAAGTAGTGG
Organism: Rhynchospora breviuscula; assembly: GCA_027562975.1. NCBI lineage: Eukaryota > Viridiplantae > Streptophyta > Magnoliopsida > Poales > Cyperaceae > Rhynchospora > Rhynchospora breviuscula. Next base: position 73,884,086 of record CM050398.1, on the reverse strand, counting down.
GAGTAATGTGGTCATTGAAGAAATTCATGAACCACCGCAAGATGTGCCTCAAGTAGGCAATCCAGCGATTCCCAATGTAGTGCCAAACGAGGTTGTAGCTGAACCCGTTCCGCAAGTCGTTGTGGAAGAGATTCAAGAGTACACTCCCTCAAATGAGGACTCGAACATATCGCGAGTCGATAGTGTTCAAGACACTCAAACTTTTGAGGATCAAGAACCAAGTCCACAAGCTGTTGTGGAACAAGTTCAAGAGACTCAACCCCAAGCACCGATCCTACGAAGGTCAACGAGGGAAAGTCGTCCACCCGAAAGGTACTTGGGTTTACATGATGTTCTCGTCATTGCGAATGACGAACCCTTGACCATAAAGGACATGAAAGATAAACCCGACTCCAAGGAATGGCTTAAAGCCATGGAATCCGAAATACAATCCATGTATGAAAACAAGGTATGGACCTTGGTTGACCTTTCCGACGGAGTAAAATCCGTTGAGAACAAGTGGATCTTTAAAAGAAAGGTCGACATGGATGGCAACTTGAGCATTTACAAAGCACGACTAGTTGCGAAAGGTTACAAGCAAGTTCATGGTATTGACTATGAAGAAACCTTCTCGTCCGTCGTCATGTTCAAGTCAATTCGGATCTTGTTAGCAATTACCGCATATTATGACTATGAGATATGGCAAATGGATGTCAAAACTGCCTTCCTAAATGGCAACTTGGAAGAGGATGTGTATATGACACAACCCGAGTGTTTTGTGGATCCAAAGAATGCTAACAAGGTGTGAAAGCTTCAAAGGTCCATTTATGGATTGAAGCAAGCATCAAGGAGTTGGAACAAACGCTTTGATGAAGAGGTCAAGAAGTTGAATTTCATTCAAAGCGAGAAGGAACCTTGTGTTTACAAGAGGATTAGTGGGAGCGTGGTTGTGTTTCTTGTTCTATATGTTGATGATATACTCTTGATCGGGAATGATATCTCCGAATTGAATGCAGTCAAGGATTAATTGAAGAAAGTGTTCTCAATGAAAGACTTGGGCGAAGCCGCCTACATCCTAGGAATCAAGATCTATCGAGATAGATCAAGAAGGTTGTTAGGTTTGAGCCAAGATGCATATATTGACAAAGTGTTGGAAAAACACAAAATGGCTGGTTCCAAGAAGGGTTACTTGCCTATGTTACATGGCATATTCTTGAGCAAGACTCAATGTCCGACGACTGATACAGATAGGGATTTCATGAAGCGGTTCGAGTATCCATCTGTAGTCGGTTCGATCATGTATGCCATGCTATGCACTCGCCCCGATGTTGCGCATCCGATTAGTGTGACTAGTCGATACTAAGCTAACCCTGGTATGCCACATTGGACCGCAGTCAAGAATATCCTCAAGTATCTCAAGAGAACAAAGGATAGCATTCTCGTGTACGGTGGAGACCAAGAGCTCGTTGTAAGTGGTTACACCGATGCTAGTTTCCAAACCGATCGAGATGATGCGAAGTCACAGTCCGGTTTCGTATATCTGCTCAATGGTGGAGCCGTGAGTTGGAAGAGTTCCAAACAGGATACCACGGCCGATTCCGTCACCGAAGCAGAATACTTAGCGGCTGGTGAAGCGGCGAAAGAAGGAGTTTGGATCAAGGAATTCTTGACCGAGCTGGAGGTGGTTCCAAGCATCTCTGGTCCAGTGGATCTCTACTGCGACAACACGGGAGCCATAGCTCAGTCAAAGGAGCCTAGGTCTCACCAGAAGACCAAGCACATTCTACGACGATTCCATCTTATCCGTCAGTTTGTGAATGACGGATGGATCAAGGTCAAGAAGGTGGACGGTGCCGCGAACACAGCGGACCCTCTGACAAAGCCTCTATCTCGAGCCGCGCATGAGTTGCATGTTGCATCCATGGGGATTAGACGTATGCCTGAGTGGCTTTGAGTTGTATCTTTTATCTTTTGAGGCTTTAGTATGAGACATGTATATTTTGGATATTACATTGAGTACTATGCACTGGCTAGAAGTCACTGTTAATTGACTCTAGGCCAAGTGGGAGATTGTTAGAGTTATATCCTAGAAGTCAATTATTATATGGCTACTTCCATGGTTTATGTTATTGATGATATTTGATCATTTATTCCTTGATTTATTTATTGACAGATCATTCAGGTTGAGGATCTGAATTGTAGATCTCTGTGTTTCATTTATAATAAATGACAATAATAAATCTAAAAGGTCCGTAATCTTGATAATTAACAAGGAATATTAATTATCGGATAAGATTAGTATGCAAGTTAAGTGATGATTAAGTTCTACAAATCATAGGTAAGGAGTTGCCAACTTAATTGCATATGTGTATGTTATGGAACATAGTACAGGACACGACCCAATGAAATAAATATATGGATTGTGTTATGTGTCATTATTTATTTCATTTGAGTTTGATTCTAAGTTTGAGATGGTTCAACTTTTCCACATGAGGATAGGTTCAATAAATATCGTCTACCGTTGATTCCTGATAAGGGCTGCTATACGGACTTTATTTATGTTCTCTTGAAATGTGCGGGGAAAAGTTGTTCATCAAGAAAATCGTATGTCCCTCATTAATTTACTTAGTGAGCGATGATATCTGTTTGGGCCCCTTGATGGAGATGGATTGTTTGCTAGCAACTGATACAGTCATCTCTAGATCAAGAAACGTATAATCTGCAAGAATGACACATTCCTATCTTGGATTATACGATGATATCATGTGACATAAGAATCAGACAAGGATATACTATTATTTCTTATGCAGGATTAAAATATTGTAGCAGTACACTATTTATGCGAATTGGGAATCATAACGTGTTGCTAGATACCGCTTATGATTATTGGAAATAAATAGCGATTTATTTTCCATGTCCAACAGAGCATAAATCCTCAAAGGGTCACACAAATAGGTTTTGACCATGCGTGCATTATTTATTTGGTTGTATTAAGGAATGCAACAATATGATATGTTGACTGATTAATTATGTACTGTTGCGAACCGTCATAATTAATTAATTAAGTCAAACGGATTATATAGAAATAAATTAATGCATATTCTAATCCTTAAATAATTATCAAAGTGTTGATAATTAATTTGTTCAACATGAATTAATTAAAGTAATTAATTTGAGCTAACGGGCCTATATTTAAATGGTAAATTAAAGGTCCAAATTGAGAGCAATTAATTGGGCCACTAATTAATTGAATTAGAGGACCAATTAAATAATTGATAGAGCCCATTTAGGCCCATTTTATGGCTGCCCTAGTGATGGCATAGTTATAAATTAGTTACAACTTTTTGGGAGAGTGGTTGGTCTATAAAAGGACCACTTTGGGAGCCAAAACCCTAGCCACCTTGCCTTTTTCTCTCTCCCTAATATTTTGGACGAAAATTAAAGGAAAAATTTCAGAATTTTTCCTCTCCACCATTGCTCTCTTAAGCTCATGTGTTGAGCACCTCTTGCCTCCATCCAATTAAATAGTTAATTAAGGCAAAGGGAAGGAAGGGATTAGGCTTAACCTCTCATCTACTAGCATAGATCGAGGTTTTGGTTAATACCTTGGTGGACTTGAGGCCGAGACACGCGTGGTGGTGCGCACAACCTCGACATCGCCGGATTCGAGCCTCCTTGTTGCGATACAAGGAGAGGTAGCCTTCCTAACCTCTCTCTCTCTTGTGTGTGAATGCTTGGACTAGATCCTTCGAGGTCTAAGTCGTTTGGATTGCTTATTAAATGGTTAATTAGCAAAAAAAAAAAATTTGAAAACTTAGACTTCCTAACAATACTTGCTAATTACGCATATAAAGTGCAAATAATGCAATTCTGAGTACCAATTGAACATTTCATTCGTTTCTGGATTCATTCTAACTCATTTCATGACACTAATCTACATTTAATCTCTTTATATTGTCCATACTAAGAATCATATTTGTTTTACTCAAAAAGATTGGATTAAACATTGTTATTACGCATATAAAGTGAAAATAGTGCAATTCTAAGTATAATTTGAGAATTTTCATCGTTTTTTTATTCATTCTAGGTAATTTCATAACAATAATCTTTATTTAAACTCTTTATGCTGTCTAGAATATAAATCATATCTTGTTTATTCAAAAAATTTGTATATACATGGTAATTACGCTTATAAAGTGCAAATAATATAATTATGAGTATCATTTGAGCATTTCAATCGTTTCTTAATTTATTCTAAGTCATTTTATCACAATAGCTTACATTTAAACTCTTTATACTGTCTAGAATATGATTCATATCGTATTTATTCAAAATGATTAGATTGTAGATGGTAATTACGCTTATAAAATGTAAATAATGCAATTCTGAGTATCATTGAAGCACTTCAATAGTTTTTGGATTTATTCTAAGTCATATAATCACAATAATATACCTTTAATCTCTTTATAATGTTTAGAATATGATTCATATCTTGTTTATTCAATAAAATTGAATTCTCAGAAAATTAGAATTAGTTGACACTTGGCACAAGCAAGAACATTAATTAAGATCTATCCAAATTAATAGTGCATAGATCAAAAAATTAAGTCGCAAGATTATAATTTAGAAAGCAAATAACGAAGCGTCATTGAACACACCATCGCCGTCACTTGATAGAAAACGCATGTATGAACAGCAAGCCGAAACTGACTGGGTCACTGGGCCCCACACAGAGACTTCTGGGGCTCACCACTTGTCTTGTCTGTTTCTCAAATCTCACAGAGTTTTTCTTTTTTCCTATTCTTTTTTTAAATTAATTTGCAGAGTCATGAAGACTAAGACCAACAACTTCTCATCATCTTCCAATATTATGTGTGAGCAATTCCGGAGTGCAATAATTGTGTTGTACAATTGTGTTATTTATTTGATTATTTCTGATCAGTTTTTATCTGAGCTACACAACTATTATTATGTGGATTTAGTTTTCCTTTTATTAATTGTTGTATACTTTTTATAAAGAAAATCTGCCGGTGAACCCAGCGTTCAAAAATAATAAATCTGAACCTTTAGTATGAAAGGTTGCTGTTTAGGCCTAAAAATAGTATTGTCTTAAGACTTGATTGTAGTTATCAGCTCCATAATAAAATAGTATTGTTTATAAATTGGGAATTTTGTGGAAATTATACTGCAGGTGAAACTGACGATCCACTTCGTAGGGACTTCCAAAACGAGTAAGATACTAAAGAGCGCTTGCTTTTACTAGTTGTCTTATAACATTTTTCCTTGCGAATGATATTCAACTTAATGCTATATTCTGATATGTTTTTAGATTGCAGTTTTTGACATTTGTTATATGTTTGTATCTGAGTCATTTTTTTGTGACTATTTTAACTCTTTTCTCATTTTAGTAACATCTGGTACCCTGGGGTTCTCTTGATTTACAAAAAAAAAAAAAAAAAGAAGAAATAATTGAACTTAATGTTATAATATAATTCTACATCTTATTTACGCGCAAAAATTCTCAAGAGGGATATCTATGATTTTGATTGCCAACTTGCATGGCGTCAAGTTCCTGCTCTGCATTGAAATGATTCAATTATTTAACTTCGTAAATAGAAATCCAATGAGCAAGGTTCCGTGCCACAGTTTTTTGGTGTCACAAATGCCACATTTTACATTTTTATTTTAAATTTTAAAAAATTAAAATATAATCGTCCAATCCGAACCATTGATTTTGTTCATTTTAACAATGGATGTATTGTCCAAAAATTTTATAATTTTTTAAGTTTATTTGATACTTGATCAAGAGGTTGAAAAATAAACATATTAGAATTAATCTATTTTAGTTATTTTGATTAGTTCATTTTTTATCTTTTGATCAAGCATCAAATAAACTTAAAAAATTATAAAATTTTATGACAACGCATCCGTCGTGAAAATGAACTAGATCAACGGTTTGGATCGGACAATTAATTTTAAAATTTTAAAATTTAAAATAAAAAAGCAAAATGTGATATTCGTGGTACCAAAAAAGTGTGGCACCGGAACCTTACTCAAACCCAATAGGCCGAGATATGTTGAGCCTTAATGAAACCCCAAATATTTACATGACAAGACCGCGCAACTTTTTTTATTACGATAATTACTTTGTTCTTTAATTTGGGGTGCAAACGCATCTCGTTTCAACCGTCTAATCGTTTCGTTTTGTCCATATAAAACGGTTAACAAAAGTATTTTCTGTTTCATTTATTAAACGAAACGATTAACGAAATTGATCTCTTTCGTTTCGTTTATTTTTTTTTAACCATTTATATCAGTTTTTAGGTATTTTTTATGTATTATTTTAAGTATTTACGAATAAATGATTAAATGTTGATGAAACAAGAATAATATAGTATCGAATAGACCGGTTATGCATGCGAAATAGGAAAATATGTATAAAAATTAATTGTCAAACCAGTGAATCGAACATAGTTACATGCGAAATAGGAAAATTAGCATAAAAAATAATTGGTAAAAAAATTGATCGTTTCTATCGTCTTTTGAAACGAAACAGTTAACGCAACTAAATTTTATTTCGTGACATAAAATGCAATGGTTAATGCAAGAGATCAATTTCATGACCCTTTTGAACATTATGCACCCCTATTTTTAATCAGCATCCTTAAATCTTTGTCATTTGTCTTTTTTTTTTTAGCGTCAGGTGACAATCACCACACCGACAAATATATTATTAATAATTACAAGGGAAAGAAGAAAAAAAGAAGAATGAATGAAAAAAATAAAGACTAAACTAAACTATAAAGCCATTTTGTTTTTTTACTTATCAAAGCCTCAACAATGCAGCATCGAGTACTCTCCAAAATCAACTGAAGGCTTCATCTTTTCTCTTAAATATATTCACACGAAATAAGAGAACGTCTCGTTGGGTCTATCGATCTCAAATGGACAGATAGATTCACAATCCAGAATTCCTAGTCCATCAAGTTATTATTTGTTTTGTATGTTAATTGGTTATTGTGCTTGCTCCCTATGTGTTGGTATGCATAATGACATAATGCATACTCGTCTATGACTGCAGGAATATGTATGGTATGTAGGATATATGAGGAAATGACACATAAATACATGTATTATATTTCTTTCGCAACTGTTCTAAGAGACTGAGGCAGCGCATCTTTGTGGTTGGCAACTATATAGTGCTAGTATTTGAAACAAGCATCACTGCAATTAAATTTTCCTCTCTCATTTTTTTTTTAAATTATAATTTGCAATTGGGATATCACATCCGATTTAATTAGTTAGTACACAGCATAACATTAATAATACTATAACTGTAAATAAAGAAAAGAAATAAAAATAAACTAGCCATTCGTGCGATAAATGTTGGACCAAAATTGGCCTTTCGATTTTTTCTTTTTTCTTTTTAGTCAAGAAAGTATCACGCTTGGCTCAACATATTTTAGTTATTTTCAACAATAGTATCTTTTGTCTAATTTACAATTTATTTGTAATATTAAAATACAAATTATTAAACAATAAATGACATATATAAATTAAAATTTAAACAAATACATGCAAAAATATTGAATTGAATAATGAAAAGGGATGAAAATGCATCCAGTTTAAATAACTCGGCTCCGTCCATGATCGAAAACAATTCAAATATTCTGTGGCAGCTGGAACGGGCGGACGTTGTGCGTGTAGGCTCAAATCAGGATGCAACTTCACGAGTACAACGATTTCAATTGCAAAAGAAGAGTGCAACGCGATTTCAATTGCAAAAGAAGAGTACAACGTTGTGCGTGTAGGCTCAAATCAGGATGCAACTTCTCTCTTTGTAAATTCTCAGAAAATTGGGATTAGTTGCTTGTACTTGACACCAACAAGAACAATAAAAAGAGCAATTCAAATTAATGTGCATCCTTTTAAAAAAAAAATTAAGTCACAATTCACAACACAGGAAATCAAATCTCTACTACTTATAAACGCATCCAAAACAAAGTCATAATATTTTCCCAAGAGAGGGTTCAAACAATTGTTAATATCATTATAGACCATTGATTTATATGATGTACGATTTGGATTGTTATTTCAACTAAGAAGTCGACCTTTTTTACATAAACAAGGCAGGGCGCTGATGGCAGCTAACGATTTTGCATAGCTATACATGCAGAGTTCGAGTCCGGCATCTTTATTTTTTTTTTTCGGAGACATTTACACTGACTTCGAATCCCGCATGAAAATATCGCATATTCCCTTCAGACAGCGCCGCTCCCCAATCTTCATTCCGCAACTCTTTCTCCTTCGTGAAACCGTCCCTCCTCTTCTCATCTCTCATCCCCACCCTCCCTCGGTGCGGCGGCCTCTTGCTTAAGAAACTGCTCCTCGGTGTGATCTTTGTCGCAAAGTTCGCCTCAGTCGACGCCGCTTAGCCTCCTCTGATCTTACATTGATTGTATGTTTAATTTTTCATTTTTCTGGTGATCCGAGTCAGAGAAGCCCTCTTCTGGTGATAAGTCGGCAACATATCTTTCACCTCTCCTTCACTTTCGTCATTCCTCTTCGTCTGGCCGGTTCTGTGCCAATCTAGGGTTTTACAGATAGGCTACGACCTTCTTCTTTAAGGTAAGCGGTAATTTGTCTAAGATATCACTCTCTGTCTCTCTCTTTCTTCTCCTTCTTGCTTTTTTGAATATTTTTTTATAGTTTTCTTCCTTGTGAGCAAACTCGAGATTAAGACTATGGGAAATTAGTGAAATTTAGTACTCTTAAATTTTCAAATTCTTTTGGTTCCATGTTTTATTCATATTATTCATTTTTTTTTGGTTTTGATTGAGACATTGATTGCACTTGGTGCAGGGGTGACCTGGTGCTCTTGCAATATCTTCTCAACTCAGGATCATGCCGCGACAGTGATTGCCAGGGATTCGGCAGCTATTTTCGTTTGTAAGGGAGAAACTCTTCAGGTATTTTTATTTGATTTTATGGTGTGGTCATTTGTATTGTCTTGATTGAGCCGGTGTTTGTTATTAAAGTAAGGATCTGTGTAGTTTAACCTTGATTTCATAACCTGCTATTATTGGTCATTGTTATCAAGAGATAAACAAAAAAAAAAAATACCATCAAAGATTGATCTTGTCATATGCCTTGGAGTTAGCTGGCATTCTAAGTTTCTAACACCTGCAATAGCAGAAAGATCAATCTTTTTGCCACTAACTGTACATTTTATATTTTTGGAACACCAGGAGTACTGGTGGTGCGCAGAGAGGTGCCTTGACTGGGGTCCTGGTGGAGGTCCTGACCTAATTGTTGATGACGGTGGTGATGCCACACTCCTTATCCATGAAGGAGTTCATGATGAAGAGGAGTATGAGAAAACTGGCAAGCTACCTAATCTTGAGAGCACCAGCAATGCCAAGTTCAAGATCGTGCTTAGCCTCATCTGAGATGGTCTTAAGGTGGACCCAAAGAAATATCACAAGATGAAGGACAGACTTGCCGGTGTGTCAGAGGAGACCACCACCGGTGTCAAGAGGTTGTACCAGATGCAAGAGAGTAGTACACCACCAAGTTCCTTGCACAAGACGAATGCTAGACGACTCATTCCTAACACGAGAAGGCATTTTTCAGACATCAACTAGGTCCGAGTTGGATCAATCTCGGCTCGAGTTACTGTAGCAACAGATTCAGATGCGCATATCTCCATCTCGGTCCGAGTTGGGCGCCGCCTTGACTCATATGGCAATTTTTCATACAAGAAAGTTGATTGTTTTGGTATATTTTCTTGTCCTGGCGCCCTAGACTTCTTTCCTTGTGCGTGGGACCAATATTTAAGGCTGCCTCTCAGCCTTAGAAAGGTATCTTAGCCTCTATACTTTTATTCCAACCTTTCTAAGCTTTGTTGACCACCGAAACCCTAATGAGCCCTAATCTCTAAGCGACGGCAGTGAGAAGAAGGTTCAGAACACGTCTTGCATCACCCCACTACGATTTTCTATGTTCTCTACTTTGATTCTTATGGGCTTGTATCTTATTGTTGTTTTGATACTTGTTGTTGATTTTAGTACTATGTTAGGCTGAATTTGAGTAGTCTTAGGAGTAAGGGATTAGTTTAAGTTTGGATGGTGATATTTGACTTATGATGCTTTGTTATGACTTGTGATTTGTTTAATGAGTAGTCTTTAATTGCTTGTTTGAACTGCTTGTTATTTTTTAATTAACTTCTAGATGAATGGCCACATTTAATCAAGTCTAAGTTAGGATAAACAAGAATAGTTTGAATCAAGTACATGGGATAAATTGTAGATCCGAAAGGGAGATTAATTAACACCAAAAATGTGATTTTTAGACAGTGCAAAAGACTTCTAAATATCCTTACAAAAACCATTAAATAAGTTTAGGTTAGTTGAATTTCATATACCAAAATTTGTGGATTAATTAGCTTAATTAGGAAAAGTTGTGTTTAAACCATTCTCTGGTCCAAAAAGCGAACGTTGAGAGTTAGTAAGTTTAGGTTTAGCCAACCAATCCTATCACAAATCATAACAGATCAAACCAAGGTCAAATTGAGCCACCTCAGTACTCAACTCGGACCGAGATGGACACAACTCGGATCGAGATGAGGCACTGTTGCTTATAAAACTTAGGTTTTTGCATGAAATTGTTGAGCTGCGAGTTTTAGAAGTCCAAACTAAAGAGAAACCTGATCCCTAAGATGTTTTTATACTGTTTGAAAACCCAAAAATAATTCTTTAGATTTTTCAATTATTTTAATTTGCAAAACACCTAAAAATATCTACTTATTTACATCGTTATGTAGTGACTTTAATTTCTTAATGTTCCTCACTTTATTTTACTGTCTAACTTCTGAAAAATAACAAGTCCGGTATTGAAAAATCTGTTCCTTGGGTTCGACCCTAAGTTTAGCTTGAACGACTAGTGAGGTTAGGTCTAGGTATAAATTTATTTGATCCTAGAGTTTAATTCCTTCATCAAATTGGCGCCGTTGCTGGGGACGGTGTCGATATTGGATACTTGTTTGAGTATTAGGAGACTAGATTATTTTTTATTTTTCTTTTAAACTCACCTTTCTCTCTTTTTATTTGCAGGTCTGGCAGGTAGGACGCGAAAGAAGAAACCTCTACCACCTAAGGTTCGATACTACTTCTTTCGGAGACACCCGGAAGACCCCGAGCTAGCTCAGCCATCCATCTCGGCTCCAACTCGGACCGAGTTCACACCATCTCGGACCGAGTTCACCCTAGAGGAAGAGAGAAAAGGGTTATCGATGGCCGATCCACTCACACCTGAGGCCATTGTTCAACAGACACGCGATTTGGAGGCCCTTCGCCTTCAACTTGAGCAAAGAGAGGCTCGACTTAATGCCGATCGGACCCTCCTCGCTGGTCAAAGGAGGGATTTTGAAGATGAGGCGAGTGTCAACAACTCTGACAATAAAGAAGAGCTAGGACACGAAAGGACACTCGGAGAATTTGGAGCTCCTAGCGCTCGAGATGTGGGAGGACCGGTGGTGATTCCGGGCATTGAAGCCAACAATATGCAAATCGCCCCCAACCACGTCGCACTCCTACAACAAAATCCGTTCTATGGCGATGAGAATGAGGACCCACATGCTCACTTGTAAACTTTTATTGATTGCACTCGTTTAATTAAAATTAATGGGGTTCCTCAACAAGCAATTAGACTTTTGTTGTTTAGATTTACTCTCAAGGATATGGCCAACAAATGGTACAAAACACTAAAAAAGGGGTCAATTAGGTCTTGGGATCAAATGGCACAAACCTTATTGGATAGATATTTTCCTGCGGATCGGTCGGATGCAATTAGGAGAGAATTGAATAACTTTGCTCAAAAAGAAGAGGAATCAATGAGAGATGCGTGGGAACGGTTTAGGGACCTAGAAAATTCTTGTCCGCACCATGGAATTCAAAAATGGATGCTAATTAAATCTTTTTATGGTGGACTTTATGACAATATTAAGATTAACATTGATTCTCTTTCAGGTGGTGCATTCAAAAGGCTCGACGCGACACAAGGAATGGACTTACTTGATTATTGCGCGAGAAATTACACGTGGTACCCTCTTCTAACTCACCGTCGCTCTAGCAATTCAAAGCAACAAGTCCACGAGATTACGGCTAGAGACGAGAGGATCGCGAAACTAGAAGCCGAGCTGGCCGCTTACAAATCGGCTCAAGGGACACATCTCTATTCGAACAAATGCGGAGCATGCGGCGAGAAGGGACATACATCTCTCAATTGCCCTCTTGCTAAAATTAGTAACGGAGGGACCCAAGTGAACTCTCTAAACAACGGACCCCCTTTCGGTGCAAAGTACCAAAATAACCCGCCAAGCTTGTATAGAAATGCCTAATTCAATAACAACAATAGAGACCAATCATTTCAAAAGAAACCATTTTTCAATAGGGAAGAGATTCCAATTGTTGTTCAAGAATTCATGAGTGAACAAGAGAAATTTAATAAATCTGTGGCTATAGGATTGGACGAATTGAAGGCCACCACCAACGAATTGAAGGGTAATGCGAGCACTTTGCAACGATTGGAGCGAATGATGGAACACATTTCTCCCGACCACCCGAGAAGCTTCCGGGGCAGCCGCAGGTCAACCCAAATGCAGAAATAAAGGCCTTGCATGTTTTGAGAAGCGGGAGACAGTATGAAGACCCTCCTATGCCGTTCGATGAGACAACTCGACCCCCAACTCGGTCCGAGATTGAAGTCCCGGTTGCAGAGGAGCCTCTTCTGGAGCAGTTGAGACCTTTCCATTCACTCTCAAAGGACTTGGAGATTGAAGGGCCTATCAGTGAGTCGCTGCAAGATGAACAGGAGCCCCGACCAAGCCCAACTCAGTCCGAGATTAACTCAACTCGGTCCGAGATGGGAGGTAAAGATGGCAAAAACAGCTCGTCGGCTGAAGAAAGAGGGAAGGGATCGCAACCTAAGGCAACCTATCAACCTCCTGTACCTTTTCCTCAACGTCTCATGAAGAAGAAGGAGGATTCTCAGTTCCGAGCTTTTTGGGAGATCTTGAAGCAAATACGAATTACAATCCCATTCACCGATGCGATAGCACAAGTGCCCATATATGCTAAGTTCCTGAAAGAATTGTGCACCGGCAAGAGATCTTTGAAAGAGTTAAAGACGGTGGCTCTAACCAACCAAAGCAGTGAGGCCTTGAAGAGCAAGATGCCGCCCAAGTTGGAGGATCCAGGTAGGTTCGCTTTACCTTGTGTCATTGGAAAAGCTATAATCAAACAGGCATTATGTGATATAGGAGCAAGCGTGAGTCTCATGCCCAAGACGGTCTATGAGAAGATTGGTTTTGGAGAGCTTAGGCCCACAAGGATGACATTGCAGCTCGCTGACTCCTCGATGCGGCTGCCGCTGGGTGTTCTAGAGGACATTCCTGTGCAAGTTGGCAAATTTCTAGTGCCGGGCGACTTTGTGGTGATGGACATGGAGGAAGACAAAGAGGTTCCGATCATTTTGGGGCGCCCTTTCCTCCGCACAGCCGGGGTGATGATGGATGCCAGGGACGGCACGATTCTGGTCAGAGTTGGGGGGGAGACTCTTCGATTCTCAATTGACAAAGCAATGAAGTGCCCAAGCCCCTCCAATACATGTTGCATGATCCAAGAAATGTCCGAATTTGAGGAAACACTTGAAGAGCAGTACCAAACAGCCTTGGAAGCCTACCAAAATTTTCTCTGTGACGTACAAGAGTCCATAGGGGTAGAGGAGACATTAGAAGAGGTGGATGAGGGCCAAATTGAATTTTTTGAGTCCATCTCGACCCTCAACTCGGACCGAGTTGAACCCCGAGTTGAAGAATTGAAGGCGACAGACTCTCATCTCGGTCCGAGTTATTCCAACTCGGTCCGACCAGAGACCCCTAAAATCAAAATGAAGCCCCTTCCAGCGTCTCTCAGGTATGAATTCCTTGATCCCGATCAAACTTCTCCAGTTATTGTTAATTCGGACTTAGATGCAGGCCAAACAGAGAAGCTTTTGGAGGTTTTAAGGGCACATAAAGGCGCAATCGGCTATTCAATTGAAGACTTGAAGGGTATCGATCCCTCGATTTGCACACATAGGATTCTCTTGGAAGAAGATCACAAATCACCTCGAGAGGCACAAAGGCGACTCAATCCCAACCTCAAGGAAGTGGTCAAGAAAGAGATCCTCAAGCTCCTTGATGCGGGTATCATCTATGCAATCTCCGATAGCAAATGGGTGAGTCCGGTCCACGTGGTTCCAAAGAAAGGGGGCACGACGGTGGTTAAAAACGAGAAAGACGAGTTGATTCAAACACGAGTGGCAACCCCTATGGAGGTGGAGGACCGTATGATGGATACAACCCCTACGGGGGTGGAGGCTACTACTTCTAATTTGGTAAGCTTTTAACCCTCATATTTAAATTTTCTCTGTGATTGCATGCTTAGGGACAAGCATTATTCGAGTTTGGGGGGGGGGGCAGGGAATGTGAAACATCGAAAATTTGGTTGATTTGGGATGATTTGGAATTTTTTCGCGAATTTTGCTGACCTCTGCTCGGTCCGAGATGGGCTTAACTCGGACCGAGATGAAGCTTCTGGACAATTTTCTGAAAAATGCACTCTCTGCTCGGTCCGAGTTGGACCCATCTCGGTCCGAGTTGAGACTTTAAAAATTGATTTTTGCACTGTTTTGAATGGAATTTGCTTGGAAAATCAATTGAACATGTTTAATTGCTCTCAATTTGTATTTTAAATGATGAAACTCACACTGATTAAACTGTTTTGAAGTCAAACAAAATTTTTTTTCTCAAAGGACCCTAGAATGTTTTGATATCTCGAATTAATTTTTGCACCAATGGGCCAAACTGGAAATATTTCACAAGAATAGAACTCTATTTTGGATGCTTAAAAAAATTGTTGAAACACTTTAAGTCGGCTCTCACAAATTTTTACCGAGTGAACGGATTTGTATTTGACAAACTTTTGTTCAAAAAGAATTTTATCAATTTTAGAAATTATAAGATGAACCTTGTCTTGTTGAAATTATTTTTAATCGCTTGAATCACCAACGAGCAAACTTAATGGAACAATAAAATCAAAATAGTTGTGAAAATGAGGATGCACCGAGACCTTCTTCCACCAACTTAGCCACAAATTGGAGGGTATTGGATTAATTATGAATTGTTAGAAATTACACCTCAAAGAAACTCGAGAAATAATTGGGCAATTCATAATTAATTCTACTGGTCCCGATGTGAAAGCATTGGCCAAGGAGTTATTGAGTATTATGGCCCAAGTGTACCGTGGCCATAATCGAGTAACACCAGTCCAACCTCCCTGGCATGTCATGTGCCAGTAGCATATTAAGGTCAATGACAACACATTATATCATCTAGGGTGCAAAGCCCCACGACTCGACTTGCACAATTAAATTGGTGAAAAATGAAATTGCTTTTAAGAATGGTTGATCATAGAATTTCCAACCTTGATAAATCTCTTTACAATTTTTTGTGAAATATGAAAAAGAACGGGTAATTGAAATTGAGATCGCATTTGAATTGACAAAAGTGAAGCTAGAGTTCTTGAATTTGAGAAAAATTTTTCATTTAGGACCAAGAGTTGCTTGAATTAATTTGTAGAACACTAAACTTGGTTCTTGAAATCAAATTTTGGCTTGACTTATTTGATTTATGTGTGAGAAATTTTTAGACATAAGCAATTGATTTTCTTAGCAAAAATTTTGTGGTTTGAGAAACGATTCGAATTCAGATTTAAGTACAGTCCAACTCTCTAAGCTTAGGGTATTGCTTGAGGACAAGCAAAGTTTAAATTTGGGGGGATTTGATATCGTTATTATTTGTTGGTATTCGGACCGTACTTGGCACCTAAATTACATTCAAACCATTAAATTATTTGATAAATTGTTATGTTTTTCCAGGAATTGGCTCTGCTATCGTGTCTCTTCTTATTTTCAGGGTTCTTGGCGATTTTTGGTAGATTCACAAGCTTTAGAAGGTTCCTTGCACAAGAAGAATGCTAGACGACTCATTCCTAGCACGAGAAGGCGTTTTTCAGACATCAACTCGGTCCGAGTTGGATCAATCTCGGCCCGAGTTACTGTAGCAAACAGATTCAGATGCGCATATCTCCATCTCGGTCCAAGTTGGACGCCGCCTTGACTCATATGGCAATTTTTCATACATGAAAGTTGATTGTTTTGGTATATTTTCTTGTCCTGGCGCCCTAGACTTCTTTCCTTGTGCGTGGGACCAATATTTAAGGCTGCCTCTCAGCCTTAAAAAGGTATCTTAGCCTCCATACTTTTATTCCAACCTTTCCAAGCTTTGTTGACCACCGAAACCCTAAGGAGCCATATCTCTAAGCGACGGCAGCGAGAAGATGGTTCAGAACACGTCTTGCATCACCCCACTGCTCTGGAGATCGAAGTTAGCACATACGAGGAGTATTTGGTTTATTTTTTCTATGTTCTCTACTTTGATTCTTATGAGCTTGTATCTTATTGTTGTTTTGATACTTGTTGTTGATTTTAGTACTATGTTAGGCTGAATTTGAGTAGTCTTAGGAGTAAGGGATTAGTTTAAGTTTGGATGGAGATATTTGACTTATGATGCTTTGTTATGACTTGTGATTTGTTTAATGAGTAATCTTTAATTGCTTGTTTGAATTGCTTGTGATTTCTTAATTAACTTCTAGATGAATGGCCACATTTAGTTAAGCCTAAGTTAGGATAAACAAGAATAGTTTGAATCAAGTACATGGGATAAATCGTAGATCCGAAAGGGGAGATTAATTAACACCAAAAGTGTGATTTTTAGACAGTGCAAAAGACTTCTAAATATCCTTACGAAAATCATTAAACAAGTTTAGGTTAGTTGAATTTCCTATACCAAAAGTTGTGGATTAATTAGCTTAATTAGGAAAAGTTGTGTTTAAACCATTCTCTGGTCCAAAAAGCAAACGTTGAGAGTTAGTAAGTTTAGGTTTAGCTAACCAATCCTATCACAAATCATAACAGATCAAACCAAGGTCAAATTGAGCCACCTCAGTACTCAACTCGGACCGAGATGGACACAACTCGGACCGAGATGAGGCACTGTTGCTTATAAAACTTAGGTTTTTGCATGAAATTGTTGAGCTGCGAGTTTTAGAAGTCCAAACTAAAGCGAAACCTGATCCCTAAGACGTTTTTATACTGTTTGAAAACCCAAAAATAATTCTTTAGATTTCTCAATTATTTTAATTTGCAAAACACCTAAAAATATCTACTTATTTACATCGTTATTTAGTGACTTTAATTTCTTAATATTCCTCACTTTATTTTACTGTCTAGCTTCTGAAAAATAACAAGTCCGGTATTCAAAAATCCGTCCCTTGGGTTCGACCCTAAGCTTAACTTGAACGACTAGTGAGGTTAGGTCTAGGTACAAATTTATTTGATCCTAGGATTTAATTCCTTCATCACTTATGACTTTTTTTAATTAAAAATCATTTGTTTCATTTTCTGAAAAATTCATAGACAATTAAAAAATAGAAAAAATAAAAACATCTCTTTTGTGTTATATCAGAATAAAGTTACAATCCACTTGATTGAGAAATTTAGTATATGATTTCATTTCCATAAATTAAGATCATAGTATATATATTTCAGGGCTGCTAAAGATGAGAAACTGAAATATTTGTTCAAATTAAATTTCAGAAATGAACAAGTGATTTTAATTATATATATATATATAGGGCTACTTTGAATTTGAAAATTATAACTTATAAATTTTCATTATAACTTTCAATCCCTCATCAAATAAAGCTTTTAACCTATGTTGCACGGGTGCGGGTGCGGGTATCGTATCGGATACGATGCGGGTGCGGAGATACACAATTTTTAAAAAAACTAGGATACGGTAGTATATATAAATTAATAAAAATAATTACAAATATTAAGGGGTTGTTTGGAACCCACAGAACAAGAGCTTATTCAGAATTAGTTATTTCGAAGGTTACCAAACACATGTAGGAACAAGGAGAATAAGCTGTTCAGACCCCTTATTCTAGTTCCTGGAAAAAATAGGAACTAGAATGGAACCCAGCTCCCGTGATGGTAAAAATATTAAAATATGCATTCCCAGGATTAAAAAATAGAGACAGAAGGAGAGAGAAATCATTTATTACTCTTTCCTACCGTTGCTCTCTCTTCCCCACAATTATTGCGACAACCTCCCGTTGCTCCTCTCTTCCTCAGATCTACGCCGATTTGAGGAGTAATTGGCGAAGTGGGTGCCACCAGCGAGTTCACCGTCGATCGGCGAGTGGATAGAGCTCCATTAAAGTAAGCTTCATTTGAAACTTTTTTTTCCTGTCTTACTTGGATTTGTATTCTGGATTTGGTTATTTCCTTTCATTTCTTTCTTACTTGATTTTACTTCGTTTGTATTCTGATTGATGCATTCAATTTTTAAGTGCACACTTAATATCCTAACTAAATGAGTCGATTTTGTACAAACTCAGAATTCTTTTTTGAGAAGATGAACAGAGAGAATAGGTTGTGTTTTTAGGTTAGAAATTAGTTAATTAGTTAATTCTTTGAGTCAATTTTGTATAAACTAGTTAATTCAATCTGAAAATAGTAGTTAATTTGCACAAAACAATAGGTTATGTCTTTAGGTTAGAAACAAGTTACAGTAGCTTTCGTTTTACAGTAGTTTAATCTAACTGAAACTGTTTTACCAGCAACTTGCGTTTTTTTACCAGTATCTTAATGGCAGGCTTTTCCTTTTTAAAACAAGGTCAGATTAAACCTATTATTTTGCTTTTATGACTTGTGTTTTTTAATATTGCAAATTATACTAAAATTCATGTAGGATGCATTGGGTGCAATTGATGGAATACATATCAACGCATTCCCTCCAAGGGATGAAACCTTCAATGATGATGGTTTTTCTGATGATGAGGTAGACTCCGACAATGCCACTGGCTCAGGAAATGATGATGAAGATGCATCAGAATATAGAGATATTTTGTGGGATAATAGATGAAATCATATTTTTATGTTGCTAGTTTCAAATTGAGTCCATTAGCACTATTTGAGGGATGTATTGAATGTGTTATTAATTTCTTTTCGTTACTGGTACCATGTCTAATGACATTTTTTTTAATATAACATTGCTTCTTAGTTTGATGAATAAATATTAGTAATTTAATTTGTATCAGGGGTATTTTAGGAATTCAGGGTTTTTAATTTTTTCCTCGTGAAAAATCAGAGAGAGCACTAGACTGAGGCTCAACTTCGTTGAAGCCAAACAATTTAGTGCAACAAACTTCATTTGTAAGTTGTATTATTAATTTTATTAATGAAGTAGCCCATGGGTAGTCATCGAAAAAAAAGAAGCCAAATGAGGTACAAAGACACTAGTACTTCTTTCTTTTTATTGAACTTGAATTTATGCTATACCAGCGCTGATTTTGTTTTCATTGATTGTTTAGCACAGGGGCGCTGGTACTTCTTTATGGCATCAGAAATGCTTCTATGTTACATGCGCCAAAAAAAAAAAAAGAAGGCAATATAATGCAAAAGGTAGTTGAAAGATAAAATACAACAAATCATTATTTTATTTTTTTCTCCCTTGTTCTTATTCTTAGCTAACCATCCAAACAACAATGAGAATTACATGAATAAGCAATTCTTCACCATTTCTTATTCACCGTCATTGTTCTTGAACAAGCTATTCTATTCTTATTCACCACACTTCCAAACACACCCTAAAATAATAAAATACATCGGATCTAATGTGCCTTTTTATAATTTTTATTTCAATTTAAACATGTAATATATATAAAGTGTGTCAAACTATGATCATATATATTAAATAGCCCAGGGAATCACGAGCTTCCAAGTCACAAACAGTGCCATATAAATACAAGATAATGAATTATAGAAAATTGTAAAAGCATTGAAGTCTGAATGGTAAGCATCTTGATTGAACTAAACTACTAAAGTCTAAAAACACAGAACTTTGCCTTGAATAATAAAGATCGTTGGATTAAAGTCAATGCATGGTCCAGATCATACTTAAAAATGCAATCCGTGGGTTTAAATAATTCAGCCAATTAGAAAGAGTCACGTGGTATCATAGAAGTGGTCACTTCAAAAAAAATGAGGTGCAATGGTATACGCAAGCATTAATGTGTCTTAGGTGCCTTGGAAGTTGGCACACACTACACAGATTCACGTGCACTAAGTTTTTTTAAAGCAAATTCGAAATTGCATATACATGAATGAAACCCGGAATCGGGTCGCAAGTATCCAAAACGTATCCCCCTCTGTATCCAGCACGTATCCACGCGTATTTCAGCAGAATCCTGACCGAATCCTGCAGTCAAACGCATTAAAATTATTGAATACGCCATGTGGAGCGTCAGGTGCGTATCGCATGCGAATTCGCGTCGGATACGGAATACGGGTATTTTTTGGAGTATCCGGGTAACATAGCTTTTAACAAAATAACAATTATGTTCACTATAATATACTTAAACCAACCATTAGACGTGAAAAAAAAAAAATTCTATAGCGGCATTGTCATTGCCGCTATAGCCTCTATAGCGGCTATGTCAATGGAGTTGGGCTATAGCGACAATGACAGTGCCGCTATAGCCACTACAACAGAAAAGTTTTTTTTATGGCACCTTATTGTTGAACCCTAAAAATTCAACATGAAAACCAAAGGTCAAATTGCAAAAACTAAAATTCAAATTGCGAAAACTAAAATTCAAATTGTGAAAAATCAAGTTCATATTGCGAAAAATACCAAACGAACTCCAAAAATTTCCAAAAATTTTGTAAGAATTATAATAAATTATCATGATTTTAAAATCCCAAAAATATCAACAAAGACTCCAAAATTTGCAAAGAAATTCCAAAAATTCACAAAATTACCAAAATAAATCTATGAGGAATTTTGAAAAAACCATTGAACCAGTGATTTCTCATATTTTTGTGAGTCTACCCATAAAATTTCGTCAAAAAATACCCAAAGGAAGGCCTTCAAATAATTCATTTTGGATTGGCATCAAGGAAATATATGTTAAATGAAGGAAATTGGAGGAAAATCCCAGAAAAATCGAAAACCCTTTGCACATGCAGCCATTGTATCGGATCCAGGGGAAAAAGAAGGAGGCGCTCGGAATTTAAATGTTACTGTTCCATTCAATTATAAATTCACTCTAAGTTACCTTATCCAATATGAATAATCATATAGGATTTCCGATTGAATCATGCTATCTAGCTTATCGAACTGAGATTGCACTTTCAACCATTTCCAAAAAGTATTAGTATACACACATGAAGACATATATTCATAAATTTAATATCAAATTTTTAAACTACATCAGCTTCATATTTTTCTTCTCTATATATTATATATAATTGCTCGATTCCTTTTGTTTCCACCAGGAACAGGTTTGTCTGATAACAAGCTTTATAAGATGCAAATATGTATCTAAACTTTTATTATTTTTATTTATACTGGTTTTCATCATAAAAAATTATAATGAATTCAATAGAATGAACTGAATTTTAGTTTAATGGTTAATTGATTAATTCTGTTCCGTACAATTGTTGGCAGCTAGTTTGGAAAAAAAAAAAAAAGAGATCATCCATTCATCCCTATTCCCTAGTTTGACCGTACTACCTAGTTTGTCTTGATCTTATGCTCTACCTGTCTACCATTTTTCTGCTCCCTTTTCATTTTTGTGAGAGTGATCCTTCCTTTTTCTTACTTTCTACTTTTAACCTTTCTTCTCTCCAGTCTCCTCTCCAATCGGGGAGGAATAAAAAAAAGAACACTACAATCTTCCACTTTTTTTACCCGGTTCGGCACTGGCGTACCTAGCAACATTAAATCTGTCAAGGAGAAGGATTGGGGGAAAAACCTCCAATGTTTTTTTTATCACCACTAGCTAGCTGGCAGTCTTGTTACCTCCCCAATTCGAGAGCATTAACTGTTCCACAACTCTTTCTTACTCACACAGTGCTGCGATTGTCTCCTACTTTCCTTTTTTGGTGGGTTCTTTCTTCACTCTCTCTTTAGTCTTTAGTACTGTTACATACATTTATTAAATGTTCTAGTTTATAAAGTATTTTGGTATTGTCCGTACTCCACCACAACGTGGGGGCGCCGCCTGGCTTTCTGACCCGTCCCCTAGCCCCCCCCCCCCACACGCCATTAATGGTGTTTGTTCTTGAGAAGTAGTTGTTGACATATCAAGTGTACCAGATATAGCCGCAGCAGTTCAAAATTAAAGAAGAGTGAGGTGTATGCGTATGTATTTCAAAGTCAAAAGTTTGGACTATGGATTCGAGGGTAGTTGTTTAAAAAGCAAATAGGGACTTGTATTCCCCCTTTAGTTGTGTGAATTTTTTTAGTTTTCACGCATAAAAATCAATAAAAAGGCCATCATGGACCATACACACTAAACAACTCACACTTCTTCTTGATTCTAACAGTTTATATTCTTATTTGGCTAGAACCGTACCTTCATAACTTTAGCTGATGTTTGCTTTTTCCATAAAGCTATTGCACATATTTCCTAACTGGTGGTACAATCATCTAATAGAGCAAAACTTACCAGACCTGAATTGTGGCCATCTTGCTTTGTTTTTCATAAGATCATCGAGTACAGGAACTTTAGCTGATGTTTGCTTTTTTTCATAAAGCTATTGCACATATTTCCTAACTGTGGTACAGTTCTAATAGAGCAAAACAAACCAGATCTGAAATTGTGGCCATCTTGCTTTGTTTTCCTTGTAATGTCCTGCTTACATCATTTGCTTATCTTTCTTTTTTATTTTTATTTTTTCTATGCTTTGCAGAGAACAACATGCCTGTCAAATTCTTTAAAGAATTTAATGTCATGCTACAGTCGTTTGAGATATTTATTGAGGACTATTATAATGCTGTAGTTGCTTACTTAGACAACCCTCATAAGAAAATCTTAGGGCAGGTTGATCCCCAAAAAAATGAAGGAAAAGAGTGGGACTGGGCAGTCATTCGAGTGAGTAATGATGACATAGGAATTGAAATGGCTATATGCCTTAATTCACTGTACGTGCATGCTTATCGTCGTGTTTTACCCAACAAAGAAGAATCTAATCCCTGGATGGTTATCAGAGACAAAAGAGAAGGCTTTTCAGGTCTGCGAGGTGACCTGCAGGTTTCCAATTTTGATGGACTGCCGGAGAAAATGACATTTGATGGGGAATTGGTGGATTTGGGCTTTAGCGGAGGTTATAATGATGATATCAAAGACTCCTGCATTAGCCGACAATCTTTTAAAGATGCGGTTTATTCTCTCAATAACCTTGCCAAATTACTAAGTGCCAATTATCTTAACAACCAATCTCCAGACCCAAAACCCTTGGACAGAGAGAAAGGTAGGAAAGGGTTTCTAATGGGCATTTTGCTATTAGCAGAATCACTGAGAATTAAACCAGTGCGAGACCGAATTGAACTGGCATTCAATTCAGATGAAGCAATGAAACTTGGCCGCAAGTTGATATTTCTAGCTCAAAATTGGCAAGTAATTTCAGATGCCTACTTATCTAGTGACTATTCAGAGGTACCTACGTTCAGTGATGAAATTCTTGGGGATGAAAAGCTTTGTAATAATGATGAAGAAGCTGAAAGCATACTTTGGCTTTTGTTGAACTCACCAGCACCAGCAAAGACCAAGAGAGAATAAGATAGAATAGGCACTGTGCCAAACACTTTGTAAGCGTTAACAAAGTAGGTGAAAAGAAAGCAATCAAGGCTATAGAAGAAGTTTAGGAAGGCTAAGTGTGTACAAGAAAGAGAGGCAAGACCGAATCTGTAGGTAATTTTGAGAAAAAGATTACTTATTTGAATTGGAATTGTGCTTTTCCTTGATTTCTGTTTCTTCTATTTTTTTTTTTTTTTTTTTTTCTTTTCTCTCTATGTTGCATAGTGAGTAGAAAGTAGTGGTTAGGTGAAGAGGTGTGTTGCATAACAAGTAGAAAGTAGTGGTTAGGTGGAGAGGAATGAGGCAGGGATTACGTTTGTGCTCTCATTCCCTCTTCTTTGGTTTAATTAGGAATAGCTTCATGTTAATTTCATAGTAGCATTAGTACTTGCGCATCATTTAGAGGAGGAATGAGGCAGGGATTACATCTATGCTCTCAGTTCCTCATCTTTGACCCAATTAAGGTTAAGAGTAGGTTCGATTGCATGACTGTTAGGTTAATTGCATATTAATTGAGTCCAATTGCATGAATGCTGACCCTAATTGAATGATAAATAGGCACAATTGTATATAATGATTACATGTGAGTTGGTTCAAATCAATGGCTACACTTTCTGTATGCCATTGAGTTGCCATGAGCATGTACAAAAGAATGAGTTGCTTAGAACAGGACTAAGGCATAAAGAGTAGATTCATGACATCTTTTCATATTCTGTATTTCATGCATAATTCCTTGATTCAATCTTGTTTACTGGTAAATACGTGTATAATTGATTGCTTTTTTTGGATAATGTGAAATGTTGCATGCTGCCCGATTAGTTCTTTTTCATATACAATTCCATTATAATTCTGGACCAACCGACCAATATTCTATAGTGTTGAGGGTAAATTTAACTCATGTCTAAACATCACCTCTTTATCAGTACAATATTTTGATTCATTGAATGTTGTTCTTTAACTTATGATAAAGTAAAAGGTTTCTTTTGCAAAATCCCAGTTCTGGATTGATAAAACCTGATACCTTCAGACTCTTTGTTTCATGATGTTTCTGTTGTGCATTTGGGTGATTAACTCTCTGACTGTAGTTAAAAGTAACATTCTGTTTCAATAAGATCACGTGAGGAAGTGTTAGCACTATTCAAATTTGACATGAAGGTACATTCTATGTTTTTAACTGCCTTGCCTGTAATTAGTGAAGAAGATAGGGACCAAACAGAAAAAGTGCTGAATAAAATCTGAAAATAATATACTAGGTAACAAATCTGTATGTGTATGCAGTTAGTGGCGTGATGAAATGCGTATATATGAATTTGTAGTTTCTTTAATATATCTTCATGAGAATCAGGTACTGAAGAATATTTGTTAGACTGGTACAACTCATTTTCCATTCGCATAAACTACCACTACAGTCATAAAATAAGGTTATAAGTGAAGACGCATTAAGCGTAAGGTCTGACTAATAGTCGATGCTGACATATACCATTATACATAGAAAGGGCATTACTGGAAAAAGAAGAATTGCATTGCCTGCCTTTATTTTAGCTTGCCAATGTTTACTGCCTATAAGATGTCTATGACCGGAGAAACATATGAACTTTTTGTTTAGCCTCTTGATAAAGTTCCATTTATGGTTAGTTGCATGTTTCTTTTCTCCATGAAAAACAGTGATATTTCACCTCGTGCAATAGTTGATTTAGCTGAAATTAAAGTTCTGTGGGTAAATTGTCAGATTACATTTGGTAAGAATAATTAAAAGTAAAGGACTACCTTGCAAAAGTATCATAATTAAGCTTGTTACACTGCTGTATTTGAAATTTCCATAACTGACATATAACAGAATTTTTTTTACTTCGTGCTTGACGCAATTTCTTAGTAAAAACGAGTGAATTGTTAGTTATAACATTTAGCATGGTTAGTAAAGGTTGATAGCACCTATTGTGTATATACAGTAATTATAAGATTTACACGAATTTCAAAGTCAATTATACATAGTTTTGAAACAGTAGCTCTAAGATGGTGAAAGTAGTTTGTTAAAATAAAGTACACATCATGATTAATTTAGTCATTCAACCAAGTTTTGTTTGTGGCTCGGTAGTTACACAATTACTGAATGAGTGCAGTATCATCTGAATGAGTTTGTACCTCCTGTACGCAACAATGAGCACCTTTAGGCAGCGAGTGAAAACAAGCAAATCAAAGTTAAATTAACAATAAGAGGGCAATTAAGCGAGTAGGACACAGTATACTGGTTTAAGAAATCTCGTTGTATGCAACATTAATCCCTCAGTACCAACTGTTACCAGACCAACCGTTACCAGACCAACCACTCCCCGTACCGACCTAGTGGTTTCCCCACCAAACAAGGCCACCGAAACAGAAACTAACACCTAATTCGTGCTCCTCCCGATCCAAGGATTCGATAGAGCGTTCTCAGAGAAGTAGCGGCGGCGGGAATGGCATAACGGGTTCGCACCCGCTGACGTAAAGATCCGCTAGTGAAAAAATTAATATATAAAATAAAATAAAATAAAATCTTTTAAACTCAGCGCCCCACATCTCTTTGGAGCTTCTGTGGCACAAATCCTTCCGAACATGCCAGTCTTGCCAGAAGCCCACTTCATGTCGGGACGAAGAAGGAGACGAGATGATGCACAGGGCCGAGAGGGATCATGAGCCGTCGTCTCCTTTTTTTTTTTTTATGGGCCTTCTGTTCTTTCTTTTTTTGCTTTGGGTTGATATAGGTTGGGCCGAAACAAAGTGGGCCAGAGCATAATGCAAACACTAAGCAACTAATTATTATCAGGGATGATAAGCGTCATCCACGAAAAAACCATCCACGTCATCCATAGTATTTTTTTTCCGCACCCTCCCTCCCCCCTAGCGCTCGCGCTCCCTCTCTCCCCTTCAACTTCTGATTTTTTTTTTTCTGCGCGTCTCTGGAGACGCCTCTCCCTCCCTCAAGCACCCTCTCTCCCTCACTCACACGCCTTTCCTCCCTCGCGCCCCTTCCTCCCTAACACGCCTTCCTTCCTTGCCAGCCCTCCCTTCTGTCCCTCCTTCCTCCCTGGCGTTCTATTTCTCCTTCCTCTCCCTCACACTTTATCCTGCCTTCTTATACTGAACAGATATAACAACTAATTGAACATAAATAGCAAATAAACTGAACATATGTAACAGACAATGTGTATTCATAAAAAAAAAAGTAAAAGTGAGCAAATAAATTGAACAAAAATGACAAATAAATTGAACAGTTATAACAAATAAACTGAACAGATATAACAAATAATGTGGACTCATAAAAATGATAAAAGTGAGCAAATAAACTGAACAGAAATGACAAATAAATTGAACAGTTGTGACACATAAACTGAACAGATGTAACAAATAATGTTGATTCATACAAAAAATAAAAGTGAGCAAATAAGCTGAACAGAAATGACAAATAAATTGAACAGTTATAACACATAAACTGAACAGATGTAACAAATAATGTGGATTCATACAAAAAGTAAAAGTGAGCAAATAAACTGAACATAAATGACAAATAAATTGAACAGTTATAACAAATAAACTGAACAGATGTAACAAACATGTTGACTCGTATAAAAAAATAAATAGTGAACATAAATTGAACATATACAACAAATAAATTGAACATAAATGACAAATAAATTGAACAGTTATAACAAATATATTGAACAGATGGAACAAAATAATTTGAACATTATAAAAATAAAAAGAAGGAAGGGCCAGTGAGAAACCAAAAAAATCAATAGAGAGGGAATAGAGAGAGCAGAAAGGAAATGAGAAGGAAGAAAGAAGAAGGGAGCGAAGGGAGTGAGTGGAAATTCACGAAGAAAGAGAGGGAGGGAAGATAACGCATGAGAGCCACGTCTGGGAGAGCAAGGGGAGAAGGAGCCACGCTTGGGAGAGGGAGGAAGGGAAGGTAACGCGTGGGAGAGGGAACTGGGTGAGAGTTGCGCTCGGATCAGAAGGAGATCGCTGAAATTGAAGGACGGCGATTAATTGGATGACTTGGATGGCGATTAAGAGGATGGTAAGTAGTAATTACCAATTATTATTTGATCATGGAATGTTTGTTGCACGAATCTTGATGCCTCCATAATTATGCTAATTTCGTATTTATAATCATATAATCTCAGAAATAAATATTTATGAAATTATATAGCTATTTTCTATTGTGTTTCAAGGCATGGTTTGTGCTTTTCATGGGTCCCGAGAGAAGCTTATTGCATGAAATTGGATATTGCATACTAACATAACATAAATTTTTGTGCTAATATTAGTATCAATATAGGTATTAAAAATTTGCTCATCATGCCTTTAAAAATATGCTCCCAATTAATCCAGGATAATTTTCAAGTAGCCTTGGGATTTTCAGACATGTTAAACCCTTTTGCTTGTAGTAATTTCGAAATTCTTGTACCGTCATCCGGTAATTATGATAATATTTTAGGGTTCAATAGTAATGTTGCTATTGTGGGCGACCAGGTTGGGAAAATCTTATATGCTGTTGGGAAGGAATGTCTATATGACTGGATAACTAGAAAATACAAAGGAGGGAAGGTTGCCTTTTTGTTTTACATATTATGCAAGCATAACCTCAATTCTGTTTAGAACTGTTGCTAGTATGTTGCATGGTGCCTAGTATGATAAAAC
The DNA here is from genome assembly GCA_027562975.1 of Rhynchospora breviuscula. Lineage (NCBI taxonomy): Eukaryota > Viridiplantae > Streptophyta > Magnoliopsida > Poales > Cyperaceae > Rhynchospora > Rhynchospora breviuscula. The sequence goes on along the minus strand of CM050398.1, from coordinate 73,855,617 downwards.
ATGGTGTTTGGGCTAAAAATTGGTCAGTAAGCCTGGCGGGGCGTGCGAAGCACATTCCTGCGGCGGAAATTTTTCATGCTGCTATTGTGGAGGTGTGACAGTAAATACATACAAAGTCTATATTAACTCACATACACTCAGCTCACCCAAAAAATACATCAAAGAGACGGGGCGACACATAAAAGTTACGGCGTCCTCTATTGCCGTAGCCAAAGATAAACTTATGACGCTTCACAACCGGGTCATAATTAAATTAAATTTGACCCGCTACATCGTTGACAACAATTTATGGGGTCAACAATATAATTATTTTATATTTTTATGGGGGGTCAAATATGATGTTAATTTATAAAGAAAAATCCATGTATAATACAAAAAGTATGTTGTAAATGCACATAGTTAGAAAATTAAATGGGTGACATGACCCCATTTAATGAATGTTGCTTCGCCACTCAAATACAACAAAGCATCTGAGAAAGCTCTCACATAAATTGCCAACGTCGCAGTGTTAAGTATATTGCAACAGAAATCAGAATAAGACGACCCAAGTGAGAGGTAAAAACTAGAAAGGCATACTGCATTGCTGATAACTGAAGGTGCTGGATGAAAACGGATCGGATTTTATCCGCTCCGATCCGTATTCGAATCCGGAAAATTGCGGATTCGGATGTAAAAATCCGTATCCGTTCGGATACGGATGCGGATACGGATTTTTCCAAACGGATACGGATGCGGATATGGGAACAAATATTAGTGCGGATACGGATGCGAATACGGATAAATATCCGGATCCGAATTATTTAAAAAAACGGATATCCGCATTGATGTCCATGCGTACATACGGGTATATTGGAGCTCAACTAAATATTCGAAATTGTGTGCGATAGCACTGAATGATACTATAAATTGTTTCCGCCAATCAGGATTGTGGTTTCCTCATGCTCAATTTCCGATTAAACCATTTGTCTCCTTTTTTCGTTTGTGACCTAGAGAAACGTAAATGCAATGGGATGGGAAAGATGAACCTGACTTGTGGGCCATATGTATTAATTATAGAAATTAGATAAGTGGGCTGCAGTGGGCCTCTGTCATTTTTTCTTTCTTTTTTTGTTTGTCTATTTCTTATTCTGTTTCCTGTTACGGAACTTTAGGCCATGGAATCAAATAGATCAATGTACCTAACGTTACACATTAATATTTAATTAAAAAAGATAATTATTCAATGACAATAATTCTAGAACTTTATTACATTGTATAGTGTATATAAATAATGCAGTATAATTTATATATATCTTATAAGTAATGTATTATAATAATTATAACATAATTTATTGGAATTATATATTATAATATGTATAAATAATAGAGAATAATTTATAATAATTTATAAATAATGCTTAATGCGGATTATGATAATGATAATTTATACATAATATATAGTGTTAATGTGTAATCATGAATGTGATCCGTATCCGACAAAATATATTCGTATTCGACTCCGTATCCGATAATATCCGAACCGTATTCGTATCCGTTTAATATCCGAACCGTATCCGTATCCGAACGCATCCGTATTCGTATCCGTATCCGAAAAAAAATATGGATGCGGATATGGGAAGACCAACATCCGCTCCGTATCCGATCCGTTTTCATCCCTAGCCATGATACAAACTTCAATCACATTTTTAGACAAAAACATGCCAGTAAGAAACCACTTGAGAAGGCTCTTCTTGCCAATACCAACACCATTGAGCCTGGCCAGGTACCAGCACATCCACACGTCTGGTGGTACCACCATTAGTGAGATGATGCACCTTCACCAATCACCACGGCCAAAATACAACTTACTACTCAAATAGTGACCATAGAGAAAAGCATGATAGCTATAAATAAATTTTATAAGAAACTAGCTATTGCATCGCGCTTCGCGCGATGAAGTTTTGCACAATGTTCAATTTGTAATTGTTCCGTAACATAAAATTATTTAGATTCGAACAAATAAAAAAAAAGGAAGATTCACAGAAAATGCATACTTCACATCCCAGACCCAATACCTAAAATATGCAGTATATCAAAATAATCACCACTTGGTATACAAGATATTTGAGGTTAAAATTCAACACTACCGGCAAATAAATGGTGTTTGATACTCAGCATTTTTTCCTGAAAAACGAAACAAACTTGAACTAATTAGATAGATGCGTGATATAAGCCATAAGAAAAGTTCTTTTGTGAGCTTTGTATGGTAAGCCTAAAGGGATCTTTTAGAAATAGATTTTAATCCAAAAACAAACAAAGATTTGAGCGTGTCATTTTTATTTTCTTTAAACTATTGAAATGGCTACTCTTAACTGCACATATACATCATCGTAAATCTAAATTATGAGTATGAATAAGAAAGAGGCAATGAGGTTGATGTAGAACATCAATTACCGTGTCAAACCTCTAATTGGCTTTTTTTTTTTTTCTAGTTGTAAAGCTTGTTGTTTTCTTCCACCAAAATTGCAAAGACAGATTAAAATAAGAACTGAGCAAGAGTGAAATAGGTTGATACCAGTAAACTTGTTAAGACATAGGAACAAACTGATATCGCTTCTTAATTAATTTTCCTGTGCTGCTCTTGATCCACCAATTTGACAGTTCCATCAATCTGTAAGTTGTTATTAATTAATGCTCTCGAAATCAGAAAACACAATGTATCTGCGGCCATATACTTTAGCAAAATTGATAGAACTTTTTAAAAGTTCAAAAATGCCAAACTATAAATAACTCAAAATGTCAAACCTATTTTAAATAGCATGTTCATACCTAACTGGTACAGTATGGACTTGTAAATTTCAATCAAGATCAGAGAACGTAAAGAGCAAAAGTTTAAATCTTTTTAATGTACGTTTGAAAACTGATCAACAACATAAATTAATTCCAATCATTAATGTGCTTTAACTCAATTAGACTCCTGTTACACCCAATTCCAGCCACAATAGCAGTCAGAGAAACATGAAGCAATACAATCCATATTCACCAGCCATATTTCCAAAAGGAGAGATCTTAGGGGCCGTTTGGATGGGGCTAGGAATAGCCTATTCCTAGGAATTTGCTATTCCTAGACATAAATCTCTCTCACAAAGTTACACACTTTCCAATATTTTCCGCCTAGGAATAGGAATAAGAGAAATAGTCTATTCCTAGACGGAAAATATTGGGAAGTGTGTAACTTTGTGAGAGAGATTTATGTCTAGGAATAGCAAATTCCTAGGAATAGGCTATTCCTAGCCCCATCCAAACGGCCCCTTAAATTAATAAACAACCTTAAATCAAACCTAAACTCACATTCTTAAAGATTGGCACTCGTGTGCCTAAATTCGCAACCTGCTGAGATAACCAAAGTGCATATTTTTTTATCAGCCTCTTCTGCAACACAACAGAAAACATAAACGATAAGTAATATAGACCAAACAATATCTTAAAAAAATATGAAAAAACAAACAAATTAGGCCAGCAATATAATATTATTTGAAGTGCTAATACATGTTAATTTAAATACTAAATATTGTATGACTTATATGTGGATCAGCACCTCTCACCATTGAATCGCTTTATTTTTCTAGTCCATCACTGTGGTTGTTCAACCAAACACACATACCAATCCTGAGAGAAGTACCAAAAGTAATATTCATAAGAGATAAGAGAACTGGTTAATATAAAATTGTGAACTTGACATGCTTAGTAATGAATAACACCCATCTCACAATTGAGCTATTCTTCACATCTAAGTTGAGAATTTAAGCAGTATAATTTTCAGATTACATTGCACATCTAAGTTGAGAATTTAAGTAATTTAACTTTCAGATTACATTAAAAACCTTGTCAAACTATATACTATATCTACATAGACCATGTTATCTTACTACTCAATTGATTAACCTTGATAATTGAATTAATTTAGTTGCTAATTGGCCTATAAAATCAGCACAATATGATATATAAACTAATATGCAACATCCAATACACTCGATCACCTAACTAAAAATCCACGATTAGTTTTAATCACAGTTGAGACAAAACACAAAAAGGTAGAAAATTCCATAGAAAATCATATGAATACCAGCACAGAAGATGGTGCTATTCTAATCAAACATCTACACTAAATTAGAGCCCGGTCTACTTAATGTACTTTTTCTCTACATTGCTACAAAAGAGATCAATTTATTGAAATTACCAGAATAGAGATCAGAAAAAAGAACACGGAAAGAAAAGTAGAAACCAAATAGTATAATAGGGGCCGTTTGGATGAGTTGGGAATTGGAGGAATTTCCAATTCCAAGCATAAATTTTATTATAAACAATTCAACCTCTTCACAAAGTTACACACTTCCCAATAAATTTATGCCTAGGAATAGGCTATTCCCCAAATTCCTAACCCATCCAAACGGCCCCATAAATAGTAAAAGATGAAGATACCAAGAACCTCCAAACAACGAAATAATTTGATCATTGCATGATGAATATTTTATCTCTGCACACGAAACATCAGAAAGATAATTTTTGAAGTAATTAGCACATGAAAGAGGAGGGAAGAAGAGGGAATGATGCAAGATAGAAGAGTTCGTTCTCTATAGAGATAAGCCCCACCTCTGTTTATCTCTTTAGCGACTATCTTCTTTTATTCGACTGCACCATCAATCAAGTGAGCTAATAATTCTTTGAAAACGAAAGAACAGAAAATTAGTATCTTAAAATTGAAGAGAAAAAATTATAGGGAAAAGTGCTCAGTTTACTAATGTGTTTAGTTGAAAACAATTTCCACAAATCAATTTAATTTTAAAAAAAAAAACTTACAACACTACCTATACACTGTGCAAATATATTTTCATCAAAAATCCTCAACAATGAAATTCGGAATGTAAATTTAACCCAAATTAGCTTTAAACATGAAACATCCTCAAGTTCACTGGATCTGCCTTTATTTTATCCTTTGTGTCCATCTATACAAAGCTGAGAAAAAATAGAAAACATAGAATTTTTTAACAGAAAACACAGGAATTATTCAAACAAAGTATCTATTAACGTTTTACAATGATTTTCTTCGCCAATTCAGCTAGAGAGAAAATACAGCTGAGAGAGGGAGAGAAATTACCTGATAAGGATCTCCTTCGAGCTGAGATCATTCAAATGTACAGCGTGTGATCGGCAGGAAGAGAGACAATGACACTGATCGAGCTTGTCAAGCACAGCCTCTAGCTGCTCTGCCACCTCTCTCTGTTCTTCTTTGTCACTTCGCAGATTGATCGACCCTCCTTGTTCAGCTGATGGTGCGTTGGGAGGAGATAACTCTAAACCCAGCGAAGAGAGGTAATAGCTCAAGATTTGACCAAAATCAAGAGAAAGTTCCTTTTCAGGCTCTGTCAAAGGAAGACCACTATTCTGTTAAAAGAAACAAAAAAAATGTTCCAATACTGCACAGATGTTGGTTGAACTGAAGGCAAATTTCACATATTAACTTAAAAAAAAATCATAATATGATGTATAAAGCATTCAAGGAGAAAACTGATATGCAATTTCAGAAAGCAGATGAAGTAATATTTTTTTTTAAAAGAAACTTGATAGTGGTTATCAAGGAGGAAGTAATATTTGTACTAATTAAAGCGTTTAGTAAACTCTACACCACCTCCTAACCCGATGTATTTCGAAAGATACGATTAGCAATGTATCCATAATTTTTTCTATCCATGTATAGGTGGGAATAAGAAAAGGGTACTTCAGTCATTTTAAAGATAACAGAAAGAGCATAGATATTAGAAGTGAGGAGCATGAAAGATTTAGCTAGTCCTGATGGAGGCCACCAGATATTCTCTCATGTTTAGATATCCATCGATCCATAAGAGAAACGTGATAATTGTAATAGTTTGTAAATTTCTCCATAATCAAACCATTAGAAATAGAATACATGAAAACAACTCATTATGCTACTTGTATTCTCTTGCAGTAAGAGAGAGATGGTATGGCCAAAGTAATTATGGTTTATTCAAATATTTTTTTACAGTTCCTAACAACTGTATTTGAAAAGCATAATTGTTGTTCAATATTTTTGCAGCTAGCCATTAAAAATAAAAAAATGGAATAAAATCAGAAGGTACCATGACACTCAATAGGATGAGGCTCTGACACTGTCCACACCAAACTCTATTAGCACCTTGTGCTCTATATGTTTCTGCAACTTAGCTTGACCAGTGCTGGATGTTTGTATTTTCTGTTTTTCCTACAAACTAAAAACCAAAAACAAAAATTAGGAATTCAAAAGATAATTGGGACTATTCACTCAGCAATCATCAGTATACATCAACATAGTTATTATTTAAATAAAATGAAGCTAGTCACAAGCAATAGCAAAGAAAATAACAATAATCAAATGAATTAACAAACAAAAGATGGATGAAAAACCTTTCTATTGATTGACTCTTTTCATCTTTTAATTTAGATATGCAAAATCTGCATTGATTGAAAAACCATGTATAGATTTAACAATGAGACATACGATTGCTGTTAGAATTTGCAAACGCAATATTTACTGCTAACCTGTAAAGAGACGCAACTTCACAATAATATCTAAATTTATTGCCAAGCAATATATATATATATATATATATGTTACCAAGAAGCATCAACTGAAAAATTTCTTTACCTTTCTATTGATGACCGCCAATAAGTTTGGGCCAAAATTCATTGAGTTAATTTTTCGATTCATTTTGTAATATCCATCCTGAACAAACAAATTTGCTATTATCATCATTTGATCAAATACTGCACTAAGCAAATAAAATACCAAAAATTATATCAAAATGAATAAGACACTTATCTATATGGGGTTCACCAGCAACTTGTTCAACTTCACTGGATGGTCAAACAGCAGATGATCATGCTTGTTCCTTTGTGAAACACCACTGCATGCCTTGTATAGTCTGAAACCAAACTCTCTCCACCGATCACCTCATCTCCACTTTTCTTGTCCCTGTACAAACCATACTAATATTAGCTAACTCACATTAGCATTTCATTTTGATAAGTTTAAATAAACTATGGTTCTTAGTGTTAGATATCTGATGATGATATTATGATAGAATAGTCTAGCAGCAAACTGAAATTAATTTTGTTTTTTAATAAAATCACTTATCAAACCAATTCCAATCCATACAAAAATGAACAGAGAACTAAATCAGAAAAAGGAAAAAAAAAATGTAGCCAGCAAAGCAACTCTCTTGCCATGCATTCATGAACAGAAACGTCCAGACTATTGACATATCAATGTATAAATGCAATAAACAAACTTGGAGCTAATTCGAAAAAGTACGTACATAATCTGTAATCGAAATGCGAAAATAGATTCAATCGAATTAAGCACCTTAATAAGGATCCAAAACAGACATATCTAAAAGCACCATAGAATGGATCTACTGACCTGCAAGAACAATATATTTTTTAGATTGACACCGAATTTAGTTAGCACCACTGTGCAAGCATGAAAGCACAGTAACAATTTAGCACGATGAAAGATATCAGAAATCTGCTTATTACAAATATAAATTTATCTTTCTATAAATATAACATAACTTAATTGTGTTTTTATTCAACATAATTGTTAAATTCATAACTTATTGAGAAAATAACAGCACATGGCCTCATTTAATGATAGAAAATTAAAGGATAGAATCAAGCAAACTCACCTTCTCGATACCGTCATTCTTCCTACATGAATAAGAAAATGAACACAAACAATTAACAAAGAAAAATATGGATTAAAATATAAGATGAAACCTTTTTTGCGGCCACTCAATCTGCTAGGCATGGCAGTAAATTTAAAAGAGCAGCAATGCTTTTGAACCAATAATCCTCTTTTTCTGGAAATTAGGAAAGTAAAAGTAGAACATGAAACTAAATTTCAATTGATCTATGGTACATAGCCAGGAGAATAGTTTTGCAAAAACGTGATCTAGAGCAAATCAAAAGCAAAAGCACTTGTTACAATCAAAAGAAAAAGCACCTGGTACATGTAGACACATAGATGAAATCAAAAACACCTGTAGATCAAATCAATAGTGACACATAGATCAAATCAAAAGCACCTCCAAGATGCGACCTAGAACAATTAGAGAAGATGGGAACTGAAAAGAGAGTAAAACTTGTGTCACTGCAGAGGAAGATGAGGAGCTTGGGAATCAATCCAGTTACACAGAGCGGTTGACTTCCTTGTTTCAGTAATCGCCAAAGCCACTGGAATCGCCAAGATGAGGAGAAGAGAAGGAGCTTGGTAACTGCCTGGATTGACCTCCGCATCGCCTGGTTGTCGATCTTGTACGAATCAAGCGAGAAGCAAGACAACAGCAAGGTAGGGTTTTACTGTGGAGAGGAAGAGAGAAATTTCGAGAGATCCAGGCTCTTCCATAGTGCGCACAAAGGCAACACTCCCAGCCGTACGCATCGGAATGAGGAGAAAGTACAGAAACCCCAGTGGCTCCGTCGGAAAAGGGATGGGTTAGATCTGATACGGCAGGAAAGGAGAAGGGCAGGGATGCACGAAGAACAGAAGAAAGGAACACACGGAAGCAACAAAGAGACGGGAATAGAAAAGCGGAAGGAGCAGGTGCAGGACAGAAATAGTGGAGACGGACGGACCAGATGCAAGGTAAACAGTAAGCCAAACCGTTGCGATTTGAGCTTTCTCTACAGTTTTTCCAAGGTTTGAAATTGAAATACTTATAATTATTGCATTTGGAGTTGAGAAAAGTAATTGTGAAACTTGGTAATTAAAAAAATAATACTAAAAAACAGATACTATGATATATTTGGACACGATATGATCCCAAAATAATTTCAAACAAACTATGTTCTTAGTTTAGTTGTCATTTAAAGTATTTTAAATGATGTGTTTTTTTTTTTAGAAAGAATAATAAAAGTATTTAATTCATACTTGAGCAAAACACTGTTACAATTATAACTAAACTAATAAAATGATTTTCTAAATCAAATTAAAAGTAACACGTCTATAATCGCCGTAGTTGGAATTATAGGAACCGTCAAACACGTCTCTCTACACATTGATTTCAAAAACCAAACTCTAACAAAAATATTTCTAATAGTAGCAATACAATTTTTATGCCTAACCAGTTTTAAACGAAACTCTATCAAATTATTTTTATAAAATAATTACTTAACAAAATAACATATTTCAAAACAGAATTCCATTTTTAGATATCTAAATCCAACATCTTAGTAGTTCGAGCCTGGATCTAAATCGAGGGTTAATTCAGTAATAGTTAGTCTTAAGCGTTCTAGTTAAGTGTTCGTTTTTTAAGTTGGTTTTAGGAATCGTCCAAGTGAGCAGCATGATTACTCAGTATCTGTGGACGATTACTATCCTAAGCATGAGGCAATAGAGGCTGGTCAGGACTTCACCGACCATCTCGAGGAGTAGCCGCATCATTTTTTACTTCTCCAAGTGTGGATGCCTTAGATGTTGTTCAATTTTTTTTTTAGTAATTAGATCGTTAATTAATTGTGTGCATATCATGTCATTAACACCTATTAAATACCTAATCTAAGATTAGTTTTGCATATATATATAGAGAGAGGATATACATTCATATTAATAATATGATTAATATACTTAAAAGTGCCCTAATAAACACTTGCATCTAGTGCGGATCATGATATAGAGACCGAGTAAGATAAGATCGTTTTGCCTGGGATTTCCATTATCGGGAGATTGCACCCTAGCTAAATGCCGGTGGTCTCCTTATGATAGCGATCATGAGTAACACATTTCTAATGATCACTTAGCAAACCGGCCGTTAGGTGGCACTGCGGTCACTTGGTGATTATTCTTGTTGCATTACAGTATTTTATTCCTTGTTGACTTGTCTTGGACCATGGATGTGTTTGCCATTATTAACAGACTTCCTCTCGACTCTCCACATTATTAACCAGGACCGTAGGCTCACTCAATCACCACACTGAAAAATTTTGATATATGAATATTTTACCCAGTCCTTTTATGTATGAACAATAATTTCTTTATTATGTGATTATTACTTGTGATTATATATTTTTTTGAATGTGTACGCATGGCGGTGCTGTCCATCTCGGATTATGTTTTAGTTCGGGATGTGACAGTAATCTCCACAGTCCCTTTTCGTAAAATGGTGTTGAACTATGCCTATATTTTCTCACTTGTCACGATCACTGTTATAACAATGACTTAATCCTAAACCAATATTTATGAATAAACAATTTATGTTAGTCACTTAAGCTTTCTGTCAAACACATAACAATCATTTACATGTGCTACACATTCAAACCCATTAAACACACGAGCTAATACTCTAACCTAGCTGCAAACCTAGTGCCTAGCCGTAAGAGAAGTGTGGGCTATTGAATTCACATGAAATAATATGCTAAAAATGGTCAAAAATCTCGGACTTCTCTCAGATATTTCAACAAACATGTGTTGTTCATGGTGAAACATGATTAGACATAGTCATTAATGCGAGAAGAAGCTGGTAAAACTTTGCAACTGTGTTGTGTGAACTTGTACAAGCCGAAATCAACTGTAAATATCATGTGAAAATTATGTAAATTGGTTAGGTGAACTTTTTGGGCTATAAATAGAGAGTGTATGGTTCATCAAATCCTCAAACCAAATCAAAATCACAACTAAACAAGTTATGAGAGTTTGAGAGAACGAGAAGTAGCTTGGGAAGGAGGGGGCTAGAGCGGGAAGGGTGCACGGTGTCTCCCCAAAGAGTTCGTCGTTAAGATAGGGGTCGTCCCGACCTTTGCTTTTCCATCCTCTTCCTTTTGAATTTCAATCCCATTTTGTTGCATTGATCTAAATAAGTACCAAGTAGATAGCTTATGTGAATTAGGATTAAAATCTGACAATGTTGAATCCCATTCAAAGGTGAAAATACAAAACACGTTTAAAACTGTTGAAAACACGGGCTTGTTCTGTTTGCGTCCGGATCCTCAGCAGCCGAAAAAAAAATTGCTTCAAGCAGTCATTTTCATTTCTTTTAATATTTTAAAATTTTAAAATTCAAATGGAGAATCCAAACCGTTAATCTTGTTAAATTTTACTGGCGATGCGTTTTCATATAAGTTCTATAAAATTTGAAGTTGATTTGATATTAGATCAAGTGGTCAACAAATGAACGAATTTGGTTAGATTAATTCTAATACGTTCATAATTTAGTCACTTAATCAAGTATCAAATCGATTTCAAATTTTATAAAACTTATATGAAAACGCATCGCTGGTAAAATTTAACAAGATCAACGGTTTGGATTCTCCATTTGAATTTTTAAATTTTTAAATATTAAAAAAAATAGAAATGACTACTTGGAGCAATCTTTTTTTTTACTATGCGGATGCTGTTCTGTTTGGAGGAGAAAGGTTCGCTAACATAGTTTATATATATACTATTCGATTATAGTGCAGTAATAAGGTGTAGTCCGGTCATTCCATAGGCAGTTAAGTTCCTTTTGCTATTGCATGGGTTGCCAAGTTCGAATTCTGATCCTTGCAAAATATTCTTTGAAAATTCTGAAATTTCATTTGATTTCCATGCTCACTTTGAAATATCATTTCATTTCATTTCATTTCGATACTGAACAGGCTTATTCAAGTAGGATGCAATCCCTTTCCAAATTGCATGAAATTTCAGATAGATAGGCCCAGAAATCGTAAAATGCATCTGCAATATACTACCCTTCCGTTTATGTTATTAAGTTCTCCAAACTCCTATGTATATCAGTAGCAGAGGGATGCCCCGGGTTTCCATAGAAAAGAGGCATGTATACCGGTTTTCTTAGCTTACGAGTAAGGTACTAAATTGCTTTCCAAGCTGCCTGCCTGCCAGGGAGGGGCGATTCGCTATCAAGTCAAAAGTGAGGTATAGAAGTACGCTATTTCCTTAAAACACACTTAGAGATGCATCTAGCAAGTCAAGTCCGGGCCAATTCGTTATGTATTTCCATGTGCAACAGTGCGTGACTGAAATGCGGTAGGTAGCAAAACAGCGAGTCTATTCTAGTGCAATGACTCCTTCTTGTCGATCGATGCGGGAAGTACGTACTCAATTTCCTTCCATGCGATTTCTGTACTAGTTGGGCGAAACAGTTCATACGCTACATCCTTAACACAGACAGCAGACAGATTTCAGCGATTGAAATATCATAACTCTTTCAATTTAACTCTGATTTTTATAAACTTTAGTTCGTTGGAAAACTTACAAAAAGTTCTAAAATATCATTGTAATTTTATGAGTCAATACATTTTCTAAATAGGACATTTTAATTTTAAAAACCAAAGGATTTAATGATGTGTTATTCAAACTAACCATGTTTCTTACTTTAAATTTTCAATCTTTCCATTAGTAATTTATTTTGAGTAAAACCTATACGCTTAGAAAATTTTCATAATGGATTTCGATCATATTATTTGCAATTATAAATAATGTGAAACTAGTATGTCTTATTTCATTAAATATGTAAAGATTATGTAGCTAGTATGTCATTTTATTTAAAAACTTTATACTATTTTTGGTATCATTACAAATTGGTGAATTATGGAATTAATATGGTGAAAGTATGTTTTATGGGGAAGTCAATAGAATTGATGATTACAATTACACACGAGGAGGACTGATTATATTTGACTGGTATCTGGTTGGCGATTCCTTCAGGATTAGTAGTCCGTCAGACGTGGCGGAAGTCGGTTCCTTCAGGGTGTTAGAAGGAACGTATTTTCACCGTGGCAGGTGGAAATGCCACTCCATCGGTGTTGGGAGTGCGAAATGGTTCCTAACTAACGTAGTCTGGATCCATTCCAAAGTGTGGCCAAAGTATGTTGATGACATTAGTTTCCCAAAGAAAGTATTTTTATGATGAATATTAGTTAGATTTTGATTATATTCCAAAAGAAGTATACATCATATTATGTTGATAATTAGTTGAATTTTGATGCATTTCATTAAGTTGATTTATTCAATTTTATAATCTTTGAATGGTATCTTCGATTGACTTCCAGAGGTTGGAAGTCGAGATTGTGCCTACTGAGTTGAAAATTATACTCATCCCCATTTTTTAATCCACATAGACAGTTTTGGAGTAAGAATATTACTAATAGCTGGAGCCGCTGCATGAAGTTAATCTAGTAGTTATTTAGTTTTTATTTATGAGTAGTTTAAGATTACTTTTTAGATATTATCAAAAAGTTTGTTATTTCAGTATGTTTTCCGCTGCGAGATTATAAACTTGTTAGGGTCGAATGGACCTGATTTTGTATTTGAGACTTTGTATCAGCATTTTGAGACTTTATTATTTTAATGATGCTCAGTTTTTTATTATTGTTAAGTTGGGTACATTCCGAGAAAAATAAAAATAAAATACTCTCTCTCGGAGTGCGACAATCACCCTTCTGTCTGAGCACTGTTTCACGTCATTTGTTACAAAAATCGTGTTTAAACACTCTTCATACCATTATACCATTCTTATAGGGAAGCCTTAGGGCAATTGGACTGAATGTGGTATGGCAGCGGTAGCAAGAGGGCACATTAATGAGCAAGGCAAGCTTTCAGAATACCACTCGGAAATATCGAGTGAAAATATATTGACACCTGGGTTTAAATTAAGCACTCAATTTTAGATTACTAAAGCAAACTTCTAGCTTAATTCCTGAACCAATTCCCAGTCCATATATAATTTACTAAAAGTAAGTTTGTTGGCATGAATCAGATTAAGATTAACAAAACAAATGACAAAAAGTCAAAAACAATGAAAAGAGAATCTGATTATTTCTAGGGAAGCCACCCAGTGACTACCATGCAAGAATAGAATACTAGCAATGCTGTTCCACCAAAAAACAAGTCTGGGATCCTTTAACCATTACAATCTCTTAACAAGCATAAAATCATCATCTGATACTAAGGAAAAGTAAAAATATAACACAAGTCATTTGCCAAGGAGATTGAACATGACAAACACTATAGGATCATGTTTCTTGTATGAAGTAACCGTTTTTTTTAAGATAAATTGGGGGTCAAGTCTCCCAACTTATTTTTAAATTAAATGTCGTATGAAGTAACCGTTGTCCTTTTAATTGTAAATATTATAAAAAAAATTAAGCATAAAAACCTTGTTTATTGCCTGGTTCAGCCGTCTCAGGGCGAGTAATAAGACCAGGTAATGCCTACATTAACTTGACATGTAGCGCCTATGATAGTGTTCACTTCCTGGCCAAACAACCCAGCACGAAACTCAAGTGTATTATTCTTGGCAATTGTTTGATCTGGTGTGCCAAACTTTTCCACGCCAATGATGAGATACGAACCAAGCGGAACTGCAATCTTACATCTTGCAAGAGGAAGTTGCAAAATTGTATCCTTGCAAGGACTAACATCAAGGGAGATGTGTTCACCATCACCTCTAGAAAATAAGACGCTCTTACACTCCTCACCAAGACTCGAATTATGGGCAGTTATCAACCCATTAACTGTAGTAGCTGTGGGAAATCGGCAGCCTGTGAGTGTAACATCCACATGAGCAACCACGCCATACCTATAAACACTATAATTCACTTCTATCTCGCCGAATAGGCTCCCTAACCTCTCGCACATGAAAATGTCATGATAGAGATGATCCCGCCACATCAGTGTGCTGTCATTTTGCTTTAATTGATTAGTGCAAGCTTGATATCTAAATAGATAGGGACAAATATATATAGGACCTAATGCCCTTATGACTCTCTTGGGATCCTGAAGCTTGATGAAACCCTATAGCAATAGAACAAACAATTTTCTGTCAGTTTTGCCGTCAATACAATATTTATCATAGAACATATAATTTCCAACAATCAAAATCTGCATAAGAACAAGAAACAAACAGACATGTGCACGAACTTCATTACAATTTAAAAAAGGAAAAATTGGATATAACCCCCTCTAAATTTCTACATCCGGGTATAACCCCCTCTAATCTTCAAAACTGGATATAACCCCCTCTAATCTTCTCAACTTGAGATATAAGCCCTTTTGATTAATTGCAATCATATTTTATTAAAAAAGCATTTCTTATATATTGTGGCAAAAATACCCTTAACTCTGTCTTTAGCTATGGAAGAGTGCGGAGCTCTTCAGGGCAGATTCCTACTCCTGATAACAGGTGATTTTATATCGATATTTTAAGAAGCACTAAAGTATATAAGCTTCACCAGTATTTACCCTATAGAAAAGTTCACTGTACCTATTTTTCATGCACTTTGAGTCTCCTCTGGACAACTTTACCAGTTCAGAATTAAATTTCAAATTGAACCATTGTAAATTCTAAGTTCAAAATAAGTTTCAATTTTCGAGAGAGGCAACCTTAATTAGTAATTACTCCTCTAATTGTAATTAGTCATATTGTTATTAGAGATGATGTCAGGTTGTAGTGGATTTAGCATGCGTGAAAGGGTCTTTTAATTTTAATTTTATTTGTTCTTTCTTTTTGCTTTTTGATGCACAATTGTAATTAGCTTTTGTACGTGTATATATGTCTTTCATAATTTAGCCTTTTGCACTCTTTTTGTTCCTTTTTTAATCATACCACATCACCGATTGAAGATGCTATCATTTCTCGTTTTTGCTTGCCGTGACTAGCTAGGAATCCATGTACTCTCCATCAATGAAATAAAACATGCAGATAAAGAGGTTAGTGCCTAGGAGATGGAAGGGGAAAGAAAGACCTTAGAAATCTTTTCTTTTCTTCCACACGTTTGACCGTATTGTCAACCACTTCGAAAAAAAATCAACTTGAGAAATATATTAATTAGAGATGTTGGGTTACCAGAGTCGCAAAGGTAAGGGTAATATATAAGAAATGTTTTTTATATTTAAAATATGGTTGAAATTAATCGAAGGGGTTTATCTCTCAAATTGAGAAGAGGGGGTTATACCCCGTTGTTGAAGTTTCGAGGGGGTTATAACCAATTTTCCCTAAAAAAGGAAAAATTACATTTCTAATTTAAGCAATATTTCAATATTACCAAACAATGCGAAGTAATTTCAAATACATAGTATAGTGCCTTAAAAGGATAGACATAAATTAAATTGACTAAAATATACCTCCGAATCAATATCTAAGGGTTCCCCGTGTTTCCTGCTGAAGACAACATAGATAGGAAATCCACCGATCATTATGCAACCATACATGTCAGAATACTTAGTAGGCTCAAAATTGAGAAATCTCACTGAGAACACCTCCATAAGGTAGCACGGAAATCCCCCATACATAACCTCAGGCAAAGGAATTGGTGGATTTAGGCTATTTTTAAGCCTAGGCACCATAACACAATCGATAAATTAAAATTAAAATTTCAATGAACAAGTAATTCAATACGAGAATTATTTAAACTAAATAAGAGTACCATTAAAAATACATTTTTTTTTCTTCTAAAAATGACATGATCATTTGGATAGTAGTTGCTAATAGGTGGTCGAAGGTCAGGATCAGGAAGGAACTCAGTCCAATTTCAATTGTTTTCGCTTACAATTAGATTCTGACGCTTGAGTATGAAATATATGTCGAATTGCTTTTTTGAAATACCTCTCTGTAAGTACAACAAATGAGTAAAATAATAGTACAGTTTCTCAAATAGTTTGAGATAAGTCTGAAATTAAAAAATATATCAACTGGATGAATGATACCCACTCATTTCAACAAATTGCCATCAAGTATACAAAAGATTGCAGTTCGGTACAAGTACAAATTGGAAAATTTCTTTAATTCCATTAATGCCTATGACATATCTGTTTGGAACAGATTATTGATTATCCTATAATATCAATGCATATAACATATCTGATTGGAGCCAGACGCAGAAGTTTTTTTCTCTTTTTCCTGAATAGAGTGAGAAACTGAGAACTGAGAACACTACAAAGTAACTGGAGGTTGTGGGGTGAGGAAGGGTGGAGGAAAGAGAAAAGAGAAAAGACCTGCGCACTGCAATTAGGTCATGGAGACGGCGCACTTTGGAGCATTCAGCGTCCAAAACATTGCTTCCTTCCCTTTTCACAGCAACGATTTCCATGGAATCGATATATATATTTCCTGGGGCGTAATTCTCTCTCTCTCTTCCTTTCGTTTTTTCTAAGGATTTCGTTTCTCTCTGCGTCTCGGCCTAGGGTTTCCTTGAATTCCTTCAATCGATTCTTTTATTTTAGTTTAATTTGGAAAGATAAATATGCGAGGGAAAGAAAGGCAATGTTCCTCAGCGAAATATAAAATTTCATTTGTCAATTTCCACAAATGGGCCGTCATACGTACATAACATACATACGGGCTTCGATAGGAACGGGGCCTAACGCAAGGCACGTATATATACGTAAATTACGTACCGACTTTTCCATAGCAAGTTAGCAACGCAACCCTCAAAGCAGATCCCGGCGCGTCTAGGCGAGGCAAAGCGAAGCAACCGTCTGCATGGAAACCGGAGGAGCATCACTCCAGTCGTAAGCATGCTCTCTCTCTCTCTCTTCTTTATTTTTGACTTAATATGAAATTTTTGCACAGATGCAGCAGTGGCGGCCGGCGTTGTCCTCGGATAGAGGTGTTTTCAGTCTTGCTTGAGGACCAAGATTTAATAGATATGCACTGCATGACCTCCATATTTGGCGTCGTCCTCGTCCGCAGCTGCAACCACAATTATCCCATCTTTGATTGCTCCGTTCGAGGGCCTCCACAAGTTTGTCCACAGGTCAAACACTCAAAATTAATTAAACCTCTCTGCTCTAATTTATCCATCCCTAGCGTCGTAGCATTCGTTTATTCTTAAGCATATATAAATACATAATTAACTAACATATAGGCCATGTTTGGCAACTCATGCGAACAGTGAGTTCGCGAATAAGATTTGTTCGCGCAAACCAAACGCGGCACGAACACTCAAGAACTGAGAACTCGAGGCATATTCGTAATTCTCCATTTTCTGAGAATTCGCGAATAAGGGAGGCGAACTGGGAAAATCCTTTTTTAATTGCTGTGGGTTCGCGAACTCACTGTTCGCGTGAGTTGCCAAACATAGCCATAATCATATATGTTAATGTGAACGATGCTTGATAGCTAGCCCCAATCAAAAATTTTAATTGTACAATCCACCGACCATGGAGGAAATTAAAATGCCTACCTCTCCCCATTCATTGTCAACAGTAAGTTAATTTTTGATGGCTTAAGAATAAAATTAGAATAAGTTATTCGGAGCAAAAAAAATATTATTCCTAAACCATCAAAAATAATTTTTTTAGAGATTTAGAGTATTATTTTTAATTGATCCAACGCTCAAAATAATTTTTTATTTGTAGTGTGTTTGGATCACCCTTTTAATCTAGATTAAAAAGTGATCCCAACAACTTCTTAATCAATATTAAGAAGATGATTCAAACAATTAGGAATAAAAATTTAATTCGGATTGGACCACTTAAAAAATAATACTCTAGGGGTTGTTTGAATGGGCTAGATATAGCATATTCTTAGGAATAGCTTCTTCCTAGACATAAATCTCTCTCACAAAGTTACACACTTTCCAACGTTTTATCCCTAAAATCCTTATTCCTTCCTTATTCCCATACGATCCAAACGAGCCCCTAAAGCTTAAAAAACTTATTCTGATCATTTAGGAATAATATGTTTTACTCAGAATAACTAATTCTAATTTATTCTTAGATGATCCAAACGCATCCGGACTTTATAAACCCTGTTTCTGACATCTTTTAATTTTCCTGTCGAACTTATTTTATTGGCTCCTCCTACTATGTATATGATCCGCTTTTTCCCCCCTACTGGTCGAACAAAGACTAATGCAATGAATGCAACCTCCACCTGACTAACACTCACCTATCTCTAGAAATTTAGTAAAATCAGTCAACGCTATTCTTTATCACTTGATGTAATTATCTTGCTTTTGCTAAACGCTGACAGGGCCTTCTCACTCTAACTGACCCCGAATGCAGCATACCAGTGGAGGATGAAGTACACTTACTTTCTTGGTTAATGGCTCCCTACGTATTGTCTATGACTCGTTCTGAAGATATTATGTGGAATGCTCATGTTGATGACATGGACCTACTTCTCCGCAGAACATTTAAAGGCCTATCTTCCAAGTTGCATGTGAGTTTTTCCGTCTATCATGATCCTGTCGAGGCACATTTCGATGCTTATTTTGTTGATCTCAAATGTCCAGAAGAACAAGAAGCTGCTCTCATCCGTGTTTGCGGGACTGTGAGTGCATCAAATAGTTCTCTCCCTGACCCTGATGCTAAGAGTTTTCTCTTCCGAACATTGGGGAGACAGTCTGTCAGTCTCAAAGCTGGTAAGTCTGTCCCTCTCACTCTGTCAAGAAAGATGACAGTAGTTCCGCGTCATTCAAACCTTTCCGTAGATGTTAAACTAGAAGTACACATTGGTCATGGAGATATATTGACCTTTGAAGACAAGGTGAAGTTCAGTCCTAGTTTAGACTCTGGTGAAGAGCGCATTATTCTCCCTTGCGGTTGTCCCACCCATGGTAAGTTGTCACTCAAGGTCACTTGGGTAGAGTGCGAAAATTGCCTTGAACAGTAGTCTCCTGCCGAATTTATATTAACCCTAACAGTCATTTTAATATTTACATGGTTGCAATAGACCTTTGATAATGTATGTGTATTTTTTATTTTGGTACTGATCTAGTGTAAGTTGACTTAATTTGAATATTCAAGTGTAGTTTGTTTGAATGATGCATGCTTACTGATATGCATGGTTGTTACACTTAAGGTGTCTTAACAACTATGATGGGAGAAGGATTCAATGCATGCAGGGCATAGAGGATAGTTAAGGATATTTTACATGGGAGAAAGGGTCTTTCAAGAAAGCTCTCTTTCCACCATGTACCAAGGAAGCATGACACTGAAGCTCATCTTTTGATAGCTCAAGGAAGAATGCAGAACAAAGATCTAATTGGCCGTGAATGTCTGTATTTCAAACCACCTTGAGTTGTTTTACAGCAGAGAATAGGAGAATAAATGTACATGCCATCTCCTTTGTGGACACCTGCATGTGTCTTTGTTTTTCTTAAATTTGCATATCGTTCTTTTTCTGCAGTCTAGGTTCTTTTTTTCTAGCAGATGCATATACTCTTGTAATGAACTTCTGTTTTAAGGATTTTACCTATAGGTTAAGAAAAATAAAGCACATGCCACTCGAACAAACAAGCACCTGCCTTTATAATCAGAACATATTTATTTTATGAAAATTGGCACCAAATCGACATTGTAAATTTGTAATTGTTAAAAGAAAGCCATGCAACACATACTAAAAGAGGCATATGCAGGAGGAAACAGAGCACACCATTTGTGGAACAAAGCGAGAAGTTTCATCCCATACAATGCTGCTTGTGTCAAATAGGGAATTTCATTGTCAAACTCAATAATAGCACCTAGAGGCTACAGTCCAGCAAAATTGTAGAACATGTGCAAATTCTGCGCTCCATTAAAAACCACTACCATGATGACTACGACGAGAATAATTCACATGGTTTATATAATAAATACTGCTCATATTAGCCACATATCACACCCGTCACCCTGACAGTATTCTCGGGTAACTTTCTTAAAACAGAATGAAGTTACCCAAAATGAAGTTCTTTACCACTGCAAGCAGCACAGCAGCAGCCCGAGGAAACCGGTGCACCATGAAAGACATGCCGACAAGACTGTAACACCCACCGCTTTGATCTAGTTTTGACCAAAGTTGACCTGAATTTGACTTGTTGACCAACTATTTTGATCGTTGACTAGAATTGACCATCATTGACCAAGGTAAAAGTGTTGAACCGTATATCTTATAATGCACCGAATAAGAAAAAGTAAAATTTGACACCTCCAGCTTGAGTTATACGTGTCATTCTTCCACTAATCATTGATATACTAATTTCGCCTGTGTTTTATATGCTTCTCCTCTTTTGTTTACAAATCCGAAATTACTATTCAGCTTTCCGATTTCATGGAGTATAGATTCTCTCTAAATGAATTATATTATTTCCACATAATTGAAAGTCAATTGATTATTTTGAGTTGTCGGCCGATTGGAATTCCTACATCACCGTCGATTGAACAGTCATTCTGATTCACTTGTGATTTATGAATTGCTTAATCAGGTAATCGGACTTCTCTATATTTAATTTCGTATTGATTGATTTATCTGATTTATCGTTTGAATTTGATTGAATATGATAATTGAATTGTTATTGGTATATTTTATGGGATATCGGATTTGGAAACTGGATCTGAATCTGAATTTGAATATGAATTTTGAGCCCTGATCCTCCTGAGTTCGGGGAGGGGCCGGTCCTGATCCTCCTGAGATCGGGGAGGGACTATTATGACTGACTGACTGTCTAGACCCGATTATCTCCGTAAAATATATTATTTGTTATGTGAATTAATCCGATCTGATTGTAATTTGTTATATAATAATTAATTATAGAGAAGCTGCATCGTTAAATAACCGGTTACTGAGGTTTGTACCTGATTCTGTTTGTTTTTCTGTTGCGACGTAGGTTGACGGGCTGTCGGATGGATGCAGAAGATACCTTTTCAGGTCGCGCCCCGCGACCCGTCGGTGCGGGACGTGACAAAGACCCAGCCCGACAATACAGGAAAGTGATCCGGACAACACTCAAAATGGTCCGTACAACATCATTTTTTTAAAATGACAATACTACCCCTTATGACAACTTTGTCTTTGTACTCATCTCCCGCCAACGCTGCCATAGCGCAGTGGTTGAGGCACAAGCATTCTCTTTGGGAGTGCAGGGGTTCGATTCCCACTGGGGTGGGATGATGGGTGTGTGAGTGTGGCCTACGGGCATAAATCCAAAAAAAAAAAATACTCATCCCCCGAATTTCCACTTCCTCACAGTAACCTCCTCCTCCTAGCCAACGTGTCCTTTCTCTCTAGCTAACACTTTTCTCTTTGTTCAGTTCAAGCTTCTTGTCTCCAACCAATCTCTCGTTCACGCCACAGCCCACAAGTTTTCTTTAATAGAATGCTAGTCATATCAAGGGTATTCGAAAGCTTTCTCCCAAGATGCTGAATGTTGAGGCTAAATTAGACTCGTTGCTATCGGCTTGAAATCCACCTCTGAAGTGGGGCTAATAAGACTCGGAGTGTCTTCAGTAAAATTAATCTAATTCGTGTTTGTAAATTCTACAATCAGAATTTGCAATTGCTTTTATATTTTTTTCGAGTTACTTTGCTTAAAGTAAGTTCCTCGAAGACAGAAATTTTTTATTAAGTTTTCTTATCATTCCTAGAACTTCCAGTATCTTACTGCTATCAATTACTCCAAAAAAAACTCCTAGTACCACTACGTTCAGACATAAGTCCAAATTTTCTTTGAGTTTAATATTAATCAAACAAAAAGCAATGTGAATTTTAGGAGGACAATATGGCTGTGGGGTAGGGCTGTCAATGGGTACGGTACGGTACGGTACGGTAGAAGGTATTTTCATATCCGCACCCGTTAAAATTTTCTTTACTCGTACTCGTTAAAAAGGACTTTACCCGTACCCTATCCGTACCCGTTAAGAATTAACGGTACGGGTAGGGTAACGGTACATAATGGGTAATAATAATATTATCAATTTAATAAAAAATATATAATGTGCTAAATAAATAGTATCAAATAAATATATAGATAAAGTAAAACATTTAGATAATATTTTAGATATTACAAAAATCATGAAATTTATTCTCATATCAAATGAATTCGAAAAATCTATATAACTAATTATAAATTATAATATAATATAGAGTGTAAGTTAATTTTTTCATCATCATAAATAAATTTGGATGATTTGGATGAAAATAGAAATGAATAACATATCTTACGAAATATGCTAAAAACGTGATTATATATACATATATGTTTGTAAAATATTACCCGTTAGATAATGGGTACGAAATAGTCCTTACCCATACCCGTACCCGTACCCGATAAGTTAACGAAATTTTTTTTTTACCCGTATCCATACCCGTTAGTCTAACGAAAATAAAACTTTACCCATACCCGCCTTATCGAATACGGTACGGGTATGATAAACGAGTAAACGAATTTCATTGACAGCTCTACTGTGGGGCATGAAATATAGAAGAATGATTAAGGAAAGAATAATTAAAGAAATCATTGGAGTGATTTAGGTAATAAAGTAAAGTAAATTCTTAATTGATATGAGGGCATTTCTGTCACAAGAATTTATAAATGTTGTTCGGATCATTTTTAATGTTGCCCGGATCAGCTCCCGGCAATACAAGTTAAGAAACCCCTTAAGACATGGTGGTTGTCTGTGGTAAGACCATGAAAGATGATCGATGTCCCAGAAAATATCAGAGCTAAACCAAGGTTACGGAGCTCATCTCGCATGTGACCAAGATTGCGGTTATCCTGTGCTACACGATTGATCTCATCAAAGAATGGAAGCACTTCATCACCGGCCATTGTTGTAATCTATGGAACATTAATTGACAATATTATGTAAGGAAATGTAGAGAACTTTTCATCAGGCAATAGGCATGGGCATGCTGCACTACATGTGTTATAGGTATAACGTAACAAGTTATAAAAATCAAACTATACGGTAAATAATTAGTTTACAAAGTATGTGGGAGAGATGGGCAACACGGTTGTTCTGTCCCAAATCTCAATACGTCTAATATCAATTAAAACCACAGAGCATATATAAGGACTGCTGGATGGAGACTCCGGATTATTTAATACTAGAGTAACAAACTGAGCTTTCGTCGATTAAAATTTACCAACGTACCATGTTAAAAAAAAATTAATCTTTGTAATTATTTTCTTACAAAAAAAGAAATAGGGACATAAAAATGAAATTAATCACATTAAAAATTGCTTTAATTTTTATCTTGGAAAGAGTTCATTATAGATAGGAAGAGGCAAGAAAAAATTAATGGACAAAGAAAGGCAGCAAAAAAAAAAAAAAAAAAACGATATATGCACGGGATTTAATTAATACTATTAGGTGGTTGAGAGAATAATTACTGGTTGATATTTGGCTTTTTTAAGCTAATTCTGATTTTTTTTTTTAAAAATGGTTCATATTCATATTGTTGAATTTTAAATCTTGTAATAGAACGATCGATGTCTATTTTATGAATATAAGTTTTGAATAATTTTTAATTGAGTATATGTTAATGCAGTATTTTGCATGAATGCGTCAAGAGTAGGGTTGTCAATATCGCTCCGTTTCGAACGTTTACGTTCCGTTCCGTCCGAAACGGAGTGAAAACAGAAGGGATTTTACCTTACGTTTTTCTTTGCGGAACAGAAACGGGAACGAAACACCTTACATTGGTAAGAACGGAACATAAGCGAAATAGGTCAGTTCCGTTCCGTCGGCCCACGTTCTTCCGTCGGCCCATCAAAAATTCTGCAACCCAAAATTTTAACCTTTGAAATTAAAAGAATTGCAAAGCAAAGAGGATTTAAGGCGATGAAATAGAGGTCTCGTCTCTCTCTCGCCTCTCAGCGGGAATTGCTCAGGGCACTCCCCACTTGCTCAAACACTCCCCCATTTGACTAAAATACACTTCTCGTCAGGGCTAAAGTCTGAGAAAATCAAATGAAAGAGGAGAATATTTTGGTCAAATGAGGGAGTGAATGAGTAAGTGGGGAGTGACATGAGCAATTCCCCCTTTCAGCGCTGCTCTCTCTCTCACACAACTGCAAACCCTAGATCGGCGATCTCTCTCGCGCCTGGCTCCTCCTCGCTCGAGCCCCATCTGAACCCCACCGAGAGAAACAACTCTCCCTCTCCTCTCCGATGGCCTCCCTCACCACAACCCCACCACTCTCTCTCTCTCTCTCTCCCTCCGCCGTATCTCTCTCTGACCCGAGCAGCAACCACAAACTCCATTGCCTTTCCCTCTCCCCTTCTTACTCACTGTCTCTCTCTCAAAATCAAGCCCCAACTGAGCTCTCCCCTCTCACACTACTCATCTCCTGTACAAGTGAAGTAATTAAGGGGTGTGAAAACAAAAGATGCAGTTTATTGGGATGCTGTCAGACAAGCTGATATGAATGAGTTGCTGAGGCCATCCATGCTCGGGGACGGGATAATATTTTGGCAGAAAGAATTCAAGTAAATTGAGGTAATTATGTTACTTATTTAGGCGGAGAATTGATGAGGAAGGCCAGACAAAGTCATCTCCTTTCCTTTGCTTTTATTTAAAAATGTCTGTACTTTTAATTGTGTTTCGGAAACTTTGGTACTGGATTTTTATTTTATTTGCTATTTGCCGATTAGGGTCGATAAAGGGGCATGGGTAGACTTTAATAATTATCTGATATAGCTTTTTTTTTTTTTTGTGACGCATCGATGATTGAGATGCAGGATTTTTGTAATTTGTTTTGTTGCTTTCTATTAATAGAGAGCGGCAGGGGTTTTAACCCTACTTGTTTAAAAAAAAAAAAAATAGTTACTTATACTAGCAATGTTTGGGTATAAGTTATAACACAAATGAATTTAACATTATTGGCACATTTTTATCTTATTGAGAGATTTGGCACATTTTTTTAATGTATTACCAATCTAAAGAATAATGGAGGCCTTAACATGTGACTGCGTGTCAAAATAGCAAACAAAATTTAACGTTTTTTCCGTTTAATCTTACGGAACGGAAAACGTCAAAAATTTTAATTCCGTTCTAATAACGAAACATAAACGTAAATTAATACAATTACGTTCTGATTAACGAAACGTACACGGAAATATCAATTTCCGTGTACGTTCTCCACGTTTGACAGCCCTAGTCAAGAGTCAAGAGGCATAGTTCAATCTGGGTGAATGCATCCAGACAAATACATTCACACAGCTCCTCATTTTAAATTAAAGGTATTTCTGTAAAACTATGTTTAAAGACGGAGAATAATGGGATGAAATATCTTCCTACTCCAAATTCAGACACATGGATTTCCTTTGTGATAGCTTTTGAAGTTTGATAGAGTCCTAGACCAGAGGCAATTAGCTAAAAAAAAATAAATAAATAAAATAATAATAATAATAATAATAATAATAATAATAATAATAATAATAAAAGGAAAAAAAAAAGGGAATCTTTTGATAGAGACATATATGTCTTTCGTTTGAATGGCTGTACACAAACATTTAATATAGTTTTACAAGACATACAAAACAACACTGATAACAAGAAATACATAACATCACTGAGAACATAAACTTAGAGAAGCATTTGATATCGACTAATTAACACGTAAGTAATTTATTTTACGATGTTGTTCATATATTAAACAAGATCTACTAAGTAATTTTTGTCCTTGATATTTTAAAAGTCACAAATAAATAAAATTTGAATTTGAAATCATATATTTTAACCTTATTTAAAATGAAGAGAAAATACCTTCGAGATTACAAGATAAGTCATTGTCAAGGAATATTTTCAAATATGACATTTTCAATATATATACATGTTGTTGACCACTGTACTACAGCGATATGGAGTAAATAAGTACTCTGAAAACTTACAATTAAGATAATTTTTCTAAATTTTTTTGTCAAAAACAAATGTATATGCGCAATGAAAATATTAAAACGAGTGATATAAAGCCAATGGGTAAATATCGGTGCCAAACATGCAGTTTCTTACTCAAGTGTTAACTATTTTTGTTCGTATTTAAACATACAAAATTCATATATATAGTTTCAATTACATGAATACAAAAGATTATGGAATTATTTAGACCTCATTTGGTCAGCAAAAAAAGGGGGTTGAATTATTAAAATCTGGGCTGTCGATTTTGTTCCATCGATCTGATGCATATAAAATTTAGTCAAATTAACGTTAGTTTTTGTATGTGCATATTCAATGTTTACAATATATTCACTCGATTTGCTATTATTTGAAATGCTGAAAAATAATGATTTGTGATTTAGTTTTATTTTAGTCGATCTGACGCAAACTTTTGGCGTTTTTCCTCTTTTATTTGTTGATTCATAGAGTTCCTAGAAGAATGCTACAGTAGACTATTTACGGATAAATAACAGTTTGTATATCAATTCGAAGAGATTACAACGCATGCACGAGCCATACTTTAACTAATTGTTCTTTGCGAGAGCTTGTGTATGATGTACGTACGTCGACCGTGCAGCACTTTACTTTGAATCCAACCATTATTTGTTAGCTGATAATAACAAGCAGCAATGATATTTATAAGATTAAGTGAATGTTCGACACATTCTGCTTCTAACAAAAATTGATGAATAAATGCAAGGGAGTGATCCACTGATATTATAGAACATTTTATAGGCATGCTGTTAGACAATATTTAAACTTTTAATATTTTCCAGACCAATATTCGTATCTTGTTTATTCAAAAGAATTGGATTATATATGGTAATTACGCATATAAAATGCAAATAATGCAATTATGAATATCATTTGAGTATTTAAATCGTTTCGTGAATCATTCTAAGTCATTTAGTACAAATAATAAACATTTAAACTCTTTATACTGTCCAGAATATGATTCATATCTTATTTATTCAAAAAGATTGAATTATACATGGTAATTACGCTTATAAAGTGCAAATAATATAATTCAGAGTATCATTTGAGCATTTTAATAGTTTTTTGATTCATTCTAAGTCATTTCATCACAATAATCTGCATTTAAACTCTTTATACTGTCCAGACAAAGAGTCATATCTTGTTTATTCAAAAGAATTGGATTATACATGGTAATTACGCACATAAATTGCAAATAATTCAATTCTGAGTATCATTTGTGCATTTAAATCGTTTCTTAATTCATTCATTGTCATTTAATCATAATAATCAATATTTAAACTCTTTATACTGTCCAAAACATGCTTCATATCTTACTAATTCAAAAAGATTGGATTATACGAGATAATTACGCTTATAAAGTGCGAATAATATAATTCTAAGTATCATTTCAGCATTTCAATCGTTTCTTGATTCATTTTAAGTCATTTTGTGACAATAATCTTCATTTAAAATCTTTATACTGTCCAAAATATAATTCATATTTTGTTTATTAAAAAAGATTGGATTAAACATGACAATTACGCTTATAAATTGCAAATAATGCAAATTTGAGTATCATTTGAGCATTTAAATCGTTTCTGGATTCATTCTAATTCATGTTATCACAATAATCTACATTTAAACTCTTTATATTGTCCAGAATATGATTTTATATCTTGTTTATTCAAAAAGATTGGATTATACATGGTAATTACGCTTATAAAGTTCAAATAATATAATTCTGAGTATCTTTTGAGAATTTCAATCGTTTTTGGATTCATTCTAAGTAATTTAATCACAATAATCAACGTTTAAACGTTTTATACTGTCTAGACCAATATTCGTATCTTGTTTATTTAAAAGAATTAGATTATACATGGTAATTACGCACATAAAGTGCAAATAATGCAATTATGAGTATCATTTGAGCATTTAAGTCGATTGTTAATTCATTCTAAGTCATTTAGTCAAAGTGCAAATAATGCAATTCTGAATATCATTTGAGCATTTCAATCGTTTCTGGATTCATTCTAAGTAATTTCATCACAATAATCTACATTTAAACTCTTTATACTGTCCAGACTAAGATTCATATCTTGTTTATTCGAAAGAACTGGATAATACATGGTAATTATGCATATAAAGTGCAAATAATGCAATTCTAAGTATCATTTGAGCATTTCAGTCGTTTTTTGATTCATTCTAAGTCATTTAATCACAATAATCTACATTTAAACTCTTTATACTGTCTAGACTAAGATTCATATCTTGTTTTTTCAAAAGAAATGGATTATACATGGTAATTACGCGTATAAAGTGCAAATAATACAATTCTGAGTATCATTTGAGCATTTCAATTGTTTCTGCATTCATTCTAATTCATTTCATCACAATAATCTACATTTAAACTCTTTATATTGCCTAGACCAAGCTTCATAACTTCTTTATTCAAAAGAATTGGATTATACATGTTAATTACGCACATAAAGTTCAAATAATGCAATTCTGAATATCATTTGAGCATTTAAATCGTTCCCTGATTCATTATAAGTCATTTAATAACAATAATCAACATTTAAACTTTTTATTCTGTCCAAAATATGATTCATGTCTTGTTTATTCCAAAAGATTGGATTATACATGGTAATTGCGCTGATAAAGTGCAAATAGTGTAATTCTGAATATCATTTGGGCATTTCAATCGTTTTTGGATTAATTCTAAGTCATTTCATCGCAATAATCTACATTTAAACTTTTTGTACTGTCCAGACCAATATTAATATATTATTTATTCAAAAGAATTGGATTATACATGGTAATTACGCATATAAAATGCTAATATTGCAATACTGAGTATCATTTGAGCATTTAAATCGGTTCTTGATTCATTCTAAGTCATTTAATCATAATAATCAACATTTAAACTCTTTATACAGTCCAGAATATGATTCAAATTTTTTTTATTCCAAAAGATTGGATTATAAATGGTAATTAAGCTTATCAAGTGCAAATAATACAATTCTGAGTATAACTTGAGCATTTTAATCGTTTCTGGATTAATTCTAAGTAATTTCATCACAATAATCTACATTTAAACTCTTTATACTGTCCAGACTAAGATTTATATCTTGTTTATTCAAAAAAACTGGATTATACATGGTAATTACACATATAAAGTGCAAATAATGCAATTCTGAGTATCATTTTAGCATTTCAATCGTTTCTGGATTCATACTAAGTAATTTCATCACAATAATCTAAATTTAAACTCTTTAGACTGTCAAGACTTAGATTCAAATCTAGTTTATTCTAAAGAACTGGATTATACATTGAAATTACGCATATAAAGTGCAAATAAAGCAATTCTGAGTATCATTTGAGCATTTCAATCATTTATTGATTCATTCTAAGTCATTTAATCACAATAATCAATATTTAAACTCTTTATTCCGTCAAAAATATGATTCATATCTTGTTTATTCAAAAATATTAGATTATACATGGTAATTGCGCTTATAAAGTGCAAATAATGTAATTCTGAGTATCATTTGAGCATTTCATTCGTTTCTGGATTCATTCAAAGTCATTTCATCACACTAATATACATTTATACTCTTTATATTGTCCATACAAAGATTCATATCTTGTTTTATGAAATGAATTGGATTATACATGGTAATTACGCACATAAAATGCAAATAATGCAATTCTGAGTATCATTCGAGCATTTAAATCATTTCTGGATTCATTCTAAGTCATTTCATAACAACAATTTACATTCAAACTCTATATACTGTCCATATCGTGATTCATATCTTGTTTATTCAAAAAGATTGGATTATACATGGTAATTACGCTTATAAAGTGCAAATAATGCAATTCTGAGTATCATTTGAGCATTTCAATTGTTTCTACATTCATTCTAATTCATTTCATCACCATAATCTACATTTATACTCTTTATACTGTCCAGACTAAGATTCATATCTTGTTAATTAAAAAGAATTGAATTATACATGGTAATGACGCACATAAATTTCAAATAATGCAATTCTAAATATCATTTGAGCACTTAAATCGTTTCTTGGTTCATTCTAAGTCGTTTAATCACAATAATCAACATTGAAACTATTTATTCTGTCCAGAATATGATTCATATCTTATTTATTCCAAAAAATTAGATTATACATGGTAATTGCGCTTATAAATTGCAAATAATGTAATTCTAAGTATCATTTGAGCATTTCAATCGTTTCTGGATTCATTCTAAGTCATTTCATCAAAATAATCTACTTTTAAACTCTTTATACTGTCAAGACAAAGATTCAAATCTTGTTTTATAAAAAGAATTGGATTATACACGGTAATTTCGCACATAAAATTCAAATAATGCAATTCTAAGTATCATTTGAGTATTTAAATCGTTTTCATTACAAATCATTTAATCATAATAATCAAGATTTAAATTCTTTATACTGTGCTGAATATGATTCATATAATTTTTTTTCAAAAAAATTGAATTATACATGGTAATTATGCTTATAAATTGCAAATAATACAATTCTGAGTATCATTTGAGCATTTTTAATCGTTTCTTGTTTTATTCTATGTCATTTAATCACAATAATATCTACATTTAAACTCTTTATACTGTCAAGACTTAGATTCAAATCTAGTTTATTCTAAAGAACTGGGTTATACATTGTAATTACACATATAAAGTGCAAATAATTCAATTCTGAGAATCATTTGAGCATTTCAATCGTTTCGTGGTTCATTCTAAGTCATTTAATAACAGTAATCTACATTTTAACTCTTTATACTGTCCAGACTAAGATTCATATCTTGTTAATAGATTATACATGGTAATTACGCGTATAAAGTGCAAATAATACAATTCTGAGTATCATATGAACATTTCAATTGTTCCTGCATTCATTCTAATTCATTTCATCACAATAATCTACATTTAAACACTTTATACTGTCCAGACCAAGATTCAAATATTGTTTATACAAAGCATTGGATTATACATGGTAATTACGCACATAAAGTTCAAATAATGCAATTCTGAATATTATTTGAGCATTTAAATCGTTTCTTGATTCAATCTAAGTCATTTAATCACAATAATCCACATTTAAACTCTTTATTCTGTCCAGAATATGATTCATATCTTGTTTATTCAAAAAGATTGGATTATACGTGGTAATTACGCTTATAAAGTGCAAATAATGTTACTCTAAGTATCATTTGAGTATTTCAATCATTTCTGGATTCATTCTAAGTCATTTCATCACAATAATCTATATTTTAACTTTTTATACTGTCCAGACCAATATTAATATCTTGTTTATTCAAAAGAATTGGATTATACATGGTAATTGCGCACATAAAATGCTAATATTGCAATTCTGAGTATCATTTCAGCATTTAAATCGTTTCTTGATTCATTCTAAGTCATTTAATCACAATAATCAACATTTAAACTCTTTATACTGTCCAGAATATGATTCAAATTTTATTTATTACAAAAGATTGGATTATAAAGAGTAATTACGCTTATAAAGTGCAAATAATAGAATTCTGAGTATCACTTGAGTATTTCAATCGTTTCCGGATTAATTCTAAGTAATTTCATCACAATAATCTATATTCAAACTCTTTATACTGTCCAGACTAAGATTCATATCTTGTTTATTCAAAAGAACTGGATTATACATGGTAATTACGCATATAATATGTAAATAATGCAATTCTGAGTAACATTTTCACATTTCAATCGTTTCTGGATTCATTCTAAGTAATTTCATCACAATAATCTACATTTAAACTCTTTATACTGTCCAGACTAGGATTCATATATTGTTTATTCAAAAGAACTGGATTATACAGAGTAATTACGGATATAAAGTGTAAATAACACAATTCTGTGTATCATTTGAGCATTTCAATTGTTTCTTGGTTCATTCCGAACAATTTAATCACAATAATCTACATTTAAACTCTTTAAACTATCCAGACTAAGATTCATATCTTGTTTATTCAAAAGAACTGGATTATACATGGTAATTACGCATATAAATTGCAACTAATGTATTGCTGAGTATAATTTGAGCATTTCAATTGTTTCTGCATTCATTCAAATTTATTTCATCACAATAATCTACATTTAAACTCTTTATATTGCCCAGACCAAGATCATATCTTGTTTATTCAATAGAATTGCATTATACATGGTAATTACGCACATATAGTTCAAATAATGCAATTCTGAATACTATTTGAGCATTTAAATCATTTCATGATTCATTCTAAGTCATTTAATCACAATAATCTACATTTAAACTCTTTATACGGTCAAGGCAGATTCATATCATGTTTTATAAAAAGAATTGGATTATACAAGGTAATTTCGCACATAAAATTCAAATAATGCAATTCTAAGTATCATTTGAGCATTTAAATCGTTTCCTGATTCATTATAAGCCATTAAATCACAATAATCAAGATTTAAATTCTTTATACTGTCCAGAATATGATTCATATATTTTTTTATATTCAAAAAGATTGGATTATACATGGTAATTACGCTTGTAAATTGCAAATAATGAATTCTAAGTACCATTTGAGCATTTCAGTCGATTATGGATTCATTCTAAGTAATTTCATCACAACAAATCTACATTTAAACTCTTTATACTGTCAAGACTTAGATTCATAACTTGTTTATTCTAAAGAACTGCATTATACATGGTAATTACGCACATAAAGTGCAAATAATGCAATTCTAAGTATCATTTGAGCATTTCAGTCGTTTCTTGATTCATTCAAAATAATTTCACCACAATAATCTACATTTATACTCTTTATACTGTCCAGACTAAGATTCATAACTTGTTTATTCAAAAGAAATGGATTATACATGGTAATTACGCGTATAAATTGCAAATAAGACAATTCTGATT
The DNA here is from genome assembly GCA_027562975.1 of Rhynchospora breviuscula. NCBI lineage: Eukaryota > Viridiplantae > Streptophyta > Magnoliopsida > Poales > Cyperaceae > Rhynchospora > Rhynchospora breviuscula. Next base: position 73,822,001 of record CM050398.1, on the reverse strand, counting down.
ATCAATTGAGCATTTCAATTGTTTCTTGGGTCATTCTAATTCATTTAATCACAATAATCTACATTTAAACTCTTTATACTGCCCAGACCAAGAAACATGTCTTGTTTATTCAAAAGAACTGGATTATACTTGGTAATTACGCGTATAAAGTGCAAATAATGCAATACAGAGTATCATTTTAGCAATTAAATCGTTTCTTGATTCATTCTAAGCTATTTAATCACAACAATCCACATTTAAAGTCTTTATACTTTTCAGAATATGATTCAAATTATGTTTATTCCAAAAGATTGGATTATACTTGGTAATTACGCTTATAAAGTGCAAATAATGCAATTCTGAGTATTATTTGAGCATTTCAATCGTTTCTGGATTCATTCTAAGTAATTTCTTCACAATAATCTACATTTAAACACTTTATACTGTCCAGAATAAGATTTACATATTTTTTATTCTAAAGAACTGGATTATACATGATAATTATGCATATAAAGTGTAAATAATGCAATTCTGAGTATCATTTGAGCATTTCGGTCATTTCTTGATTCATTCTAGGTCATTTAAACACAATAATCTACATTTAAACTCTTTATACTGTCCAGACTAAGATTCATATCTTGTTTATTCAAAAGAAAAGGATTAGACATGGTAATTACGCTTATAAAGTTGAAATAATGCTATTCTGAGTATCATTTAAGCATTTCAATTGTTTCTGCATTCGTTCTAATTCATTTCATCAAAATAATCAATATTTAAACTCTTTATTTAGTCTATAATATTATTCATATCTTGGTTATTCTAAAGAACTGGATTATACACGGTAATTACGCATATAAAGTGGAAATAATGCAATTCTGAGTATCATTTGAGCATTTCAATCGTTTCTTGATTCATTCTAAGTCATTTAATCACAATAATCTACATTTAAACTATTTATACTGTCCAGACTAAGATTCATATCTTGTTTATTCAAAAGAAATGAATTATACATGGTAATTACGCGTATAAAGAGCAAATAATGCAATTCTGAGTATCATTTGAGTATTTCAATTGTTTCTGCGTTCATTTTAATTCATTTCATCACAATAATCTACATTTAAACTCTTTGTACTGTCCAGACCATGATTCATATCATGTTTATTCAAAAGAATTGGATTATACATCATAATTACGCATATAAAGTGCAAATATTATAATCCTGAATATCATTTGAGCATTTAAAACATTTCTTGATTCATTCTAAGTCATTTAATCACAATAATCAGCATTTAAACTCTTTATTTAGTCCAGAATATGATTTATATATTGTTTATTCAAAAATATTGAATTATATATGGTAATTGCGCTTATAAAGTGCAAATAATTTAATTCTGAGTATCATTTTAGCATTTCAATTGTTTCTGGATTCATTCTAAGTCATTTCATCACAATAATCTACATTTAAACTCTTTATAATGTCCATACTAAGATACGCATCATGTTTATTCAAAAGAAATGCATTATACATGGTAATTATGCATATAAATTGCAAATAATGCAATTCTGAGTATCATTTGAGCATTTCAATTGTTTCTGCATTCATTCTAATTCATTTCATCACAATAATCAATATTTAAACTCTTTATACTGACCAGACTAAGATTCATATCTTGTTTATTCAAAAGAAATGGATTATACATGGTAATTACGCGTATAAAGTGCAAATAATGCAATTCTGAGTATAATTTGAGCATTTCAATTGTTTCTGCATTCATCCTAATTCATTTCATCACAATAATCTACATTGGAACTCATCCTAATTCATTTCATCACAATAATCTACATTGGAACTCTTTATTCAGTCCAGAATATGATTTATATATTGTTTATTAAAAAATATTGGATTATATAGGGTAATTTCGCTTGTAAAGTGCAAATAATGTAATTCTGAATATCATTTGAGCATTTCAATCGTTTCTGGATTCATTCTTAGTCGTTTAATCACAACAATATACATTTAAACTCTCTATGCTGTCCAGACTAAGTTTCATATCTTGTTTATTCAAAAGAACTGGATTATACAAGGTAATTACGCATATAAAGTGCAAATAATGCATTTCTAAGTATCATTTGAGAATTTCAATTGTTTCTGCATTCATTCAAATTCATTTCATCACAATAATCTACATTTAAACTCTTTAGATTTTCTAGTCCAAGTTCATATCTTGTTTATTCAAAAGAATTGGATTATACATGGTAATTACACACATAAATTTCAAAATAATGCAATTCTGAATATCATTTGAGCATTTAAATCGTTTCTTCATTCATTCTAAATCATTTCATCACAATAATCAATATTTAAACTCTTTATTCTGTCCAGAATATGATTCATATCTTGTTTATTCCAATAGATTGGATTATACAAGGTAATTGAGCTTCTAAAGTGCGAATAATGTAATTCTGAGTATCATTAGAGCATTTCAATCGTTTCTGGATTCATTCTAAGTCATTTCATCACAATAATATACTTTGTAACTTTTTATACTGTCAAGACAAAGATTCATATCTTGTTTTATAAAAGGAATTGTATTATACAAGGTAATTTCGCTCATAAAATTCAAATAATGCAATTCTAAGTATCGTTTGAGCATTTAAATCGTTTCCTGATTCATTAATAGTCATTTAATAACAATAGTCAAGATTTAAATTCTTTATACAGTGCTGAATATGATTCATATATTTTTAATTCAAAATGATTGGATTATACATGGTAATTAAACTTATAAATTGCAAATAATGTAGTTCTGAGTATCATTTGAGCATTTCAATGGATTCTGGATTCATTCTAAGTAATTTCATCACAATAATCTATATTTAAACTCTTTATACTGTCAAGACTTAGATTCCTATCTTGTTTATTCTTATGAACTGGATTATACATGGTAATTACGCATATAAAGTGCAAATAATACAATTCTGAGTATCATTTGAGCATTTTAGTCGTTTTTGAATTCATTCTAAATTGATTCATCAAAATAATCTACATTTAAACTCTTTATACTGTCAAGACAAAGATGCATATCTTGTTTTATAAAAAGAATTGGATTATACAAGGTAATTTCGCACATAAAATTCAAATAATGCAATTCTAAATATCATTTGAGCATTTAAATCGTTTCCTGATTCATTATAAGTCATTTCATCACAATAATCAAGATTTAAATTTTTTATACTGTCCTGAATATGAATCATATATTTTTTATTCAAAAAGATTGGATTATACATGGTAATTATGCTTATAAATTGCAAATAATACAATTCTGAGTATCATTTGAGCATTTCAATTGATTCTGGATTCATTCAAAGTAATTTCATCACAATAATCTACATTTAAAGTCTTTATACTGTCAAAACTTAGATTCATATCTTTTTTATTCTAAAGAACTGGATTATACATGGTAATTATGTATATAAAGTGCAAATAATGCAATTCTGAGTATCATTTGAGCATTTCAGTCGTTTCTTGATTCATTCTAAGTCATTTAATCACAATAATCAACATTTAAACTCTTTGTACTGTCCAGACTAAGATTCATATCTTGTTTATTCAAAAGAAATATATTATACATGGTAACTACGCTTATAAAGTGCAAATAATGCAATTCTGAGTATCATTTGAGTATTTTAAATGTTTCTGCCATCATTTTAATTCATTTCATCACAATAATCTACATTTAAACTCTTTATACTGTCCAGACCAAGATTCATATCATGTTTATTCAAAAGAATTGGATTATACTTGGTAATTACGCACATAAAGTGCAAATATTGTAATTCTGAATATCATTTAAGCATTTAAATCATTTCTTGACTCATTCGAAGTCATTTAATCACAATGATCAACATTTAAACTCTTTATTTAGTCCAGAATATGGTTTATATATTGTTTATTCAAAAATATTGGATTATAAATAGTAATTGCGCTTATAAAGTGCAAATAATGTAATTCTGAGTATCATTTGAGCATTTCAATCGTTTCTGGATTCATTCTAAGTCATTTCATCACAATAATCTACATTTAAACACTTTATACTGTCAAGACTAAGATTCATATCTTGTTTTATAAAAAGAATTGGATTATACAAGGTTATTTCGCACATAAATTTCAAATAATGGAATTCTGAGTTATTATTTGAGCATTTAAATCGTTTCCTGATTCATTATAAGTCATTTAATCACAGTAATCAAGATTTAAACTCTTTATACTGTCCTGAATTTGATTCAAATATTTTTATTGAAAAAGATTGGATTATACATGGTAATTACGCTTATAAATTGTAAATAATACAATTCTGAGTATCATTTGAGCATTTCAATCTATTCTGGATTCATTCTAAGTAATTTCATTATAATAATCTACATTTAAAATTTTTATACTGTCATGATTTTGATTCATATCTTGTTTATTTTATAGAACTGGATTATACATGGTAATTACGCACATAAAGTTCTAATAATGCAATTCTGAGTATCATTTGAGCATTTCAATCGTTTCTTGATTTATTCTAAGTCATTTAATCAAAATAATCTACATTTACACTCTTTATACTGTCGAGACTAAGATTCATATCTTGTTTATTCAAAAGAAATGGATTATACATGGTAATTATGCATATAAATTGCAAATAATGCAATTCTGAGTATCATTTGAACATTTCAATTGTTTCTGCAGCCATTCTAATTCATTTCATCACAATAATCTATATTTAAACTCTTTATATTGTCCAGACCAAGATTCATGGCTTGTTTATTCAAAAGAATTGGATTATACATGGTAATTACGCACATAAATTTCAAATAATGCAATTATGAATATCATTTTAGTATTTAAATTATTTCTTTATTCATTCTAAGTTATTTAATCACAATAATAAATATTTAAACTCTTTATTATGTCCAGAATATGATTCATACCTTGTTTATTCCAACAGATTAGATTATACGTGGTAATTGCGCTTATATAGTGTAAATAATGAAATTCTGAGTATCATTTGAGCATTTCAATCGTTTCTGGATTCATTCTAAGTCATTTCATCACAATAATCTACATTTAAACTCTTTATACTGTCAAGACAAAGATTCATTTTTTGTTTTATAAAAAAAATTGGATTATACAAGATAGTTTCGTACATAAAATTCAAATAATGCAATTCTAAGTATCATTTGAGCATTTAAATCGTTTACTGATTCATTATAAGTCATTTAATCACAATAATCAATATTTAAACTCTTTATACTGCCCTGAATATGATTCCCATATTTTTTATTCAAAAAGATTGGATTATACATGGTAATTACGCTTGTAAATTGCAAATAATGCAATTCTGAGTATCATTTGAGCATTTCAATCTATTCTGGATTCATTTCATCACAATAATCTACATTTAAACTGTTTATACTGTCAAGACTTAGATTCATATCTTGTTTATTCTAAAGAACTGGATTATACATGGTAGTTACGCATATAAAGTGCAAATAATGCAATTCTGAGTATCATTTGAGCATTTCTGTCATTTCTTGATTCATTCTAAGTCATTTAACAACAATAATCTATATTTGAACTCTTTATGATGTCCAGAGTAAGATTCAAATCTTGTTTATTCAAAAAAAATAGATTATACATGGTAATTACGCGTATAAATTGTAAATAATGCAATTCTGAGTATCATTTGAGCATTTCAATTGTTTCTGCATTTATTCTAATTCATTTCATCGCAATAACATACATTTACACTCTTTATACTGTCCAGACAAGGATTCATATTTTGTATATTCAAAAGAATTGGATTATACATGGTAATTACGCACATAAAATGCAAATATTGTAATTTTGAATATCATTTGAACATTTAAATCATTTCTTGATTCATTCTAAGTCATTTAATCACAATAATCAACATTTAAACTTTTTATTCTGTCCATAATATGATTTATATATTGTTTATTAAAAAATATTAGATTATATAGGGTAATTGTGTTTATAAAGTGCAAATAATGTAATTCTGAGTATCATTTGAGCATTTCATTCGTTTCTGGATTAATTCTAAGTCATTTCATCACACTAATCTACATTTAAACTCTTTATACTGTCCATACCAAGATTCATATCTTGTTTTATGAAAAGAATTGGATTATACATGGTAATTACGCACATAAAATGCCAATAATGCAATTCTGAGTATCATTTGAGCATTTCAAGAGTTTCTTCATTCATTCTAATTCATTTCATCTCAACAATTTTCATTTAAACTCTTAATACTGTCCATACCATGATTCAAATCTTGTTTATTCCAAAAAATTGAAATATACAAGGTAATTACGCTTATAAAGTGCAAATAATGCAATTCTGAGTATCATTTGAGCATTTTAATCATTTCTGGATTCATTCTAAGTAATTTCATCAAAATAATCTCCATTTAAACTCTTTATACTGTCCAGACTAAGATTCATATCTTGTTTATTCAAAAGAACTGAATTATACACGGTAATTACGCATATAAAGTTCAAAATAATGCAATTCTGAGTATCATTTGAGCATTTCAATTCTTTCTTGATTTATTCTAAGTCTTTTAATCACAATAATCTACATTTATACTCTTTATACTGTCCAGACTAAGATTCATATCTTGTTTATTCAAAAGAACTGGATTATACATGGTAATTACGCATATAAAATGCAAATATTGCATTTCTGAGTATCATTTGAGCATTTCAATTGTTTCTGCATTAATTCTAATTTATTTCGTCACAATAATGTGCAGTTAAACTCTTTATATACCTAGACCGAGATTCATGTCTTGTTTATTCAAAAGAATTGGATTATACATGGTAATTACGCACATAAAGTTCAAATAATGCAATTCTGAATATAATTTGTGCATTTAAATCATTTCTTGATTCATTCTAAGTCATTTAATCACAATAATCAACATTTAAACTATTTATTCTGTCCAGAATATGATTCATATCTTGTATATAAAAAAATATTGGATTATCCTTGTTAATTGCGCTTATAAAGTGCAAATAATGTAATTCTGAGAATCATTTCGCATTTCATTCGTTTCTGCATCCATTCTAACTTCTTTCATTACAATAATCTACATTTAAACTCTTTATACTGTCAAGACAAAGATTCATATCTTGTTTTATAAAAAGAATTGGGTTATACAAGGTAATTCCGCACATAAGATTCAAATAGTGCAATTCTCAGTATCATTTGAGCATTTCAATCGTTTCCTGATTTATTATAAGTCATTTAATCACAATAATAGAGATTTGAATTCTTTATACTGTCCTGAATATGATTCATATATTTTTTATTCAAAAAGATTGGATTATACATGGTAATTACGCTTATAAATTACGAATAATGTAATTCTGCGTATTATTTGAGCATTTCAATTGATTCTAGATATATTCTAATTAATTTCATCACAATAATCTTTATTTAAACTCTTCATACTGTCAAGGCTTTGATTCATGTTTTGTTTATTCTAAAGAACTGGATTATACATGGTAATTACGCATATAAAATGCAAATAATGCAATTCTGTGTATCATTTGAGCATTTCAGTCGTTTCTTGATTCATTCTTAGTCATTTAATCACAACAATCTACATTGAAACTCTTTATACTGTCCAGAGTAAGATTCATATATTGTTTATTCAAAAGAAATGGATTATACATGGTAATTACGCGTATAAAGTTCAAATAATGCAATTATGTGTATCATTTGATCATTTCAATTGTTTCTGTATTCATTCTAATTAATTTCATCACAATAATCTACATTTAAACTCTTTATACTGTCCAGACCAAGATTCAAATCATGTTTATTCAAAAGAATTGGATTATACATGGTAATTACGCACATAAAGTGCAAATATTGTAATTCTGAATATTATTTGAGCATTTAAATCATTTCTTGATTCATTCTAAGTCATTTAATCACAATAATCAATATTTAAACTCTTTATTCTGTCCAGAATATGATTCATAACTTGTATATTCAAAAATATTGAATTATACATGTCGATTGCGCTTATAAAGTGCAAATAATGTAATTCTGAGAATCATTTCAGCATTTCGTTCGTTTCTGCATTCATTCTAAGTCATTTCATCACAATAATCTACATTTATACTCTTTATACTTTCCATAACAAGATTCATATCTTGTTTTATGAAAAGAATTAGATTATACATGGTAATTACGTACATAAAATGCAAATAATGCAATTCTGAGTATCATTTGAGCATTTAAATCGTTTCTGGATTCATTCGAAGTCATTTAATCATAACAATTTGCATTAAAACTCTTTATACTGTCCATACCATAATTCATATCTTGTTTATTCAAAAAGATTGGATTATACATGGTAATTATGCACATAAATTGCTTATAATGTAATTCTGAGTATCATTTGAGCATTTTAATCGTTTCTTGTTTCATTTTATGTCATTTAATCACAATAATATCTACATTTAAACTCTTTATACTGTCCAGTATATGATTAATATCTTCTTTATTCAAAAATATTCGATAATACATGGTAATTACGCTTATATAGTGCAAATAATGCAATTCTGAGTATCATTTGAGCATTTCGATCGTTTCTAGATTCATTCTAAGTCATTCCATCACAATAATCTACATTTAAACTCTTTATACTGTGAAAACCAAGATTCATACCTTGTTTTATAAAAAGAATTGGATTATACATTGTTATTATGCACATAAAGTGCAAATACTGCAATTCTGAGTATTATTTGAGCATTTAAATCGTTTCTTGATTTATTCTAAGTCAATTAATCACAATATTGAACATTTCAACTCTTTATACTGTCTAGAATATGATTCATATCTTATGTATTCAAAAAAATCGGATTATACATGGTAATTATGCATATAAATAGCAAATAATGCAATTCTGAGTATCATTTGAGCATTTCAATCATTTATGGATACATTCTATGTCATTTAATCACAATAATCTACATTTAAACTCTTTATACTGTCCAGAATATGATTCATATTTTATTTATTCAAAAAGATTAGATTATTATAACATGGAAATCATGCTTATAAACTGCAAATAATGCAATTCTAAGTATCATTTTAGCATTTTAATCATTTCAGGATTCTTTCTAAGTCATTTCATCAAAATAATCTATATTTTAACTCTTTATACTGTCCAGACTAAGATTCATATGTTGTTTTTTTTCAAAAGAATTGGATTATATATGGTAATTACGCACATAAAATGCAAATAATACAATTCTGAGTATTATTTGAGCATTTCAATTGTTTTTGGATTCATTCTAAGTAATTTCATCATAACAATCTACATTTAAACTCCTTATACTGTCCAGATAAAGATTCATATCTTGTTTATTCAAAAAGATTGGATTATAGAAGGTAATTAACGCATATAAAGTGCAAATAATGCAATTTTGAGTATCATTTGAGCACTTCAATCGTTTCTGGATTCATTCTAAGTCATTTCATCACAATAATCTACATTTAAACTCATTATACAATCTAGAATATGATTCATATCTTATTTATTCAAAAATATTGTATTATACATGGTAATTACGCATATAAATTGCAAATAATGCAATTCTGAGTATCATATGAACATTTCAATCTTTTCTGGATTCATTGTAAGTCATTTCATCACAATAATCTACATATGAACTCTTTTCAGATTAAGATTCATATCTTGTTTATTCAAAAAGATTGGAATAATTATTCATATAAAGTGGAAATAATGCAATTCTGAGTATTATTTGAGCAATTCGATCATTTCTGGATTCATTCTAAGTCATTTCATCACAATAATCTACAGTTAAACTTGCTATATTATCTAGAATATGATTCAATTATTATTTAATAAAAAAGATTGGACTATATATGGTAAGTACGCATAAAAATTGTAAATAATGCAATTCTGAGTACCATTTGAGCATTTCAATCGTTTTTTGATTCATTCCAAGTCATTTCATCACAAAAATCTAAATTTAAACTCTTTATACTGTCTAGAATATGATTCATATATTTTATTTATTCAAAAAGATTGAATTATACAGGGTAATTACGCATATAAAATGTAAATAATTCAATTCTGAGTATCGTTAGAGCATTTCAATCGTTTCTGGATTCATTCCAAGTCATTTCATAACAATAATCTAAATTTAAACTCTTTAAACTGTCAACAATATGATTCATATCTTATTTGTCCAAATATATTGGATTATACTAGGTAATTACGCATATAAAGTGCAAATAATGCAATTCTGAGTATCAATTGAACATTTCAATCGTTTCTGTATTCATTCCAAGTCATTTCACCATAAAAATCTAATTTTAAACTCTTTATACTATCTAGATTATGATTCATATTTTATTTATTCAAAAATATTGGATTATACATGGTAATTACGCATATAAAATGTAAATAATTCAATTCCGAGTATCATTAGAGAATTTCAATAGTTTCTAGATTCATTCTAAGTCATTTCATAACAATAATTTGAATTTAAACTTTTTAAACTATCAAAAATATGATTCATATCTTATTTATTCAAATATATTAGATTATACTTGGTAATTACGCATATAAAGTGCAAATAATACAATTATGAGTATAAATTGAATATTTCAATCTTTTCTTGATTCATTCTAACTCATTTCATCAAACTAATAATCTCTTTATATTGTCCATATTATGAATCATATTTTTTTTACTCAAAAAGATTGGATTATACATTGTAATTACACATATAGGTGCAAATACTTTAATTCTGAGTATCATTTGAGAATTTCAATCGTTTTTTGATTCATTCTAAGTCATTTCATCACAATAGTCTACATTTAAACTCTTTATGTTGTTTAGAATATGATTCATATTGTATTTATTCAAAATGATTGGATTATACATGGTATTTACGCTTATAAATTACAAATAATGCAATTCTGAGTATCATTTGAGCATTTCAATCATTTCTTCATTCATTCTAAGTCATTTCATCATAAAAGTCTACATTTAAACTTTTTATATTGTCTAGAATATGATTCATATGGTATTTATTCAAAATGATTGGATTATACATGGTAATTACGCTTATAAAGTGCAAATAATACAATTCTAAGTATCATTTGAGCACTTTAATAGCTTTTTTATTCATTCTAAGTCATATAACCACAATAATATATCTTTAAACTCTTTGTACTGTCCAGACCAATATTCATTTCTTTTTTTTTCAAAAAAATTGGATTATAAGTGGTAATTACGTATATAAAGTGCAAATAATGCAATTCTGAGTATCATTTGAGCATTTCAATCTTTTCTGGATTCATTCTTAGTTATTTCGTCACAATAATCTACATTTAAACTCTTTATGCTGTCTAGAATATGATTCATATCATATTTATTCAAAAATATCGGATTATACTTGGTAATTACGCATATAAAGTGCAAATAATGCAATTATGAGTATCAATTGAACATTTCAATCGTTTCTGGATTCATTTTAACTCATTTCATGAAACTAATCTGTATTTAATCTCTTTATATTGTCCATACTAAGAATCATATTTGTTTTACTAAAAAAGACTGGATTATATATTGTAATTACGCATATAAAGTGCAAATAGTACAATTCTAAGTATAATTTGAGCATTTCAATCATTTTTTGATTCATTCTAAATCATTTCATAACAATAATCTTCATTTAAACTCTTTATACTGTCCAGAATATAAATCATATCTTGTTTATTCAAAAAGATGGAATTATACATGGTAATTACGTTTATAAAGTGCAAATATTGCAATTATGAGTATCATTTGAGCATTTTAATCGTTTCTTAATTAATTCTAAGTCATTTAATCACAATAGTTTACATTTAAACTCTTTATATTGTCTAGAATATGATTCATATCGTATTTATTCAAAATGATTGGATTATAGATGTCAATTACGTTTATAAAATACAAATAATGCAATTCTGAGTATTATTTGAACACTTCAATAGTTTTTGGATTCATTCTAAGTCATATAATCACAATAATATACCTTTAAGCTTTTTATACTGTCCAGAACATGATTCATATATTGTTTATTAAAAAAAAAATGGATTCTCCGAAAATTAGGATTAGTTGACACTTGGCACAAGAACGAACATTGATTAAGATCTGTCCAAATTAATAGTGCATAGATCAAAAAATTAAGTCGCAAGATTATAATTTAGAAAGCAAATAACGAAGCGTCATTGAACACACCGTCGCCATCACTTGATAGAAAACGCATGTATGAATCCAAAATAATGAACAAAAAATAAATATGGGAAAAGAAATGTTAATTCCAAAAAAACACACAGCTGCATTCAACCCAAAAAACAGTGCAGAGTATCAACGATTCAACGTCCTGCTCTGACTAGTATTACACATCGCCATAAACACAAACTAACATTTTGGTAAACAACTGCTTGATAGTCGCTATCTAGCTCCTCGGAATTAAAAAAAAAAAAAAACATTTTGGTCAATAAAACACTTTGCCTTCACCATTTTTATTATTCACACAAAGAAAAAAACTCCTTTCTCCTGATCGTTCGATTTCAAATGGACGGATTAGATTCACAATAAAAAAATTCCTACAAAATCCAAGGAGGGACAATCTGGTTCGTCTATTTTAACTCGGATCGTTTTGAGTCAATAAGAGACCTCTCTTTATCATTCCCTCTTTTCATGAGAACTAGTAAACGAGCCCACCCAAATAGATGAGTAAATTACAAATGAGGCATTTATTTCTAAAATAAAAAAATGATTATATTATTTTAATAAAATTTTTTATATATGTCGTGCTTTTTTTTTTTTCAAAAAGTAATACACAATCAATCCAACAATAATTTTTTTTTTCTATTTTGATATGTTCACAATTAATTCAGTAAAAAGTTTAGTTCTATTAAAAGTGAAGAGCTTATAAATTTATATCAATAGCTAACATTGGTTTAAACGATGCTAAGATGGTATAAGCAACCAATTGTTTACGTACTTCCTCTTAACTTTTATAAATAGTAGTAGAGATAATAATAACAGAAACATAGAGAACTCCGTCAGAACTCAGAAGACCGCATGCCACTCGCCGTTCGAATCCACCTCTTCGCCGCCGCCGTTACCGCCGCAACAGTCGCCGCTGTTATACACCTCCGTCGACGCCGGAGTCACATCAAAGCCATGGGCTCCACTCTCTTGGTCCTCTTTGCCAAATCCACCGAGGAGCTGAAGCTCGCACAGTCTCTCAAGCTCAAATTCAAGAACACCAGCGATGCTCTGAAGGTGTCAGAAGAGGAGAAGGAAGTGAAGGTGCAACTGGGCTCTGATGTGGGGCCGGATAGTCAGGTGAATTTTGGAGTTGGGCTGTACATGGATTCCCTTGTGGCGAGTAGGTTCGGGAGGTTGCTTCTCTGGTCGCCGAGGCTTTCTTCTACTCATGATCTCGTTTCCAAGTGAGAAAGATTATTCTTTTCTGTTTTATCGTAATTGTTGCTTGTAGTAAATATTTATATGAAATTTGGTTCATGGCTTCAGGCTTTCTACCAGTTGCGCTTAATTGAAAGCAAAATCCCACTAAGTGATGTGCTTGATCATGAATTCAATTTTGATGATCTGGTTTGTTGAGTAGCCTTTGTGTGTCAATGTTTGCAGCTATTGGAATTAATAGTTTGACATTACTGTATTTGAATTTAGAACCAACTCATTACATTTTGTAAATACTGTGTTTGAATTTTACATACTGATTGTGGGTCAAGACGTGTCATTTGCCATGCTCTATGCAATTAGTCTTTGGCCCTATTTATAATTTGATTCTTTCTGTAGGAATTTTCATGAGCTACCCCTTGGTACTGTTTGCATTACTGACAACCAATTCAAAGGAAGAGGTTTGGTTTAACTCATAATTTTCTAATTTTAATATTTAATTTTAACTCCGATGCATTAAATGTTCTCCTCATAACTGCCACTGATACTTTTTGAAATCAGCCTTTGTTCAGCAGCATTTGCAGTACAAATGTATTTGAGTATATGAAAATAAAGAATAAAATTGTAAACATCCTACAACTAGGTTTCAGAAAATATGAGCACCTTCTCCCTTAATTTGATAATATCAACTTAGAATGGCCCATAAGTACTTTACTTTAGAGCCAACTGAAATTATTTGGGTCTTGTGTTGTTTGAAAGCCCACAGATTCTGGTTTTGTTTGATGAAATTAAACTTGATACACCAATTATGTCAGTAGCAAATTTTGTCCAAGAAAAGAAGATAAGACCTGGTCTGGTAGCATAGTAGTAAAATTTTTGTTAGAAAAACAATGTTTGTAAGTACGGCTGTTCAAACTCTGGAAATCTTTTTTTCTAAAGGCCGGTCAAAAAATGTCTGGGACTCGCCATTGGGCTGCCTACTCTTCTCTTTTATACTACAAATGGAAGATGGAAGGAAGCTTCCTCTGCTGCAATATGTTGTCTCTCTTGCTGTTACTGAGGCAATCAAACAATTATGCCAAGATAAGGTGCATAAGTTTTGAATATAGAATATCACCATAATCCTTGATTGATTTGGTAGTACACCACTAGGCACTATTAAATTTGAAATGCTGAATTTACCATTACATGAAGGTAAAACATTTGCCCTCCTTTTTTCTGTTTTCATGAAGAAAGAATTGAAGGGGCATTTGTTTCATCTTTCAATCAAATCGGACAACATTTGAGATATTTTCTGCTTTCTGCTTGGGTGAATTGAGTGTTTCCTGTGGTTCATATTGTTGGGCTGATTACTTCTTTCTACAATTTTTCTGTTGTTTCTGAATACCCCTAGATTTTGGTAAACTTCTTAAGTACTGAAAATGTTGGTAATTTTAAATAGCTTTTCTTTATAATATTTTTTTCTCTTTCAGGGTTTACCACAACTAGATGTAAGAATAAAATGGCCCAATGATCTGTACTTAGAAGGGCTTAAAGTAGGAGGCATTCTCTGTACCTCTTCATATCAATCCAAGTTTTTCAATGTTTCTGCTGGTACATACATTTTAAATTGAATATCCTGATTAAACATGGATTACTTTTTTATCAGAAGCAAAAGTTTTACAAAAGCAAAACAAAGAAAACAACCTCTACATCTGCACTGGTATCTATAACATGGATTAATTTAAAAAGAAAAGCGTATAAGATAAAAAGAAACAGCAGAAGTATGGTTCTCTACTAGTTTCAAGATGGTGCTACCTGCTGTACTGAAACCAGACCATATAAGTATTGATGTTGAGCATGCTACTTTGAATGTTGATTTTTCTGTTGTAACTTTTCAATCCATCTACTCCTACTTGTTGAAGAACTCAGCCTAAAGGTCCCCGATATAATAGAATCACCAGATTTGGATCCTGATCACATGTGGTGAAAAGTTGTGTCAACCTGTGTCAGAGCAGTCTTTGTTGCTTTTCCTCCAGGAAAAGTGATATCACATAGTCACATACAGTTATGTTCATGGGACAGAAATCTTAAATTTGCGCTTGTGATTTTTTGCTAACCAGCCTTTCATTAGGGTGTTTTCTAAAATCAGGGATAGACAGGTTAAAAATTCTCTTGTGCTCTATTTGTTTAGTGTTGTATTATTGCATGGTATATTCTTTAGTTTTACAACTGCAGTCTTTTTTTTGTTTGCGCCTAGGTGTTGGGTTAAATGTGGATAATGAGAAGCCTACAACATGTTTAAATGCGGTACTTGAGAAAATGAGACCAAATTCCAGCAAGCTAACAAGAGAAGAGATTCTTGCCTCCTTTTTCAATAAATTTGAAGAACTTT
The DNA here is from genome assembly GCA_027562975.1 of Rhynchospora breviuscula. NCBI lineage: Eukaryota > Viridiplantae > Streptophyta > Magnoliopsida > Poales > Cyperaceae > Rhynchospora > Rhynchospora breviuscula. The sequence goes on along the minus strand of CM050398.1, from coordinate 73,806,107 downwards.
TTGACATTTTATTAAATGAAGGCAACATCTCTCTCTCTCTCTCTCTCTCTCAACTTTAGTAATATCAATCTTAAATATTTGCACTTCTCGACTAATTCTTTTTTAACAAATTATAGAAATCCAAATTTGGAACAGATATAGTATTATTTGTTGTTAATACTTCTGTATAGTAATTTTGCTTTTTTTGGCCATTGTAAAATAGGTGTTAATTGTGAATAATAATGACTATATATGTCTAGTATATGAATTATGATTGATTATGTACTCAATTTGTGTTACTATTGTATTGGCATCTAAATATGTTCTAATTGTCTAGCATCCTGTTTCTTCCAGGATTCAATGTTTTGGAAGACCTTTATTGCAAAACATGGCTTCACAGGTACTCTTTTTCACATTTTTGGTTCAAGATATTACTCAAGTCTATTATGTTCAGAGCTTGAAATTATAAGGCCTTATATTTGTGATAATATAGAATATGTCAATGCAATTGTTATAGTACTTTTGAATTTTTTGCAGTGTAATTATGATAGCTTGGTGCTGGTTCTTACACGTATAAGACCCTGTACCCAAATGCTATAATATCAAGATAAGATAAATGTGTGTTTCTTTCCCCTGGAGCTAAACTAACTCGCAAAACAATAATTATTATGATTATAATAATATACTATAAATTAAATTCAAATAAAAAATAATAAAAGAGAATTAGGAACTTATATTTATTCAAGTGGGGGGGACATATACCATATTGGTATCATATTGAAAGATGACACTATGATGCTTACTATCGGATATTGAGCTGCTGTTTTATGTTGTAGGATGATCCAATGCTTTTGGCCACCATACATATTTATATTTTGATTTCTTGTGCAAAATTCTTTACTTTTTCCCTCTTTTCTTTTAATCTCTTTTGGGGTATGCAGTGGCCAAAAGGTGGTCATAGAAGAAAAGATTGATGGGAGATCTATACAATCTGAAGTCACAATCAAAGTGAGTTATATTATTAACCTTTGGCCTACACGGACCACACCTCCACAGATCCAATAAAATATATATGAAAAGTCCCATAATCTCAATTAGGATACCAATAAGATTCTTAATTCGTGTACACAGAATAATAAGAATGGTTGCATTGTTCTTACACAAAATACCAATGGTTGTATATTGGCAGTCTTTTGGGGGCAGAGTGGTAGCATTTATACAGTTCTAGGCTGTTTTAAATTAGCATTGGGGTTGGTTCGGGGCAGAATCACAGGATTACTACAGTTCCAGACTGTTTCTGTGGAAGTGTGCTTTTTCATGGTGCCTATATGATCTGTGAGGAGACCAATACTACTACAAGTATAAAGAAATTAAAATTTGTTTTTGATTCTAAATATATTAATGAATTTGCAACTGAAAAACAATAGTAAAATGAAGTTATTCAAAATTCACCAAGTTGCTTTTTATAACTTCTCGCTTCTGCATTGCAGCCTCAGTCATGCAATAATTTTAATTTTTTAATAACCAACCCTAATTTCACTTACTTCCCTCAGTGTAGAATTGTTATGCAATTTAAAAAAATTGACATGATTACTAATCATTTTCTCATTGTTTGTTTCATGTAATTGTCTTGTGCACACAGGGGTTGACATCATCTGGCTATTTATTGGCCACTGACAAGCAAAAGAACTCTTACGAATTGAATCCTGATGGAAATAGGTACTAGTCTAATTATTTGCTCGTAATTCTTTGAACTATTATAGGGGGCATTTGGCAACACCACAAGTTAGTGGGGTTAGGGATTAAGGTTAGTACTTTTGGGATTAGTGTTTGAGATGAAGTTAGTAAATATTAGTTATAACATGAGTACTAACGTCATTGACCTCAAATTCGTTTGGCAATTGTAGGTTAACAAATTAGGTTACTTACTAAAAATAACCTAATCCCATGCATGCCAAACGCCCCCTTAGAATATAATCTGGATAATTATATAACTTTCTGTACATGACCTGCTATACCACCCCTGTTTGTTATAATTTAAATACATAAATTACCCATTTCCCAATAAGGAAGGGCTGACGCCTGACGGTTACTTAAAAAAGCCATTGAAGTACTATGAAGTAAACAAAAAATTACCAAAAATGCTGACCATAATACCAAACAAAGTATCCTATGCCCAAAATGTATTGTACACTGTAAAAAGTAGACGTTTACTGTGTGGGATCTGTTGACAATGGATAAATTTGACAATCCATAAGAAAGTCTGTTATAGATCCTTACAGTGTGGCATGCTTAACAAAGTTGGTTTTGTTTCTTTTGAGCATTGCAGCTTTGATTTCTTCAAAGGACTTGTGAGGAGAAAATTAGAATAAGCAAATCATGAATCAGCTCCTTGTAGGGGGATCTATACTTTAATAGCGCTTTTGACACAAAAAAAATAATCATGTAGTCTTCCAACTAAACACGGTTGATCTTTTCTTATATTTAGAGGTGGGTTTAAGGAGCTTTTGCATTGTGTAAATGTGAACAAATTTTATACGAGGTGCATGCCTTTAAAGTTATTTTTTATGGACTTTAATGCAAAAAATGTTCATGATTTACATAAAATGTTTTATATGTTACAGTAAAATATTAGTTTTGCTTTTGTGCAAAATATCAATGTACGTACTTATATAGTCCGTGACATCTCAATACCAAATAAGATGATTGAAATACCATTAAAGTTTTTCATGAAGACGATTAATAAATTGGATATGTCAGAATTCTCTCTCCAATATGAGATGTTTCTCTTCTTCAATAAATAAAGTAATTGAAATACTAACGCCTAAGAAATCCTTCCTACTGTTTTCTAAAATAAAATTAATTAAAAAAACTGTATGTGATTTTATTGTCTATAAAATAACATTTTGACAGCGAGATATTACATCAAGGAAAAAGCACCGTGTTCAAATGGTCTGAACTATTGTTGGACAACTGAGAAATAAACAAAAAAAGGAAAACCGCTAGACCAAATAACGCAGACCGTATGAAAACCGGCACATGTCACTTGTCACCATGTCTCCACCCAATTTAACCACTGCACCTTCGCCACGCAGAAAATTCCACATAAGATCCCGGACAGACACTGTTCATAGCTGATGTCAGTGCCTATCTAAGATTGTGGTTTAGAAATTTCTTAATATCGCGTTAAGTGACATTAGACAGAATTAAGTAGGACTCATCATGCCCCGTCCGATCTGGATCAGACCGTCTGAATCTGCATGGCACATTTTTTTCTTGGTGCGAAGGCGAACTGCGAACAAACAGAGTATTACTGCCACAGCAAAATCTAAGAGGGCATTCGAATTTGTCTCCTTATAAAAATCCACTCCAGAAAATATATAAATCCATTTCTTTATCTCAGTTTAAGCGCCCCTTTGAGCCACTCTAGCTAACTACTCTCAAGTCTCAAGGCAAGTTGTTATCATTCTTCTCGCTATTTCTAATTTATCTTTACAAATCAACTTCCTTTTAGACGAATTAAGAGCATTAGGTTATCATACGGCCAGAAAAATTTTAGAAATTTAGTGAAGAGTTTGATTGATGCGCTTGGATTATTTCCTTTGAAAGTGCTTTACCAAATCCAAATTACCTGTTATAGGCAATCAAAATTCCCCAACTTATAGTTCATGGCGTAGAGGGTTTCATCAGCATTCAAGGAGAACCTCATTAAGAATCCAATTTTGTGAGCTCTACTTTACCAAATGGATTCTAAGTTTTGAGTGTACTAACCAGTAGCGTCTGGTATTGAACTAAAATTACTTTGAACTATGCCTTGACAGATTAGTATTTCTAGTGCAGTTGTGATGCTATCTGTGGCCTGTGGGAACAAATAATTAATAGTTGCTTTTGAGTCGTGTTGATCTATTGGAAAAAAAAAATGTCAGATCAATCCTTTACTTAACTCTTACTGGACAATTAAACCTTGATTAATTAAGCTTTGACTTTGCAAAGCCTCATCTGTTCTCTTTGAACAGAAAATGCTGGTTTGTACATGTACAAATTCTTCATGAATCCAGTACCAGAATCTGCCATTTAGGTCCTTTATTATAAATCTTTTACTGCAGCAGTGGGCACTTGCTTGTAATCAGCTGATGGATCGAGATGATGCAGTTGTATCTGTTCAGTGGTTGCAGCATAACTTGAAAAATCCTGAAATAAAGGTAAGTGCATGTTTCTCTTTGGTTGCTTATCTCTACTGCGCTTAATATGCTGTAATTGAACCAGAAAATTAGTCAATACTAAAATTTACTTAAGATATTACTGAAGCGACTTCTCTGAAGTTTTCACTTTTTTTTTTTATTTCTTTAAAGTTAGTAGATTAATATGACTATGTGTTTCAAATTTACTGAAACCACCTGTATGACTCCTCTAGTTGTTAGATATTTCATCACAATTTACTTCTCCAGGTGCTATTTAATTTGACCAGCTTTTTTTTTTTGTCATGATAACAATTTTGATGTCAATTAAATTTTGTTGTAATGATTTATCTCTCTCATTCTGTCTGTTTGTGTGAGTTGTTAAATTAGGTATTGGATGCTTCTTGGTATATGCCATTTGAAAATAGAGATCCATTTCAAGAATATAAGGTTCAGCATCTTGTCAAATTAATGTTCTATTATTGTTCATTTTTTTTTTTCTTTTATTCTTGTTTTTCTTTTAGAAAAGCTTTTCTGGATATGCTTTTATCTGTCCAAAAACCACGGAATTTCTGGTAACCCTGGAATTGAAAAAGTTATGTCAGCGCCATAAAAACCATTATTATGACAAAAATGTGTCTGCTCAAGATTTCTTATAGATGTCGAGCCCAGAGTACCTTTCCATTTCCCTCCTTTTGTCACAATCCAATAATTATAAATAATTTGGATATTCCTCAACGAAATGGGAGTATCTAGTATATACTGGTGCCTAAAAATCATCCTTATTCCATACTTACGTCTTATTAGGTAACCAAAAGAATATTAATATCTTTTATTTATGTACCAAAGCTCATAACTTTGTTATTATACCTCAGGAGGAACACATACCGGGTGCATTATTCTTTGACGTCAATAATATTTCAGACCTTAATACTGATGTAAGGCTATCTTTCTATGATGTAATTTCACATATTTTAATTTCAACAGTTTCTGTGGATAGGGGCATAGGGTCTGCATAAAGCTACATTGTCAGATTTTCTACCAGCATATGAGACTTGCAATTTTTTTGACAGAAAGCACCTACCATAAACTTTAGAGTTTGGAAATCCTGACACACATATCAGTCGATGCACCTATATCTACAACTCAAAGTTCACACATTCTCACTATTATAATTGTTACTCAACAAAATAAGTATTATTGAAACTGTAAGTTATGCTATTGTATGAGAGTTTTTTTGCATTTTTTATTTTTTTCTTGCTTTTTCATTCTTTGTTATATTATTATATATTATTTGTATGTAGTTGCCACACATGCTTCCATCAGAAGAAGCTTTTGCATCAGCTGTTACAGCTCTTGGTATAACAAATGATGATAAAATAGTAGTTTATGATGGCAAGGGAATGTATAGTGCCCCTCGGCTTTGGTGGTAAGCTGACAATTTGGTTCTGAAATAGTAGCTAATTATTAAATGAAAATTTATAATTTCAGTTCCCAAGAAAAATTTAAGCACTTACAAATTCCCATTACTATTGGAATTTTATTTAAAATAATTTTGATAATGTTTCAGGTCATTTAGGGTTTTTGGTCATGATAACATTTGGGTACTGGATGGAGGTTTCCCAAAGTGGAGAAGTTCTGGGTTTGAGGTCCAAAGTAGTGATTCCTCTTCAAATGAAGTTTCCAAGTCGAGTTCAGCTATTCGAGTAGTTGAACGGCACTACAAAGAAAATCTGGTAAGTTAGCTTTCTAGCAGTATATTCTAGGATATCACAAGGTTGCACTTGATGCAATTTAAACAGACAATAATTAAAAAAAAAATGACATTGATTATCAGATTAGGCACCTAAATTACTGATAGGTAGAGGTAACAAAAAGCTGTTAGTTTGAATCTCTCCTTTGTTTCTCGTTTGCACAAATTATTAGCTTTGTTCGAGTAATTCATTAGTGTTTTAATGAAATCTCTTGCTCTCTCTCCTCCCTCCTTGTAGGCAAGCCCTGCAACATTTAAGGTGGTGCTTCGGCCTCATTTAATTTGGACACTTGATAAGGTAAGAGGATTATTACTCTTCTTTATTGTCTCAACTTTAACCCTTACCTTAACAAAGGCACATATTTGCTCAAATATCCCCATATATTTGATTAATTCCTGTGTTGTAATTTTTGACAATCTTTCTGATTAAATTAAAAACATTATCCTTCATGGTAAGATATTTTATACTTAATGGTGTTTGAGGTACACTTTGCGTTCTGCTCCAGTTTTAAAGGGCAAAGATTTGTAATGATTAATTTAAAAAATATGCTGACAGGAAATAATTTTGTTGTATACATGTCACAGATAAAGCAGAACATTGAAGATAAAACTCACCAGCATATTGATGCACGTGTAAGAGGACGGTATTTTCCTTTCCGATCTTCCTTCTTTTCCAAACATGATATTTTCAGAACCAGCTCTTGGTCTAGCAGCAAAGAGCAACTCACCCTTATTGGAGGTCGTGGGTTTCAAACCCAGCTGGAGGGTCCATTGTGACATTTAATTTCAAAATAAGTTGGAGGGTTTGACCCCTATCTTATCTTAAAAAAAAAAAAAATGATACACTGGAAACCTTTTGATTTGTAGGCTCAACTGTGCCTAATAAAAGCACAAAACATCCAGCAATCACAATTGCAGCTAAAAAATTTAATGATAAGATAGGTTAGGATGTTGTAGAAAAAAACTTATTGTCCTTAGGAGGCTGGTTTAATCACTATATTTTGATTATTCTAGGTTTGATGGTACAGCACCAGAACCACGCAAAGGTGTCAGAAGTGGCCACATTCCAGGAAGTAAATGTGTCCCTTTCCCAGATGTCAGTTGAAATCCTAATTTGAATTAATCTGTTAAAGTGTTAATTCAAATAACAAAAGTGAGCTTGAAATGTATTCAAATCTGATAGCTTTTCCCCCTGCAGATGCTGAATAGTGAGCAACTGTTCTTGCCGCAGGATGAAATTCAGAAAAGATTTGAGAAAGAAGGTGAGATTTTATTTAGTCATTAAGAGAAGATAAAGATGTGTACCAAAACATGACTTGAAACGCTTGACAATGTTCCGCTAGCAGTATCATTGGTTTTATATTGTGTGGCTTGTATCTTTTATTGGTTAACTAGCAAAAGAATAGATAAATGTGTTAACCCTAATATATTATTATATTGGTTAAAATAATCAGAACAAAAGTTAGTAGTGGAATCATTGTAAACAGACAGCAACACTGTTATTAAAGAATAGATTTCATTAACCACTAAACGTTCGAAATCTTATAAGAAATTATTTATTTGAATTTAGGGGTTTCTCTCGAAAATCCAATCGTTGTTTCATGTGCAACTGGCGTCACCGCATGTATTGTAGCCTTGGTAAGTGTCAGTACATCTAAATTCGACACTAGATCCAGCAAAGATCTTATTACCTCTTGTCAAGGAATAATTCTTTTTGCACATGCATGACAGGAATGTAGTTAAGAACTTAACTAATTTTGGGTCTGTATTGTGACTTCAGCAAGTTACATGTCATAATGATGGCAGTGATTTTTAGGAACAAAACATGTATAGAAATAGACCAGGAAATGCGCAACACACTTATTTGAATACTTTTTGTCATATCCCAATAGATTATACCCCTGCATTTCTGTAATCTATTTGTCGTGGTTTGCTGAAGCATGCAAGAGAATGTGTGATTGGAAACATGTCAATTTCATGCTTATAAATATCATATATGTGAATGATCCATTTCAAATATTCACTGCAGGGATTATATAAACTTGGAAAGAAAGAGATCCCGGTGTATGATGGGTCATGGACTGAGTGGGAATGCCAGCCTGGCGCAATCATTGTTACTGTCAATTCTGCATCGAGTTCTTGAAATTCAATCATTAAAATATTTTTTTTTTTTGAAAAAAAGTAAAGTTGAGGTGTAACGAATAATTTTAAAGACTGATTTATGGTTTAATGATTGTCAAGTTTCTAAAAAATAAAGCATCTTTCACCCTCTGCTATAGTATGTTGATTTATCACTACGATGATGAGCATAAGGTTCTATATTGATATATGAGTTATGTGGCTTAATTAAGAATTTTTTTTCCTTATAAGGAAAGTACCTCCAAAAAGGAGTGTACCGGCATTCATTAATGCAGTTAAAAAGAAAACAAAAGAGAAAGTTATGGTGCTTGAGAAAGCACCAGGTGGTTTAAACAAACCTTCAACCTGGTCAAAGGATAAAAAAGTGAAGTAACGAGGTTTTATATTGCTAGAACAGGCCTCATATCTAGCCAAAAATATAAAACAGAACTAAGTAAAAACCAAGCAACGCAGACTCAGTTGAGGAGATCCTCATATGAGGAATCAAAGGTGTTGTTACAAACTTTCCACATCCAATACTGGAAGAATTCTATCATCAGGTATTTCTTCCACACTGCCAGAATCTTCCTCACCATCTGCATCTCTATGCCCAAAACTTTTACCATGCTACATAGGCAGTTCACTTTCATTATCAATACTATAACAGCTATAAGAGCTTTCTTTAACATCGGCAATAGTCTAAACTCATCATCGCCATTTGGATTGTCAGCGAATTCAACTTGCCAACTTTACCAAAAGAAGAACCAGAATTACTTCTATTTCTGTTTAAGGATTCGTTTCAAAGGGCCTCATCTTCCTGAAAAAACGATGCTCTCATCAGATCAGTTTTTATATATTGAAACAATGTCATCGATTTACTGGTATGTCTTGCAAGTATACCAAAAAAGAATAGTTGCTTGTTGATATAGTACATTATAATCTAACAAGGATGCAATTATTCACAGAAAATTATATTTTTGAAGATCTTTAGATCTTGTTGCGTCCCAAAAAAAAAAAAAGTATGGCAGTTCAACAAATGGAAATGACCATGCTTATGAAATTTTCTGTCTATTTGAGAATTTCCAGTTATTTTAAAAAAATCATAGTGGTTGTCTTCAGACTTGTGGACTAAGCCTCTTAGTTTGCTTAAAAGCCCCCAACAGTACCTCAAGGAAGAACCTGATTGAAAGAGCATCCTAATGCTACACTACTTGATTGGAACATCAACTAACAGTATGAATGCATATACTGATTAATTTCATAAAATGTGTATACCTCAGCAACTTTTCATTTGTGTCATATTTTTTGCAGTCATCGCATAAATGGTCACTTCTTTTTCCTCATACGTGACAAGCATTATCCTGAAGTTGTTGTCGGAATCAAGCTCAATCAGTTTTATGTCAGGACAACTTGAGGTACAAACAAGATACAAAGATCAAACTATGACTCCAGAACGAAATATACTACTTGAGAAAGTAGAATTAATTACTCCCAAAGTGCTAAACAGTTCATATAGCTGAAATTATTATATTCACAAGGTATCAATAAGGACCTCATAATATACATCTGGACTAGCCAGCATGCATCAAATAAAGTTGGGTACTGATACTTTAAAAGTAGGGTAAAAACTAATATTCATTACTTTCTATTTCTAAGACAAGAAAATTTAAAGTCGAACAGTTCAAAATAATTATTTTTAGATTTTATTCAAAAGCAAAACAAATTGTTAATTTCATAAGAAGCTACTATTATCAATTATCCTTTTACAAGATACTTGACTTTAAAACCTTTTCTTCCAAAAAACTGACATTTAATATTTTACATAAGGCAAAACTAAACTACTTTCACCCTTATGCAAGGTAAAACTGATTGACTTAACAAATACATATGGAGGTAAGTGCCAAATTCTATAAAAAATGTTTCGAAGTGAACAGATATCAGTAAGGTACTAATCCATTCATAAATCCACTAAAAGATTTCAGAATAAATAAAGAGGCAATGAAAAGCAAATATTTAAGATTTCAGAAACTTACTAGTTCATGAGTGATTCAACCGTGTGCTCCCTTCTGGGTCTTGATGCCTCTCCAACAATAATTTCTACAGCATCTACAGCCTCCACGTTCATATCTTGACTGGTTAGGTTTTATTGTTCTGTCAGATAAGGTCAGCAGGAAAGAAGAGGTGAAGACAGGTACCTCTTCGAGAGAATGAAAAGCAGAAGCTTGAGCAATGGTTTGACGCTCTTCAGAGTTATAATGTAGGCTGAGCAAAAGTAGAAAGGAAGGGTATATTAGTCATAAAATGGTAAGGTTTTAATTTAGAGCTTAAGAACTTAATCAGGATTAACTCAAGTTTTTGGATGTATTTGATGCATATTACAATTTCATTAGACAAATATAGTTGAGGGGAAATACATATTTTTGAGGTTTGGGAAGAGCATACTGTCATGTAAACAATACATTTAAGATAATAGTATTTCAATTAGAAGTTCACAGATGTTGGATCCTGCCACTACCGACTGAGTCCATCACTCAACAAACAATTCTAATGAGTAAAGAGTTCTAAGCATGTAAACCCAAACATAAAAGTTTTCTTTGCGTGCAATAATTTTTATTTTCATTGTAAGATAATATACTGGATATCATATCATAAATATTTACATGTAAGTTTGCAGTGAGGTGCACAATCTATACATCATGGGTTTTGTTGCCTAGCAAGATTCAGTACAGAAGTGGATCAGACTCCATAGAAACACAAGTAGTTTCAGCAAATACAGATGAAAATAAAAACTAAGAATAGAAAACAGCACCTTATAACCACAAAAACATCATGCACCACTTTGCACACAAGCTCTCTCCAGATCCTGTGAGGGCCCATAACTACATTGTATAGCTCCAGCCCTACCATCCACCCAACTACAACCTCCACCCTTCACAACCCTCCTTCTATCCATCAATTCCCGTACTGCCACAGCATCGTAGTACCGACCCAATCCAGAATAAATATTTGCCAGAATAATATATGGTGATGGATTCAATGGAACAAGCCGGAGTAAATTCTCAGCAGCATGTTCACCCAAACGTGAATTATTGTGAATTGCACAAGCACTTAATAACACTTCCCATACTATTGGATCATCTTTGAATGGCATGTCCTTGATTACCTTCTCAGCTTCTTTGAATCTACCAGCACGGCCAAGCAAATCTATTATGCAAGCATAGTGATCAATAATCGGTTTTACACCAAGGTCAGTCATGCAATTGAAGTACTGCATTGCTCTATCCACTGATCCCAAACGGCTACATGAGGTTAGAACTGAGGTCAAGGTAAAACTGTCAGGCTTTTGATCTCTCTCAAGCATACGATCAAACAAGTCCAGGGCTTCCTCGCAATATCCACTTTGGGTGTACCCATGTATCATTTCATTCCACGAAATTATATTTTTTATCAGCATACAATCAAAGAAAAGCTGTGCTGACTCCATATCACCACATTTAGTGTACATGTCTATCAAGGTTGTACCAATATAGACATCGTTAATGTGTCCGTATTTCATTGTCTGTGCTTGCATTTGCATGCCTTGAGGCAAGGAGGGTAGTCTTGAGCTTGAATTTATGATGCTTGCAAAGGTATAATCAGTTGGTGTCAAACCCAGTTCTTTCATTTGTTTGAATAACATGAAGGCTTCCTTATTTAGATTGCTCAAAGTTAATCCAGATAACATGGAGTTCCAAGCTACTAAATCTCTGTCACTCATTCTTTCGAACACTTTTTTTGCAAGATCTATACATGCACAATTAGAGTACATGTCAATCAAACAACTAGCAACAAACCTATCAGAATCCAGCATTAACCTAATTGAAATTGAATGGATCTCTTTTCCAAATTCAAGAGTCTCCATTTCAGAACAACAGCTGAGAAGAAGCACTAAAGTGGTACGGTCAGGACAAACATTTGCAAATTGCATTTTCCTAAACAAATTAATGGATGTTTTGTGTAATTCCTCTTGGCAATACCCAGATAACAAAGCATTCCAAGTAGTAACACTGGGTTCAGGTATATTACTAAACATCTCATGAGCAGATTTAATATCCCTTGATTTAACACAAGCTGAGAGCAAACTGGTATATGTGACCTCATTGGGTTCAAAACCTGACTTTTGCATTAAACCAAAAGTGCTCATAGCTATCTTTGATTCCTCTACTTGACCAAATCCAGCTATAAGTATATTCCAAGACACAACATTGAGAGAAGGCAGTGAGTGAAAAACCAATAGAGCTTCGTGCATTGCACCATATTTTCCATACAAGTCTATAAGTGAGTTACCAACATGTTGGTCAGACTCGAACCCCTTCTTGACAATTAGAGGTTGTATCAATTGGCAAGCAAACTGCATTTCCTTACATTCAGCACATGCAAAGGCACCTAAAACACTTGAAATAGCAACTGGGTCTATGCAAATATCAAGTCTATGCATTTTGACAAACAGTTTAAATGCTTCACTGGTGGACCCAGTTCGAGCAAAGCCACTCATAATAGATGTGAAAGAGACCTCATTTGGTTCAATCACTTCATCGAACAGCCTACGAGCATGGTCAACACAATGGGATTTCACGTACATCCCAACTAGTGCATTGCCCACAAATAAATTATTGCCAAGACCAAGTTTAATGGAAAGTCCATGGCATCTCATACCATCATCCAGTGCCTTCAAGCTACCACAAGCTCTCAGTACACTCGCAAAGGTACAGTGTGTTGGCACCACTCCTTCACGTAACATTCCATAGTACAAATCTAGACCCTCTCTTTCTTGTCTTTTACGCACTAGGGCACTGATTATGGTGTTCCAAGAAACTGCATCTCTCTCAGGCATTTGGTCGAACAGTTGGCGGGCCAAATCCAGATCGTTTGATTTACACGCAGCAGAAAAGATGGCATTCCATGAATAAACATTAGGTTGCTTGATAGAATCAAAGACCGAAATGGCATGGTCTAATCGGTTGCATTCTGAGTAGAGCTGGATTAGGCGGTTACAAAGGAATACTTCAGAAAGTAGACCAGATGTAACAGTTTGAGCATGAACCGATTTGGCTAAGAAGAATGATCGTTTTATGATGCAACATTGGATCAGATTGGCTAGTTTGAAGGAAAAGTTGGTATATGCCATGTATGTATGTTGACATGTATATGGAGATTTCGGATTTGATTAATGGCCAAGTGAATAATTGAAAAGGAAGAGAGACTGAGACGGAGAGAGGCCAAGGATTTGAATATATTTACTACGCATCAAACTGGAAGGAAATGGTTTAAAAAAAATGTATAGAGAAATTTCTTTTTCCTTCATTTTTTTTTTTCAAACTTGTAATGTTAAAATTCGAAAATAAAATAAAAATAATATGAGAGTCAAACACATTTGCTACTCATAATTAAATCTCAATTCTCGAATTTGCAAATAATTGATCAACATGTTTTCCACACATTGAAAATCTAGTTAATAATCAAATTTCATATTTTTTTGAATTTTTTTTAATATTTTTATAGCTTTTTAAAAAATAACATGATCAAAATACTATTATGAATCGCCTGATAACATAAATTTTATAAAAGTTTTAAACAAATAGTATAATTTTTTAAAAATTATATATATAAAATTTGATCTCCAATAAATTTCCAATACGAAGAACACAATAAATGATTCGAATCACTCATTTGCAATTCACAAATTGAGATTTAATTACATTTTACCAACTATCTGTCAAATACGTTTAACTCCAACTTTCACAAATTGAGAGCCAGCTTCTAGTCTAGTGACAAAGAGCAATGCATCTTGAGTGTAAAGGTCGCAAGTTCGAAATCCGGTTGGGGAGTCTTTCATAGACATTTAATTTAAAAATAAGTTGGGAAGCTTGACCCTCAATTTATGAATAAGAATGTGGCCTAATAGCTAAGTGGTAAGAGCATTAGACTAGCCTCTAAGAAGTTAAGGATTCAAACCCCGCATGCACCTTTAATTTAAAAAAAAAGTTAGATGACATACACTTGTTGTACTTTGTAATTAACCTTAAGTTGGATGACTTAGACCCCATTTATCTAAAAAAAAAAAAAATCCAGCTTTACACGTAAAATAAATATGAGTTACAATGTTTACTGTCAAGTCCAAAAGCTCAGAGAACATGTCATATAGTCATACCATATATTCACTAAGCTCTCTTTAAAAAAAAAAAGGAATTCTTTTAACCCAGTCTTTCTTTGACTGGTCGACTTTAAGCTTACTTTATTATAAAAAAAAAAAAAATCTTCCGACCTCTCTAACTTGCTATATTGGAGTTTTTTTTAATATTTGAATAATTACTTTTATGTTCGAAATAATTAATATCAATGTCCAGAAAAAAGTTGTGATTTTGGTTCACATGTCCTTCGTAATTTGTACATTAATTCTATTTTAAACAATAATGACTTTCTTTCGTTTTGAAGCAGCAGTGGGCGAATATTATGGTGTTTGGTTTGGCATTTGAATAAGTCGATTTATTCACGGATAAGTTTGTTCACGTGAAATCAAACAACACATAAATAAAAAAAATTGAGCTTATTCTGGTGTTTATTCATATTCTCGTGTTTGGATGCATAGTAAATAAGGAATAATCTCCAAATTCTTTATTCACGTAAAACCAAACAACACATTGAACAAGGAACTTGAGCTTATCCGGATGTTAATTATTCATATTCTAACAAAACTCTAGAATATGAATAAGTCCAAATTCCTTATCCCTTATTTATATTATGTATTCACTCCACATCTAAAAAAATCTATGAAAACAAAACCTTGGAATAAATTATTATGCTCCAAATTAATAGTTTAGCACAAACACATTGTAGCCTTAGCCCTTATTTATTCGAAATAATAAACACCGGCAATTGGCAAAGTTAGCTAACTCGCTACAGTACCGGCCTCATGGTTTTCTTTTCTGAAAATCTTATGAAGCTCTTTTCAATATGCCACGTCATTGGCATGCAATCGACATCTCTTCCCTTTCTGTTGGCATTTGAAAGAAAAGATTGATTGTGAAATGTGAAGCAAAAGTTGGAGACATTGTGGGAGAAGGCGAAGATGTGTGTGACACATGAGGCCAATCTCTCTGTCAGGATTATGTGACAAATTATAATTTGCACAAACGATAATTAGAGTTGATTCCGTCGTTATTTTAGAGGTGGCATATTCAATTTTCACCGGAAGCGGAAGAAAAATAAATTTTATAAAATAAGCTATGCCTCTATAAATAAATAGTTTTATTTTAAAAAAAAATTTGCACAAATGTCCACAACGGATCAGTGTTTGGCTTCTCTCAATTATACTCAATCAAATTTGTCACATTTCGAGTGTATTTTGTAAATGAGACGACTCATATCGAATTTGCTCGTGCAATTGTGGAACAACCCAAGCTCTAATTTAAATGGCTATTGTATTTCGGTTTAAATCTACATGTTGAAATGAAATTTCTAAATTTACTTCAACATCCAATATATTTCTTATACACCCAAAAGAAGTCTAACCAAATAGACAAAGATGTAGGCAAACAAAAATATCACATAAGCAAGAACTTACTCCTAGATAACATGTTTGATGTATGGTTTTCGTACTCAATTTCCAACCAGATTAAGCCCCAAAATTATGTTCAAATGCCTGTGTTTTTAATCATTTTCTGCTAATTTAGATTTTAGAAAGGTCCAGCCGTAGCCCGGCAAGTTTATTTTGCAGGTTCAGCGCTTATTCGGCATGGAAAACAGATAAAACAACAAGCGGGAGGTGCTCGGACATTGGAACGGACCGCCTGGACTGTAGGACGGTCCGCCCTGATCAGAGGAAATAATTTCAGGCGGACTGCACCTGACCAGGCTGGAACGGTTCACCCCAGACTTAGAACAGGCCGTTCCAGCTATCTTTGGATTGCTGAAAATATACGACTATTTCTGTCGAGTCGGTTTCCTCTATTATCGACCTTCCAGAAGCACTTCTCCCACGTTTGAAGCTACCATTGCCTCATTATAAAAGCTCTGTCCTGTCTCCAATTCAGGCTAAGTTCGATATTCTAGGTTTTAGCCTCTTTCCAGCTCAGCAAAGGAGATAGCCTGCAGAGACGAATCGACCTACCTGAGACTGCCCGCCCCAGGATTAGGACGGTCCGTCCCAGACAGGACAGAGCACAGAAACGTGGATTTTTCGAGCACGCATTGTTGTAACTTGATTTTTCTTTTTCTATGTCTCTATATTTGATGAAACATGCTTGTTCTTGCATGGATTTGTTAGAGTAGAGTAGTTTAGGGGCTATGATCTGAGAACCTTTCTCTAGTTGCTTGTTTTTTATTTGAATCTTTAATTATTAGTTAAATTAAATTATGTTCTGCTTCTTGTGCTTTAAATTTCTATTTAATTGCTAAGTTTGTTTCTGTTTGATCTGATTGCCTCGTTAAACAAAGGCCTAGTTTAACTATTAGGATTAAAGTCAATCACAGCAACGTTAACTTAGTAATTATACTGTTTAGTAGGCAATATCCGGAAGGATTAAACCAGACCTTAATTAATTAGGGTTTAACTTGAGATCGGAAGGTTAAAAGTATACCAAGACTCGAGAAGTAGACTAGAACAACTAAACCAAGAAACGAAAGTTGAAATTTAGACGTTCTAGGAGTTAAACAATAAAACTTAATAGCTTGACTTGAACGAGAGTTAGAGTACAAGTCTATAGGTTAAGTATTATCTAATCTCGCATAAAAACATTTAATTAATAATTAAAAATCATGACAAAACAAGTATCAGTCAATCGGAACGGACCATTCCAAGGTCAGAACGGACCGTCCGGAAGGGGGAGTCTGGCCTACAACGGCCTGTTTCGATCGACTGACGGAGTCCAGAACGGACCGTTCCAGAAATGGAACGGACCGTTCCAACTTTGACAGTTAAAGAATTGTTTGAGGATCTAAACCCCTAGTTTTCATCAATTTGACTATCTTCTGTTGATTTAGAATTTGACGATTTAGGAATTGATCTTTACTTTATTATTCTTATTTACTTACTGTTGAAACTGTTTGCTACCTTTGAAATTGTTTTTTACTTAAGAAATTAGTTTAATTTGAATTGTTTAACTTAGAAACAGAATAGTCTGTCTCCGAGATTCGACCCTTAAACTGTATTGCAAACGAATTAGCATCGGTAATTAAGGATTTAATTTGACCCGTACGCATAGAACCGATCAAATTTTTGGCGCCGTTGCCGGGGATGGTGTCTTTATCTAAGTTTAGTTTTCAAATTAGGTTAAATTCTCTTTTCTACTTTTCACTTTTTCTTGGTTTTTGAAAATTGCAGGAACACGCGCTGGCTGGAAAGAAGAAGAAGACCAACAGCACTTGCAACTACAACTTTCGACACCCGAGGAAAGGAGAGAAGGATCCCTCTCAGCCCAGCTCTTCCTCATCTGGACCTAACCGTGCGGTTTTGCAACGGCAAATTCCAGAAACAGTTGAGCAGACCGAGAGGCAAGGTGACAGCTCATTGGTTCCGCCTTTTCGCCTTTTCTACCAGCGAAACCGTAGGAATCTTTTTGGAGCACAGCCACCTTTCGTACAATCCGAGACACCTCGTTTCACACTAGGACGAACCACATCAACCTCATCAACTGACATAGAAGCAATGTGAGACAACTTAGACGGAAATGGGGGCAACAACAACGAAACTGAACTTGAGCGTGCATTGCGTGAGGTCCTTGCAGCTGCCAAGGAGGCTAAGGCAACTCGTCCTTTAAGGGAGATCGGGACCCCAACCGCAAACAACATTCGACTCGGAGTCAAGCCACCGAAAGCTGAGAGGACCAGGGATTTCTTCTACAATCATGGCCTCGTGTCTTTGATCAAGGAAAACACTTTTGCAGGGTCTCCTCATGAAGATACCAACAGGCATTTACAATCCTTTCTACGGAATTGCACAACCTTGGTTCCTGAAGAAGTCGATCCGGATATAATTCGCCTAACTCTTTTTCCTTTTTCTCTTAGGGATAAAGCCGAAGATTGGTTGAATAGTTTTAATGACCGATCTTTTGAGTCTTGGAACGATCTGGCCAAAGCCTTCTTGGATAGGTTTTATTCTAGGGTAAAAACGACCAAATTAGTTAGGGAATTGTTAACCTTCTGTGTGGACTTTTTCGTCATCCCTCGAAGAGTGAATGGGTTTCCTCGAGAAATTGGAATAAGCCTTAGATTCACCCCCCTTAAGGTTCGATCTCTGCGCCGAGTATCTCTTGACAACAAGAGAACCAGAACAAGAGTCGCTTCTTATGAGGGTTTATTAATTTTGCGGGTCATTTTTTTCCAATAGGCGCAAGCCCCTATTGTTAATTATCCTGTAGTTGCCTACGGGAACCTCTGATTAAGGAGTCTAAAAAAAATACGTAATGGCCTAGGAAGAATCCCTTCTTAAAGTGACTTAATTGATGGCACCAGACCTAATTGACGGGACTCAATTAAGAAACTTCTAAAATTGTAAAGGCTCTAAAAGGAGGGCCTGTCATGATCTTCGCTTGAATGGAAAGTCTTCTTCACTTGGAACCGTTTCGAAGTTGTTTAGAGTTGTTTAAAATTGATTAGAGTTGATTAGAGTTGACCAAGGTTGCTTAAAATTCTTTACATTTGCTTGGAGTTATTTTAGAGTCATTTGGGATCGATTGAAATTGTTTAACGGCTCTCGGGGCAACGGCTGGCTTTCTTTTGAGAGTGAAAGGAGTTTTACAACCTTCGGGGCCTCTTAAGCGGCCTTCTTGTGAAAGTTGGTTCTTTTACAACCCTAGGGGCCTCTTGGGCGGCCTTCTTAATAAGAGTTGGTTTTCGAGCCCGTTAGCGACTTCTTGTAAGAACAAAAGGAGTTTTACAACCTTCGGGGCCTCTTAGGCGGCCTTCTTGTGAAAGTTGGTTCTTTTACAACCCTAGGGGCCTCTTGGGCGGCCTTCTTAATAAGAGTTGGTTCTCGAGCCCATTAGCGGCTTCTTATGAGAACAAAACAATACAATTCTAGGGGTCCTTAGGTAACCTTCTTAACAAGAATTGGTTCTTTTAAAACCCTCGGGGTCCTTCGGTGACTTTCTTAAGGAAAGTTGGTTCTTTTACAACCCTAGGGGCCTCTTGGACGGTCTTCTTAATAAGAGTTGGTTCTCGGGCCCGTTAGCGGCTTCTTATAAGAACAAAACAATACAATTCTAGGGGTCCTTAGGTGACCTTCTTAACAAGAATTGGTTCTTTTACAACCCTCGGGGTTCTTTAGTGACCTTCTTAAGGAGAGTTGGTTCTTTTACAACCCTAGGGGCCTCTTGAGCGGCCTTCTTAATAAGAGTTGGTTCTCGGGCCCTACAGCGGCTTTTTATGAGAACAAAATTGAATTCTTTAGACATGGGGGGTCATTTGATAAGAAATCCAATTTGAAGTCATCTGAGGTTGATCTCAACCCCAGCGAGGGACTTTTCCTCAAACGAAGAGGTTTCGGCTTTGACTTTGGGTCCGCGTTTTGACTTTTCAATTTTCTGACGTTTCTCTTTGGATATTTGTGATTTTACGATTTTTATTCACCTTGGCCTTTCATACTTTGAGTTTTAGAAATTCATTTTGATAATTTGAAAAATACTTGTTCTTGAAGATAGTTGACGTTTGAAAATATCAGTTCTGAAATCACTTGCTATTTGAAGGCATTTAGGTTTTGGTTTTGAAAATTTTATTAAAAGACATTTAGCGAGTTTATTATCTTGATTTCTTTATAATTTTGAAAGTATTTGTATTTGAAAATACTTATCTTTAAAAAAAAAATCATATTTGAAGTCTATTTATTTTGAAGGTATTTAGCTTTAATTTTAAGACATTTGTTAAAAAAAAAGAATATTAGGTGATTTTATTATATTTCTAAGATTTATAAAATTTATTTTTATAGTGAAAATACTTCAAAAATACAAAAGGCCACTACTTTGATATGATTTTATATCAGAGTATCAGTGAATTTGGTTTATTTTGACTTTTAGAATTTTATGAATATTTTGTTTGAATTTTTCTGAGTTTCCTACTACTCTTAACGAATTTTTAAAATTTCTGTCGACTTGGAATTATCCTATTGGTCCACGTCATCATGAGAGGCTGAGGTGGCAAGTGAAATTAAACAATGGGCTTCTGTTTATTTTTCTCTTTGGGCTGGTCATCCAGTTGGGCCTCAACCATCTTGGGCTGCACCATTCTTCTTCTCGTTATTGTTTATTTGACCAGATGGGTTACTTGAAAGTTGAAACGAGTCAATGCCGCGATTTACTGTGTTATGGCCATAGGAAATCAAAAGGAGAGAGGCGCTGAAGCTTTTGAAGAAGACGGGTTTCATTCTTCTTTCAACGGTTTCGAACAGTAGCGGGTACAAGTCCGCTAACGATTTCAGCCACCGTAACCGACGGAGAATGACTCCTTAACATCGTGAGGCCGAGAAGAGGATGATGGTGGAATCAGTTTGGGTTACGTCATTAGGGATCTATGGGTGACCGAGAATAGGTACGGCTACTTCAGGAATTGGTACAGGTATGGTTCAGATGGGTTGTGCTGTACCAGAGACGAGTTTATTGACGTCACGGAGAGGAGTACACGGCGTGTAAGAGCTTAACTTGTTTTGCGCCATTCCAATTTTGAGGGAATTGATTCTGTATCAATAGGTAAGCTAAGATCTGGGCAATTTAAGGCTCAACTGATTTTACATGTTAGTTACTTTTGGCGTGACAAAAAGGTACTAATTCTGAGGCTACACATTTTACTTGATGCACCCGTGTGCTAATAGTTAACAATCTCAATATTTAACATTCTCAGTTGGCATGTTACTTTGAGCTTTTATTTCCATGCCACATTAAGCCCGACACACACACAAATGAAACATTCCTTTTACATATACTTTGTGTTACCTTTATATAAAAAAAAAGAAAACGTGGGCCAGTAAAGTCCAATATCATACACGTAAATTAGTCATCATTGTGTCAAAGGGATTATATAATTGGGATGTCACAGAAAGGTCAAAACTTTAATTTGCACAACTCTTTGCTATATGAACATTTATACATAATTTTCTGTTGCTCAATTAACTTATATCAAAGTGAAACAAAGTCATATCATCCTGCGTAGCATAACTTATATCAAGCTGACAGTAAAGTAAGGAAAACGCAACTTCTTTGACAATTACTGGTTTTATTCACACAAGCCCACAGAATTCATATAATTATAAAATTTCTATTTGCAAAATGCCTTAAACATCAAATTGAATTGGTACCAGACACTAAGATCATTAAAGAATATAAAATCGATTCTTGCTCATGACACTTAAGCATATCAATCTGAATTTTGGAGGAGAATCTGACAAACGTAACTGTAATATTTTGCAAAATGTCCCTAAATTCTAACTATTTCTATAAAAATATAATCCAGCAATTCTACTTCAAAACTTTGATTTGGACCCTTTCAGCTTCAGCACAGGAAGTAACTTATTGTCAAATTTACACAAGGGAACCTGAGATTTCTTTAATCCTGATTCTTTTACCTTCACGCTCACCAAACAAATTTAATAACTCAGAAATTCAAAACTTTTCTTAAAGACCTTACAAGACACCCACTCCTTTTTTTTTTTTACCAAGAAAGCCCTACAAGAACAACTATTTGTGATTGAGATTATTAGGATCAAGATTTAAGAAAGATGCGCAAGGAAGATTTATGCCTACTGCCTTGATAAGCTAATCGAAAACTTTATGCAAAGATACTCTCCAAAAACTTTAAATTCACTTTTCCTAACAAATTGAGGTGGAAATTAAGAATTCAAAATCCTGGAGCAAATTGGACAGCACCTCCCCTAGATCCTCTCTTAATTTGAAGTTTAACGGACCAAACCAAGCCTAATATGAGCTTAATCTGATCAATTAAACCTAATCAGCTATGCAGGCCGAGCCTCTTAGCAGATTGTAAGAGAGAATTCAGCGGAGGAGCCGAGCTCCTAGCTAAGATGCACTCCGCCGTGAGAGCCTTGCTCTCAGGCAGACATGATCATGTTTAGAGAAAGAAAGAAGGATGCGACATGAGCAAGAACAAAAGAGTTAACAGTTAATTAAACAAATAATTCAACTTTTTGTTTCAAGATTCGAGATCCACCATAGGAGCCGTGCTCCCTGATAGATCTTGTCTCTTGATCTGAGAACCTAAAACTAAGTGTTCAATTCATCTTTGGAGAGAGCAAAGAGGTGAATTTCATCTCGGAATTGGAGATCCGCCATGGGAGCCGTGCTCCCTAGCTGATCTTTCTCTGAATTGAGAAAGGAAATAGCCGACTAGAACTTATCAGACTTGCACGAGAAATTAATGAAACAAGATTAATAACCTTTGCTATGTCAAAAAAAAGATCGAAAGAAAGAGAAGGA
Organism: Rhynchospora breviuscula; assembly: GCA_027562975.1. NCBI lineage: Eukaryota > Viridiplantae > Streptophyta > Magnoliopsida > Poales > Cyperaceae > Rhynchospora > Rhynchospora breviuscula. The sequence continues at coordinate 73,783,620 of CM050398.1, read as the reverse complement.
ACTATTATCACTACACGAAAATCAAGCAAACTTCATTCTTTTCAAATAAGATCTGTCAATTACAAATTCGAGAGCTCAGATCATTCATTTGATCGTCTCCCTTTCTTCAAACACTTACCTTTTTCTTTACAACTTGATTCTTGACCTTTTTCTTCAACCTTTCTCCTCTCTACTACAATGCCTAACAGGCGTTTGTCTAAATGTCACTCTCTTTCTCACTCTAAACTTATCTCTATAGTATCTACTTTCTCTCTCTTCCCGACCTCTTTTTTCCTGCCCCGAAATCTTCTCTGGCTCCTCTATTTATAGGCGTCGAGAAGGGGTTTGGAGCCTTCCGGCCAGCTGGCATAGGTTGTTAGCCCGACGGTTTTTCGCGTAACAAACTCACTAAACAGAATTTCCGTTGAGGAGCCCTCCTCTTCTTCTTTCTTGACTTTGGGTGGTCTTGGTGTGCCATGAACCCAGCTGCTGATGATAGGGCCCACTGTTTCTCATTTCATTTGTTTTACGAGTCCCGTGTGTATTTGCCTTTTCCTAGTGAAGAGGAGGTCGAATTTTGCTCGAGCACTCCCTCAGCGACACCTCTTCCTTTCCTTTTACGTGTGCCTATTTCTCTGTGAACCATGCATATTCCTTCCATCTGTTAACTATGGTGTATGTAAAACGAGTGCAACCATCTCCTTTGTTTGTACGGAGGGAATTATGAAGATAGCTGATTGCCTCTTCTCCATTTACGGTGCAATGGAATACCAATTGAATGGACATGTCCATTTCTCATTTTTATTGTATTTTTCATTGGCTGTTGAATTGAAATAAATTGTTTGAAGACCTTTCGAATTGAGTTTTCACATGAAATTTTGTATGTCGACCCACAAAATTATGTACAATCTAATGGTGCCAAGAATTTTCTGAAAATACCTCTCCACCTATTTTATTTATTTTCTCCAAAATCAGGAGCTTCTTTGCGTATAATGGGAGTTATGTGACTTCTTTGGGCATTCTAAAAGCATCATAATTTTCCCCATGATTCACTGGATTTTTGGGTAATTTTCCATGATTTTTGGACTCCATTTAATATTTTTCATGAATTTCTAAATCTCCTTGCTTCTATTATTCATGAAATTACCCCATTATTTCGCGAACTTGGCACCATAAAATAGGGTCAAACACCTTCCAACAGGACCAAGATGAAAATCTGTTCGAAGTATGGGAACGGTTTAAAGACCTGCAAAGAATGTGTCCACATCATGATGTACCCGATAGTAGACTAATTGTTAGTTTTTATGATGGTTTGGATGACATAACTCGTCAGAATATTAATTCAACTGCAGGTGGTGCTTTTCTGGAGATGGGATGCAGAGACGCAAAAGTCTTGATTGAAAGCATGACCCAATCTCAAACAAACTGGTTGGTGCGCTTAAAGAAAAAGAGAGGCCTGCTTGAAGTAGACAATTTCACTCACCTCCAATCTCAACTCGATGCCTTGACAGTCATGCTCAAGAACATAAGTGCAAAATCTTCCAAATCCTCCGAATCTGTCGCCAAATGTCAATTCTGTAAAGAGGAAGGCCATACAGCCAAGTCCTGCCATTTGGTAGCCAGGGAGGACCAGTCCGAAGAAGTTAATGCTCTAATTGCTCCTCCCTCCTTTTTTCCAAGCAATAACTACTCATATCGCGACAAACGGAACCATCCGAGTCTCTCATACAGCAACCCTAACGGGTGTGCTAATCCGGGTCAGACTGGTCAAACGTCAAACGTCAAACTCTAACAACAGCAACAACGCCCAGAGCGGACTGTCTCAGCGAACTGTGGAAAAGTTCATGCAAAACCAAGGAATATTCAATCACTTAGTCTATGACGAGATCAAATTGCTGAGAGAAGATTTAGGTCTACTCATAAGCAAGCTGAACCAAGGGAATGATCAAGCCAACTCGGGAGCACTAACCAAGCCTGGTATGTTCCCAAGCCAGCCTGAAACCAATCCTAGAGAAGAGTGCAAAAGCGTCACGCACAGATTGAGCGGGACCAGTTATGATGGCTCCGAGATGCCCAAGGATTTGCTGCCAGACTCAGCTGGAACGGCCCAGCCCGAGCCAGAACGGACTGTTGGAACGGTCCGCCCCAGCCACACAGCAGCCAATTTCAGCAGGGACGGCCCAGTCTGAACCAGGACGACCAGTTGGAACGGTCCGCCCTAGCCCAGAACGGTCCGCCCCAACCCTTCCAAGAGTTGAGAAAGTCTTCGCTTACCCACTTCCGACGCCGAACGATCTTCCGATTGAGGTCTCATACCCGCAGAGGTTGGCCTAGGCTAAGAAGGACAGGGAATATGAAAAATTCTTGGATATCCTGAGGCAAGTGAAGATCACTATTCCCTTCACTGACCTCTTGTCAAAGATGCCATCATACGCCAAGTTTCTCAAAGATCTCCTATCCAACAAGAAGAACTTGGAATTAAGCGGTGTCATGGCCTTGTCAGGAGATCCCGACACTCCAATCACCAAGAAGATGCAACCAAAGATGAAGGACCCAGGTAGGTTTACTATTCCTTGCAAAGTTGGTGATTTAGGTATGAAGAGAGCATTGTTGGATATCGGAGCGAGCGTGAGTCTGATTCCTGAAACCATCTTCAATCGAATTGGAAAAAGAGAACTAGAGCCAACTCCGGTGACTTTGAGACTTGCTGATAATTCAATAAGATTGCCATTGGGGAGGTGAAAGACGTGCCAATTCAAGTTGGAGACATCTTTGTTCCTTACGATTTTATAGTTGTTGACATGGAGGAAGATCCTGAAGTTCCTATCATCTTAGGCAGACCCTTTCTCACCACAGCCGGAGTGTTCATCAATTGCAGAACCGGCAAGATGAAGTTGGAAGTTGGAGATGAGAAAGTTGAGTTTGATGTGGAAAAAGCAATGCGGATGCTTGACCATGTAGACTCGATTTTTATGGTTGAATCATTAGAAGCCATGGTAGATGAGACATTCAACAACTGGATTGTGCAAGCGTATCATTCCTTCTCGGCAACACCTAAAGAGGAGGAGGTAGACTTGATATTCAACGAATTTTACAAACCGTTGAATACTTGGCTGCCAGAGAGGGCTGGAATGGCTCGCCCCAGATCCAGACGGACCACGTCAGCATGCAGCTACGGTCAGCGGCTGAAATCGATCAGATTTTCAATCTCGATTCGGATCAGAACGGCCCGCCCCAGCCTGAAACGGGCCGTCCTAGCTGCCAGTCAGAGAAAGGTAAACCAGAATTAAAGGCGTTACCAGAGAGCCTCAGGTACGAATTCCTAGGCCCAGACGAAACATTTCCTGTCATCATCAATGTCAAACTCGACTTGGATCAGACTGATAAACTTTTAAAGGAGTTGATGGCTCACCGCAAGACAATTGGCTACTTTATTGAAGATCTCAAGGGTATCGATCCCTCGATATGCACCCACCGAATTCTACTTGAAGAAGACTCGAAACCAACAGTAGAACATCAAAGGAGGCTCAACCCGAACATGAGTGAAGTCGTGAAGAAGGAGGTGCAGAAACTTTTGGAAGCTAGAATCATATACCCTATTTCGGACAGCAAATGGGTCAGCCCTATTCACGTTGTCCCAAAGAAGGGAGGCACAACGGTGATGGAGAATAATGATGGCCGGCTGAATCAAACAAGGATTGTCACAGGATGGAGGATGTGTGTGGATTACTGCAAGCTGAACGCTTCAACACGAAAAGACCATTTCCCTCTGCCCTTCGTTGACCAATTGCTCGAGCGACTGGTTAAGCATTCTTTCTTTTGTTATTTAGATGGTTATTCAGGTTACTTCTGTTAGAGATATGTCCTAGAAGCCAATCATTTTATGGCTACTTCTATAGTTTATGTTATTGATGATATTTGATCATTTGTTCCTGGATTTTATTATTGACAATTCATTCAGGTTGAGGATCTGAATTGTGAATCACTGTGTTTCATTTATGATTAAATGACAATAATAAATCAAAACTGTCCATAGTCTTGATAATTAACAAGGAACATTAATTATCAGACAAGACTACTATACAAGTTAAGTGATGATTAAGTTCTACAAATCATAAGTAAGGAGTTACTAACTTAGTTGTATATGTATATGTTACTGGAACATAGTACAGGACATGACCCAAAGCAATAAATATATGGATTGTGTTATGTGTCATTATTTATTTCATACGTGTTTGATTCTGAGTTTGAGATGGTTCAGTTTCTCCACATGAGGATAGGTTCTATAAATATCGTCTAACGCTGATTCCTGATAAGGGCTGCTATACGGACTTTATTTATGTTCTCTTGAATTGTGCGGGGAGAAACTGGTCATTAAGACAACCGTATGTCCCTCGTTAGTTCACCTAACGAGTGATGATATCTACTGGGCCCCTTGATGGAGATGGATTGCTTGCTAGCAACTTATGCAATCATCTCTAGATCAAGAAACGTATAATTTGCAAGAACGACACATTCCTATCTTGAATTATACAAGAATATCATGTGACATAAGAATCAAAACAATAAGATACCATTTCTTATGCAGGATTGAAGCAGTGTATTGGTACAGTGTTTATTTATGATAATTGGGAATCATAACGTGTTGCTAGATACCGCTTATGATTATTGAAAATAAATAACGATTTATTTTCATGGCCAACATAACATAAATCCTCAAAGGATCACATAAATAAAGTTTTAACCAACAGTGCATTATTTATTTGCAGCAGTGAATGTAATAAAAAATATGATAGTTTGATTAATTAATTATATACCGTTACGAACCGTCATAATTAATTAAATCAAAGGGGTCATATAGAAATAAATTAATGCATATGCTAATCCTAAAATAATTATCAATGAGTTGATAATTAATTTTATTCAACAGAATTTAATATAATTGTATGAATTATATTAAATATATGGGCTTCCATTTGATTAGTCAATTTGGGCCTAGCTTTAAATGATCATTAGAGAGATAATTAAAAGACTAAATTGTGCATGACAATTTGGGCTTTTAAACCTTTTCTAAATTTTGTGGCCGGCCAAAGAATGTTTGTATAAACCTTTTTTGTTAACAAAGTTTAGACGTTTATATAAAGGGAAATTAGGGCATCCTAATTTTGACCTCTCCTCAATATTTTCTTTGGCCGCCATTTTCGTTTCAAAGGAAAAAATTTCAGTTCTGAAATTTCTTCTTTCTCTCTTGCATTAGAAGCTCATGTGTTGAGCTATAGCCAATTCATTTAATAGATATTAATTGGAAGAAAGGCTAGCAACAAAGGATTAGTTAAGTTCTTGCTCTTGCTAGCACAAGAAGCTTATAATTTGGTTAACTTTTTAGGTGGACTCGAGGCCGACGACGAGGTGGTGGTGGAGAGCACGCCATCAACTCCTAAGCAAAGGTTGAGCCTTCTAGTTACGAGACTAGAAGAGGTAAATCCTTCTACCGTTCTTTTAAAGTGTCAACATGCATAATTATCTAGATCCGTATAATAGCAATTGTAAATTATTTGTTAAATGTTAATAAAAATTTAAATTTCACATGGAATGAGTTCCTAACATCTTCCAAATACCGATCCACCCGCTTGAACAAGAGAAAACAACTTTTACATGTCCATATGGAACTTATGCATACCGTAGGATGCCGTTTGGTTTGTGTAATGCACCCGCAACATTTCAAAGAGCTATGATGGCAATATTCTCTGATTTTATCAAAAAGACATGGAAGTTTTCATGGATGATTTTTCGGTTTACGGTACTTCTTTTGATCATTGTCTTGCTAACTTGTCAAAAATTTTGCAACGATGTGAAGAAATCAATCTTGTCTTGAATTGGGAGAAATGTCATTCCATGGTACAAGAAGGGAGTTGTTTTAGGCCATATAATTTCAGAACAGGGAATCATGGTCGATCAAGCCAAGGTGGAGGTGATCGAGAAGCTAGCTCTGCCGACTTGCGTGAAGGATGTGAGGAGTTTTCTTGGACATGTGGGCTTCTACAGGCGTTTTATTAAGGATTTCTCTAAAATTGCTAAGCCATTAACCAACTTAACAATGAAAGATGCTGAATTTCTGTTTGATAAAAATTGTGTTGATGCTTTCAATAGGTTGAAGGAAGCGCTTGTGACAGCCCCTATCTTGCAACCTCCAGATTGGGATGAGCCATTCGAATTAATGTGTGATGCTAGTGACTACGCAGTCGGTGCAGTTCTGGGACAGCGGAAAGACAAGAAGCCTTATGCAATCTATTACGCGAGCAAGGTACTGGACAAAGCGCAAGTCGACTATACCACAACCGAAAAGAAACTGCTGGTAGTAGTCTATGCCCTAGACAAATTCAGGTCATATCTCGTTGGTTCGAAAGTCATAGTCTATACCGATCACTCGGCACTCAAATATCTCCTATCCAAGAAAGATGCCAAGCCACGACTCATTCGATGGGTCCTCTTGCTGCAAGAATTCGACCTCAAAATTCGCGACAAGAAAGGTACAGAAAATAATGTAGCTGATCATTTGTCCAGGTTGAAGGTGGAAGACCAAGGAATATGATCCATACCGATCAACGACTCGTTTCCAGACGAACATCTGCTGGCTATCCAGCCTGGAACGGACCGCCCCAGTCTGGAACGGCCTGTCCCAGTTCCAGACGGCGCAGCAACAGCAGACAGAACGGTCCAGTCTGAGCCAGAACGGCCTGATGGAACGGACCGCCCTAATATGGAACGGTCCGCCCCAATCCAAGGAGTTCCATGGTACGCCGATTTCGCGAACTTTTTGGCCAGTAAAGTCCTGCCCTATAAGATGTCTTCTCAGCAAAAGAAGAGGTTCCTAACTGACGCGAAATACTACTTTTGGGAGGACCCATTCTTGTGGAAACTTGGGGTTGACGGAATTTTTCGAAGATGCATACCAAAGGAAGAGGTGCATCAAATCCTTCATCGGTGTCATTCATCCGCCTATGGTGGTCACGCTTCAACATCGAAAACAGCAGCTAAAGTCCTTCAATCAGGTTTCTTCTGGTCATCTATTTTCAATAATTCGAGGGAGTTTGTTTTGGTTTGCGATCAGTGCCAAAGGATAGGCAATATCTCCAGCCGACAAAAGATGTCAATGAACCCGATTCTGGAGGTCGAGATTTTTGATTTATGGGAGATTGACTTCATGGGACCCTTCCCGTCTTCGTGCGGGTATGAATACATCCTTGTGGCAGTAGACTACGTGTCTAAATGGGTTGAAACTGTTCCGAGCAAGCATGCCGATTCACCCACAGTCAAGAAGCTGTTCACCAAAATTATCTTTCCTCGGTTTGGAATTCCGAGAGCTGTCATCAGTGACGGGGGTAAACACTTCATCAACAAACAGTTTGACAACCTGCTGAAGAAGTATGGAGTGAAACACAAGGGTGGCAACACCATACCACCCGCAAACAAGTGGCCAGGTTGAGGTATCTAACAGAGAAATAAAGAACATACTGCAGAAAACTGTGGGAAGCACGAGGAAGGATTGGGCACTGAAGTTGGATGATGCATTATGGGCATATCGAACCGCATTCAAGACTCCAATCGAAATGAGTCCATTCAATCTGGTGTATGGAAAAGCGTGCCATCTGCCTGTTGAGATCGAACACAAAGCATATTAGACAACCAGAACACTCAATCTGGAGTACAAATCAGCAGGAGAGAAAAGGGTGTTAGACTTGCACGAACTGAAAGAGATCAGACTGAACGCTTATGATAATGCTAAAATGTACAAAGAGAGAACAAAGAATTGGCATGATAAGCATATCCAAAGGCGAGAGTTTAAAGAGGGAGATCTGGTGCTTTTGTTTAATTCTCGATTGAGGTTATTTCCGGGCAAACTGAGGTCCCGATGGACAGGTCCTTATGAGGTTAAAAAGGTCTACTCATTTGGAGAGGTAGATATTTGGAAGAAAGGATCAGAGATTTTCAAAGTAAATGGCCAACGACTCAAGCTCTACGTCAGTCAAACCGCAAAAGAAGGAGGGAAAGTGTGATTTTTAGACAACCCCTCAACCGTAGAGACGTAGCCATACGGGGTCAGGCTCGAGACCTTAAACAAGCGTTGCTTGGGAGGCAACCCAAGGATTAAAAAAAATAATTAGGGTTTTCTTTCTATTTTCTTAAAAACATAAAAAAATGAAAATTTGAAAAACACAAAAAAATTAGAAAATCAGAAAAACATAAAAAATTAGGAGTAGGATAAATACTTGGCTCAGTTTAGGGTTTAACTTTTTAATTTTCAGGAATCTTCAAGGATTGGAACGGACCGTCTCACAAGTGGAACGGCCCGCCCCAACATCAGAACGGCCAGGACGAAAAACAGGACGACCCATGCAGAACGGACGTCAAATCCTGAATGGAACGGTCCGCCCCAGTGTTGGAACGGTACGCCCCATTTTAAACCTGATAGAGGACTTAGACCCAAACCCAATAACTACCCACTAACATTAACTACCCACTAAACCTAACCAACCCGCCTCCCCACCTTACCCGACCCGTCCCCTCAACTTCTCTCCCTCTCACTTTCAAACTCTTAACTCTCTATTCTTTCTCTCTCTCCCTCTGCCACCACTAAATCCGACGAAATCGCCGCCATTTTGCCGACGCTCGCCACCACTCACCTCTCCTCGTTGCTCTCTACTCGACCACACCTTCATTCTCTCCGATTACTCGACGAAACACATGCGCCACCAACTCCGCCCTGACACCACTCGGCCTCAACAGAAATTTCGGTAACATCACATCTTTCTCTCCTTCTTTCCATTACAGGTACCAATCCCGACCAAACACCCACTATCAAACCAATCACCAACTATAGCACCTCCATACCAACCATACCTGGCACTTAACCATTTTCAGCCAAACCTAGGTTGGAACGGTCCGTCCCATACTTGGAACGGTTCGCCCCAGTCTCAAACCCAAACCAAAACTAGCCCGTCCTAGCCGAAACCTCCCCGTCCAACCAATCCAGAACGGTCCGTTCCACTTCTAGGACGTTCCGCCCCAGACAACCTTCCATACCCAACAGCCTACCTTCCCAGCCAAACCGCTCCGTTCCAAGCTTCAAAAGGTCTGTTCCATGTCTAGCAGCTCTTCTTCTAGTTTTTTAGGCGACAAAATCTCCAAATATTTTCGCAAGGGGCCAAGGAGAACAGGCCAGACATCTGTTCCAATCCCTCCAGAGTTCAATCTGCCGTGGCCAACAAAAGATTCTCATCCGGTACCACCTATGGATAAGCTCCCGCTTAGACCAGAGGACTTGATCACCACACCAGAGCATTCATTGTCTGCCACACCACCATACTCAGTCGACTATCCACCTCCTGACACAGAGATCATGTCTTATGTTCCCCGAAGACAGAGGGAGGCCGATGCGATTGACTGGTCCCAACTCGAGGCTGCCTCGGACCCAGAACAAGAGGAACAAGATGAGACAGCCGAGGCAGAGGTTGCAGCAGAGGCTGAGGAAGATGCAGAAGAAGAAGAGACCGCGGATCTTGTCCCTGAGACACAAACCCGGCCATCCCAACCAGCCAGCATTGAGCTAGCCAACGTGAATATCCGGCTTGAGGGTAGCCAAGCAAAACAATGGTACAGAAACCTCCTTAACAAAAAATTCGAAAATACCCGCTCGATTGATCTTCGGGTACTTGACAAACTAAGTATCAAGGAGGATTTCTACAGGCTGATCAGAGCAATTGGGTTTCGCCCGAGGTTCTGGAAGATCAGAGCTCCATCTTACACCGCTTTGACCATGGAATTTCTGTGCTCTCTCGACCTCTACCATAAAAATGACTTGTGGCAGCTCACATTTCGGGTGGATGGTAAGAAATACATTGCCACAGAGCTAGACTTCGTCCGGATCTTTGGGCTTGAGAACGGGACAATAACAGATGAGTATTTTGAGGAAAATTTGTGGGAAGAGCTCTCTTTAGAGCACAAGCAGCCGGTCAATACACGCAGATCCTCTCGCATCCAGCACCCGACAATCCGGTTCATCCAGCGGATGCTTTCGCTCACTATCTTTGCCAAGGGTGAGTCGGGAGTGAAGTTGACAAGGGGAGAACAAGCTATTCTCAACCAGATCTTCTATCCAAAAGGCGATGCAAAACTCAACCTTGCCTACTTCATGATGAAGCATTTCGAAAAGCAAGCCAACAATTTGAGGTCGGGCAAGGGACAGATCACCATTGGAGGCTATGTCACCCATCTGGTGCAGCAATACAACATGGCCTTATCGGAGATGCAGCGGAGTGGGGGACCAAGCCGGGTCTCTATGAGACAATTGGCTGAAATGCAGATGGTGGCTCAGGTTGGAAATGAGTACCAGTACATCTATGGTCGGTACCGTTTCCCTCTTCCTCTCAACAAGCCTATTGACATCAACAATAAAAGGACCTGATTGCTAGTTGACAAGGACGGGACATTCATAAACCATGAAGAGAAGAAGTTGCAGCGGCGAATAGCCGAGATGGAGGCAGCTGCCAGAGCAGCCGGAGCCGGTATGTCCGCAGAGGCAGAAGTAGCCAGCTCCCAGCCACATCCACCTGAACAGCCACTGGTCCAGCCTTTCTATGAGCCTCAGACTCAGAGGCGTGAACAGATGTTTTGGGGAGGGATGCCGTCTCATGATATACCCACTCATCCAGAGCCATCACCAGGCCAGTGGCAGGGAGGATTTGATCGAGCCTACCACGATATTCTCCAAGACATCCACACTGCTCAGTGAAACATCCAAGCCTCGATTGATGAAGATAGAGAGGAGAGGAGGCGTGACAGAGAAGAAGACAGACAGTGGAGGCAGCAGCAGGACGAACGGAATGCACGGAATGATGACCTGCTAGCACGGTTGGCCAGCCATATCTTCGGGCCACCGCAGGATCCACCGCACAACTGAGCTAAGTTTGTAAGTTTTCTATTTTTCTCTCTTTTCTTTTCTTTCTTGCATCTAATAGAACTAGGGACAGTTCTGTAGATAAGCTTGGGGGGGTTAAAAGTTAGAAAAATCGAAAACTGGTACGATAGGTTGCATTTCATGGCATATTGCATGTTTCTGTCAGGATTGGAACAGTCCGTCCCACAGATGGAACAATCCGTCCCAAATGCTCGTCCCAGCCCAGAACTGGCCGTTCCAGCCCTGACAGAACTGAGGAACTAGCTGACAAATGCGCATGGAACGGTCCGTCCCAATGGACCGTTCCAGTCCAGAACTGGCCGTTCCAAGTGCATTTGTTGGCTGGTTTTTGTATATACATGTAGGAATTGTATTATTAATCATTTAATGTTGCATTTAGGTAAGTTTTTAAGGATTTAATAACTAGGCTTAGCGATTGTGACTTAGGGAATTAAGGTATTTTCTGAAAGAAGCGAATTTTATTGAAAATCTCTTCGAAATGAATTTGATGAAACTGATTTGAGCAACCTAAGGATAGGATTTGAAAATTGTCTGAGAAATTATTTTCTTAAGCATTGAGTTGATTAATTTCACAAGCAATTGATTGATTTAGTCGATTAGAGCCGGCAAAGGGTGATTAAGTTCGTCTAAGATCATGTTCTCAACTCAAAAATTCGATTAATTGTAAGTAGGTCTGCACAAGTTTTAGAAACAATTAAACCACTGTTTTTCAAACTAAAAATAAAAAAAATAATAATAAAAAAAATCAGAAAAACAACAAAAACAAAAACAAAAATCAAATTTTCTTTTTGCAAATCTGGAGGCTTAAGGAGTAAGGCAGAAAATTGCTGAAATTTCGTAGTGGACCGTAGTAAAAATGCGTAAAAACCGGACCGACCTCCAAGGGGAACTAAAAAGCTATGCTCTCCAAGTGGATATTGCGAGAAACTATAGGTAACTAAAGGTAAAAAATGATCCACTAAATCAAATGGATGAGAGAAAACTCGATGATTCCAAGCTTTCTTTAATCTGGCCGATCCCCCCGCAGCGAGGAAAACTCCCAGCCCCGGGAAAATCTGTATGTTACTTTCTGTTTGTTTTCGAAAATTTTAGTGGTTTAAAACAATTCAAAAATATGTGTATAACGACTTGGAATTAATTTAGGTTATTTGAGTTGAGAAGGTTCGATCCCGTTTCTACTTGATTTCAGATTGAATGAGAACTTCGAAAAATTAATCGGTTTAATGCTTAGAAAAATGAATCATGGACAGAAAGATTTGAGAATCCTTAGGTTGATTTCAGAAAGGTTGATTCACATGAAACAAACTGGTTTGAACTTATTGAAAATCCTTTTGACCAAAATGCCCCTATAACTTAATGTCACAATTTGCTAAGTTTAATTAGGAAATCCTTAGACTTGTTAAACACACAATCAATTGAACTTAATTTAGGTCTGAACCTGGTCTTAGTCTAGAGTTTTGCTTGAGGACAAGCAATGTTCAAGCTTGGGGGGTTTTGATGTATGGTTTTCGTACTCAATTTCCAACCAGATTAAGCCCCAAAATTATGTTCAAATGCCTGTGTTTTTAATCATTTTCTGCTAATTTAGGTTGTAGAAAGGTCCAGCCGTAGCCCGGCAAGTTTATTTTGCAGGTTCAACGCTTATTCGGCATGGAAAACAGAGAAAACAACAAGCGGGAGGTGCTCGGACATTGGAACGGACCGCCTGGACTGTAGGACAGTCCGCCCTGACCAGAGGAAACAATTTCAGATGGACTGCACCTGACCAGGCTGGAACGGTCCGCCCCAGACTTAGAACGGGCCATTCCAGCTATCTTTGGATTGCTGAAAATAGAGGGCTATTTCTGTCGAGTCGGTTTCCTTTATTATCGACCTTCCAGAAGCACTTCTCCCACGTTTGAAGCTACCATTGCCTCATTATAAAAGCTCTGTCCTGTCTCCAATTCAGGCTAAGTTCGATATTCTAGGTTTTAGCCTCTTTCCAGCTCAGCAAAGGAGATAGCCTGCAGAGACGAATCGACCTACCTGAGACTGTCCGCCCCAGGATTAGGACGGTCCGCCCCAGACAGGACATTGCACAGAAACGTGGATTTTTCGAGCACGCATTGTTGTAACTTGATTTTTTTTTCTATGTCTCTGTATTTGATGAAACCTTCTTGTTCTTGCATGGATTTGTTAGAGTAGAGTAGTTTAGGGGCTATGATCTGAGAACCTTTCTCTAGTTGCTTGTTTTTTATTTGAATCTTTAATTATTAGTTAAATTAAGTTATGTTCTGCTTCTTGTGCTTTAAATTTCTATTTAATTGCTAAGTTTGTTTCTGTTTGATCTGATTGCCTCGTTAAACAAAAGCCTAGTTTAACTGTTAGGATTAAAGTCAATCACAGCAACGTTAACTTAGTAATTATACTGCTTGGTAGGCAATATCCGGAAGGATTAAACCAGACCTTAATTAATTAGGGTTTAACTTGAGATCGGAAGGTTAAAAGTATACCAAGACTCGAGAAGTAGACTAGAACAACTAAACCAAGAAACGGAAGTTGAAATTTAGGCGTTCTAGGAGTTAAACAATAAAACTTAATAGCTTGACCTGAATGGGAGTTAGAGTACAAGTCTATAGGTTAAGTATTGTCTAATCTCGCATAAAAATATTTAATTAATAATTAAAAATCATGACAAAATAAGTATCAGTCAATCGGAACGGACCGTTCCAAGGTCAGAACGGACCGCCCGGAAGGGGGAGTCTGGCCTGGAACGGCCTGTTCCGATCGACTGACGGAGTCCAGAACGGACCGTTCCAACTTTGACAGTTAGAGAATTGTTTGAGGATCTAAACCCCTAGTTTTCATCAATTTGACTATCTTCTGTTGATTTAGGATTTGGCGATTTAGAAATTGATCTTTACTTTATTATTCTTATTTACTTATTGTTGAAACTGTTTGCTACCTTTGAAATTATTTTTTACTTAAGAAATTAGTTTAATTTGAATTGTTTAACTTAGAAATAGAATAGTCCGTTCCCGAGATTCGACTCTTAAACTGTATTGCAAACGAATTAGCATCGGTAATTAAGGATTTAATTTGACCCGTACGCATAGAACCGATTAATGCTAAATCTATTTGATTAATGCTAAATCTATTTAGTTATTTAGCAGTTCAAATTGAATTGGAAATAATACCAAATTATCTCTAGTATGTAAACAAAAGCATCATATAAGCGAAACCTTAGTTATTCTTCAAATTAGGAAGAAAGAGATAAAAAGTGTGATAGAAAGCTTTATAATTAGGTGACCAGTTCTTTCTTTTTGGTTAACTTAGTCTTAGATAACTTACTAAACTCAGTAGTCATATTATAGTTGGAAATGAATTGACATTTTGCCATTACCAAATTATCTCTAGTATGCAAACAAAAAAATCACATCAGTGAAAATTAAGTTTTTCTTTAAATTAGGAAAAAAGTGATCCAAAGTATGATAGAGATCTTTAAAATTTGGAGAGGAGTGAACAAATCAATCATGCTTTAAAACTAGAATATTCGATTCCAGAAAAGATAATGCAATGTATAAGGACCACATTAAATGAAGATAAAATCCTCTTAACATTACAACAATTAACCATAACTATAACCAAAACCATATGAAACGCTTCGCATCATGTTATGGCTTATAATCTCCCTCAATGATCAACGACTAATTCACAAATGAACACGTGCATATTGCCTCTTTTATTCTCAAACAAAAAGACTATATATGAATGTGAACCCAGAATTTCTACCTCAATAACCAAAGAGAGAACATTATTCATCTATTTCCACCGTGATAGGTCCAATTCTGTACAATTATTATTATTTCTAAAATGGAAAAATTACCTAAATTTACTGTTTTGTTCCTTGGGGGGGGGGGGGGATAGCAGTGTCTCTCCTGAGTCCTGACTCAATTAATGTCGATTTTGGTATTTCTTTTTTATTTCGAGAGGAGGAAAATCGAAATCCTAGGGACCTTAATCTAAATTTTTATCTCATCATGTTGTATATATTTCAATATTTTTTGCAAGTCGTATCTATTTTAATATTTGATTGGACTGATGTTCTTTTGGAAAATTTTTGGGCAGGAACGTAGGAGTCGCAGAAATTATGAGCACGAGTTTTCTGAAATTGATTTAAAAAAGAGAGAGGAACAAAATTTAATTTTGTTGCAGTAATTATGAGCACGAGTTTTTCCGAAATTGATTTAAAAAACGAGAGGGACAAAATTTATAATTTATCGTTTTATAGTATATAATAATGATAAAATATCTATCAATCGACATTTTTATTTGGTGGGAAACGGTAGCTAGACAATGACTTTGTTGTTTGGTACCCTGACTGACTCCTTGCTCATCTGCGTGTTTCACGTAGTTTAATTTCAGTGAGTGGCGGATCTAATTTTTTTTTTTTTTTAAATATCATTCATGTTTCGTACCAAATATATTGGTCCTCATGTATTGATCACTTCAAAATAATTAAATAGTATTGATCCTTCTGAGTCATGCATGCACTCATGTGTTTTATACCAAATATATTGATCCACTTTGTTGTTTCTAAAGGAGACGGCTTAAACAAGATTTAGCGGAAGCAATTAAGGTTTTAGACCGGTTTGGTATGAATTACTCTAACACAATTCAATTGGTATCCAACAATTAACAAGCACACACAAACAATTCAAGTAGCAAGAAAGTAAAGGGAGAAAGAGAGAGAGAAATTGAACACTCGAAGTGATTACGAAGTCCCGACTCGCTAGGAAAGACTAGCCTTAGTCGTACGTCTCCGGAAGTTCCGCTACCACGAAAGTGTTAGAGATATGTCCTAGAAGCCAATCATTTTATGGCTACTTCTATAGTTTATGTTATTGATGATATTTGATCATTTGTTCCTGGATTTTATTATTGACAGTTCATTCAGGTTGAGGATCTGAATTATGGATCACTGTGTTTCATTTATGATTAAATGACAATAATAAATCAAAACTGTCCATAGTCTTGATAATTAACAAAGAACATTAATTATCAGATAAGACTAGTATACAAGTTAAGTGATGACTAAGTTCTACAAATCATAAGTAAAGAGTTACTAACTTAATTGTATATGTATATGTTACTAGAACATAGTACAGGACATGACCCAATGAAATAAATATATGGATTGTGTTATGTGTCATTATTTATTTCATATGTGTTTGATTCTGAGTTTGAGATGGTTCAGTTTCTCCACATGAGGATAGGTTCTATAAATATCGTCTAACGCTGATTCCTGATAAGGGCTGCTATACGAACTTTATTTATGTTCTCTTGAATTGTGCGGGAAGAAACTGGTCATCAAGACAACTGTATGTCCCTCGTTAGTTCACCTAACGAGTGATGATATTCACTGGGCCCCTTGATAGAGATGTATTGCTTGCTAGCAACTTGTGCAATCATCTCTAGATCAAGAAACATATAATCTGCAAGAATGACACATTTCTATCTTGAATTATACAAGGATCTCATGTGACATAAGAATCAAAACAATAAGATATCATTTCTTATGCAGGATTGAAGTACTGTATTGGTACAGTATTTAATTTATGCGAATTGAGAATCATAACGTGTTGCTAGATACTGCTTATGATTAATGGAAATAAATGATGATTTATTTTCATAGCCAACATAGCATAAATCCTCAAAGGATCACACAAATAAAACTTTAACCAAACGTGCATTATTTATTTGTTTGCAGTAGCGAGTACTGCGAATATATGATAAGTTGATTAATTAATTATATACCGTTGCGAACCGTTATAATTAATTAACTCAAATGGATCATATAGAAATAATATAATATATATGCTAATCCTAAATTAATTATTAATATGTTAATAATTAAGTTAGTTCAACGCATATTTATTATACTGAGCTAATTGGCCTTTTAGTTAATCGGTTAACTGAAAGTCCGATATGAGATGAATTGAAAGAGTAAATTAATGGGCCACTATATCATATGGATTTGGCCCACTTAATCTCTGAAAATTTCGGCCATAGAGGGGCATTTGTGTCTAAGAGAAAATAAAAAGAGAGAAATCTAATTATGGAAAACGTTCCATATATATATTGATTGTTTCTTTGGGAATAAGTCGGAGAAAAATCTAATTCTCTCTCTCTTCTCTCTGTGGCCGCACTATTCACACACTGTTCACATACTGTTCACAGTGGAGAAAATTGATTTCTCCAATTTTAAGCTCTTAATTCCATCTCTAGCTCATGCGTTGAGCGATTTCCTTTCCAGTTAAACAGTTAATCGTGCGAAGGAATTCAAATGGAATTAGTTATCGTCTCGGACAAGCTAGCACTTGTCTTGAGACCTTGGTTAATTTTCTAGGTGGACTCGAGACGACGAGGTGGTGGTGGTGTGCTACCCATCGACTCCTAAGCAAAGGTCGAGCCTTCTAGTTACGAGACTAGAAGAGGTAAATCCTTCTACCGTTCTCTTAAAGTGTCAACTTGCATAATTATCTAGATCCGTATAATAGCAATTGTAAATTGTTTGTTAATAAGTAATAAAAATTTAAATTGCACATGGAATCAGTTCCTTACAGAAAGGACGCGCTCCGTTCAATTCCAATAAGAACTGGACTACAACTTCAAACCGAATCACCTCGTCACAAGGACACTCGAGGCGGATCGGCCTAACTCGAAAAATAAATGGTACCAAGGCCTCTAATGGAGATAAGCTCTCAACTTATTCCAACCTACACCTAGCGATAATGTCGGGGCGATGATGTTTGAGGCTACTTTATCTCTCAAAATGATCTAGCTATGAAAAGCTCAAATGGGAGAGTATCCCTGTGTTCAAAGACTCAATTATAGTCTAATTTTGTAAGGCAAAGCTCTCTTAAGAGAGAGAACAAAGGGTGAATATTTATAGGGCTCGGAATGAGCAGTTTACCAGTAAAAAACTAGGCAGAGCGTTGCCTGCCACTAAATAGCGTTGTACAACGTTGAATATTACCGTTGTAAAATCAAACAGCTATTTAATATAGCCGTTGGACTGTCAGAGCGTTGTGCAACGTTATATGCCGTTGCACAATGATAGAGTGTACAATCAAAGGAGTGTTAGAGTTATGTCCTAGAAACCAATCATTATATGGCTACTTCTATGGTTTATGTTATTGATGATATTTGATCATTTATTCCTTGATTTATTTATTGACAGATCATTCAGGTTGAGGATCTGAATTGTGAATCTTTGTGTTTCATTTGTAATAAATGACAATAATAAATCTAAAAGGTCTGTAATCTTGATAATTAACAAGGAATATTAATTATCGGATAAGATTAGTATGCAAGTTAAGTGATGATTAAGTTCTACAAATCATAGGTAAGGAGTTGCCAACTTAATTGCATATGTGTATGTTATGGAACATAGTACAGGACGCGACCCAATGAAATAAATATATGGATTGTGTTATGTGTCATTATTTATTTCATTTGAATTTGATTCTAAGTTTGAGATGGTTCAACTTTTCCACATGAGGATAGGTTCAATAAATATCGTCTACCGTTGATTCCTGATAAGGGCTGCTATACGAACTTTATTTATGTTCTCTTGAATTGTGCGGAGAAAAGTTGTTTATCAAGAAAACCATATGTCCCTCATTAATTTATTTAGTGAGCGATGATATCTATTTGGGCCCCTTGATGGAGATGGATTGTTTGCTAGCAACTGATACAGTCATTTCTAGATCAAGAAACGTATAATCTGCAAGAATGACACATTCCTATCTTGGATTATACGATGATATCATGTGACATAAGAATCAGACAATGAAATACTATTATTTCTTATGCAGGATTAAAATATTGTAGCAGTACACTATTTATGCGAATTGGGAATCATAACGTGTTGCTAGATACCGCTTATGATTATTAGAATTAAATAGCGATTTAATTCCATGGCCAATGTAGCATAAATCCTCAAAGGGTCACACAAATAGAGTTTTAACCATACAGTGCGCAGCAGTGTATTGTGAAAATATGATAAGTTGATTAATTAATTATATACCGTTGCGAACCGTTACAATTAATTAAGTCAAAGGGATCATATAGAAATAAATTAGTGCATTTGCTAATCCTAAATTAATTATTAATAAGTTAATAATTAATTATGTTCAACATATTTTATTTTATTTGAGCTATTTGGGCATTTATTTAATTAGTTAACTAATAGTCCGATTTAAGGTTAATAGAATGAGCAATTAAAGGGATGAACTAATGGGCTTTTAACACAATTGGTTTAGCCCATAATTCTACCCCATGAGGCCGGCCATAGGAGGGCAAAATTATCTAATTAATTTTGTGGGAGTGCTAGATCAAAAGGTCTATAAATAGAGGTCCCATTTGATAGAAACTCTAGCCTCCTTTCTACCTTCTCTCTCTTCCTCTCTCCTTGGCCGAAAATCACAAGAGGAAAAAGAAAATTTCAGATTTTCTTTGCTTCCTTCTCTCCTCTCTTCTACCTCTAGTTCATGTGTTGAACAATCTCTCTCCACAAATTAAAATGGTTTAATTAGCTAGAAGAGAGAAAACCTAAGGATTAGCACTTGTTCTTCTCAATTGCTAGCACAATTTGAGTAGAAATTGGTTAACCCTCTTGGTGGACTCGAGGCGGCCGCCGGTGAAGGAGAAGGCGAAGGAGAGCACGCCACCGACTCCCACGCCTTGGACCGAACCTCTTTGTTGCGATACAAAAAAATGTAGCCTTCATATTCTCAATCTCTTGTGTGCGAATGCTTGGACTAGATCCATCGATGTCTAAATCGTTTGGATTGTTAATTAAATAGTTAATTAGCACAAAAATTTGAAAATTAGACTTCCTAACAAGGAGAACTCCGACAATTCCGTTGGAATTTGTCAGAACGTTGTGCAACGTCAAATACCGTTGCACAACGATTGAGTGCAAAGTCAAAGGAAATATTCCGATAGTTTCGTTGGTAAACGAACTAGTATCGGTGAGAAGCAACTCTGACAAATTCAAAAGGGACGTCATACAACACTAAACACCGTTACACAATGCTGTTGTTACACACATATATCCAGGAGCGTTGTACAACTTTAAAGGGCGTTGCACAACGTTCTGCCTTAAGTACACAGGAATTTTTCAAGTCTTTAACTGGAATGTTGTACAATGCTACTGAGCGTTGTACAACATTGTGACTCAGCATTATCTAACGCTATTTAGCATTGTGTGACGCTGTTTCACAAATTGTCAGAATTTAGCTGTTTTAGTTTTGAAACCACAGCGTTGTGCGACACCATATAGCGTTGTGCGACGCTCTGTCACTGAAAATTGAATTAGTTTTGAAATCACAGCGTTGTGCGACACCATATAGCGTTGTGCGATGCTCTGTAACTGAAAACTGGATTTTACTGGTAAATTGAACTTTTCTGCTATCTAGACCATTTGAAGGATAATTAAGGACTAAAGTATACCTTCTACCCTAGTCTAAACTAGCCTACAACCTCTCTAAAGACTTGATCTTGATCTTGCTTGAATCTTTTATCCAAGTCTTCATAATTTGCATCTTCTTTTTATAAAACTCAAAGAAGATTGTTAAATGTCAAATGATATTATTTTGTGATCGACAAATCTAGAGACGTTTAGTACAACAATCTCCCCATTTTGACGATTTGCAAAACAATATCATTAGTAAAACGATTAAATTTTGATATTTCACAAGCTTTGCTATGATTCTCCCTTTTTTTGTAAATCGACAAAAGATGAAACAATTATAATAAGCTCTCCCTAAATTCATGGCTCCCCCTTAAATTTAGACAAAAGAAATTGGAGAACCGATTTAGGACACTACACAAAGTAGTGTGATCAATTTTTAACCTCTTAAAAAAATAAACAATAAATAAAAGAGACTCCCCCTAAATATTTGGCTTATAGGATCGGGGGTAAATTTGGTATTTAGGTCACATTTGTTACCATACCATTAGTTGTACCACTAGAGATACAAGCTTTTGAAACCCATTTACCTTTGAAATTACCATTTGGTTTTCTAACTTTGCTTTCTAAAGAAATATGTCCATTTTGACAACAATAATTGCAAAATGCATTGATTGGCTTAGGTATGGAAGAACTCTTAACAAAGTGAGAATAATAATGGGCTCTAAGGTATTTGGTCTTCTTCTTAGGATCGGTGGATGACGTTTTGAAATTCTTGTTGCGATCCTTTTGGTAATGTTGGAAAACATTCTTTTGATGCTCATTGGATTGAGCTTTGTGGTTTTGAGAGTAGTGTTGCTCTTTAAATTCATAAAATCATTCATCAGGTCCCCTAAAATAAATTTTATTGGACTCCTTTGGAAAAAAACCCTCCTTATTTTGATTTTGTAAATTCATTTAATTTTGCACTCTAGTGTTTTTAGACTTCCGTTGGTACATATGTGCATGACCACGAGAGTTCCTAGATTTTTAAAATTATGTGTTTTGTGCATTTTGTTTTCCATCATTGTGTGAAAAGTTATTTTTTTTTTGTTTGATATGACTTTTAGTAACCAAGACCGACTTGTCATGAGACTTTTGGTCCTTGATAAGATTTTTCAAATCCATTTTGGAGGCTTGAGCTAAAATCGATTTTTCAAGTTGTTTTTCAAGCTTCTTTATTTGAGCCTCATACTCACCCATCTTAAATAGTAATTATGGAGTCAATATAATTTTATGAGTGTCAATTTAAATCTTTATAATATGCGTGTGTGTGCGCGCGCGCGTGCGTGTAAGTATTATTTATTAAAAAACTGGTAGAATATTGTCTCATTATTCCTTAAATGCATCCACTAGAACATTGTCTCTAGAATACTCCGTAACATGTTTTCGTTAATCAAATTCCATGACTTCCTTTGCTGTAAATTAACAAAATATCATAACAATAATAATTTCCTATGCCAAGAACTAACAAAGAAGCAGGATGCATAATCGATCACGAGTCCATACCTGATCACCGCCTAATTTTTTGATTGGGAACTATCATGCAAACGGCAAACTAAATATATCATGCGATCAGATATATATATGCCAACAGCCATAATCATGATAGCACAATAATTAGAAACATATAAATTGATTAAATTTTCATTATTTTAGTTATATATGTTAGATTATTTATGTTCTGAGCTTGGTCATTTTCTTCATTTTTGATCAAACAAGCTCATTTTTTCTTATTTAAACTGAATATATATACAAGAATCTTAGGTAATATAACTGCTTTTGTATTTTTTAACATGACCTTTCTAATATTTAAAAAAATAATTTATTTATGAAATATGTTGAGTTTTATATTTTTTTTATTAAAATTGTGCAATTAATATTATGTAGATTGGCAATAATTTTATTTTTACCATATATATATTCTACTAATAAATTACTTATGTAAGTTTGTGTCGTTAATTTAAACTCAATTCGCTTAAAGAAACTATTGATACTTGACTTGTTTGTCGTAATTTGCTTTAAAAAAGTATATATTGGAAAAGGTTTAGACAAAAATATTTAAGTAGAATATTAGTTTGAAGTATAAATATACTTTCTATGATATATATATTTTTTTGAAAAAAATCATACAAAAAAACATGCAAGCATACGTTTACAATTTCTTTGAGTTAGAAAAGTAAGTTCCTTAGAGCCGCTTGCGCTGCCTTTGGTTATAGAAATGATTTGGAGTAACGAATGATAGAAAATTCAAGCTCGTCACCACTATACCTTCTAGCTCAAACTTTAAAATATTATCACATAAGAAAATTTGCTAAATTTATTAATTTGCAACTATTCCATCAAAAATAATTTGGGACGATGATCTATACAACAATTTCAATGTTGTGCAGTACTTATTTGAAAAAAAAAAAATTAGCTTCACAATTAATTTGAGTAACTTTTGCATGTTAATTAATAACATTTCCGCTTGGTACTTTGATTTTAAGCATAGAAAAGTCTACGTGATGCCTATCGGATCACAAAAGAGAAGGAAGAAATTAAATAATTTTTTTTAAGATAAATTGGGTCAAGCCTCTCAATTTATTTTTAAATTAAATGTTTATGAAAGACTTCCAGTCGGATTTAAAACCTACAACTTTTCACTCAAGATGTATTGTTTTTTTCCACTAGATCAAGAGTCGGTTCTCAAGAAATTAAATAATTTAAGAAAGTTAAACTTCTAATGGAACGTTTTGGGATAGGTATCGGCGTTAAATGTCCCAAACCCAAACTACTGAAGATATTCGCACGAATAATGGAGACGTCGACCGTAATTTTTGTTGGGATGGAACGTTTTGGGATATGTATCGGCGTTAAATGTCCCAAACCCAAACTACTGAAGATATTCGCACGAATAATGGAGACGTCGACCTACATTTTTGTTGGGACCGGCGATTTTTCTCACATTAAGTCAAGAATAAAAGCACAATAAGTTCCTCTCATCGAAACACAATAATGTAGCAGTCTAGCCTAAGGGCTTCCACTTATCAAAAATAAAATAAAATAAATATAGTAGTCACTAGCCACACACATGAATCTGAGACTAGCTCATTGTAAGTTAATTTGTAACGATTAACTATCATCCAAAAAAAATATAGCAGTCGCTGTATAGCCAATTAGCCACACAAAAATTTGCGACCCATATTGCTAACTAAGTACTGGAAGGTGGAAACTTGTATATATTATAATTTCCCCCTCAAGACAGATAGAGGCACCAAACACAGACACACACAGATCGAGTGAAATAGTGAGGGAGAGAGAGAGAGAGATGGCAGAATGTGTGGTCGGCTTCGTAGTGGAAGCGGTGAAGGAATATGCAGTGAAGGAGGCCGAGGCGTTAGCGGAGGTGGGAGACAGGATAATGCTCCTGAACGATAGGCTGGACTGGCTGCAGACTTTTGTCCGGGATGCCGACCAGAAGCGGCGATCAAAGGAGAACCCGTTTGTTGCCGTTTGGGTCAGGCAGACTCGTGACGTCGCCTTTGAAGTGGAGGATGTGCTTGATGACTATTATCGTAAGGCGTTTCTGGCCGAGATGGAGCGGTCCTCGTGGAACTCCTTCTTTAAGTGTATTACGCATCCCTTCACTAAGGTAATATTAATTCAATAATTGTGGTGTGCAAGTTTACCTGCACTCTCTATCTAAAACTAATAATACTAATAAATATTAATGATGGGTGTCTCTCTGTTTCCTTTTTTTTTTTTTTTGGAAGTTCTCTGTTTCTTTTTTTTTTATTATTTCTCTCTATTTGTTGTGTTTGCGTATGCGTGTAACGTTACAATTATATCTAAAGTATTAATTATTGAATCCGCTATTAATTTATCTTCACTTAGTCCATAATATATTCATAATTATAATAGTTTATTATCCATTTAAAGTTCCACTGTAAATTCATTTTTGGTTATTTACTTATTATACATCTTTTGAGACTGATATATTACTGCACTAAAAAATTCTGATCGATTGAGGACTCGAAGAAACAAATATGTATGTTTTATTATTTTCATTTTTTTTTTTGAAATAAGTGGGTGAAAATCCCACAACTTTCCATTAAAATGAAAAGCAAAGTTTCAAAATATAAAAAACAATTATTATTTTCATTTACAAGGACAAATAATTTATAGTAATTTTATAGTTTGGACAAGCAGCAATTTTCATTAATAAGCAAACAAAATCATAGTATAGAACAAAAAAAAAAGGAATAAATGACTGGTACCATAATCCGTACCGGTGCCTAATTGGCACCACAACTGGAACCAGTACCCGAACCGAACTGGTACCACAACCGATATCAGTACCTGAACTGGTACTACAACAAAAACCAGTGTCGGTGGTACAACTAAAGTAAAACCCTAACCCCTATAAAAGCTACTCTGAAGTATTTGATTGTTTGATTGTAGTCAATAATTTTGAACAGAATATCATATTTATTTTATTTCATGTGAGTAATTTTTGGGCATTTTGCAGCTCTGCGTATTAGATAACGCGGCAAAGAGGATGAACAAAATAGAAAAAAGGCTGATAGACATCTCAAAAAATAAAGATGATTACAACATCGAGAGTCTTGGAGAACCTTCATCTGTTTGGACATCCTCTTCATCAATAAACCTCGCTGCATGGTATCTATCTTTGTGCAAATTAAAAATGTTAAATAATATTATTTCTGCCAGCTAAAAGATAAATATCTCTTAAAGTTTTTCAAAATAACTTAAATCTTATTTTCGTACCATATAAAAATTTACGAAAAATTTAGTGTCAGTGCCAATAACGAACTTAATGCTTTGGTTTAATACATCTGCACATTAAATTGCCAGCAGTCGCCTTTCTAATTTCTATTACAAAGGGATATATTAACCAACTTATTTTAACAACAGAACTGTAGGCCTAGCATGGATGGCAATGTGTCTCGTCTCTTTGCGAAAAGATATAATACTTTTTCATAAAGGAGGATTGATATAATGCTTTTTTGAAAAATAAACTTATATTGTAAATTGCGATGAAAGATGTCAAAATTCATCCACTAAAAAGGTAAAATTATATGCTATAATATTTTTATTATTAACTGAGAGTATTTCAAATTTGATAGTAATTTAAAAAATATTTGGTCCTAGTTAGAAAGCTAATAAAATTTAACAGTTTCTTTTTCTGATAATATTGCACACATATTTCTCTTACTGAATTTAAAAGGAATTCTATGTTATAAACAGGGATAATTTGGAGGAAGACATGATTGGTTTTGATGGTTATGAAGAAACAATAAAGAACCTGCTTATTGGCCCTGGTACAGACTCCCTCGCTATCATCTCCATACTAGGAGAAAGCGGCTCTGGAAAGACAAAGCTCACCAGAAAAATTTTTAATTGTGAAGAAGTTCAAAAGAACTTTCTAATACGTAGTTGGACTCTGTTGCCCCCGAAATACCGAGTTACTGAGATCCTCGGTAAAATTCACAAAAAGGTTAAAAGCCAAGTGCCCCATGAAAAGAAAGTCCAACGTAATGCAGGAAATGACATTTGTGAAATACTGATGGATGAATTGGATGAGGGTCGGTACCTACTAGTACTTGATGGTATGGAGAGCATCACTGACTGGAATAGCATAAAAGCAGCATTGCCTGATTTAAGAAATGGGAGCAGAGTGGTACTAATAATGCAATCTGATTGCGAAGGGGTCGAACAATTTGTGGACCGGTCCAATCCTGCACTCAAGATCGAACGCCTTAATGAGGAAATGAGCAAGAGATTGTTCCTTAATAGGGTTTTCGGGGTGCATAGTTACTCGAGTTGGTTTGATGAAAACACCTACGGGAAAGATGTGTTTACTCTAACACAAGGCCTTCCATTGGCAATTGTGATTCTTGCAGGTCTTTTAAGATCGAAAGAGTCACAAGCTGAGTGGGACTCTGAATTTGAGCAGTTGAAAGATGAAAAGAGAGTAAGAGCTCTTGGCCGCATATTGGCAATGAGCTTCGACGACCTTCCTCACAGCCTCAAGTCATGCTTCCTGTACCTAGGTGCACTTCCAGAAACCAAGCTGCATGATGGTGACAAGTTAGTACGGTTGTGGATTTCAGAGGGATTTATTAAACCAAAGAAAGGAAAAACCCTGGAGGAGATTGGGCAACAACACTTGAAAGAGCTAGTCTCTCGGTGCCTGGTCCAATTAGTGGACAAGGATGCTCAAGGAGATGTTCATTTAATCTCTGTACATGGCTCAGTTCATGCTTTTGTGCAATTAGAAGCTCAGGAGGCCAACTTTTTTGAAATCCATGACAATTTGGATGTCATTGCTCCATCCACAGTGCGCCGTCTCTCTGTCCAAAATCACACTGATAAGTATGTACCACTTAAAAATTCATTCCCAAAATTAAGATCCCTCATATGTAATTTTGCCGAGGAGCAAGATAACACCAAAGAATCAGCTCCTCAAACCAACCAAAAGAGCCGTACTTTAAGGTTCTTGCATGCTTCTAAGTTCCTTCGAGTTATTGACCTACAAGGTCTACGGCTCGAAAGACTACCTAATGAAGTTGGTAGCATGATTCATTTAAGGTACTTAGGTGTTAAGAATTGTGGGTTAGAACAACTACCTACTTCCATTGGTAGCCTCATTTACCTTCAAACCTTTGATGTTCAAGATACTGATGCGAGCAATATCAATGAGGAATTCTGGAATATCCCTACTCTAAGGCACATTGTCGCACGTAAGCTGAAACCTCCAATAACTTTGAAATCCAAAGATAGCCTACAAACGCTCCATGGCATAGATTGCGCTAGCTGGGACACTGCTCTTTTAGAGAAGGCAATGAATCTCCGGTCCTTGGAACTTGAAGGGCTTTCAAATTTGCATATGGAAGCACTTCTAGTTGCTCTAAGGAAACTGGAGTTACTCGTGCACTTGCGATTGAAATGCTCAAAGGAAGCCTCCATTCCTTCGGGCATATTCAATATCTCAATCCTGCGCCGCCTCCAGAGCTTGGAGATTGACGGAAAGCTGCAAAAGGTGCAACAGGAAAATAGCATGCATAGTAATTCCTCAACCTTACCCAACCTCACTAAGCTCATACTGCGAAACTCGGACATGTGTCAGGAGTTTATTTTCATGCTTGCAAAATTTCCAAGACTTTCATTTCTCAAGTTTGAGTATTCCTCTTATTCTGATAAAACACTTATTTTCCCAGAAAATGGGTTCCAAGGTCTTACCGAACTACACCTTAGTTTGGATAAATTGGAGGAGTGGACGATTGAAAAATTGGTGATGCCAGAGCTAGTTAAATTATACTTCTGGCAATGCAAGAGCATGAAAATGGTACCATATGGCATGAAAGATTTGCGCAACCTGAAGGAGGTGATGGTTTACCATAGTCATATGATAGCTGAAAGAATCAAAGAAAATGGTGATGATTATTACAAAGTTGAGCATGTACCTATTATCCGTGTTCGTTGGAAGTAAGCCAAGAAAAATAAAATACCCCTTCTCGGAGATCAATAATGAACAGTTTGATATTGTATCCTATGAATTAAATAAGCTGCTACTCTAGCTTTCATACTTTTTCAGTTTCAGCTTTTTTTTTTTTCTTTTTGACATTTTTCTTTTCAGTTGTGTATGCTACTATGGAATTTATAAGTACAAATTAAATGATGTTTAAAACAAATATATACTACAGTGTACATAATGTTACTGCATGTATAATACTTGATTATACTTTCCATCTCTAATTCAATTTTTTACGTTCATCATATCATCACTACGTAGATGCGCTAGCCTACATGCAAATTCGTTGCCTTTTTTTTTCCTTGATAATTATGTACAATTTTTCAATGCATTAGCTAGGCACGCGTTCTTTACCCTAGCTGATTTTTTTTGAAGTAAAAGTATGGGTCAAGCACTCAAGCCCATAGCCTTTTCATTGTATTTAAAGAGGTTACAAAAACAGACAAAAATAAAATTTCAGTTCCCAAGCTGGGAACTCGTACAAAGAAAAGGTACATAACAAAAGCTGGCAAGCATCAAAAAACAGGAATTAAGAAATGAAAACCAGAAAGCTAATCCGGGTTTAAAATGTGGCATTCTTCCAGAATTAGACTGGCAGTGGAGGAAGAGCTTATGTGACCCCTGAAAATTCTATTACAACGCACCGAATCTTGAATTCCGATTTAAGCTTGTTTCGGATTCTAGGATTCCGAAACAAGCTTAGATCGGAATCCAGGATTCCGATACTAGTCTCGGAATTTCAAATTCCGATATCACAAAAAAATATTTAAAATTCTGATTTTTTTTCGATTTATTATTATTATATTATATTATTATAATAATATTTTTAAATTTTTCTATGTCCAGATTCAGGACTGCATGAAGCATTTTGGGCCCGCTGTTCAACGGCATGGTCTGTATGGAACAAGCCCATTCATATTCTTGTTTTTTATGGGCCGGAATGTGATTCATGCGCTGAAAGTCTTTATACCGCTGAGGTGTCCCACCTCTGCTGGAACCACATCTCTGTGGTGGCTACATGGCAGCAGACCGTGTATGGACCGTCCGATCAATGATGGATGTCCCGTGATTAACACTAGATCCATCAAAATTCGTGCGGTCCATAAAAATCTGTCCCTCAAAATTAAATCTAACGGATGAAATCTGGTCTGCTTAACTTAGTCTGTTACAGAGGATTTTTATCCAGCTCTGCTGAGTCATCAAATCAGATGATCCAATTTATTCTTTTCGACATCTTAGCCTTAGGTGACATACTAAATTCATTTAGTCATTTAAAAGTTCAAAATGAATTGAGGTTTTACCTAATTTTCTCTAGTATGCAAACGTGGCTCTTTGAATTAGGTGACCAATTATTTCTTTTGCCTTCGCCTTCGATAACATAGTTAATCCATTTCAGTCATTTACTAGATCGAATTAAATTGACATTTTACCAAATACTAGTATGCAAACAAAAACCTCGCATCAGCGAAAACTATGTTTTTACCTTTTAATTAGGAAGAAAGAAGCTCAAAGTTGATGGGCCGCTTTAAAATAGGACTGGATATATATAAATCAAATAGAAGTTGCTGTCGTAGCTAGCTAACAATGAGCTGCTCCGTCTTCTGGTTTAATTAAATAAGAAAATTGATTACTACCATCTTCAGTTTTACCATCCCTGCCATCGCTAAATATAAAGTGAACACATAGAATAGACAAGGTGAACATATATAGTGATCAAAGTGAACACATACAAACAAGTAAGTTTAATAAAAATAAGTTCAATATACATATAAAAATCTGAACAAAAGATGACAATACTTATTTGTTTGTAAGTGTTCATTTTGTTAGCCTATATGTTTATCTTGTTTGTTGTATGTGTTCACTTTGTATTTAGCGATGGCTCGCGATGGTTTATTTGCCGATGATGGTTATAATTCCTGATTAAATAATACCATATCTGATTGAAATGATCAAAGATACAGGTAATCGCCAACCATAATTGTCAGAGGTTGTCTCAGAATTGTTTCTCTGTGCCACGAGTAGCCTAGAGTCAAGAGAACACGTTGCTTCTCTGTGTTTATTGGGCCGGGCCTACAAATTGTAGGCCTATCACCTTTAAAAAATTAATCTCAACAATATAATGGAGGATATAAATGATTAAAAAATTTATTTTTATAATTTAAGAGATATTTCACGCTACAGCACAATGTGCCTATACGCATGATATGTGTTGTGTCCAATAATTTGTATATAATGCCCACCACCAGCCAAGGTAGGGGTACACAAAGCTAGCACAACACATACACAGAAAAGCAATATTAGAGAGAGAGAGAGAGAGAGAGAGAGAGAGAGAGAGAGAGAGAGAGAGATGGCAAACTGCGCAATCATCGACACAGTGGTCAAACTGGTGAAGGAATATGCAGTGAAGGAGGCAGAGGCGTTGGCCGAGATGGGTGACAAGATAATGGTCCTGAGCGACAGGCTGGAGTGGCTGCAGACTTTCATCAGGGATGCCGACCGGAAGCGGCGATCAAAGCAGAACCCCTTTGTTGCCGTTTGGGTCAGGCAGACTCGAGACGTCGCCTTCCAAGTGGAGGATGTGCTCGATGACTATTTTCGCAAGACGTTTCTGGCTGAGATGGACAGATCATGGTGGAACGCTTTCTTCAAGTGCATTACGAATCCCATCACTCAGGTCAAATTCAAATGTTCCATTTTTGTTTCCTTATTTTTCTTCCTGTTGGACGGGGTTGTTTGCAAATATAGTGAAATAACAGTGAAAGTTCATCTTATATATTAGTAATTATTACATCCTTCATTATTCACAGAAAACGAGTTCAAGATATGCGGGAAGCGAAAAGAAAAATTGATGTTGAAAATAATTAGTCATGCCTCTCTTAAAAAGCTTCACTTGGGAAAATTTTTCTATTGTTAAAGTATTTGATTATAAGTTATCAAACAATTTAAAATGATTTCTCAAAACGGACAAAGGTACAACTTAATTTGTCTGTAGTTACTAGTTAGTCCCAATTGGAGACTGTGTGGTAGCATATAGAATCAAATTTGAATCTATCTTCAACGACGAAATAAAAAAATTATATAAATTACGCAACGATATTTATTTAAATTCAAGCCAATGGGGGCGTTTGGATGGGCTAGAAATAGCTTCTTCCTAGACATAAATCTCTTTCTAAAATTACACACTTCCCAACGTTTTAGTCCTAAAATTCTTATTCCTTTCTTATTCCCATATAATCCAAACGAGCCCAATAAAAGGAAGAGTACCGGTACGGGCCAGTGAAGAATATTGACCCAGTTTGGCTGTGAGACTGATGCGCCTTTGCTCTCTTAGCTTCTTTTCGTTTCTTTTAAGATAAAAACTTCATATGTTTGAATTTATGGTAAGAGTCGTAAGAGTGATGAGAGAGTTATAAGAATTGAGAATATTTTAGAATTTTATATCCTACAAAGAGGAAATAACGAACTTATTTCTTATAAAATATGTGTTTGTGAGAAATGGAATAAGTCTTCTTCTCGTATTTAGTCTTTTGTTTAATTATGTGTCTTCCCCCTCCCCTCTTCTATGCAAGAAAACACACCATTAATCGGTAAAAATAAGTTTTTTATTATTGAAAATTTCCAAAGGATCGAAATCTAACTGGAGAATATTTTATGGAGATTTAATTTAAAAAAAGTTGGGAAGTTTGTCCCTAATTTATCTTAAAAAAAAATCAAGAATTTCTAAATAAAATAATTTTAGATTACTTGAGCAATCAAAGAAATAAATATGTATACATTTTCACTAACAAGGACAAATGATTTACGGTTCAGTTATTTAATTGTTTGATTGTAGTTCATAATTTTTGTTATATGAGAACCAGCTCTTGATCTAGTGACAAAGAGCAATACATCTTAAGCGAAAGGTCGTAGGTTCGAAATCCAGCTGGGAGGGTCTTTTATAGACATTTATTTAATTTAAAATAAGTTGGAAACCTTGACCCCAATTTATCTTTAAAAAAAAATTTGTTATATTTTCATTGTTATTTCCATTTTAAGTTTAACTATTATTTTTATTTTTACTATGTCTGGTCATGAGATAGAGTAAGTTTTGGTTATTTTGTAGCTCTGGACGCTGCATGACTTGCGAAACAGGATGAAGAAAATAGAACAAAGGCTGATAGAAATCTCCAAAAATAAAGATGATTACAATATCCAGAGTGTTGGAGAACCTTCATCCGTTTGGACATCCTCTTCAACGACAAATCTCGCTGCATGGTATTATCCATCTTTCTACACATTAAAAATTAGAAAATTTTCTTTCCAGTAACCACTACGACTGTTTTCATACAACGTAAAATTTAGTAATTAGTGTTTATGCCAATGAAGAACTTAACAAATGCCTAGCTTATATACAAGTGTAAATTAAAATTACTACTAGTCACCTTTCTATTACGAAGGAATATACCTAATCTAATCTAATTAAGAAAATAACAAGGTCGTCTGTATCTGGGATCTTAAAAGTCATCAGTGCCTGGAATTTCAAATTTTCTGACATGCTTTGACAGATCTTAATCCAAAGATTTTGTCATGGTGCTCCATCTAAGGCTTCCAAATTGGTCTTAATTTTGCCAATAATTCCTTTAAAATTCATTCCAGCACTCTTCAAATTTACGTACATCCTTTTAATTATCATTTCGACATCACCAATTGCCGGTACAATACAATTAATAATATTACTTATTTTTACTATTCATTTAATTTATTTTGCATCCAAAGAAATGTATTTTATATATGCATGTATATATTATGTTGTATTGTTGTGCCGGTTGATTTGGATAACTTTTTTATATTATATATTTATATTCCATGTTTGGAACTGGAGTGAATAAGAAATTTCACTAATAAGAATTGTGAATTAGAATTATGAGAATTGTCTATTCAAGTATTCATGCATAACGGCCGATATATGACTTTTTCAATGAAAACAAATTGTTTGAAATTTGAATATATAAATACAATTGCAGTATAAATAAACTATGTCATGTCTGCAAATCAATAATAAGTGCACATACATATATATTTGATCAGAAAAGTAGAGCGGCAAATGAGCGATTACACATCCCAGTTAAAATTATCATATTTGAACAATAGAAAATTAGAAATGCAGACCTGGTACAGCTGGTAACATATCGAAGGTACAGGTAATCGCCAACCATCCAAAAAAAACATACCACCGAAGAGATAGTTTAATTATCATAAAGGAACATCTAAAATAAACTATATTTCAACGTGCGATAAAATAAGTAAGACTTATCAAAATTGAAAAGTAAAATTATCACAATCCCCTCTAGATCTAGCGTACGTGTACGGTGTACCTATCTCATATATCACTGATCGATTTGATATTAAGTTTTGGCATTTATAATGAAAAGAGCATTGATTAGAATAATAACTATTTTTTTTGCTTTAGAAAGAGAGCACAAATGAAAATTTTTTATTGCCTATATATTTTAAAATATATTTGTTACAATAAAATAATAAATATTTTTAATTAATTATGTTTTTCATGATGTTGATATGCTGACTTTAATTTTTGTTGAAGTATAAATATTTTTTAAATTTTTATTTGCCCATGGTTATGTGATGATGTTTTCTCCGCTTTTAAATTTATACCTTAATCTACCTAAATTAAGTCGCAAGCGCACGACAATCGTTTAAGTATTTCGGGGTCGAACCACAAGGACGGATTGGATTATTGGATTCTAACTCAATTTAATTCGCTAAATTGAACGATCAAGAATAAAAGTTGATTGGTCACAATAACAAATTAATAGGAACTGGCAATAAAATAAATCCTAAATTAAAAGATAACCTTTGAAGAGGATTAAAACGCAATTAACTAAAACTAGGGGCTTAAGGCAAGCTAATCTTTCAGTTTACTCCAGTTCTAGCGGCCCGCTGACTCTCGTAGCGGCCCGCTGAAAGAACTCAGGTCGCTAATCCTATTGACTGGTCGCTGGCTACTTGGCGGGCATAGACCACCTCGCTGGTTCACTCAGCGGCCCGCCAGGATTAGTGCAGATTCAACAGTTTAGTTAATTCAGAAGTCGCTTTATGTAAGGAATAGGGTTTGGTCGATATTTAACAGATCAAACTCTCGTTTTAGGTCTGGTTGTCAATCAATTAACTCAAATCCCTTCAAATAAAACCCAGATTTCAACTCTCGTTTCATGGTCTGGTTCCTATAAGTTTAAACCTTTTTAACCTAATGAATTCTTTGAGTTTTCACTCTTAGAAAGGACCTAACTCTCGTTATTAGTCCTGGTTTGAACCTCTCAGTTCAAACCTTCAAGTTGGTACAATTGCATCAAATATCTTAAGTTTGGTTTGGACTTAACCATTAAACGATCAAGCAAGGCCTATACTTGACGAATTTGAGCAAATCTAACTTAAGCAATTCAAGCAATCAAATCAGGTATTAAAGAAAGGAAATAAAACACAACATGCAACAAAGAAATTAACTAAAAAGTATATTATCTAATCATAAACTAAAAAGGTTCACTGCCATGGCCCCTAATCAGTATCTACTCGCTACAACTCATCAAATAAAACCAAAAGGTATCAAAGATAAACAAAAACATAAAAAAGAATCAAGAGTTACAACAGACTGCAACTTGGACTCAATCTTTCTGCCTTCTGCTACTCCCCAGTGGTCCGCTGATGGTGTCGGCGACCCGCTGGCGATCCTGTTGGCTGTCTCGACTTAGCTGCAAATTAACCTCCCAATTCCGTCCCCCTTGGCATCAAGGCTTCTCCCTTTTATAATAATCATTGGCGGTTCTCTAGAGGTCGAGGACGTGCAATTGGTGGCTCCAGAATTAGCTCATAACGCGGTTTGGAAGTTAACAAAACTGGCTGTCTAAATTTGGCAGTGGTTTCCTTCTTTCCAGCGGCCCGCTGTCAAACCTAGCGGCCCGCTGGAATCTTCTGAGTCGCCAGTCTTCTCTTCTACCCGCTGGTGCTCTTGGTGGGTCGCCAATCAAGCTGGTGGGTCGCCGATCGATGCAGATTTCGCCGCTTTGAGTAGTTTATCTTCAATCCTGTACAAAAACAGAGCAAACATGGCAGTACCTAGATTCTAACCTAAATTATCCGTTAAACAACAGAAATTACGATGAAATGCATGAAATTAAGTCCTATAAATGGCTGAAATACTATGTATGAAAACCATTTATCAAACCCCCCAAGCTTAACATTTGCTTGTCCCCAAGCAAGATCCTAAGTCTAAGTTATGGTTTCTGGGCTTAATTTCATTTATTTACATGTTATTTCTGCAAGTTAGAGAGTTAATTAACAAGTTAACTAATCAAGACTTGAGCAAATTCAACAACTTCAACTAAAATCATTTTTCAATTTCAAGTTCAAATTCAAAGTTTTGTTGTTGTGTAATTGGCTAACCTAACATGCAACCAGGATATTCGTAATTATTTTCCATGACTTATCTCATCAATACCTAAGTTTATTGACTTATCAAAGTTAATGCATTTGGTCTAGCAATTGAGACGGGATCTAACCCTACCAACACAAACGTCCATGACATACTAATTCAATTCACAATTAGGTCTTTGGGTACTTAACCATTTATTTTCGAAAACGCATTGAAATTGGTCTAAAGTGAGGCGGAAAAAAAAAGAAAAAAAAGTACAACTCCTCACCCAACCAATTCCAAAGTTTTTGGGTTGGATTATTTATTAATTCTCCCGGGGCTAGGAGGGTTTTCCCGCGGCGGAAAGGTCAGCCAGAATAATGTGGGCGGACTTTCTGAGATGTTAAAACCGTAGGCATAAGAAAAGTGCGAACCAGGCGGCCCATCTCTTACTTGTCCTTTGATATGACACATTTTTTTTTTTTTTTTTTTTTTTTTTTTTTTTTTTACCACAAAGATCCTATAGCTTCCCGCAATGGTCAGTTCAGAGCACCGCTTTTTAGTTCCCCTATTTTTGTGTTTTTCTTCATTTTCATCATTTCATTTTTTTTTTTTTTTTTTTTTTTTTTTTTAAATTACAAGTTGTGCTTTTGTACATCTTCGACTTTTAATTAAACTTGAAAACATGGTTAAATCCCCTAGACCTAATGATCATTCCTTAATTTGTCATGTCTTTGTGTTGCTAAAGTTGATCTCAACGAGATTTTGATTTGTGGTGGTTACCGTCTTAAATGTTTCGATCAATTCTTTTAACTTATCAGATCAAAAAGCTTAGGTTTAGTTGAGATATATCATGGAAAACTCAAACTCCTATCCTAATTACATTTCGGTTTTGACAATTAAATTCATGCAAATTTTGAAAAAATTCAACAATTTTGTTCTTCAGTTATGCATCTTTGTTTTTGCTCAAGTCAGCGTCAGTTAACTCACTAAACAACTCCTTAACTTATCTAAATGCTAAATGTCTTTAATTATGCAATTATTCACAAAACTAAATGATTATGCAAGAAAACCCTAAGTTCTGGATATTTTCAGCGGTCCGCTGGCTATATGAGCGACTCGCTGCCTTAGCAGCGACCCAGATGATGGGTTCAGCGGCCCACTGAAAATCTTCAGTACTTAGAATTTTCTAAGTTCTGCCAACCTGTTATCAGCGGCCCGCTGGTAGGGACTGCGGTCCGCTGGTAACAAGGCTGACAGAGCCTAAAATGCATGAAATGCAATTTCCTAACTTAATTAACCTAATTAACCTAATTAAATGCAAATTTTCTGATTTCTCTCTACCCCCCCCAAGCTTAATTCATGGCACTGTCCCTAGGGCCATTAATTACACTAGAAAGATAAATAGAGGGAAATTAGAAAACTTACAAACTCGGCTCAATCCTCGGGTGGTGGCTGCGGTGGTTCATTCTCCGGTGGCGGTGGTGGGTAGAATGGCATGTTAGCAGGTGGTGGAGGAGGTGCCCCAAAGAACTGGTTCGCCCAATGGTCGAAGAGGGCGTCCCGTGTCTTGTTCCTTGCATCCTCCCGTTCGTACCACTCACGTTGGTACTCGCGGAAGGCTCGGGCCTCCTTCAGTTCCTCGGCCTGTCTCCTCTCGATCAGGTCCATGCGCTGCTCCAGGTTGGAGTAGCCATCTTGTAGCTCGGAGACATCTTGGCGGAGCATACGTTGGTACCCATGCACGTCAACAAGCATTTGGTAGTGTGCCATTGGGTCGTACGCTTGCTGGCCCCAGCCTGGCTGCATAAATGGCTGGTAGCTGCTGCCTGTACCATATTGGGGGACATCAGATGTGCCCGTCCCCGCAAAATCTCTTCCAGCAGCTTCTGGCTCAGCTCCTGGCCCAAACTGGCGGGCCGCTGGCTCCGACTGCGACCCGCTGGCGTAAGTCTCTGTTGCAGCAGTCTGGCGGGTCGCTGGCCCTTCCTGCGGGCCGCCGGCTGCAGGCTGAGGACCTGCTGCTGGCGCTGGCAGCACAAGTTGGCCATTCCGGACGAGGAGATAGTCGCCGGTGCGCATCTGGCCAATCCTGAAGGTGATGGGGATCTCCAGCTTATAGTCCCCCACCACGTAGCGCGTCTCACGGGGCGTCTTCTTCACATGGCCCATCGTGACCAATAAATCCATGTTGAGTCGCTCGGGCCCCGCACTTTGCTTCATCCGGAAGCTTGAGACTCCCACATGCTTGGCCAGGTGTGTGATGTACCCACCTATCGTGATCTGCCCCGCTCCGGTCGCACGGCTAACGGCTATGTCATGCCAATGCTTGAGCATCCGCCAAGCGAGATTTTGATGCTCCGATTGGCCGCGGCGGAGCATTTGGGACAGCACACACATCTCCCCCACTATCACCTTGTTACCTGACTCACCACGGGCAAAAACTGAGAGAGATAATGCCCGTTGAATGAAACGGATCACGGGCATTTGTATGTCCACGCTCTTCTTCTCTTTTGGGGCCCGCAATCCCGTGAGTCTCTCCCATAGCCCCTCATCAACATCTCTCACGTCTAATCCGCCTCGCCTCAAGCCAAAGATATCGGCTATCTCGCTTACGGTCCTCGAGCACGGGACCCCATGGAATGTCCAAGACGCCTTGTGCTCTCCTTCCTCTTTCAACCATTCGAGTTGCAATGTGCAGAGAAACTCGATGGTGAGGCGGGTGTAGGAGGGCTCAACTATCTCCCAAAATGCCCGTGTGATCCCGGCATTCTCAGTGAGAGCGTAGAAATCGGCCTCAATGCCAAGATCTGTCAAGACTTTCGGGTCGAGGCAGCGGCTGTTCTCAATCTTCTTCTTCTTTAGTCGCTCGTATCGGGCCTTTGCCTCGGCCTCCAAGAAACGGGGCTCGCTGCCCCTCAACTCCTCCTCTGCTGTCCTTGATTTCTTTGCTGCCCGGGTGGTTGTCTCCACCACGTCGGGCATCTCCTCTATTCTGTCCTCTTCCTCACTTTCTTCCTCCTCACCCCCGTCCTCGAATTCACTCCCGGTCTCACTACCGGATCCACTTCCATCCTCTCCTCCATTCTCCTCCTCACTGCTACTGTCCTCTTCCATTGGACCCTTTCCTCTGTCATCAGTCACAGGAGGATCAACCTCCATCTCTTCATTTCCCGAGTCGTCCCCAAAAACATCCCGACTCGCTTCTTCCAAGTTGAGAGGCGGCTCCTCAGCCCTACGAGAGGGTTGGCTAGAGGAACCCCCCCTTGTTAGTGCCTTCTTGGCAGCCCTGAGCCCTCTGCGGAAGACTTTAGGTGCCATGTCGAGGTTTCGGTTGGTTCGCGCTAGGTTTGGAATGGCTCTGGATCAGGTTTGCCTAGTATTAGCGGGTCGCTGGTGGTTTCGGCGGGTCGCTGATATGGGGTTTGCAGAGGTTTTTGCTTGTGTTTAGCGGGTCGCTGGGTTGACTAGCGGGCCGCTGAAACTGGTGTAGCAGGGGTAGGGGGGTATCGGATTTGGGGTTTTCCGGTGGTGATGGTTTTGGTACCTGATTGGGTTGGTTTGTTGGTCTTTGTACCGTTTGAGTCCTGAAATTGAAGAGGGGTGATGGATTGGTTACCTTATATGCTCGGATTGGAGAATAGGCCGAGTATTGTCGTCGATTTGGTCAATCTGTGGTGGCGGGGTGATTTGGCGGCGGCGTGGGGAGAGTCGAGTAGGTCAGCGGCGATCGTGGCGGCGCGTGAGGCAGTCGGAATCGCAGGCGTCGCTGGAGTCGATCTCGGGTCTCCAGAGAGTCAGATCGAGAGAGAGAGAGGGCAAAATGAAGGGGTGAATGGTGAAAAGACCATTCTGTCCTCTATTAACTGCCGCCTATATTTTTGAATTACAGTTATTCTCGGCGGGCCGCTAGCCATTCCAGCGGGTCGCTGGTCCCTCCCCCAAGCTAGGCTTGGACAGCGGGTCGCAGAGCTTCTGGTGGGCCGCTGAAAGGCTTGGCGGGCCGCTGAATTAGGCGACAGAGCTGTTTTTCACCTGAAAATTAAGCCAATATTTACTTAAATTATACTACTCCCAATTTTTTTTTTTTTTTTTTAATTTTTGAATTTTATTACCCTTTTTTTGTATTTTTGTTTTCTATTTATTATTTTTTTTTTTAGTTTTGTGGTTTTTCTGACTGAAAAATAAATCGCATAAAATTAAAATCTAATTTTTCCTAAATTCTTGGGTTGCCTCCCAAGAAGCGCTCGTTTAGGGTCCTGAGCTCGACCCCTCATGTCTACGTCTCGCTAGGTGTCGGAGCAGTAAGGTGCATGACTCCCGCATCTTCTCCCCTCGACACATTCTCCAAGTAAAGCTTGAGACGTTGGCCATTGACTTTGAAGCTTCCATGAGTTTCGCTCCAAATCTCGACCGCTCCGAATGGGAAGACCTTCGTGACCTCGAATGGTCCCGACCATCTTGACCTTAACTTGCCTGGAAATAGCTTTAGTCTTGAGTTGAACAAGAGCACCAAGTCTCCTTCCTTGAATTCACGCCTTAGGATGCGCTTGTCATGCCATTGCTTGGTTCGTTCCTTGTACATCCTTGCATTCTCATAGGCATTCAACCTAATCTCATCCAACTCATGCAACTCCAAAATCCTTTTCTCTCCCGCTTCCTTGTAGTCAAAGTTAATGGCACGAGTGGCCCAATATGCTTTGTGCTCCAATTCAACGGGTAGGTGGCATGCCTTTCCATAAATCAACTTGAACGGGCTCATGCCAATGGGCGTCTTGTATGCGGTGCGGTATGCCCATAGTGCATCATCTAACTTGAGGGCCCAATCCTTCCGTGACCTGCCAACCGTCTTTTGCAAAATGTTTTTAATCTCACGATTGGAAACCTCCACTTGCCCACTAGTTTGAGGATGATATGGTGTAGCCACTCTATGGTTGACTCCATGCTTCTTCAACAAGTTCTCGAATTGGCGGTTGATAAAGTGTTTCCCTCCATCGCTTATCACAACTTTAGGAACTCCAAACCTAGGAAATATGATTTTAGAGAACAACCTCCTTACCGCATCCGAATCGGCTTTCTTGCATGCCACGGCTTCAACCCACTTTGACACATAATCCACCGCTACAAGAATGTACTCAAGTCCACATGATGATGGGAAAGGACCCATGAAATCTATACCCCACACATCAAATACCTCCACTTCCAAAATAGGATTCAATGGCATCTCATGTCTACTTGAAATATTGCCCATCCTTTGGCATTGATCACATGTGAGCACAAAGGCACGGGCATCCTTGAAGATCGATGGCCAATAGAACCCTGCTTGCAGTATCTTAGTGGCTGTCTTTGAATGAGATGCATGTCCTCCATAGCTCGATGAATGGCAATGAGCTAGAATCGCATCAATCTCCTCGTGTGGAACACACCTCCGAAACATCCCGTCTACGCCCAGCCTCCACAAAATAGGGTCCTCCCAGAAGTAGAACTTGACATCTGAGAGGAACTTCTTCTTCTGTTGATAAGTCTGCTCTGGAGGCAGTACACCGGTAGCCAAATAGTTCGCGAAATCAGCAAACCATGGTGGCTGCCCAGTTCTGGCGGGCCGCTGGTGGTACTGGCGTGCCGCTGAGATGTCAGCGGGCCGCGCCCATCCCTGGCGGGCCGCTGGTACTGAGTCGACTGCCAGCAGTTGTTCATCCGGGAAGCTTTCGTTGATCGGTGTCGGCTGTGGCTCATTCCATCTGAGTCTGGACAGGTGGTCTGCAACTGAGTTCTCTGTCCCCTTCTTGTCACGGATCTCCAAATCGAACTCTTGCAATAGAAGGACCCATCGGATGAGTCTTGGTTTGGCATCCTTCTTACTCATGAGATATTTGAGAGCCGAATGGTCCGTGTACACAATCACCTTGGATCCGACCAGGTAGGGTCGGAATTTGTCCAGAGCAAAGACAACAGCAAGAAGCTCCTTTTCGGTAGTGGTGTAGTTGATTTGAGCCTCATCTAACACCTTACTCGCATAGTAGATCACACATGGCTTCTTGTCCTTGCGTTGGCCAAGCACCGCTCCTACGGCATAGTCGCTTGCGTCGCACATCAACTCGAAAGGTTGATTCCAATCCGGTGGTTGTAATATTGGTGCAGTGACCAAGGCTTCCTTCAACCTACAAAATGCATCAACACAATTTGAATCAAAATCAAAATCAACATCTTTCATTGTCAAATTTGTCAGAGGTTTTGCAATTTTAGAGAAGTCTTTAATGAATCGTCGATAAAACCCGGCATGTCCAAGGAAACTCCACACATCCTTCACGCATGTTGGATTGCTCATCTTCTCAATGACTTCTACCTTCGCCTTGTCCACCGAAATTCCCTTGGATGAAACCTTGTGTCCAAGCACCACTCCATCTTGAACCATGAAATGGCATTTCTCCCAATTGAGCACTAGGTTGACCTCTTCGCATCTTTCCAAGATCTTCGATAAATTAGCCAAGCAATGGTCGAAAGTAGTGCCATATACCGAGAAATCATCCATGAAAACCTCCATGTCCTTCTCAATGAAATCCGAGAATATAGCCATCATAGCTCTTTGAAATGTGGCGGGGGCGTTGCATAGCCCAAATGGCATCCTCCTATATGCATAGGTTCCATACGGGCATGTGAACGTAGTCTTCTCTTGGTCGCTTGGGTGGATGGGAATTTGAAAGAATCCGGAATAGCCATCCAAGTAGCAAAAGTAAGAATGGTTGGCGAGACGCTCCAATAGTTGGTCCACAAAAGGTAATGGAAAGTGGTCCTTGCGCGTGGCGGTGTTGAGCTTGCGGTAGTCAATACACATTCGCCACCCCGTTACCACCCTTGTTTGAATCAACTCATCATTCTCGGTCTTCATAACC
Source organism: Rhynchospora breviuscula (assembly GCA_027562975.1). NCBI lineage: Eukaryota > Viridiplantae > Streptophyta > Magnoliopsida > Poales > Cyperaceae > Rhynchospora > Rhynchospora breviuscula. The sequence goes on along the minus strand of CM050398.1, from coordinate 73,741,332 downwards.
GTAGTTCCTCCCTTCTTAGGCACAACATGGACCGGACTCACCCATTCACTATCGGAAATCGGGTAAATGATACCTGCATCCAACAACTTCAATACCTCCTTTTTGACAACTTCCCTCAGGTTCGGGTTCAGTCTCCTTTGATGTTCAACTGAGGGTTTGTATCCTTCTTCAAGCAAAATCCGATGTGTACAAATCGACGGGTCAAGTCCCTTTAGATCCTCAATTGAATAGCCAATCGCCCTTCTATGTGCTCTCAGTTCTTTCAAAAGCTTGTCAGTCTGGTCCTCATTTAGCTGGGCATTGACTATCACGGGATAGGTCTGATCAGGGTCCAGGTACTCGTACCTGAGGTTGCTCGGCAGCTGCTTCAGTTCCAGCTTAGGTGGCTCAGTCTCCCAGTTTTGGCGGGCCGCTGATGGATCCAGCGGGTCGCTGACTGTGTCGAGGCTGAACACTGTTTCAGCTGAAGTTCTGAGCTGAACTGAGACTGCCTGGCGGTCCGCTGCTGAGGCCTGCGGGCCGCCGGCTTGTGGCCAGAAACGTGGTTGAGGCTCTATCGCTTGCATAATCTCGCTGAATATCCAGTCTGCCTCTACCATTTCTTCGTCGGTGTCAGAGAAAAAGTTATACACCTTGAGAATCTGACTAAAGATCGTCTCCTCCACCATTTCGTCGAGTTCTTCAACCATGAAGATTGAGTCATGTTGAGAGGGCATCTTCATGGCTTTGTCAATTTGAAACTCGACTTTCTCATCCCCGACCTCCAAAGACATCTTGCCATTCTTCACATCAATCAAAGCCCCGGCGGTGGCAAGGAAGGATCGTCCAAGGATGATCGGCACCTCCAAATCCTCTTCCATGTCTACAACAACAAAATCACAAGGTACATAGATGTTACCTACTTGTGTCGGTATGTCCTCAACCACTCCGAGAGGGAAGCGTAAGGAACGGTCGGCCAATTGGAGAGACATCCTCGTGTGTTGCAATTCTCCAACTCCGATTTTGTCGAAAATCGACTTAGGCATAAGGCTTACACTAGCTCCCAAGTCACACAATGCCCTTCTAATGCTTGCTCGTCCAATCTTACATGGAATAGCGAACTTGCCCGGATCCTCCATTTTAGGTGGCAATTGGTTCAAGATCAATGCGCTGCATTCCTCCGTCAAGGCCACCGTTTGGCATTCGTCGATCTTCCTCTTATTGCTAAGTATGTCTTTTAGGAATTTAGCATAAGATGGCATTTGTGTCAAGGCATCCGTGAACGGGATTGTGATGGAGAGCTGCTTCAGGACCTGCAAAAACTTACCGAACTCTTCGTTCTGTTTGGCTTTGGCTAGTCGCTGAGGATAGGGCACAGTTGTACGAGAGATGGCTTGCTGGACTGATTTGCCCTTTTCCTTCTGTCTGTCAGGCTCAGGACTGGCGGGCCGCTGGGTGTCCTGGCGGTCCGCTGGTTCTGCCTCGACCAGCACAAATCCACTGTCTTCTTCTGATACGAGCCTCATCTCAGGTTCAGCGGGTCGCTCGTCAGGCTGGCGGCCCGCTGATACTGGTCCAGAGGCTGGTTCTTCAGCCATTTCAGGTCCATCGTAGTTCGTGCCGCTCCTGAGTGTAATGGCATTGACGTCGGCCTTTGGATTGGGCTCTGGTTGGCTTGGAAACATGCCTGTCTTCGTCATCACGCCATTGCCTGGTTGGTTTACAACCGAATTTTGATTTTTGAGAATTTGGTCCAAGGCTTCGCCGATTCGGTTGATCTCCAAAAATACCTTATTGTTCCATATCCCTTGGTCGCGCATGAAGTTGTCGACCTGGATGCGGTGCTGAGATGGTTGATTTTGTTGACTGCCTCCTTTGTTTGCATAGACACCGGGATTAGCCGCTCCATTGGGGTTCGAGTAGGAGAGCCCCGGATGGTTACGTCTATCCCGTTGTCCCATATTCGGAAAGAAGGAGGGTCCATTGCTGATGGCATTCACCACTTCCCCTTCGGTCTCATTTTGATTAAGGCGGGGGCATTGTGGAGCCAAATGCCCTTCCTCCTCACAAAGTTGGCATGCATGAATTTGAACTACGGCGGGTAGCTTCTTTTCATTCATTTTCTTGAGCATAGTTGTGAGAGCATCAATTTGAGATTGGAGATGTGTATTCTTGTCCACTTCGAGCACTCCACGAGTTTGGCCTTGAGATCTTGTCGAGTAGTTTGTTTGTGCTCGTGCCATCCTATCAACCAAGTCAATCGCCGCTTGGCTTCCCAAATTCAAGAGTGATCCACCTGCAGTATTGTCAACATTTTGACGAGTTAGATGAGTCAAACCGTCATAAAAGCAACTTATCAATTTAGATTCAGTTAGATCATGGTGTGGACAAATCCTTTGCAAATCCTTGAATCTCTCCCATGCCTCCCCAAGATTCTCATCATTCTCTTGCTTGAAGTTGTAGATCTTGCGAAAAATTTGGACGGTTTTCTCCCTAGGGTAGAATTTCTCCAAAAATGCCTTGGCTAGCTCATCCCATGACTCAAATGGATGGGTCTTGTAACCGGCAAGCCAAGTCTTCGCACGTCCTCTTAGAGTGAAAGGGAAAAGGGTAAGGCGGATTGTGTCGTCTCGAACTTGGTCAAAGTTGAGGAGGATGCAGCATTGTAAGAACTCTTCTAAGTGTAGGTTGGCATCCTCATGCAAGTCTCCTCCGAACATGTTTTGCTGCAGTAGATTGATTATCCCGGGGTTAAACGCAAAGTCCCTCGCACGCTGGGGATTAGGTGGGTTGACTCCAAGACCGATATTGTTTGCGGCGGGTGCTCCCATTTCGCGCAAAGGTCGGTTGCGGGCTGCAGCCTCCCTCATCTGAAGTTCCTCGAGCACCCTGCGCTCAAGTTCAAGAGCTTGGTCCCCATCGTCGTTTCCAGCCATGTTGTCGGTATCAGAAAGGTCGGGTCCTTCGATTTTAGGGTCCTCTATGGTGTCGGGACCCAAGTCAGCGGCCCGCTGAATGAGTGGGCGGTCCGCTGGTTCTGGTGTCGTCTGCTCTGGGTCGCTGGTCGACCCTCCCCCTCGTCTCTGGTATACGAGAAGAGGCGGTGGACTCGATGACGTCGCAACAGACTTCTCTCTGCCTTCTGTCGACTTCTTGGCGGCCCGCGGAGCTTGACGGCGGGTTGCTGAGATTGGTTGATTTTCAGGCTGAGAGACTCCTCCTTCGCAAAGTCTCGGTTTCCTCGCACCTGAGCTGCTTTCACTGGTGGTCTTCTTCTTTCCACGTCCACCTGCCAGTGTTCACACCTGAAATTTGAAGAGACAGAATCTTGTGAAGAAGGGTAAACGGAATTTAACAAACTAAAATTGAATTTAAACCCAATTATCGCTACCGTCCCCGGCATCGGCGCCAAAAAGCTTGATGATGTTTTCTCCGCTTTTAAATTTATACCTTAATCTACCTAAATTAAGTCGCAAGCGCACGACAATCGTTTAAGTATTTCGGGGTCGAACCACAAGGACGGATTGGATTATTGGATTCTAACTCAATTTAATTCGCTAAATTGAACGATCAAGAATAAAAGTTGATTGGTCACAATAACAAATTAATAGGAATTGGCAATAAAATAAATCCTAAATTAACAGATAACCTTTGAAGAGGATTAAAACGCAATTAACTAAAACTAGGGGCTTAAGGCAAGCTAATCTTTCAGTTTACTCCAGTTCTAGCGGCCCGCTGACTCTCGTAGCGGCCCGCTGAAAGAACTCAGGTCGCTAATCCTATTGACTGGTCGCTGGCTACTTGGCGGGCATAGACCACCTCGCTGGTTCACTCAGCGGCCCGCCAGGATTAGTGCAGATTCAACAGTTTAGTTAATTCAGAAGTCGCTTTATGTAAGGAATAGGGTTTGGTCGATATTTAACAGATCAAACTCTCGTTTTAGGTCTGGTTGTCAATCAATTAACTCAAATCCCTTCAAATAAAACCCAGATTTCAACTCTCGTTTCATGGTCTGGTTCCTATAAGTTTAAACCTTTTTAACCTAATGAATTCTTTGAGTTTTCACTCTTAGAAAGGACCTAACTCTCGTTATTAGTCCTGGTTTGAACCTCTCAGTTCAAACCTTCAAGTTGGTACAATTGCATCAAATATCTTAAGTTTGGTTTGGACTTAACCATTAAACGATCAAGCAAGGCCTATACTTGACGAATTTGAGCAAATCTAACTTAAGCAATTCAAGCAATCAAATCAGGTATTAAAGAAAGGAAATAAAACACAACATGCAACAAAGAAATTAACTAAAAAGTATATTATCTAATCATAAACTAAAAAGGTTCACTGCCATGGCCCCTAATCAGTATCTACTCGCTACAACTCATCAAATAAAATCAAAAGGTATCAAAGATAAACAAAAACATAAGAAAGAATCAAGAGTTACAACAGACTGCAACTTGGACTCAATCTTTCTGCCTTCTGCTACTCCCCAGCGGTCCGCTGATGGTGTCGGCGACCCGCTGGCGATCCTGTTGGCTGTCTCGACTTAGCTGCAAATTAACCTCCCAATTCCGTCCCCCTTGGCATCAAGACTTCTCCCTTTTATAATAATCATTGGCGGTTCTCTAGAGGTCGAGGACGTGCAATTGGTGGCTCCAGAATTAGCTCATAACGCGGTTTGGAAGTTAACAAAACTGGCTGTCTAAATTTGGTAGTGGTTTCCTTCTTTCCAGCGGCCCGCTGTCAAACCTAGCGGCCCGCTGGAATCTTCTGAGTCGCCAGTCTTCTTTTCTACCCGCTGGTGCTCTTGGTGGGTCGCCAATCAAGCTGGTGGGTCGCCGATCGATGCAGATTTCGCCGCTTTGAGTAGTTTATCTTCAATCCTGTACAAAAACAGAGCAAACATGGCAGTACCTAGATTCTAACCTAAATTATCCGTTAAACAACAGAAATTACGATGAAATGCATGAAATTAAGTCCTATAAATGGCTGAAATACTATGTATGAAAACCATTTATCATTATGTTTTCTGGTATGTCATAACATTCTTTGTTGGTTTGGACAATATAAAAAATACGGGACTCTTCAATACTGTCTAAAATTATATTTCAATATTTTCTTTTCTTTTTTTTTTTTGGGGGGTTCGGACAATATCCTTATGCAACTTTTTCAATTATGAAAAATATCTAAATATTCTATTGAACAATTAATATATATGAAATATCAAATGATAATATCAAAAGTTAGGATTATGTTAGATCTATCAAGATTAACATAATAGTGTGAACTTTTTTTCATTAAAATTGGGATCGATCAATTTAACCCTTCTTGATTACTTGAAATATTCATAAGAAATCTTTAATCAGATTACATATGGGTGGATAAATTACAGATGAAAAAATTTTGCATATGTGTTCTATTTCCAAAATGAAAAATAATTATTATTTTAATGAAGATTTCTATATTTGTCGTGCTCACTTTCCAAACATAGTGCGCAATCAATTCAGCGATTAATTTCTTTCTATTTTGATGAGTGCACAGCCAATTTAGCCAAAAATTTCATTCTATTATAAAAGTGAAAAGCTAAATTTATATCCATTGCTAACATTCAGCCATTAGTTTAAACAATCAATGACTAAAATTGCATAGAGTAAACAATTGTTTACACCTTTCGCCTAATTATTTTAGCCCTTGATACATATCTTTATATTTAGCTATTAGCTACTAAATCCAAAATTAATTATAACATATAGACATTGTTCCGATGGATAAGTTAATAAAAATGCATCAAATATTGCTGCTCATAAATGTCTTTTACTAAATTTGAAAAACGATTTCTAATATGAAAAGTAAAACAGGGATAACTTGGAGGAAGACATGATTGGTTTTTACGGTTATGAAGAAATATTAAAGAATCTGCTGATTGGCCCCGGTATAGACTTCCTCGCTATCATCTCCGTACTAGGAGAGAGCGGCTCTGGGAAGACAAAGCTCATGAGAAAAATTTTTAATTGTGAAAAGGTTCAAAAGCACTTCCTAATACGCAGTTGGACACTATTGCCCCCGAAATACCGAGTTACTGAGATCCTCAGTAAAATTCACAAAAAGGTTAAAAGCCAAGTGCCCCATGAAAAGAAAGTCCAAAGTAATGTAGGAAATGACATTTCTGAAGTATTGATGGATGAATTGGATGATGGTCGGTACCTATTGGTACTCGATGGTATGGCGAGCATCACTGACTGGAATACCATAAAAGCATCATTGCCTGATTTAAGAAATGGGAGCAGAGTAGTGCTAATAATGCAATCTGATTGCGAAGGGGTCGACCAATTTGTGGAACAGTCCCATCCTACACTCAAGATCGAACGCCTTGATGAGGAAATGAGCAAGAGATTGTTCCTTAATAGAGTTTTCGGAATGCATAGTTATCCAAGTTGGTTTGATGAAAAAACCTATGGGAAAGATGTGTTTAGTCTAACACAAGGTCTTCCATTGGCTATTGTGATTCTTGCAGGTCTCTTAAGATCGAAAGAGTCACAAGCTGAGTGGGACTCTGAATTTGAGCAGTTGAAAGATGTAAAGAGAGTAAGAGCTCTTGGCCGTATATTGGCAAGGAGCTTCGATGACCTACCTCACAGCGTTAAGTCATGCTTCCTGTACCTAGGTGCTCTTCCAGAAACCAAATTGCATGATGGCAACAAGTTGGTACGTTTGTGGATTTCTGAGGGATTTATAAAACCGAAGAAAGGGATAATCCTGGAGGAGATTGGGCAACAACACTTAAAAGAGCTAGTCTCTCGGTGCCTGGTCGAATTAGTGGACAAGGATGCTCAAGGAGATGTTCAATTATTCTCTGTACATGGTCCAGTTCATGCTTTTGCACAATCAGAAGCTCAAGAGGCCAACTTTTTTACAATCCATGACAATTTAGATGTCCTTGCACCATCCACAGTGCGCCGTCTCTCAGTCCAAAATCACACTGACAAGTATGTACCTCTTAAAACTTCATTCCCAAAATTAAGATCCCTCATATGTAATTTTGCCGAGGCGCAAGATAATACCAAAGTATCTGCTCCTCAAGCCAACCAACAGAGCCATACTTTAAGGTTCTTGCATGCATCTAAATTCCTTCGAGTTGTTGACCTACAAGGTCTATGGCTCGAAAGTCTTCCCAATGAAGTTGGTAGCATGATTCATTTAAGGTACTTAGGTGTGAAGAATTGTGGGTTAAAACAACTCCCTGCTTCCATTGGTAATCTCATGTACCTCCAAACGTTTGATGTTCAAGATACTGATGCAAGTAATATCGATGAGGAATTCTGGAATATCCCTACATTAAGGCACATTTTCGCATGTAAGATGAAACCTCCACAAACTTTGAAATCCAAAGATAACCTACAAACACTCCACGGCATAGATTGCTCTAGCTGGAACACTGCTCTTTTAGAGAAGGCAATGAATCTCCGGTCCTTGGAACTTGAAGGCCTTTCAAATTTGCATATGGAGGCGCTTATTGTTGCTCTAAGAAAACTAGAGTTACTTGTGCACTTAAGATTGAAATGCTCAAAAGAAGCCTCCATTCCTTCAGGCATATTCAACATCTCAATCCTGCGCCGCCTCAAGGGCTTGGAGATTGACGGAAAGCTGGAAAAGGCGCAAGGGGAAAATAGCATGCATAGCTATTCCTCTACCTTACCCAACCTCGCTAAGCTCATACTGCGGAACTCATCTATATGCCAAGAGTTTATATTCATGCTTGCAAAATTTCCGAGACTATCATTTCTCAAACTTGAATATTCCTCTTATTCTGATAAAAAGCTCGTTTTCCCAGAAAATGGATTCCGAGGTCTTAAAGAACTGCACCTTAGTTTGAATAAGTTGGAGGATTGGAGGATTGAAAAATTTGTGATGCCAGAGCTTGCTAAATTATACTTCTGGCAATGTAAGAGCATGAATATGGTACCAGATGGCATGAAAGATTTGCGCAACCTCAAGGAGGTGATGGTTTACCATAGCCGTAAGATCGCTGAAAGAATCAAAGAAGATGGTGATGATTATTACAAAGTTGAGCATGTACCTATTATCCGTATTCGTTGGAAGTAAGCCAAAAAAAAAACCCTTTTTAGGAGATCAATAAAGAGTTTGATTGCTTCTTATTGATTGTATAAGCTGCTACTCTAGCTTTTATATTTGTTGAGTTTCATCATTTCTGCCATCTTTGACTTTTTTTTTATTTTTTGTGAGTGGTGTATGTTACTAAGGAAATAAGCACAAATTAGATGATGTTTACAAAAATTCAAATGAACCACAAATTAAATAAGCACATTTTTTTCCTCCTCTAATTATATTTTTTCGTTCATCATATCTTGATTTACATAATATTGGTCTACTAGCTTTCAGAGTAAGTTATTTCATAACATTGTTTTTTGCAAGATGATTTGGTATCAGTTTTCAAAGTGTTAGGCGTGATTTACACGGAAATTGATTACTACCATTTGCAGTTTTGTCATCTCTTACCATCGCTAAATAAAAAGTAAACACATAAGATAGACAAGATGAACATATATAGTGATCAAAGTGAACACATACAAACAAATAAGTTCAATAAAATAAGTTGAATATGCATAGAAAAATCTGAATAAGAGATGACAACACTTATTTGTTTGTAAGTGTCATCTGTAGTTTTGCCGTCCCTTGCCATTGCTAAACATAAAGTGAACATATAAAACAGATAAAATAAACATATAGATGATCAAAGTGAACACTTACAAACAAATAAGTGTTGTCATCTCTTATTCAGATTTTTATATGCATATTCAACTTATTTTTATTGAACTTATTTGTTCGTATGTGTTCACTTTGATCAATATATATGTTCACCTTGTATGTTTTATGTGTTCACTTTCTGTTTAGGGTGGCAAAATTGCAGAGGACAGTAATTAATTTTTAATTTTTTATTACACTAGGACGATTATTTCATCCATCTGCCATGAAAGAAAAAATAAAAATAAAATTATTTCCTCTTTTGAGCCCATCTATGCCCACGAAGCCCAGTTTACTTTGCACCGGCTCACATTCCCTTCAATCCTAGTCTGATTCTGTGTCCGTTTCTCGTATCCTGTTTTTATCGCAGTTCTCCGACAACTCTAGTATGATATAACTCCATGTTGTTTAGTCATGTGACATCGACTTGCTACAGGTATCAAACAGAGAAGAGCAATAGGTCAATGGACTTTTCCAAGTCCAATCTCAATATTTATTTATTTATTTTTAATTAAAACCCCAATGTCTATCTGCTCATGACACGATGTCATTTTCTTCGAGCAAACTGTCTATATTAACTTACAGTGTTTTTTTTTTTGGCAGAGAAGTTAGAAGTTAGACAAGCTCTGAATGATCCTATTAACTTACATGTTTATATTAACTATTTGGTTCTAACTATCTATTTTCCCAATTTTTTTTTTTTTTGTCCTTTTGAGAAGTTTCGGGGTTTTGAATATGATGGAAATGACAAATTAGCAACGGAAAAACATTAATTGGAATTCACGCGAAACAGATTTTCTTGATCGGAATGGTTATAAGTTGGCGACTTCAGTTCATTACTTATCATTTCTTTTATTTTTCAAATATATATATATATTTTTGTTTTTGGGGGCTATGCATGCAGACGCTGTACACAAATTTAACTTCGCTTTATTTGATACTAGATGGTTTTGTGATCAGATTTGCTGTTAGAATTACCAGATAATGAACGATAGCAAATATTTATAAAATAATAACAATAATAATGACAATACTAATAATTTATACAGTCTTATTTTAACAAATGGTACTCAGATTATTGTACAACATTAAAGTATAACATGTACATAATATTATAAAATACATATAATATAAATATGTAGAGTAAGTTTGTTGTGCATCATGATGCATAAGGCCTTTTATGCATCATGGTTCTTTTTCATTAATTATATTTTTATAAAATGTAAAACTAATTTAACCAATCCAATCTACATGCTGAAATTTTATATCAAATCAAATTATATATTTTTTTTCTTTTACTATTTTATCAATTTGCTTAAAACACGCTATTTTTAGAATATTCTTGGTATAATTTGTTTTTCCAAAATGGCCGATTCTAAAAAATTCAAAAAAATAGTAAGAAAATAAAAAAAATGTAAAGATTTGGTTTGCTATAAGATTTCAATAATTTGTAAAAATACCGAAAAACATCATGATGCATATAAGGCCATGTACATCATGATGCATAAAAACTATCTCATAAATATAATTTTCATTGATTTTTATATTTACTATATACAAATTACTAAACAAAAGTACACGAAATACTGCGTATCAAGTAAACTTGCTGTCGTTTGTGGACATTATGTGATTACATAAATTATTTTTTTTGCATATTAATTAGGTACGAGATAGACTCATCTATATTTTTGTTTGATAATTTAACGAACATATTTTTTATCATCCTAATTATCTAATAAATCGATAGAGAAGCCTGTCATTCTTAATGTTCTCCTGCTTATGTTTGCAAGAGAAAAACTTGTCATTAACGTTCTAAAAAAGCATGTATTATATTAATTATAATATAACATTAAAATTGTAATTGTAATAACAATAATTATAATTCCATCTTATCGGGGTCTGGTCAGTCCGTGTCCGTCTGAGTCTGTTTCCGACTAGGCCTGAGTCCTGACCCAACCAGTTGGCCTACCCGTTACTTGAGCGGTTGTACTGCTAAAGTCCGATTTGGTTTGGTTAAACCGTTACGGGAGGAGGAATCCGAATCAGCGGTGAAATCGGATCCGAAACCCGTTCGCAAAACCCTAGCCGAAACCTCTGCCCTTTCTATCTCTTCCCTCTCAAAACCTCTCAACTCAAAACCCTTCACTCCTACAAGTAGTGTACAACAATGGCGACTTGAGCACCCCCTTCTCTCTCTTTCTCTCTTACTTTCGCACATAATGCCCCTGAGTAGTCTTCGTTCTCTTAAATCCGTTCTACGCACCAATAGATCGCTCATGCCTAGTTCCACCTATTCGCGCCTTTTCCATCTCTCCAGTATTAGAGCGCCTCTTTCTCTCCATCAATCAAGCCTCGGTTCGAAGTTTCTCTTACGGAAGATGATGTTGTGTGACTCTTTCTTCAATTTTCCTCTTTTACCTTATAGCACTTGTAAGAAGCTATAAGCTCGTCTACTGGTTTCCCGTTATTTTTTCTTTAATTATCACTTAAGAAACTAATTGTAGGCTATTTGGCTAATTTTATTTTAATGGGTGATTTTGTAGTTAGCACAAGCCTCATCAGAATAAACCAAAGAGAACCTACACACAATTTTGTACTAAATTGTATGAAGCAGGCAGAATCTCGGCCAGTTCGGTCAGTTCGCCCAGTTGTGTCCAGGCGAAAAGGTATATTGCATAAAAAAAAAAGTTATGGTTAACTTTGAAAGTACTCCCTGGTTACCTACACCATATTTCTTTCAGTTTTTTATTTTAATTCTGTTGCAACAACTTTGATGCTATTTGAATAACTGAAGCATAACGTGCTCACTGTTGGTTGGGAATGAAACTGAAAGCACAATTTTTGGTAGATAAGATTTAAATTATATGACAAATTGTGGGCAATTTATTTTCAATTAATTTTGTCTTCTTTCTTTTGTGTAGTTCACACTGATCTGCTGTCAGAATCTGGTAAGAACCTTTTCTATGTAAATTTTAACTACAGTTAATTCTATTTTTTTATGTAGCTGTTTGTAACTGTGTTTGTATGTAGTCTTTTACATTTTAATTTTAATTACACATTTTAAATTTTTCTTAGATCATGAAGAGTCTCCTCAGAGATCTGGTATGAAGGTTCAAATCTTAAATTTAGAAAATCTTATACTCATTTTATAGGGAAAATCTTGTGAATTTCCTTGGACTTCATGAAATATCACACTTGCAGCTGAAAATAGGATATCCCTTTGAAACTCCAAGTAATAATGCATGACACCATTTTTAAATCCCCCACTGTATGCCAGATTGGTTTTGTGCACTGTTGAACATTATAAAAGCAATGTTGGAATTTTTTTTTTTTTTTTGTTGGGGGAGGAGGGGTAAAAGTATGGTAGAATTCTGTGGACTGACGTGATATTTTTAGGAGTTATATTATATAAGGAATCAAGGATGCATTAATTGTAGAATATAAAGGTACTTTTGAGCTATCCATAGTCTCATAAAGCTTTTCTGAAAACCATTGTGTGGATGTACACTCTGGAAAAGACAGTGTTAGTGTGAAATGTGGATTTTTCATGATCATCACTGGGTAGAACCTAAGAACAATCCCTGTAAAGAATGTTAAAAGTTTGGGGTCTTTTTGGTTACTTGTTTTTCTTTTCTTAGAAATTTGTAATAGCACGTTCTAGAACTAGTAATCTTTCATTATTTTTTATTTATTTATTTTTTTTATATTGCTCTTGTTATTTGTTTACATGCCGTTTGGTAATTGTTAAAACCAGCTTACTTTTTCTGTGAAAATTGGTAGGCAATTCGATGATGTCGACGAGAAAGAGAGAGGATGAATTGCAAGAAAGGCTGGTTTTATTGAGCGCGAAGCTACTAAAAGCTGGGATTCAGCATTTTTCATATAAGCCTGGCCAGTATGACCACATCCTATGCCCTCAGGTAGTTACCAATGCAAGTTCTTATTAATACTTTATATGGGTACTGTAGTGATGTTTTGGGTCTGCTCCAGAATATGATTTAGAAAGGGGAGAGGAGGGAAGGGGTAGGAAAGCAGGGATGACCATAGCTGCCCAAACTAATTTACTTGACCACAACAAAATGGAGAGGAGGGGAGGGAGGCGAGGGGAAGGGAGAGGAGATGAGGTGAGCCAGGTCACATGTTTGAGAAGAGTTAAACCCTAGATTTGTGCCCCCAATTTGGAGGTTACAAAATCTGGGCACCAGTCACCTCCTCCCTCCAGAAAATTTCTGGAGCAACAGCTGTAGTTGAAGTCTCAGAAAAAAATGGATTTGTAGTGTGTGTGTGTGCGCGTGTTGAAGGTAATAAATATTTGCATGGCTACTGCCATACCCCCATACAGCACCTCAGTGCTGGGTCTAGCAAACAGTGGAACAGCATAGGTATTGTATCTGGATAGTCTCATGGGAGGTTTTGTCATGCCAAAGTTCATTACTTTTCCAGGACAAAGGGCATTATCGATTCAAAGACTGGTTCTTAGAGCCTCAATCAGGCACAGCTCTAAACATCTAAATTAAATACATCTAACTGTATATAAACTGCACTGTCTGTGCATCATACCAGGAATTACAAAATAAGATCTATGATCTGTGAACCTTTTTGTCATTGTCTATTGTTACCATTTGAACAGTGTCTTGGAGGTCTTACAAAGGAGAAGAGCCTCTCTTTGAATATTGACACCGAAGGGTATCTCAAATTTCTTTTTCTTTGTATATGTTATTTTTTTTCCTTTTTGATGAAATTTATGTTTAATTTTAAGCTTTGCTTGCTTTTTAAGGTGGTCCTGGACACTCCATCTCTCTTTCTCTCTCTAATTTTTTATTTTTATTTTTTTGACTCATTGTATTCAACTGATTATGTTGGGATCCATCTCAACCAACTTTTTGTTCAAGTCTCTAATGTTAATTTTTCTTACTAAAAACTTCTATTTTTCTTCGAGAAAGACGATCAGCTGTATGGAAGTGCTTTAGGGCCAAATGCGGTTGGTCAGGTTATGTGCAGGTATGTTAGCTCCAATGAAAGTTATGACTGCCAGGCATGCTGAAGTTTTTTTATTCATAATATCCAAATTCGGACCAATTGATTCTGGCCAGCAGTCCATTACCGGCAGAAGTCAATTTCGCTAGGGTTCATGCCAACTTTACATAATCTGATGGAATTATGTGAAAGTGATACATAATAATTAATAACAATATTGTTGAGCAAAATAAGAACTTCCAACACTGTAATCTTTAGGTCCAGACCAGCAATTTGATACTTCTGGGTTCATCTGTGTAATATATCCAAAAGAATTTGAATAATACGAAAATTGTCAAAAGAGTAGAATCGCAGGATATGCAATAGGAATTTTTCAGATAGTTTTAGGAATTGGTTCAGATAGTTAGATGGTTTGGTACTGTTAGGGGAACCACCTAACAGGTTATTGCCAGTACACAATTTTGAGGGAGTATCTGGTTGGCATAGTCATTGGATGGCAACTGCAGAACTAAGTTGCTGAGAATGGCTGTGACATTTTACAAGTGAGTTTATTTGTTCTTTCTTCCCTGTGCAGCCTTATGCTAGTGAAGTTTTTGCTGGAACTCAAGCATTGAAAGTGCATGCGAAGGTTGAAAAACAGAAGCACCCAAGAAAAATAACAGAACAAGAAATAGAGCTTCAGCCACTTTGTAATGAGGTACTTAAACACCTGAGCTGGCTTCTAGCAGTTGCCAGTTGCATCAGTTTGTCTAAATTTCTATTTTTTCTTCAGTTTTCTTTGATTTATTTTATTTTATTATTGTTGAATTTTTTTTTTTTATAGAACTGCAAATTCTACAAGTTAGCCATTAAGTTTATTTTACCAGTTTGCTAATGGTGTGTTGCAACTCCTGGTTGTACTAACTACTGATCAAGCATAACTCGATATAGTATCTACTATCTAGTATGTTTAATTGGACCAATTTTACTCAGCTTAGCCTAATAAGTATTTATGACAGTTGCTCTTCAGCTGTCCAGTTAATATTTATCTAATATACATAGGAAACAAAATAAAGTATTCACACATTTTTCTTTAAACTAAATTTCTATATTTAGTGTTTTTTTTGTTCCTAATGTATCCGCTTTATTTTAAATTATCTTTATGTTTTTTCAGCTCCTTGAATACTTCAAGTCACGAGGGATTTCTGCAGAGACACTCAGACGAAATCGTGTTTTTCAAAGGCCAACTATTAGTGGGGTACATTTATTAATTATTTATATGTATTTCTTTCTGCAACTAAAACAATATGACTCCAATTTGGGGCCTTTTCTGCAACTTTTGCAATTTGATCCCATTTTTTACGGTAATTTTTATATCTCCAGACAAATTTGTTAATACACTGTACTACAATGTTTAGCAAGTTCATGGGAGAATCAAAGTTTTTCTTTTTTTTTTTTTGTCTTTTTCCTTCTTTTATTTATGATGAAAGTGCCATGGTGATAATTAAAATAATTTATGTATTGTTCTTTTGTTTTGAAATAAGGTGCACAGTGGCTATATAGTTATTTACCTAATACATTTTCTTTCCATATATCTGTAGTATGACCTTTATTTTCATCTCTTTTTGCAACTTGAATTTTTCTGTTTTATGAACCGTCTTCCACTGTTAGTAAATGTTTTTTTTTTAAAAAAAAATTACATCGTACATATTTTGGTCTGGTTATGAGATGACAAACTTGTGAAACTTCAACTCCATATATTTGATCATCATACCTATTTGCCTTTGCTATTTCTGTATTTTTAAATTCAAATCCATTCTTGGAGGCAGTGCAACTTCTAAGAAGCACTTGGCCAAGAACAAATTTGAAAATTTATCTTTTTACATATGTATATGCAGATGAAATTTTACATGATTTGCTTAACTATATGTACTTATGGCGATATTTGTATTAGTTAGATGTAACAGGAGCATGAAATAAAGTATGAAATTTCTGTGAGCTTGGTTTATTGTGTGAAAGAGAAAATGTCAAGCATGATCACTATTGGTGAAAGCTGGTGGCTTATGCTGTACTTTCAGAAATTAATAGCAATATGATATAATAATAAAAATGTTTGTTCCTTCCATTGATGAGGTTTTAGTGGAGTGATATGATTGTTTGCCGTGAATCAAGAGGATAGGGTTTTGAAACTCCTCCAGGAGTACATGTTTTCGTAATTCTATATCATTAAATATTGCCTTGGGTGAATGACACTTGGCAGTTGTGAGTGGTACAAAAGTTATTAAATATAGTTTAGGTTGGATCATGACCTGAACTAACCCGTGGTAAGTCTGAAGTAAGGGACTTGTTCTTGAGTCTTGACTCATTTACTTGTGAATTCGTCTTCCAAAAGTTGGGCCAGGTTGGGTATAAATGAAATTTGTGGACATGCAAAGAAGCTGAAATGAGTTATTATAATGAGGTAATATAGTTTGTATTTCTTTTTTCTTTGCTAGCCTGCTATCGCTTTCACATACCAGCGAAATGGGACTCTTGTCAGCTGCAAGTATCGGCAAACACCCAAGACATTCTGGCAGGTAACTTTTGGTACCTGAAACTACAATACATTACAAGCATATTACGCTAAGCATGGCATGTGAATATGAACTGTGACAAAAATTAAGCATGATATCCTTTACCTGTGGAAATTCTTGTTTTGTCAATCAATGCTAAAAAATATGACATTTTGCCATAAAATATTCTATGTCCTTCGAGATCTCCATTATTTAGTTGGACTTTTATTGTATTATTGAGAGTATACTTAAGCTGTGAGATCCTGGTTGATATAAAAAAATATAGCTATTGTACCCATAGCTTGCTTCAGCATAATATAGTACAAAAGCTAGATGAGGATGGCGGTACTACTTAGTTTGCCCATCTGTCAATGGCAGTACTACTAATAGTATAAATTCCATTTAATTTTTTTTTTCAAGGTATATTATGCAGAAATTACATTTTAATTATAGTTATACTGAACTGCTAAATTTCAGAAAAAAATTGGAAGACTATTAAGTCTGGTGGTGAAATGTGATAATTGTTGGTGTTCTGATTGTATTTATGAAATGGAAGATGTTAATTGTATAACGGATGGGTTATATTGACAATAAACTTACTTGGCAAGTGTGCCATCATCAAAAGTTGTCGAATCAAGAAACTAAATTCATGATGTGTTCTCCAACTTTGATAGGATGGGTATACATTTTGGTGTAATTAATGTTTCGATGACCCATCAATATATTTGAATGTTCACGTCTTAATTTTAGTGGCTCGGATGGATGATCAAACAATTTTGAAATCACACCAAGTTTTATATTCAGGTAGATCTAATGGGGAGTACATCTATAATTGTATTTTCAATTTTTATAAGTTCTGATATGGATTGTCTCAGTTGTTGAATAGATTGGATGTCAATGTAACCAATCCTATTTTTTTGTGTGAAAGCATGGCCAAATATTATGGGTATAAAGGAAGTTATGGAAAAGTATAAAGAGATTAAATTACGGAACTACATTATGGTTGGGTTGGTCACAACCCTTCTATACCAACATATTTATGAATTAACTGTTTTCACTATATGACAGGAAGCTAATACTGAGAAAATATTTTACGGACTTGATGATATTGCAAATGAGCGTGACATTATCATAGTAAGATTGAATCACAGAAAAACATTCCTTACTAGTCCTAAGGTTTTGTTTATTGAGATTGGAAATTCTCATTTGGATTTTTTTTTCTTTTGGGTTTTGTATATAGGTGGAGGGGGAGATAGATAAGCTTTCCATTGAGGAGGCTGGTTTCAAAAATTGTGTGAGTGTACCTGATGGTGCACCAGCTTCTGTCTCCAACAAAGATATCCCTGCTGAAGATCAGGTTCAATTATCAATTAATCGTGTTACAACATATATGTGCGCTTCAGTACTGATTGTTTGCCATGGCCCATGGCGACATATATTTTACTTTCTTTTCAATCGATCCTAATCTTTTACCATCTAGTAAATCCTATTTTGTTAAGCTGGACTGCAAGTTGTCAATGGTTTGCATACAAGATGTGTTAAGCACTACTAGACTCATGCTGACAAATATATTCTTTTCTTTTGGATTTTTTCATTATTTTTTGCTATATAATAGTTTCTTTTATTTTGTTAAGCTAGGATACAAAATATCAGTACTTGTGGAACTGCAAGGAGTACTTGAAATCGGTATGTTGCTCTAGCAAAACAAATTTCATCTATATTTACAGTACAATTCAGGCTGCCTGTTTGTCTTTATTTTTACCCATTTTTACCTTAAAACGGGTAATGAAAACCCCATCCCACATGCTCAGCATGGTTCTGGTTTGTTATAGAACTGATCATATGGGTATTGTGTGTATTCTTATATGGTGCTGAGGTTCAGTTTAACCTTAGTCAATCCTTGATTGTGCAATTAAGGTCCATTTTAACTAAGAAAGACCAGTTAATTTGATTATATTAGTTCACTTCTAAATAAAATTTTATAGGCATCTCGAATAATACTGGCAACCGATGCTGACGCTCCGGGTCAAGCCTTGGCTGAAGAACTGGCCCGTAGGCTTGGTAAAGAGAGGTAACCTTACTTTTGTTTATGTTCTTTTAATTTCTAATTTGAGTTGTAATAGTCTCTCTTAATACACCTTTTAACATTTTGAATTACTTTTCAGGTGTTGGAGAGTCAAATGGCCAATGAAAAATGATGAAGAAGTTTTCAAAGATGCTAATGAGGTCTGGTTCTAAATTAAATTCAGGAGATGTTAATATTATATAATAAATTGACAGATTACGCAACATGTTAAGAAGAAAGTGACCAAATATTATGGAAGTTCTGAAATTCAGTAAATTTTGTGTACATTGTAGTACTGGTCCTCACTGGTCTTTCATTCGAACTTACTTTACTGATGTGAAGTTTGAATCTCTTGTATGAGGATATTGGGCATGTGAAACAGATAAAAACTATTTAACTGTTGTGGAGGACTTCACATTGATGTGTGCTCGTTTATATGTTTTCATTTCAGGTTCTTTTCTATAGTGGGAAAGAGGCACTCAGGGAAGTGATAGAAAATGCAGAGATGTACCCAATAAGAGGCCTATTTACATTTAACGATTTCTTTCGTGAAATTGACAAATTTTATGACGGAAATGTGATTGATCTTGGCATTTCAACAGGTTGGGAAGGTTTAGACAAATTTTATAAGGTAATGAACTTTTTTTTTTTTGTTATATAATGACAACAAAGTAATAATAAAAATATATCCATATATACGTTATGATTTGTGACATATAACACATTTTTTTTAATTCTATGATAATGTTAGAGTGCAATGCAGATACAACGAACAACTAACTTATTATTACTTTCTCATTTTTTGAAAACAGTAATACACCAGTTGGTACATATTTATCACCTTTATTAATTTGATCTTTGTTTATTATGTTATTCTGATTGCTACTACAGTTGCTTGTACTGCTGGTACCATCATTGCAAATATTACTTCCATCATATTATGATTATTATACTAGGATTGTTGTCATTTTTGTTATCATTATCTTATGTCATTATTATAGATATTTTATTGTCCCAAACAAGTTGGGTAACGCCAGAAAAGAAACCCAACAAAAGGAAAACAATTTATCAAATTTGTACCAAAATGCATAATTATGGGATGGTAGAGGGTATGCAGTCTGGTATTGATTATTGAATTTCAACTTGGATTTATGTGTTTACCATCCTGAATTTTTGGGGTCTCCTATCAGGTAATGCCTGGAGAACTCACAGTGGTATCAGGTGTTCCAAATTCTGGAAAGAGTGAATGGATTGATGCTTTGATGGTTAACTTGAATCGCAGCATTGGCTGGAAGTTTGTTCTCTGTTCTATGGAAAACATGGTATGGATGTTGTAAATTTTTTACTATTTTTTAAAAATTATTATAAGTTGAGAGTGTCATATTTTAACATCACTGATGTTAATACAATTGGGAGCTCTTTGATGTCAGTTTGGTTGCTGAAGTGCTACTAATAAAATGTTTTTGTTGGTCCATTGAAAGTTCGACACATTTCACTAAGAACCTTCCAGATTGCACTTGGATCATATCATCACTAGCCCACTAAATACATTTTTGAATGACCAATTTCCTAAATTCAATAGAGAAAGAGTGCTTTGTTGTGAATATCTATGATATTCTTCATGTTTTCTTAATGCTTTTCTCCTTTAATCTTGCCTTGTAGCTGAAAAGCTCATTTTTTTTAAATGTTTTAGTAAAACTGAAGCTTGTTCCTATCCTTCTTTGTGTCTGGGAAAATAGAAAATCATGGCATCTTGCAATTATTGTAGTCTCCTAAACTATGACTTTATTTTGCTATGAAGTAATTGTAGCCAAAGCAATGATTTTTTTTTTCTGTGTGATTTATCTAGTAATTTAGCTTTTACAGAAATTTCAGCATTACAATTGTTAGTGCAAGTAAAATTTACTGTTGAAGGTGGTTTAAATATGAAAGATCACGACAATCATATTTGTTTTTCTTTACTTTTTTTATGATAGAAATTAACTGGACACATATTCCTATAAAAATAAGGCACGTACACTACATTAAAATAAGTACCAAGTACAAATTTGTTCTTGTTCTTTTTTCTTTAGCTTTTTAGTTTTTCGGTGGATTGGGCAAGTTCCTTGTTATGTTTTATTTTATTTTTATTTTTTTTTGTCTTGGAGAATTAGTAGCTGATCT
This sequence comes from Rhynchospora breviuscula, assembly GCA_027562975.1. NCBI lineage: Eukaryota > Viridiplantae > Streptophyta > Magnoliopsida > Poales > Cyperaceae > Rhynchospora > Rhynchospora breviuscula. The sequence continues at coordinate 73,720,860 of CM050398.1, read as the reverse complement.
TTGTGAAAAGCTTGATTATTGATGAAATGTCAATATAAAAGAATAGGGAAGACAATATTCAGGATAAACATTTTGAAGTTCTGTAGAACGGATGTTCTCTTCTGTTAACTTATCAGGCATTCATTGCAGGTAAGGGATCATGCAAGGAAGCTTCTGGAAAAGCAGCTTGGGAAGCCTTTCTTTGATCTGGGGTATTTTTATATTAATTCTTAAACTGTCAGTTGTTCTCTACCTGAATTGCTACAGTGCAGTAAAAAATGGCCTGTTTTTGTCATTACTTCCGTTCATTTATATAATTATATTTAATTGCTAACTCATGTCAGTTGTACAACAAAGATTGTTACTTGGTAATTCATGAGGAAGTTGCCTCTGGTACAGGACCGTCAGTTGCCAGTACCATGTCGCCAAGTGACTTGATTAAAATTTTGGTGGCTTTGGAATCAGGTATGGGGAAAATATGCAAAGAATGAGCAAACAGGAGCTAGTGGAAGGGAAGAAATGGTTGAATGATTCATTTTATTTGATCAGGTATGTGGGAACCTTTTATTTATCAATCCTTTGACCTGATTACATTGATTCCACCTGAGGGTAAATAGTACTTGGAGATTGAGAATGATTGAAAAATAATGAAAGTTGCAAGCTAACTGATGTATCAAATGGGTTTCTATGAACTTGTTTTAAGAAATTCAATAATTTCAGTTTATCATTGGCTTGTAAAATCATTTTAGGTGATGAGCATATAATACCCATATACACAAGCTTAGTATCAAGAATAAACCACACGATTTTATAATGAATGTTGGAAACATGAGAACCCAGGTTGTGAATTACAATGAATAAATTAATTTTAAGTTTCCTTGTTTTTAACTTTGCTTTGTACTGAGGATGATATCTTCCCTAACTTAAGTTTTTTTTATTTTTAAGAAAGCAAGAAATAACCCAATAATGATAAACATCACTTCTCATGACAAACCTGTGAAATATATGTTTATAAATGACCTGTCAAATCTTTCTTTGTGGTCATTAAAAATGTTAAATTATTGTTTAATATTTGAACAAAGATGTGAGGATGATGTCCTACCATCTGTGCAATGGGTTCTCCAACGTGCAAAAGCTGCTGTTATGAGATATGGTGTGCGTGGACTTGTCATTGATCCTTACAATGAGCTTGATCACCAACGCCCTTCTAATCAGTTGAGATACCTTTTCCTTCTATTTTATTCAAACTAAAAATGTGCAAAGAAAAATCAGGCACCTTTTACCATTTGAAAAAAAATGTCCTCTTTATCTAAGTTCTTGAAGAAAGAGAAAATTTCCAGCCTACACACCTTTATGAGTGCTAAAATTAACATACAGCTGAAGTACCAACAGCCCAATAGCTACTATGCTTATAGCATGCTGTGTACTTATATATAGATCTAATAGTTTTGGAGTTTGAATTTGAAGTTGAAACAATAACTAGAAGTCAACCATACTTGGTGCTGGCCGAACTCTGATATTATATTTCTTAACCTTTCTCATTTTTCTCAGAACCGAAACAGAGTATGTCAGCCAGATACTGACACAGATAAAGCGCTTTGCACAACATCATTCCTGCCACGTTTGGTTTGTAGCACACCCGAGACAGGTACAATACCGTACATTGAGATGTTGACACCTTTAGCATGGGAGGGTTTCAATGCCCACAATTTGAGTGCCCCAAATGCCCCCAAACTTATTTTTTGATTACTTTTTTCAAATATAAAATTCAAACGACAAATCCAAATTGTTGATCTTGTTTAATTTAATGAGCGATGTGTTTTCATATACGTTTTGTAAATTTTGAAGTGTGATTCATACTTGATCAAGAGATTGAATAATGAACGAATCTAGTTAAATATGATAGATTAATTCTAATATGTTCATATTTTATGCTCTTGATCAAGTATCAAATAAACTTCAAATTTTATAAAACATATGAAAATGCATCGCTTGTTATATAGAATAAGGATCAATGGTTTGGATTCGAAGTTTGAATTTATATTTTGAAAAAGCAACCAAAAAGTGAGTTTTGGGGCATTTTGGGGGCATTCAAATTGTGTGCACTGGAACCCTCTTAACATGGTACTTTTATGACATTTGCTAATTTTTTTTCCAGCTTGATGTATTGTTTATCTACTATGTTATCCTTCCAATGTGATTCTCTGGAGTATTAGTCATTTGCCTCTCGACCTTCCAGTTTATATCTTGAAAATTGAAATGGATTGGAAAACATACAAATACCAGACTAACTGGTACATTATATCTGGTTTCAAGCAAAACCAGTGCAACTTTTTTTTTTTAAAGACGAAGTTATGCTATCTTGTAATTTGAGCTATTTGCTTCTGCAGTTGCAAAACTGGAATGGAAGCGCACCCAGTCTGTATGACATCAGTGGCAGTGCACATTTCATAAACAAATGTGACAACGGTATTGTCATACACAGGAATCATGACCCCAAATTAGGTCCCATTGATGGTGTCACGGTCTGTCTCTCTCTCTCTCTCTCTGAGAACTCTATTATGCCATTTCTTTATTGTTTTTTTTAGAAATACTCTCTCTCCCCACCATCCATCCCCCACCCAAAATCTTTCTGTATGATTTGCTTTTTACCATTGGCATCCTAAAGTTTGCTGATGCTTTATGTTTAGGTTCATGTAAGGAAGGTGAGGAATAAGGTTATTGGCCGAATTGGAGAATGCCAATTGACATATAACCGGTATGAATTCCTTTTTTTTTTTTTTTTTGTTACTGTTTGATTTATTTGGTCAACTTAGAACTCTGTATGTGGATTAAATAAATAGTATGTTTTGCGTTGGAAGAGCCTGCAGTATGTTGTGAATGCATAGTGAATAAATAAAAGAAGTCTTATATGGAATATTACTTTACCTTAAATTGCAGGGTAACTGGTGAATACTCAGATTACCATGAATAGTAAATTGAAGATAGTCAGTTGCTGTAAACAGAGATCCAAACCCATTAATGACCCAGGCTGAGAAAGCCGAATTTTGTAAAAAAGTCTTATGGGTACAAAAAGTTTTCACTGATCCGGCCTGATTTGTCTGACGAAAACTGCATCCAAAGAAAATTTACAATGTGATTAGATTTGTGAACAAATTGGATGTATTTTGTCAAAATTCATTTGTGATGTAATATTTGGGAATGGAAAACTTTGCTGCTGCTGTATAGTCATTAGTAATTTAGCGGTACCTTTAGTTATTTCTTGATGCTTAAGTGTATCTTGGCAGATTTGATGATAGTCTTGCTTAAAATTATCCACACATTTAATAAATATGAAAGAAATGTCAGTAATGTGGTACGCTATGCTAAAAAAAAAAAAAAAAAACAATAAATAAATAATAGAAGGGAAACTTCAGTGCTCCTTGTTGGAACATGGATAATAACTGCTTTCCTTTGTCAGCTTTTGGAGTGTTGTATAACTGCTTTCTTTCTAATCATGGTAAAGGCACGTAAATGATATTTTTAATATTAATATAAAATGCAATGGAACAGAATATCATTTATTTTTCTTCAGCATAAAAAAAAATAGAAAAATATAACAATATAACCAAGAGACTAAATCAATACGTGGAGGTCATTCAACGTTATGATATACTAAATTTCAGTCGCTCAATTTTGATTTTATCTCCTCATTATCGCTAAACATTGAATCTTATTAACGATGGGTAACTACATGCCATTTAAAGTTCAAATTCCACATAACTTAGAAACTGGTTCGTTGACTTGTTGAAACAAATAACCGTAATGTGCTAAAAGGATGTTTCCGAAATTATTATTATTGCAAAAAAAAATGTGGGGTGTAATAATATGGATTTTAAAATTTCAAAAGTTTCTTAATAAATCAATTACCTTATAATCTTATGGAGAATGTGAGATCTACACTTCAAATTGAAGTAGTAGTGGGTCTGAGGATACTATTCACTAAGCCTGTTGATGAAGTCTTTCAACATACTTTACCATATTAAGTCTCAACTGCTCATTTGTCTTTTATGGTAAGTACCTGTTTAAAACTAGCTCGGATATAAGTTTATATTCTCTGATTGAAATTTGAAATGCATGCGGTGACCCAATTTGGACAGAAGTTCAACTTCAGTGCTTATACAGAGATGAATTAACATGAGTGAACAAAAGATTTAGGATAAAATTTGAATTACATCAATATAAGTAATCAAAGGGCCCACATTTTACCATACTAAGTATCTTCTGCTGATCTGCTCATTTGTCTTTGTAGGTAAATACTAGTTTAGGACTATTTCAGAGAGAAGCTTACAACTTTGAGTTTGAATTGCAACTCGGCAAAATTCCAATTCTTAGTTCGCTCTTTCTGACAAAAGGCTGAGAAAAAGTGTTTATGAAGGCTGAATGCGTCTTTTCTTTAATGAAAAGAGGTGGAATTTACCCACTTTTTCAAAAAAAAAAAAAAATGATTATGAAGGACTGATATTGCGGTTCAGGAAGAGACTCATGGGTTGGTCGTCGAACTATCTATCTATCGTGGGCTGACTTATCAATTCTTGTCTTATCTCTATGATGGCTAACTTCATGTCGAATTTTTTAAATCCCGGCATCAGTTTTAGAGGCAAATAGGTAATAGATAAAATCAGTAGGGATTTTCTTTGGCAAGGAACTTCTGTCGATTAGAAGAGGCTGGCTTTTGGTTTTGTGGAATCTGGTAACTATGCCAAAAGAGTGTGGAGGTTTGGGTGTTATCGATCTCAAAGCATTCAATTCAGCTCTGCTGTCAAAATGGCTATGGAGATGGTTTTCCCCTAATGTATCTTTATGGAAATCTCAGCTATTAGCACTATAACTGGATGTGGCTGCGCCTCACTTACACCACAGTGTGATATCAAACATCTTTATTGAAGTCTCACCTTTATTACAAACTGGTTTAAAATTTAATGTCTGGAACGGCAGTTTGGTGCTTGTCTGGCACCACAATTGGGGGATGGGAATTATGAAATTCATCTCAGTCAACATTTTAATTTCTAACCTGGTTAATCCACTGCACCTCTTCAATTATCGAATTTCATCTTTGGATTTGGCGACCAGATAATTGCAAACTATCACAACCATGGAGAACAGTTTTTAAATATTTCTCTCCAAACTTTCGTTCAACAACAGCAGCCATTCCTATTTGGAAGTTGATGGGAGCAACAGACAACCTTCACCACAAGCTCCACTTACAACTTCATCAATTCTCACCCGAAGGCAGTCATTTTTTCTAACACACTTCTGGTCCCTCAGAATACATCCCAGGTTTAAGATTTTTCTCTGGCAGATGATGCAAACAAAATAGCAACACAAGACAACCTACAGAAGTTAGCTTGCAGCTTCCCAAATAGATGTATCATGTGCAAAACACCTGAGACAATGGAGCACCTTTTATCACAATGCCCTTTCCTCCAAGATCTCAAGTTTCAGGTACATAGCAACCCCAATTTGCAATCTCATACAGTGGATGAATTATGCCTGATCTGCTTGACTGGCCGGACATTGCCAAGGAAACAAGGGAAATTTGGCTGTAATATTCTTTTATCTTATGGTAGGAGAGATGTGCGCACATTTTTTCAAGACTCTCCAAACCTATTGCACAACTGGTACAAGAGATCTCAGAGTGGTGTAAAGTTTCAGGTGTAGTTTACTTTTTTGAGATTAGTTAGGATCTTCTAGGTTTTACTTATTTCTTGTAGGCAATGTTGCGGCTAGCTGAATGCCTCTTTTGTCATTGCAACTTTCATTTAAACTTCAATGAAAAAGACAAAGGCAAGACCTTTATTATTTGTCAAAAAAAAAAAAATTACAACTTCTGAGTGATTCTTCTGTCCGGTATCTCTAAAAAAAAAGAACTTTTAATATATGCAATATGCGTTCACCTAATTTGAAGAAAGCTTCAACTTCAGTTCTTATGCAGAGATGCATTATTTAATATTTATAATAAAAGAAAGGGATCAAAATATGAATTAGGATAAAAATTTGAGTAACATACATAAATGTAACCAGCGAGACTAAAGCATAACACATACATCATAAATGAAACTAATAAAACCAATAAGCCTAAACATTGAACCAGACACATCTGAGGGTGACACGGCTATTCATCTCCGATTTTGTGCACCCCAGATTTCATGCCATTATAGGCGCAGATCAGTATCCAGAGTATCCTCTACTATTTCCTTCTCGGGCTGAGCTGCAATTGCCGACGCTGGTGAAAGCACATCGATCCTTGCTTGCACGGACCTGAGGCGCAGTTCAGTATCCACAGTATCCTCTACTATTTGCTTGTCGGGCTGAGCTGCAATTGTTGATGCCGGTGAGTTTTCAACGGTATTTGCTTCAGGATAAAGCAAATCGATCTGAGCTGCAATTGCCGATGCCGGAGAAAGCATATCGATCCTTGCTTGCACAGCCCTGAGCTGCTTCTCTACCACCCAAAGAATATCCCTGGCCTCCTCTGACCCAATTTCACTTGTGCTCCGTGCACTGGTCATGTATTCATGCATCAGTATTTCGGACTGGAGTTCACGATTCTCCATCTCCAGCTCTACGAGCTGCTCCCGTGCCTTGACTACTTCCTCTCGCAACATCACTTCAGGGGCAGGTTGAGGAGTTGTTGGTGTTGCCGATTTCCCTTTCTTTGGCATGCTGTTGAACATGTGCAAGAGTTCCCTGGCCTCCTCCTCTGATGGGAACACCTGGTAGCCCGGCATGTCAGGGCTTTCGATCACGACACACAACCTGATATCGCAAAGAGTCCCAAGCTCTCTTGCCTTTTTGAAAACGCTCTCCTTTCTCTGCTTGAATGTGGCAAGGCGCTTTGAACCCTTTGCTATGAATTCGAGATTGAGCTTGCTCCTTCCCATCACGAAAATGGATTGACAACAACGAATTGAGGATAGGCAGGAGTTGAATTAAACCCAAAATCTCTGAATTGGGAGATTGAGATTGTATTGGCTTTCTGAAACCCTAGCTAGACCTCTGAGTAACGGTAACTTGTGAAGAGGGAAGAAAGGGGAGGAAATTAATTTTGTATATAATTAAGAGACTAATAAGAGAGAGAGAGAGAGAGGAGATGCTTTAACGGTAACTTGTAACGGCGCTAGAGAGAATCCTGTTAGGTTTCCGTCTTTATTGCTAGTAACGGCGCCGGCGGGAATGATATATTTTAGGAGGTCTTGGGTTTGCGCCAATTTTTGGACCGAATCGGATCGGAATCGGCCGGCGGAGACCGACCCGAGTTTAGGCCGTTTGGAACTGGAACTGGAACTGGAACGGAATCGGCTGAGATAATCAAAAACCGCCATTGACGCCTTGACGGTGATGGTGATGGTGATGTTCAAAAACCCTTTTCTACGATAAGTCGATAAGATAAAAGTTAAAAAGTTTGGAGAAGAAAGCTCCAACTGGACCAATCCAGTTAACTATTCTAAAATTTCAATGGTCTAGATTGTCCTCAACTGCCAAAAATCTTGCTTGATTTAAAAAGTGATCCAAAGATATGTTATGCTCTTTTACTGAAATATTGTTTATCCAAAATTTTTTTACGAAAATATCTTTCTAATCATGGAATTTATTTTAATTCTTTTCACAATTTTTTATTCTGAATTTTTTTTGAGATATCACAATGGCTTCATAATTGTATAATTTTTATATTTTAATTGATTTTATAGTTCCAATCTCTGATCTCTTTTTCGCTTGTTTTTGAAAAAAAACTAGGTGTCTCATCGCGCTTCGCGCAATGAAGTTGCAATCACAAAAGAATCGAAAAATATTTCAAAAATATTAGCCATCACAAACTCATTTATTTTTATATACACCAATTTTCAAAACTGCATAACAACAATCTTAATAACTTGTACCAGCTGGTACCAATTGGCCAAAATTAATAACAGTCAATATGTCACCAAGGATAACCTCACTGCAAAAAAGCACCATAGCTGGACTTGCCATATTAATTATGTAAGAAAATACAAATACATAACTGTCTATTCTTTATAAAATTGTAATTTATACTAAACTACTCTTCCCGATTTTGTCCTCGCGGTACAAAGATGAGGGGATAGAAGACAATAATCTTATTTTCAGTTGCACTACATAAATAAAATATTTTTTCGATCTGGCAAGTACACGTGACATATGAAAAGACAAATACGATTAAGTAAACTCACACAGTATGTTATAAGTGAATGAAAATGTCATTCTAATTTATTTTTTTATTTTTTTGCCTGTTGAAATTTCGGAAAGCCCGAAAAAAACGACAAAAATCTAAAAAAAATTCACATAACATTTTATAAATCCAATATACAAAATTAGTAACATGGCAAAATCTTTTCTTTATAAAAAATAAAAGAATGCGAATCCAATTATATAAATGACATTAAATAAAAAAAATGACACAAACTAAATTTAAAGAAGGCTCGTAAATAACTTTTAAAAAATTTGCCCATAAATATTTAAACATCAAAAATTGAAAATCTATATCATCTGATTTTTTTTCTATGGCAGTTAAACGAACAACAACAGGCATATCAAAAAATTTATAAAAAAAATCACATTAAAATGTTATGTGTTCTAAAATGTAAAAAAATAGCATAAAATTGAAATATCGATAAAAAAATATATTAGTGGATCCTTTGCAATTTTCTAAGAATATCCACGAAATTTCAGGAAGAAATAATCTAAAAAAAGACTTTCAAACAATTAAGCAAAATAACTAAAATTATGAAAATTGTTAATTATGTAATAGATGATCGAGGGGTCAAGGTAAAATAAGAAAAAATTGAAGGGCTACTAAAAAAAAGCCCAAAATATGGTGCCAACCGTTCTTTTTTTTTTTATTGATTTTTTTTACAACCTAGTTGCATTTCATGTTGCATGTTAAAAACATAGTTTATTGGAGTTAACCACATAGGAGAATACACAACTAAAGCCACAGCAGATCCGAAAAACAATCACATGGGTTGCTTTGGTTCGAATTGTTTTTATGCAACCAAGACTGTGCGGCTCTTTGCGTTGTGCACTAAATTGGAATTTGTAGTTGATCCATTATAAAAGAAAGCACACGAAATAGTCACAGAAAATCGAAAAAATCATAATTGAGCAACCGTAGGTTGGGTCACTCAAATATGAAGAGTACTAGCTATCTCATCGCGCTTCGCGCGATGAAGTTGCAATCCAAAAAAATGGAAAATATTTCAAATGTCAACAATTAAATCCCGCTATAAGTCATCACAAACTTGTTTATTTTTCTATATACCAATTTTGAGAACTCCATAACAACAACGTTAATGGCTTGTACCATCTGGTACTAATGGTTAAATATACCAAAAATCATTTGTTTCTACTTGGGAAAGGCATCAAATAATTTTGTAAAAGAGTTTAGAAGAAAGTACATAATTGTTTATTATCCAACACTATTTACTCATTGACCACATGTGATAGCAGAAAATAGTTTATTATCTCACACCATCAATCAGCAGCCACATAAAATAGTTTATCATTTGTTTAGAAGCAGAGAAAACAGTTTATTATCTAACATTATCAATCATCAGATAGTAGAAAAGTTATTGCTATGTAGTACAGAAAGTAAATGAGAAGGCAATGACAAATCTTGTATCAACTTACTGGTGAGTAATTTGTTTTTACTACGCTATTATCTCAACTCAACCGCGAATGGAATTCCAGAGCTCAATTGTTGTAAGCTCCGGTCCAAAATCACAGCGAACTACACACATGAAAAAATTATTATTCAATTGTGGACATATTTCAATCCGGTCCAAAATTATTATTCATCAAGTTCCACCTAATGAAAGATAAATTAATCAACATATCAGTAACAATAGTAGGACCAAGTAAGCGAAGCAATCATGTCAGCTATTAGCAATTAGAAAGTAGTCAGCTGTTCCTGAGTAGAATCCACAAAATTCACTATATAAAGTTAATATATTCTTATGTAAGGTCGATATCGTCATAAAAAAAAGTACTTTATTTCTAATGATCAGCTCATGTGGAAATATTTGTAATGTATGGAGTTAAAAAAAAGTTTTTATTTCTAATCAATCACAGTGCTCAATCCGCAATGATCTTTCAAGTTGGAGATAGTTGAGTTCACAAATTAGTACTTTGACTGCTTTGCAGAACAAAGCTCTGCACATACACATGTTAGTTCAGTACTTCCGCAATTTTTTCTACAAAAACCAGTACTTTGCAAATTAACAGATACATTTCTGCACAATTAATATTGTAACACGATATCTTGCTAATCCTCCATTATGCCTAGTACAAAGATGACGAATCCTTGGTAAACTAATGCTCCCCAAATTCAATTTTCCAAAAAATTTTCATCAAGTAAAGCATCCCACCAGAAAATTTAGAAACAATATAGTAATTATCAACAAAATCCAAGAGGACTTTCATTCTTTGACTATTTTATATTATAAATAAAACAATGGATCAATACAATGCAAAGAAAAGAGAGGGAGAAAAAATATATATATAAGCGAGAATGCGAGGCTTACCTAGGAACTTCTTCCTCTAAGATAGCTCCATCAATGTTTGTTCCTTTAGAGCTATAACAGGAAGCAGACGCATACAACTAAACTCAAGCAATAAAGCTGCAATTAAGGAAAGAAAGACAGAGAAATTTGAAAAACTGCAGCTAATTTCAGTCCAAACAAAAAGAAGATAAACTAACTCCAATATACTGTCTGCAACAAACTCTAGTACACCTTGCTCTCCTACGATTTATGCAATATTTCTGTCATTTAGTTTGACCAATGTTGAATGTCCACTTTTTGTTTTCCCTATAAAGTAAAAATAAAAATATAAAAAGCCATAGCTAAGGAATTATAAAGATAATAATTAGGACTTTTTACCCAACAATTATCACATGGTACAGTTACACGGACATTGAACAAAAAAATTGCTATAAAAAAAGAGAAAAAGAAAAGGACCATCCACGTAGAGGAGCTTCGAAGCTGAGAAGATTTGCAGGAGGGAGGCAAAAAACCAGCACTTGTCCCAAGCAGAAATTGTTGAGCAATGCGAGGCTAAGTGGAAGACCTGACCTGAGGACAGCAGAAATTGCTCAACGATTTGAAAGCAGAGCAGCAGTGGCGAGTTCTCCTACACCTAAGGAAGGACTTAATATTGAGTACCCGGTCGAATCAGAGTGGGATTAGACTGCTGATCGAAGCTCGTCATACATGGCCGTTTTTCGGTCGCTTCCACTCTCTCATCCGATGTTTCTCCTGATCAAAATAAAGGTTGATCAGGCAGAACCAAGAAAAAAAAGAACGAACCAAAGCGAAGAGAGCTGCGAGTTAGGATTTCTGCAGCGAAAGAAAAAGAGAAAGAGAGAGTGAGAAAGGGGAACCTTTAAGAGTCGGATTTGGCGGGTTAGGCAAGTAGATGAGGCCTAGTGGCCGATGAGCGAGAACTAAAGAATCAAGAATTCGTGTTACATGAATCGAAGATAAATAATCTCGGTAGAACTGCTGGCAGGCCTCAGTCTTCTCCTCCAAACTTTGAGAAACCTTGGAATCAACCAAACAACCTCTAATTTTATTCCAATTGTTGTTAGTACTATTAACTCTCTTCTGCAACCAATTGGAGTAATCTCCCAATTAGTACTCCTTGTACCCTCTTCCCGACACGGCCTCTCTGGCTCCTTTGCTTGTCGCGACAAAGACGAAGATGGTGAATCAAAAGAGAAGAAGGATCAAGATGAACATAACGAAGAGGTAGATCCAAAGCACAGAGCGATGAAAAGTCGAGAAGCGCCTGTGTGGCTGTGTCCAAGAGGAGAAGATGGAGCGCTTTCTCTCTCCGTCTCTTCTTTTTGGCTTCGTGGAAAAGCGAAGGATGGAAGAAGGGTCCAGAAGCACCTGCGTTCCCTGTAGCCGTCCTCGTGTCTGCAAGAATGTAAATATAAAACCACCGATGGAATCAAAAGCAGCACAGGAGACAACAAAAAATTATGCACAGAAAATCGATAGAACAGATCGATAGTGGAGACGTTGTTGTTGGCTTGTTGCCGCTCGTGCGTTTGCACGAATCCAAATCAAAAGACACCTAAGGACTCTGCGCAACGCGGAAGCCAACAACAGACAACGCACATAAAATCTCCAGACCAAATCGATAGCGGAGATGGACGCCCACGATGAAATCCATCGCAAATAGACGGAAATCCGACGGCTAGGGTTGGCGTGGAAGTTACTGTAGATTGGTCCAGGCAAAAGTGAACTATTTTTTGGATATATATGATGATTTGTTCCTAATTTTTATTGTATTTCTCTTAATTTAAATGCATAAAATATGATTTTCTTAAAAATCCGATTATCCGATCCAATTGGCCCGATTTTTTTCTGATTCGACTCCTTTGACCAACAGTCTAATTCCGATTTTCATAACCATTCTAGAATGGCGGGGTTGCTTTTAGAAATTAATAAAATTGACATCTGTTTTTTTTTTTTAAAAAAAAATCTTATAACAATGTATCTTTTGTTCAAAATAAGTTCGGATAATCTCAATTTCTTTCCCCTTCTCTCACCTTCTCTATTCCCCGGTCAATTAATTTTCATTTTTTTCATAAACTGATATTACTAGTTCGAATTCTTTTAAATTTCGTATTTCCACGAGTTTAATAATAAACGTATTGTAGACAAATGGGACGATCAAAATTTCAAGCACATGGCTGACGTTTGTAATTTTTCAAAATGTCAACTTCCAGTTTTTCATAGTTCAAATGAAAATTAATAATTTTAAAATTCATAACATAAGTGCCATGATATTTTCCTGAATAATAAGTTGATTTGCATAATTGAAATTTTTTTCACATTCAACTTTCTCAAAGTAACTATTCACATTTCATAATTCATAACTATTTTAATTTTCATTTTATCATTTTAAATTACGCTTCTTTCATAATTCAAATTGTTTGTAGGGATTAATAATTTAGAAATTCTTTACGTATGGAATAAGAATGAAACACCTAACTGATTTTTCGGTTACATAATTCACCCTTTCTTTTTACTTATATTAGTGCTTTATAATACATTTTATAAAGGACCCGCAAACAGTACAATCAATTAAGTACTTGATTCTAATTTTATTAGTAACAAATTTCCTAAACTATTAATACGTACAAACAATTTGAATTTTGATATTTGCACAATTTGCACATATATATGTCATAAAAAGTCCCACGTCAAAGGTGAAGACATCTAACATCTAACTGTATGGTATTGTACCTATCTTGGGCGTCCTACAACTACAAACCAAACAAGTCAAGAATGGTGTTGTGCAAAGGGCTTTAATCTGTGCCAGTATCTTGCTGGCAATTTCTGTTTCAACTTCTGGCAATTCTTTCAACTTATCATATCGGAATTCCCCGGGCATTACCTGTCAGGAGGTCCCCAAAGAACAGGATGGCAATTCTTTCAGGATAAACTTTGAAGTTCATTAAAAGGGGTGTCCTCTTTTGTTAACTTATCAAACATTATATCAGGTTTAGGGATCATGCAAGGAAGCTTCTGGAAAAGCACCTTGGGAAGCCTTTCTTTTGTATGGGGTATTATTTAAAATTAAGTCACAACCTGGGTTTGTCTGTCTCCAACAATCCTGATAAAAAATCACACGATTTATTCTTTACACTATTCCTGATATGGGTACTATTACTATATGCCCATCACCTAAGTTAATTTTCTTGCATTTATTAAAACAAGTTCATAGAAACACATTTTATATATTAGTTTGCAACTTGCATCATTTTGCAATTATTCTCAATCTCCAAGAACTGTGTTACATGAGGTAGAACTAATGCGTTCAGTTCAGAAGCTTATTAAATAAAAAGTATGCATACCTGATCAGATTATATGAATAACTCAACAATTCCTTTTTATAACTCCTGTCTTCTAATTCTTCGCATACTTGCCCCAAACCTGACTGCAAAGCCACGAAACTTGATGTAAGTCGCTTGGCAACATGGTACTGGCGACTGATGGTCATATACCCAGTACCAGTATGAGGTGACTTCTTCATGAATTAGCCAGTAAAAATCTTTGTTTTCAAATGAGTTAGCAATGAAGTAAAAATGAACAGAATTAATAACAAAAAAAGGACAGGCCATTACACTGGCAATTCAGGTAGTATAGCTGACAAGTTTCTATCGTTTAAGGTTTTGCATTTTAATGCAATAATTTATGTGCATCACTTTTTTCATGACAAAAGCATAAAAATATGTTTGTAAATATCCTGTCAAATCTTTATTTATGGTAAATATGAATGTTAAAATATTGTTAAATGTTGGAAAAAAATTCAAAAAAATGAGAGGGTGACATTCTTCCATCTGTGAATTGGGTTCTCCATCTAGAGACGGCTTTTATGAAACATGCTGGCTGACCAAACGGAGTCCAAAAATCATGATGGATGCTTGATGAAGGCTTTAAATCCGGTATCAAATAAATTTATATATTTTGTTTTACCTCACTAGTCGTTCTGGTAAAGCTAAGAGTCGAATCCAAGGGACGGTACAATTGATTATTAGACTTTACTTTCTCACGAAAGCTAAACAAGATAATTTTTGGGATTTTATAATTTAAGAAGACAATTATCTAAAGTGCAAGTAATTAAATTATTTTTTATTGATTTTTATATTTTTCTGGACTCAAACATATGCAAGTAATGTCTTAGGATTTCGTGTTCAATTAGTTTAGCTCTAAAACTCCTCTGCCTACAATTTTCACTGAGACAGAGGCACATTTCGGACCTAAATGCATGGATTTCGGACCGAAATCCATATTGATCGTTCCTAAACTTGCTTTAGACTTTTTGTTCTGACTTGATATTTTTACACAATACTATATGAATGTTACTAAACAATCAGACCTAAGTCCTAACCTCAGCTGTCGCGATTTCAATTCTGACTTGATTTGGAACTTGGTTTTTATCACGTAAATAACTAAGCCTAAACTTTCGTGTCGGATTTTAGTTATTTAAGAATGTTTAGTTGGATTTCTAGAGGTATTTAAAGTCCTGTCGGATCAGTAAAAGTTTCACATTTCGGTTGTAAACTAACCCCCTCTTTCGAGCGATTGGCTTACCTCAAGTACTTAACTAACTAATTGTTTGTTCTAGTTTAATGCCCTAATGGTGCTGCAGTTCATCAATAGGTAAACGATCAAGCAAACAATCAAATTAACCAAACAAGATATAATTCTCAACAAAACATATCACATAGAATAATATAAAGCAATCAAGTCATCACAAAATACTAAACTAATCTACTAAGACATAATTAACTAGCCTAACATGCAAGCAAAATAAGATACAAACTCCATCTAATCAAATATCAAGAGAAAAAAGGAGGAATAAACCAAATATCGCCTCTAACTCGAAATATTGATCGTCCAGAGCCGTGGTTGGATTGGTTCTTCCACTGTTGCATCCAGAATTGCTCCAAGGTTGCTGCCATGGTCGTGCTCCGCTGCGAGAGGTGGAATCTCACACCTTTCGGCGTGAGAACGGTGGTGGAAAAGGTGGAAAAAGTGCTATGGAAGGTTGGATCTTTGTCTTTCTGTCATTTCGTGCATATATGGCCAATGGAGAGACTTGGGAGGCAGGCTAGGTCAAGAAAATGCGTCTCCCTTTCATTTCCTTCTCTGGACTTGCCAAAATTTCACTTTCCATACATGGATTTCGGACCGAAATCTGGAAATTTCGGTCCGAAATTCCAGAATTGAGCACTGATTGTATTTTGATCATAATTTCTTCATCCGGACTCCGATTGAGGTGATTCAAAGATCGTTGGAAAGCTTAAGATGAGCTCTACAATGCCATGGATTCTATTTAGTCATTTTCTTCACAAAAATTCTCCCTTTTGTGTAATTATTGTGTCCAATCCACCAAATTTCTACAAGACAAGTCAAATTCCACGGCAGTACCCAATCTTGACAAATATAATTTAAAAGCACAGTAAATATCATTGGTTTGAGTGTTATTTTGGTGCTAAGTACGGTAAAAATGTATATATAAATAAGAGATATCAATGCTTCTCTTCTAGATTTCAGTTGCTGATTAATTTCATTTTCATCAAATCATGATTGCATTTTGATTAAAAAAAAAGGGGGGGGCGTCTTGTGCATTTAACAATAAGCTGAAGATTTAGGGACTTATTGGTAAAACTTTAAAGAACCATCGTCAGACATCAGAAATGCATCACATTAGATTTTTTTTTTTTTTTTTTGTATTATTTAGGTACTTGGAATGCTTTCCGGAAGGTTAGACAAATATTGCACTTTAGTATTGAGAGTGCGTGCGCTCATTAAAACATCCTTTTACTGTTTTTCTGTTGAACATCATTGGCAAGTAACTCATGGTTTGAGCCATCTAACTATGGAACATTCTTTTTTTCTTTCTCATGTGATGTACAAAAATCAGAAATAAAGATAAAAGCTAAATATGTCAAATGAGTAGCACATGTATAAATTCATTTGATAGTTGTAATACAGTCACCTTGATATAATTGTTGAAGGAAAAGAATGAACAATGACATGAAGAAGCTTAGATAAGAAGAGTGTAGCATGATCTGAATCACAGCACTAGTTCACTTGTAGCACCATTTACATGACCGAATATTGTATGGTAGCCAATTTGTTCCAATTGACAAATCAACTAGTGACCATCTCAAAACCAAACCAGTGAAGGAGTGTAAAAAAAATTGAAGAGCGGATTGACAATTAACATATAGATGTATTGGAATAGGTTTATATATAAGTTCACATAACTTAAAATGCCAACTTCATCTATTCGTCCCATTTGAAAACCCACTGGTGTTTAATCATATCCGAATATGAAGCTCTCCATGACTCAAATTTAACCAATCTCACTTAACCAAATTCCCGTTAACAAATTGAGCCTGCCAACTTTCTCTCGCTATTCCCATGATGTTGACAAATCCCTCAGTGAACCAATTCACCCTTTTGAAACCTCGCCAGTACGGCAGTACCTATCCCTTGTACCACCGTATAAAACCATCTCGATCACCCACTAATCTAAGGCAACGCGACATGAACCAACCCCATAATTGTATTCTCCTAACCTTCATGATACTAACGAGCCATTCCCCATGAACTGTGGTGGCCTATTGCCGGAGTTTTGCCAGAGAAATGAAACTGAAAGTACAGGGAAACAGATTGTAACCCACATAGTCACTATAAATTAACACTCCCGAAGTCGCAGCGTCCTGTGCATTTTTTGACAATATCACCCCTTTTATCTGGCCAGCACAACCGTACCAGTCACATTGATACCGAGAATTCACAACTTATTAAAAGTCTTCAACTCGACTTTAGTAGGCATAGGTGAGAGGGGCCGTGACGGAGCCAGTATGAGCATGCATAGGCATGGAAGGTGGGTACAGTGAGGGAAATTAAGGATAGCAGAGGAAGGGTCAGAAGGAGAAATGGAAAGGAGAGATGAGGGAGAGGGAACTGTGGATAGCAGAGGAAGGTCAGAAGGAGAAATGATAACTCACCTGTCCGTTCTCAACGGATTGCACACAAAAACAAAAACAGACGTTTCCGTTGTCAACGGAAATCTTTCCATTCTAAACGGATTTTGCAGAAACACAAAAACTGACCTATCCGTTCTCAACGGAAACTATTCCGTTCTCAATGGATTGCACACAAAAACAAAAACATGCGCATCCGTTGTCAATGGAAATCGTTCTGTTCTCAACGGATTCTGCAGAAACACAAAAACTCACTTTTCCGTTCTCAACTGAAATGATTCCGTTCTTAACGGAGTGCACAGAAAAACAAAACACAGGCGTATCCGTTGTCAACGGAAATTGTTCCGTTCTCAACAGATATTGCAGAAACGCAAAAACTTGCGTGTCCGTTCTCAACGGAAATGGTTACGTTCTCAAACGGACCATGCTATCACGATGTGAGCAAAAGCAATAGTTGTCGTTTTTTTTTTTTTTTTCTGTGGACTTTAGTTACCTGACATCAAAACCAGCTAATAAATATACTTGTTCTTGCAATTCTTTCTCTTAAGAAGTAAGATGGTCCAAGTTGGATTCGATCGCATAGAAACAAGCTCTGGCGTGGTGGAAGACAGATTCAGGTGCTTATACTTTGATAGAGACCTTTTCTGTGGAGAACGGCATTTATTCAGATCACCCCTCCATTTTATTGTTTATATCATATCGACTCTTATCCTATGTAAACTTAACTTGTTGAAAATTAGCAAAAGCACAAGCTGACAAGCCAACGGGGGCCTATTAGCAATTGGCTTGATAGTTTTGACAACCGCTCATATATTTCTCAAAATTTAAAAGAAAAAATCAAAACTATACACGGGTTTTTATATTTTATGTATTTGTTCATTTGTTTGTTCGTGTATTGTTTGTATAATATAATATCAATATGGAAGCTGACTGACAATTCATCAAGCCTGTCATTAAAGAAATTAATGATTCGATTTTATTTAACACGAGTTGTAATTGGTTTCGTTTACTTATAATTTCCTATTTGTATAAGACTTAACCCATAGGTGTCGACAAATTTTGTATAAATATTATGTTATTCTGGTAATTAATTATTTTATTGATTGTTACTATGGTATATAAGTGGCTATCCATATCTCTTGAAATTACTATTGCACACAATTTTGTGTTAACGGAAAACCATGATCTTTAAATTTGTTTTTTATGCCTGACGATTCTGGTCATAATTTATTAATAATTAAAATTTTAAAAATGAATTTCAAATAGGTAAATCCTATTTTATTTACAAACAATCCATTGATTTCAAAAATTGAAAAATTTGAAGTTCGTGCGGTAATTAAATTGCATAGTTGATTTTGTTTTTAACTTTTAACTTCATACAAATTCTTACGATTGACATCATCTATCGACAACTTGCAATCTATGGATGTCATTTCGCAACCTTATAAGTTACTAAACAAGATTGCTAATTAAGAAACTCTAAATCTGACACAGTTTTTCTAACCCAATAAGCAATAGCTGATCTGAGACCTAGTTGTCTCTATGAAGCATGTCAAGCTAGATAAATGACCAGATGATCGAAACCATCTAGTATATCAAGGGTAAAAAGAAACAACACTGATAAGAAAAACTTGTGCATTTCTGAACATGTAAATACAATATCCAGTTTGTGCAAATACTATATCCTAAGAACTGCTATCTAACGACCTGAACATGTTTCTAGTTTGTGCAATTCCTCCATGTGCAAGCTTTACTAATTATTAATTCCTGTACCGCCATTGTGCCGTCCTCCTAATTCAGCTTGGCCAGACTTGGCATGGGAATATCTTAATCGAAACACTAAGTATGCTTGCTACAACCTACCAAAAACATTTGAAAAGAAGTATATATAGAAACCACAATACCTTCATTTAACATATTTTATATAATACAAATACGAACGGTAAATACAGCAACCAAATTCAGAAGGGAAATAAACTCATAAATTATACTTCATCTCTCCAGGGTTAGCATTTTTGGACTGATCAAAGCATGCCTGGCAACAATTAGCTGCTCTCTCCTTGTGGTGAGTGAGTCCCATTCAGACCCCGGTACAGACATAAGATCCGACATGCTAGTCCACAGATTTTGCACATAACCCCTTCAACAAACCTTGTTTTTGGGCCACCTTCAGTCTCCTAGACAAGAATTCCATCGCCAATATAAAAATATAAGGGGACATTGGAGTATTGCCGAGAACTCCAATGGTACGGTTTTCAATACCAGTTGACATTGGAGTATTACCGCCAACTACAACGGCAATCAATTACCAGAAATTCCTATAACCTTACCACAATTACCAGCAATTATGTATTGCATTAGTTTAGAGTAGTAAAAGCATAAATATTTAATTAACCACTATGTATTGAGAAACCACAATACATAAGCACCCAAAATCAACTCAAAATCTATCGTACACCCAAAATACATAAGCCTACATCTCTCCCCTGATTATGCAAAAAGCACCCAAAATCGATCGTACACACAGAAAGAAAGAAAGAAAGAAAGAAAGAAAGAAAAAGGAAATTGAAAAATTGCTTGTGTTGTGTTTCATTAATACTTGATCGACCCTCGAGTTGTTGACTTGACCATGGAGATTCCAATCTTTCCGGCCAAATGGATCGCCAGAATCTTGAACAAGTAGTTTGAGCTTTTCGTCTTCGTCTTCAAGGTGAGTCCAGCAGTCTCTAGTTCTAGCCTTTTCTTTTCTGAGAAGAACGACCCACCCTTGACTTCATCCCAAGTGCTTCTATTCTCTCTCTCAGGCTCAGGTGATGAATTGGTTCGGATCTTTGTTCTGATCAATAGAGAGAAAGAGGCAAGGAGGCGATCATTCAAGGGAGATTTGGCACTTCCGTCTAAACGAATTGAGATCCGTTCTCAACGGATTCTGTTGAAAGTTTATAATTATGACTTCCGTGCTTAACGGAATTGCATCCGTTCTCAAACGGATCACACTTGACTTCGGTTCCGTTCTAAACTGATTGGGGTCCGTTCTCAACGGATCGTGCACAAAGTTTCTGGAGTTCAATTTCGTTCTAAACGGATTGAGGTCCGTTCTCAACGGATTCTGTTGAAAGTTTTAATTATGACTTCCATGCTTACCGGATTGCACTTGACTGCAGGTCCGTGCTTACTTAATTATTGTGAAGTGAAAATTGGTCATCTTGGTAGATAAATTAGGGAAAATTGATCATGGGTATTATTATAAATAGTATGTACTTTTAGAGAGATAAAAGCTGGTATCAAGTGGTACCGTTGCTATTCAACTTTCTGGTATCAGTGTTGTGGCAAAAATAATTGGATTTCCTATAAAGGTTGAAACTTGCTCAATTCTAAAAATAAAAGCTGTTTATTTTGGTTTAATAATTTTTCTGGTATAGACTGCATTGTATTTAGGTCTCATTACAATTCTTTTTCTTGTCAGTTTATATCGGTGCATCAGCCAACATGCATGAAGTTATAATTTCAGGCATGTATTCTTACAGTGGGGTTGAACCTTCCCTGTGTGCTTGTATGGGGTATTATATCTTCTTAAACTTGTCAGTTGTACTGCCTGAATTGCCATAGTGCAGTAACCAATATCCTGTTTTTGTTGTTACATGTTCATTTTTATAATTTTGTTTCATTTTTAACTCATGTTGAAACAAAGATTATTACTGGATAATTCATGAAGAAGTTGCCTCATACTGGTACAGGACCATCAGTTTCCAGTACCATCTTGGGGTGATTTAATCGAAGTTTTGTGACTTTGCAATGGGAAATTATGCGAAGAATTAGCAGACAGAAGCAAGAGGAATGGAAGAAATAGTTAAATGATTCATTTCATCTGATCAGGTATGCATACCTTTTACTTAACAAACCTACAGGCCTTTGACCTGAACACATTAGTTCACCTGATGATTGAGAATGATTGAAAAATGATTCCAAATTG
This sequence comes from Rhynchospora breviuscula, assembly GCA_027562975.1. Taxonomy (NCBI): domain Eukaryota; kingdom Viridiplantae; phylum Streptophyta; class Magnoliopsida; order Poales; family Cyperaceae; genus Rhynchospora; species Rhynchospora breviuscula. Next base: position 73,699,339 of record CM050398.1, on the reverse strand, counting down.
TGAACAAATATGTCAAATGTGAATTCGATGAACTTGTTTTGAGAAATGCATGAATTTTAGTTCATTCGTGGGAATGTAAAATTAAATTAGGTGATGAGCATGTACTACCCAAATCAAGAATAGTTTCAAGAATAAATCATGTGATTTGATCAGGAAATCTGGAAACATAAGAACTCATTTTGTGAATTAAAATAAATAAACTAATTCTAAGTTTCATTGATTTAATTGTTTTACCTTATAGTGAGGATCATATCTTCCATCATTCAAGTTTTTAATTTTTATTTATGCAATAATATGAACATCACTTCTTTCATAACTAAACCATAAAATATGCTTGTAAATGACCTGAGGCAATCCTCTTCTCTAGCACGTATCTCGTCCCTCAGAATACCTCCCAGGCATTAAATTTTTCTCTGGCAGATGATGCAAAACGAAGACAACAACCTACAGAAGAGAGGTTGGAGCTTCCCAAATAGATGTATCATGTGCAAAACCGATCCTGAGACAATGGAGCACCTTTTTTCAGATACATACCAATCCCATTTTGCAACCTCATACAGCAGGTAAATCAGTACCTATTGCGCAACTAGTACATGAGAGCTGTGCGCACATTTTTTCAATACTCTGCAAACCTATTGCGCAACTGGTACATGAGATCTTGAGTGATTGGGTTCTCCTCTCCTAGCTGGTGTAAAGCTTTCATATTTATTTTTAGCTGCACTTTTAATTTTATTTATTTTTAACTTTCGTCAGTTTTAATGTGTTTTTTCTTTATTAACTTCTAGCTTGTATTTTTTACCAGTACTGGTAAAGTTTCAGGCGTAGTTTACTTTTTTGAGATTAGTTAGGATATTCTAGGTTTTATTTATTTCTTGTGGGCAATGTTGCTGCTACCTGAGTGCCTCTTTTGTAATTGCAACTTTCATTTAAACTTCAATGAAAAAGATAAAGGCAAGACCTTTATTATTTAAAAAAAAAAAAAACATTACAACTTCTGAGTGATATGCGTTCAATAATTTTAAGAAAGAACTTTTAATATATGCAATATGCGTTCACCTAATTTTAAGAAAGCTTCAACTTCAGTTCTTATGCAGAGATGCATTATTTAATATTTATAATAAAGGAGAGGAACCAAAATATGAATTAGGATAAAAATTTGAATAACATCCATAAATGTAATTGAACCAGCGAGACTAAAGCATAACACATACATCATAAATGAGCTACATAAATGAAACTAATAAAACCAATAAGCCTAAACATTGAACCAGACACATCTGAGGGTGACACGGCTATTCATCTCCGATTTTGTGCACCCCAGATTTCATGCCATTACAGGCGCAGATCAGTATCCAGAGTATCCTCTACTATTTCCTTCTCGGGCTGAGCTGCAATTGCGGATGCCGGTGAAAGCACGTCGATCCTTGCTTGCACAGCCCTGAGGCGCAGTTCAGTATTGACAGTATCCTCTACTATTTGCCTGTCGGGCTGAGCTGCAATTGCCGATGCCGGTGAGTTTTCAACTGTATTTGCTTCAGAATAAAGCACATCGATCTGAGCTGCAATTGCCGATGCCGGTGAAAGCACATCGATCCTTGCTTGCACAGCCCTGAGCCGCTTTTCTACCACCCGAAGAATATCCCTGGCCTCCTCTGACCCAATTTGACTTCTGGTTCGTGCACCGGTCATGTATTCAGGCATCAGTATTTCGGACTGGAGTTCACGATTCTCCATGTCCAGCTTTTTGAGCTGCTCCCGTGCCTTGATTACTTCCTGTCGCAACATCTCTTCAGGCCCAGGTTCAGGTTGAGGGGTTGTTGGTGTTGCCGATTTCGCTTTCTTTTTCTTTGGCATGTTGTTGAACATGTGCAAGAGTTCCCTGGCGTCCTCCTCTGATGGGAACACCTGGCAGCCCGGCATGTCAGGGCTTTCGATCACGACACACAACCTGATATCGCAAAGAGTCCCAAGCTCTCTTGCCTTTTTGAAAACGCTCTCCTTTCTCTGCTTGAATGTGGCAAGGCGCTTTGAACCCTTTGCTATGAATTCGAGATTCAGCTTGCTCCTTCCCATCACGAAAATGGATTGACAACAACGAATTGAGGATAGGCTGGAGTTGAATTAAACCCTAAATTTCTGAATTGGGAGATTGAGATTGTGTTGGCTTTTTGAAACCCTAGCTAGACCTCTGAGTTTGAAATGTGAAGAGGGAAGTAAAGGGAGGAAATTAATTTTGTATATAAGAGAGAGATTCAAATTGAAGAGTGTATGGGTACGTGTGGTGGAGTTTCCACGCAAGTTCTGGTCTCCGGATGAGTTTGCTAAGCTAGTAAAGGGCTTTGGTGTAATTCTGGAGATTGATCAGAACACACTAGAAAGAGTTGATCTCTATGAAGCCAAGATTCGCCTAGGGGTGACCGATCCTCGCAAGATACCAGCATTCAAGGAAATAGCGTTTCCAGTAGGAGATGAGATGCGATGGAAGAAGGTGAAATTCATCATAGATACCCCGATAGAGGCTGTTCAGGGGAAAAACAAGCGTCGCAAGATCTGGATTAAGAAATCTGGTAACAAACACTCAGACCCTTCCTCCTCCAATGCAGAGAGAGCACCAGATGAAGAGGAAGAAGCAGAAGAGGAAGAAAAGGTTGATTATGATGGTGAAGACTGGGTGGAGGAAAATGATCAGTCGATTGAGCAAGAAAAGAAAGCTGAAGAGGGTGTTACCAAGGAGAGTCAAACTGATCTCACCATGGTGATATATGAAGAACAGCCAGAGAAATCTAATGAGCTGGAGAAGCACACAGAGCTGTACAAGGGGACAGTGAGCACAATGGTGGTACAGCAACCCCAGGTGTTTACTGGTGCAGAAACCAGACAAAGCTTGAGACAGAGGCTCAGAGATCCTGAGATACCTGTACAGTGCAAGGCCATAGAAAGAGCTAAAGTGAAGAATTTAGAGGCTCCTGTAACTGGTAAGACTTCATCCTTAGATAAATTTCCTTTTCCAGATTTAGTTGATGAAGAAGTTTTACAGTTGTTTGATTGCTTTGGGATTGTCTTGGCTGACAATGAAAAAGATAGCATTGAACATATCAGATTTCTCAGGACATTATCCAAACAGCAATTCAACTCAGCAGTTGAGGAGATGTCTGTTAAAATAAAAAATGGGGCTAAATTTCTTAGGAAAGATAAAGATAAGAGAGTTCATTTAGATCTGATCATTAGTGGGGTTACACCCAAGTTTAAATGAAGATTCTTTCTTGGAATAGCAGAGGTCTCAGAAATGAGACAAAGAGAAAGTTTTTGGCAGAACTTATCAAAGATAACCATATAGATATTCTAGGGATTCAAGAGACAAAAAAGATGAATTTTAGTAGAAGATTTTTACATAGCTTTTTACCTAATAATTTTGAATGTGTTAGCTTGCCTGCTGTGGGGACAGCAGGAGGTGTACTACTAGCTGTTAACTCTGATAGATATGAGGTTATTTCTTCTTTAGCTATTGATTGGTCAGTTTCAATAATAGTGAAAGATAGATCAGATAGTTTTATCTTTGGATTGACAGTGTGCTATGGGCCCACCAAATATAAGGCTAAACCTTCCTTCTTTCAAAGTCTCATAGATCTGAGACAATATTGGGCTGGTCCTTGGGTTGTTTTTGGAGATTTTAATGTAGTTAGATATAGATTTGAAAAAAATGGCACCCATTTTAATATTTCTGGGGCCCATTTGTTCAACCAGTGGATAGATAACAATGAGTTACTAGAACTACCTCTAGTTGGACAAAAATACACCTGGTCTAATAACAGAAAATCTCCTTGTTTAGCTCTACTAGATAGATTTCTGTGCTCCATTGATTGGTTGGATCATTACAAAAAATCATCAGTAGTTGCTTTAACCAGATACAGATCAGACCATTCTCCCCTCATCCTCTGTTCAGAGGGTTCAAATGTACCCCCATCTCATATTTTTAGAATAGATAGAACATGGTGTGAGGATGAGGACTTTCAAAGATTAGCTCCTAGATGGTGGCAGCACATTCATGGTTCTCTAGGAATAGCTAATCAGTGGTGTGCTAATATGAAACAGATGAGACAAAAAATAAGAGGGTGGGTCAAGAATCATTATGGAGATATTAAAAGATCTAAACTCACTCATCTCAAAGAATTAGATCATTTACATCATATACAAGAGTCCAGAGATTGGACTCAAGATGAAGATATTGTTAGAGTTATGTCCTAGGAGCCAATTATTAAATGGCCACTTCTATGGTTTATGTGATTGATGATATTTTATCATTTATTCCTTGATTTATTAATTGACAGATCATTCAGGTTGAGGATCTGAATTGTGGATCTCTGTAGTTCATTTATAATTAAATGACAATAATAAATCTAAAAGGTCCGTAATCTTGATAATTAACAAGGAATATTAATTATCGGATAAGATTAGTATGCAAGTTAAGTGATGATTAAGTTCTACAGATCATAGGTAAGGAGTTGCCAACTTAATTGCATATGTATATGTTATAGAACATAGTACAGGACGCGACCCAGTGAAATAAATATATGGATTGTGTTATGTGTCATTATTTATTTCATTTGAGTTTGATTCTAAGTTTGAGATGGTTCAGCTTTTCCACATGAGGATAGGTTCAATAAATATCGTCTACCGTTGATTCCTGATAAGGGCTGCTATACGGACTTTATTTATGTTCTCTTGAATTGTGCGGGGAAAAGTTGTTCATCAAGAAAACCGTATGTCCCTCATTAATTAACTTAGTGAGCGATGATATCTGTTTGGGCCCCTTGATGGAGATGGATTGTTTGCTAGCAACTGATACAGTCATCTCTAGATCAAGAAACGTATAATCTGCAAGAATGACACATTCCTATCTTGGATTATACGATGATATCATGTGACATAAGAATCAGACAAGGAAATACTATTATTTCTTATGCAGGATTAAAAATATTGTAGCAGTACACTATTTATGCGAATTGGGAATCATAACGTGTTGCTAGATACCGCTTATGATTATTGGAAATAAATAGCGATTTATTTTCCATGTCCAACAGAGCATAAATCCTCAAAGGGTCACACAAATAGGTTTTGACCATGCGTGCATTATTTATTTGGTTGTATTAAGGAATGCAACAATATGATATGTTGACTGATTAATTATGTACTGTTGCGAACCGTCATAATTAATTAATTAAGTCAAACGGATTATATAGAAATAAATTAATGCATATTCTAATCCTTAAATAATTATCAAAGTGTTGATAATTAATTTGTTCAACATGAATTAATTAAAGTAATTAATTTGAGCTAACGGGCCTATATTTAAATTGTAAATTAAAGGTCCAACTTGAGAGCAATTAATTGGGCCACTAATTAATTGAATTAGAGGACCAATTAAATAATTAATGGAGCCCATTTAGGCCCATTTTATGGCTGCCCTAGTGATGGCATAGTTGTAAATTAGTTACAACTTTTTGGGAGAGTGGTTGGTCTATAAAAGGACCACTTTGGGAGCCAAAACCCTAGCCACCTTGCCTTTTTCTCTCTCCCTAATATTTTGGACGAAAATTAAAGGAAAAATTTCAGAATTTTTCCTCTCCACCATTGCTCTCTTAAGCTCATGTGTTGAGCACCTCTTGCCTCCATCCAATTAAATAGTTAATTAAGGCAAAGGGAAGGAAGGGATTAGGCTTAACCTCTCATCTACTAGCATAGATCGAGGTTTTGGTTAATACCTTGGTGGACTTGAGGCCGAGACACGCGTGGTGGTGCGCGCAACCTCGACTCGACGGATTCGAGCCTTGCGATTACAAGTTCGCAAGAGGTAGCCCTTTTTCCCTCTTTCTCTTGTGTGTTTGGATGGCTTTTGCACTAGATCTCCTTTGCACTTAGTTTAATTAGGATTAATTAAGAGTAATTAGTTTAAAAATTAAATTTGTGCACTTCCTAACAGTGGTATCAGAGCCAGGTTGTGCTTAAGTTATTTTGACACTTAATTAAGAGAAATTGGTTAATTAATGGATTAGTAGAGTTGATGCTATTGCTTGCTGTCTGGAAACAGCAATTTCTGTGTTGTTATGCGTTTTTCGCTATGAAATGTTCTCTGGAAATTTTTTCTGTCAACTAGAAAGTTGTAGATCTGTGGATTGTGGTTCTTTTGGCGTTGGATTCACATTTTTATGAAATTGTATGGATTTACTGTGAATAAAATGGCAACGGTGCGCAGAACCAGTTTCTGCTTGCACTGTTCTGTTTGAATGGCTTAAAAGATTTATATTTTGAATATAAGTACCAGTGTTCTTTGGCTAGATTTAAAGAGGACTTGAAACACTTTCTGGACATGTATAGAATGTTGCATGGTTCAGATTAATTCGTGGTTTTTCAAGTATGAAAAGAAAGATCTCGTCAGATCTGGTTTATTGAGCAAACTGATTGTTCTAATAAACTGTACCAACTGAGAACTCTTTCTGGAAAATTGTTTGAATAGAGTTGTTTATTTTTAAGTTAGGATTCCAGGAAAATTAATTTCATAATTTTTCATGGAAGTTTGGTACCTCAACCAGGTCAAACCTTTTCGGTCGATAGTCTGTTCCTGTACAGGTCTAGTCGATTGTTAAGCTTGTAACTTGAATTTCTTAAACAGAACTTAGTGGTTTTCTTTTCATGAATAGTTAGCCAATAGATTAAACAAGTTTTTCTATGTATATTGTATGTATAAAAACTGGATGGAAGGTGATCTTTCAGACCGGATGGTTGAGAAGAAAAACAGAATATCTCAAAACGGTGCGTTCGCGCACTTGTTTCAGATTTGTCTTTTTTGATTCTCTCAGATGGTATATGATCTCTTCCTGAAATTTTGACTGGTATTTACAATCTAGACAAGGAGCTTATATAAATTATTTCATAATTTTTGGAGACCGAAAACTGTGGATTTTGTCGTGTCCCATTAGATACTTTTTTATCAAAGTATTATTTATCTAATTATTCAAACTAGTTGAAAAAGTAATTAGGATACTCCTTGTGCGATCTCCTTTCAGTTTTTTGATGATTGAAAAGTTTTCAAAAGAAATTTAAACAAGTTTGGTTGTTTGAAATTTGAGCATTTATACACGGAAATTGCGAATGGCAAATAATACGCAAAGACACTTGAAAGTCATTAATTATAAACAAAGTACACTAGTGGATAGACTTGTGCTAACTTTGTTTTGTAGGAGGATGTGGGTTTAGTATGGCTCATGATTCAATGCCTTGTGGTTTGTAAATTGAATGCATGTGTGATTGTGTGTAATTAGGCCTTTGGTGCCATTAATTAATTTTGATTAATTTTTGTGTAACTTGTGTGGCTTGCATGCCCCTAAGGTTAGGATGGGAATAGAAATTTACACATGTAATTTTGTTCCTTTATTTTATATAGGATTTAGATCCATATAGAATTTAGTGGGAGGGACAAAGGTTAGATTAGTTTTGCTACATGGAGATGCGGCGAAAACTAATGCAAGCGGGAGCCATACAAACCCACAACAATGCTTGAGATGCTTATTATGTGAATGTTTGTGAATGCTATGAATGTCATAGGATAGGTATGGGTGTATGCTTACACGACCACCAAACAAGAGTCACATAATTGTTTGTCCCAAACGATTGAGCCAAATCACTCTCCTTCTCTCTATCCCCTTCACGCCTTATGTTCGGCCATTGATGCATTCCGCCGACGCGGACATCGTGGTCCACCATAGGTAGTCGGGGTGTAAATCGGATTTGCAAGGAGCAAATAGAGAGGAGTTACTTAACAATGGACCCTAATCGGATTGGACATTGGAGTGAAGTTCGCGACGCGAACCAAGAGTCATAAAGTTGTATGATTGGTTAAGGAGAACCTACCTCATTATTAGTTGCTTTGATGTTGTGCCGACGCCGGCATCATCTCAACGAAAGTGGGGGTCTTGGAAATTCATTACTTTTAGGGACTTATATTAAAGTAGTGAAAGTTTTACTTTATTGGAAATTAAAACAAAACATAAACTAATTGACCTTTAATTTGAAAATTGTTGTAGATGTCTTTCTCGTCTTTTTCGCTACGTTCTCTTTTAGAGAAAGAGAAGCTCGCCTTCAACGGTGCCAACTTTCTGGATTGGCACCGGAACCTTAGGCTTGTCCTTAGGTTTGAAAAGAAGGAATATCTCTTGACCACTCCCGTCCCCGCGGCTCCCAAGTCGGATGCCCCTAAAGCGGATCAGGACAAACATGACAAGCACGTCACGGACGACATGGAGATGTCCGTCTTGATTGTCGCTGTCATGGAGTCAGAACTCCAAAAGGAGTTCATGGATAGTGGTCTAGGAGTGTTTGAAATGGTCTCTCGTCTCTCGAACATGTTCCAAACCAAGGCCCGCACCGAAAGGGCTCGTCTCATCAAGGCCGTCGCCAATACTCGATTGGCGGAGGGTCATGAAGTCGGGCCACACGTCATGAAGATGGCGGGGTTGTTTCGGCAGCTTGAAAGGCTTGATACGCCCTTCCCGTCAGGGGCGATTCAAGACTTTATTCTCAACTCTCTCCCTCACAGCTTCACCGGTTTTGTTGTGAACTACCGGATGAATGGCATGGACAAGAGCATGGATGATCTCCAAAACATGCTTGTCGAGACGGAGGAGAGTCTCAAGAAAGAGAAGGGCCCCAAAGATGTTCTTGCGGTGAGTGACAAGAGCAAGAAGAGCAAGAAAAGAAAGACCCGCCGAACTAGAAAGGGCAAAGGCCCGGTGACGCCCCAAGGTCCGGCCAAGGGAGCTCCCGAGGGTTCCAAGAGAAAGAAGAACCCGGCCACTTCCGAGACCGTATGCTATTACTGTAGCAAGACGGGCCATTGGAAGAGGAACTGCCCCAAGTACCTCGCTGACAAGAAGGCGGGAACCGTCCAGCCTTCTACCTCAGGTATATTTGTCATTGAAACCCTTCTCGCTACCTCTAACACAGACTGGATTTTTGACACCGGTTCTTGTGCTCACATTTGTCGAAATGTGCAGGCACTAAAGAGTAGGAGGCGGCTCGAGAAAGGCGAAGTACAACTCCGCGTCGGTAACGGCACGTGTGTCTCCGCTATGGCCGTTGGGAATGTGGATGTAACTTTGCCTTCTGGTTTCATTTTGGAACTCAAAGATGTCTATGTAGTTCCTTGTATCACTCGGAACATTATCTCTATTTCTTGTTTAGACTTGGATGGATTTGGTGTTGTAATAAAGAACAAAAGTTGTACTTTGTTGCGTGATGATGTTTGTTATGGTGTTGCGCATTTATTGAATGGTCTTTATGTGCTTGATTCTAGCGAACATGTTTTGAGTGTTGAACGTGACAGTAGGAAACGTAAGATTTCACATGAAAGTACGACTCTAATGTGGCATTGCCGCTTAGGTCATATCAACGAGAAACGCATTAAGAGATTGCAAACCGTTGGTCTCTTAGATCAATTCGCTTTCGAGCCAATTGACACATGCGAATCATGTTTGATGGGAAAGATGACCAAAGCGCCTTTTCCTAACAAAGGGATTAGGACTAACGACTTGTTAGATCTCATACATACCGATGTGTGTGGACCTATGAGCATTTGTGCACGAGGAGGTTATTCATACTTCATCACTTTCACCGATGATCATAGTAGATACGGGTATATCTACTTGATGCGGCACAAGTCTGAATCCTTTGAAAAGTTCAAGGAGTTCAAGAATGAAGTTGAGAACCAACTCAATCGAAAGATTAAGGTCTTGCGTTCCGATCGAGGTGGAGAGTACTTGAGCCACGAATTTGGTGATTATCTAAAGGAGTGTGGAATCGTTCCACAACTCACTCCACCGGGAACACCACAATGGAATGGTGTATCCGAGAGGAGGAATCGAACTTTGCTAGACATGGTTCGATCGATGATGAGCCAAACCGACTTGCCTAAATCGTTTTGGGGTTTTGCATTAGAAACCGCAGCTTTTACTTTAAACCGTGTTCCGTCAAAGTCCGTTGAGAAGACGCCTTATGAGCTTTGGTTTGGTAGGAAACCAAGCATGCTTTTTCTCAAGATTTGGGGTTGTGAAGCTTATGTGAAAAGGCTAATGAGCGATAAGCTTGGACCCAAATCGGACAAATGTTATTTCGTAGGATACCCTAAGGAAACAAAGGGTTACTACTTCTACAACCGTGTCGAGAACAAGATAGTTGTTGCACGACATGCGGAGTTCTTGGAGAAGGAGTTTCTCTCAAGAAGAAGTAGTGGGAGCAACGTGGTGATTGAAGAAATTCAAGAATCGCAGCAACAAGAGATGCCTCAAGTAGGCAATCTAGTTGTTCCCAATGTGGTGCCAAATGAGGTGGTAGTCGAACCCATTCCACAAGTAGTTGTAGAAGAAGAGGTTCAAGAGCAAGCTCCCTCAATTGAAGACTCAAACATATCGCGAGTCGATGATGTTGAAGTTGCACCCACACTTGAAGTTCAAGAACTAAGTCCGCAAATCGTTGTGGAACAAGTTCAAGAACCTCAAGCGTCTACCCTACGAAGATCGGCAAGGCCAAGTCGTCCACCTATAAGATACTTAGGTTTGCACGACGTTCTCGTCATTGCGAATGACGAACCCTTGACCATAAAGGACATGAAGGAAAAATCCGACTCAAAGGAATGGCTTAAAGCCATGGAATCCGAAATGCAATCCATGTATGAGAACAAGGTATGGACCTTAGTTGACCTTCCCGACGGAGTAAAACCCGTTGAGAACAAATGGATCTTTAAGAGAAAGGTCGACATGGATGGCAACTTGACCATTTACAAAGCACGACTAGTTGCGAAAGGTTACAAGCAAGTTCATGGTATTGACTATGAAGAAACCTTCTCGCCAGTCGTCATGTTCAAGTCAATTCGGATCTTGTTAGCAATTGCCGCATTCTACGACTATGAGATATGGCAAATGGATGTCAAAACTGCCTTCCTAAATGGCAACTTGGAAGAGGATGTGTATATGACACAACCCGAGTGTTTTGTGGATCCAAAGAATGCTAACAAGGTGTGCAAGCTTCAAAGGTCCATTTATGGATTGAAGCAAGCATCAAGGAGTTGGAACAAGCGCTTTGATGAAGAGGTCAAGAAGTTGAACTTCATTCAAAGCGAGAAGGAACCTTGTGTTTACAAGAGGATTAGTGGGAGCGTGGTTGTGTTTCTTGTTCTATATGTTGATGATATACTCTTGATCGGGAATGATATCCCCGAATTGAATGCAGTCAAGGATTCATTGAAGAAGGTGTTCTCAATGAAAGACTTGGGCGAAGCCGCCTACATCCTAGGAATCAAGATCTATCGAGATAGATCAAGAAGGTTGTTAGGCTTGAGCCAAGATGCATATATTGACAAAGTGTTGGAAAAACACAACATGGCTAGTTCCAAGAAGGGTTACTTGCCTATGTCACATGGCATATTCTTGAGCAAGACTCAATGTCCGACGACTGATACAGATAGAAAGTACATGAATCAGTTCAAGTATCCATCTGTGGTCGGTTCGATTATGTATGCCATGCTATGCACTCGCCCCGATGTGGCGCATCCGATTAGTGTGACTAGTCGATACCAAGCTAACCCTGGTATGCCACACTGGACCGCAGTCAAGAATATCCTCAAGTATCTCAAGAGAACAAAGGATAGCATCCTCGTGTATGGTGGAGACCAAGAGCTCGTTGTAAGTGGTTACACCGATGCTAGTTTCCAAACCGATCGAGATGATGCGAAGTCACAGTCCGGCTTCGTATATCTGCTCAATGGTGGGGCCGTGAGTTGGAAGAGTTCCAAACAGGATACCACGGCCGATTCCGTCACCGAAGCAGAATACTTAGCGGCGGGTGAAGCAGCGAAAGAAGGCGTTTGGATCAAGGAATTCTTGACCGAGCTGGAGGTGGTTCCAAGCATCTCAGGTCCAGTGGATCTCTACTGCGACAACACGGGAGCCATAGCTCAGTCCAAGGAGCCTAGGTCTCACCAAAAGACCAAGCACATTCTACGACGATTCCATCTCATCCGTCAGTTTGTGAATGACGGGTGGATCAAGGTCAAGAAGGTGGACGGTGCCGCGAACACAGCGGACCCTCTGACAAAGCCTCTATCTCGAGCCGCACATGAGTTGCACGTTGCATCCATGGGGATTAGGCGTATGCCTGAGTGGCTTTGAGTTGTATCTTTTATCTTTTGAGGTTTTAGTATGAGACATGTATATTTTGGATATTACATTGAGTACTATGCACTGGCTAGAAGTCGCTGTTGATTGACTCTAGGCCAAGTGGGAGATTGTTAGAGTTATGTCCTAGGAGCCAATTATTAAATGGCCACTTCTATGGTTTATGTGATTGATGATATTTTATCATTTATTCCTTGATTTATTAATTGACAGATCATTCAGGTTGAGGATCTGAATTGTGGATCTCTGTAGTTCATTTATAATTAAATGACAATAATAAATCTAAAAGGTCCGTAATCTTGATAATTAACAAGGAATATTAATTATCGGATAAGATTAGTATGCAAGTTAAGTGATGATTAAGTTCTACAGATCATAGGTAAGGAGTTGCCAACTTAATTGCATATGTATATGTTATAGAACATAGTACAGGACGCGACCCAGTGAAATAAATATATGGATTGTGTTATGTGTCATTATTTATTTCATTTGAGTTTGATTCTAAGTTTGAGATGGTTCAGCTTTTCCACATGAGGATAGGTTCAATAAATATCGTCTACCGTTGATTCCTGATAAGGGCTGCTATACGGACTTTATTTATGTTCTCTTGAATTGTGCGGGGAAAAGTTGTTCATCAAGAAAACCGTATGTCCCTCATTAATTAACTTAGTGAGCGATGATATCTGTTTGGGCCCCTTGATGGAGATGGATTGTTTGCTAGCAACTGATACAGTCATCTCTAGATCAAGAAACGTATAATCTGCAAGAATGACACATTCCTATCTTGGATTATACGATGATATCATGTGACATAAGAATCAGACAAGGAAATACTATTATTTCTTATGCAGGATTAAAAATATTGTAGCAGTACACTATTTATGCGAATTGGGAATCATAACGTGTTGCTAGATACCGCTTATGATTATTGGAAATAAATAGCGATTTATTTTCCATGTCCAACAGAGCATAAATCCTCAAAGGGTCACACAAATAGGTTTTGACCATGCGTGCATTATTTATTTGGTTGTATTAAGGAATGCAACAATATGATATGTTGACTGATTAATTATGTACTGTTGCGAACCGTCATAATTAATTAATTAAGTCAAACGGATTATATAGAAATAAATTAATGCATATTCTAATCCTTAAATAATTATCAAAGTGTTGATAATTAATTTGTTCAACATGAATTAATTAAAGTAATTAATTTGAGCTAACGGGCCTATATTTAAATTGTAAATTAAAGGTCCAACTTGAGAGCAATTAATTGGGCCACTAATTAATTGAATTAGAGGACCAATTAAATAATTAATGGAGCCCATTTAGGCCCATTTTATGGCTGCCCTAGTGATGGCATAGTTGTAAATTAGTTACAACTTTTTGGGAGAGTGGTTGGTCTATAAAAGGACCACTTTGGGAGCCAAAACCCTAGCCACCTTGCCTTTTTCTCTCTCCCTAATATTTTGGACGAAAATTAAAGGAAAAATTTCAGAATTTTTCCTCTCCACCATTGCTCTCTTAAGCTCATGTGTTGAGCACCTCTTGCCTCCATCCAATTAAATAGTTAATTAAGGCAAAGGGAAGGAAGGGATTAGGCTTAACCTCTCATCTACTAGCATAGATCGAGGTTTTGGTTAATACCTTGGTGGACTTGAGGCCGAGACACGCGTGGTGGTGCGCACAACCTCGACTCGACGGATTCGAGCCTTGCGATTACAAGTTCGCAAGAGGTAGCCCTTTTTCCCTCTTTCTCTTGTGTGTTTGGATGGCTTTTGCACTAGATCTCCTTTGCACTTAGTTTAATTAGGATTAATTAAGAGTAATTAGTCTAAAAATTAAATTTGTGCACTTCCTAACAGATATTAAATATCATGAGACTTTGCAAGCTCTAGATGACATTTATGAAGAAGAACAAACCTATTGGCACACCAGATCCAAGGTGCAATGGCTGTTAAAAGGAGATAGAAATACTAAATATTTTCATAGGACAGCCACAATTAGAAAAAGTAGGAATCTGATTTTAGGATTAGAAATAGATGGAAATTACACTAATAATACTCAAGAAATAGAATGGCATGTTATCAATTTCTATAAAGATCTTTTTGGGGTAGTAGGAAATAAACTAGCAAACCTCTCTGCACAATTTTGGGAGGAAGATCAAAAGATTACAGATGCAGAAAATCAGATGTTAATTCTGCCTTTTACAGAAGAGGAAATCAAACAGGCATTAGATAACTCTGGGGCTGATAAAGCTCCAGGGCCTGATGGGTTTACCTTTTGTTTCTATCAAAAATATTGGGAAGTGATCAAGAATGATGTTTTGGCTCTGTTTGAAGCTTTTTATAACCACAAATTAGATATACATAAGCTTAACAAGGCCATAATCTGCTTGATTCCTAAGAAAAAAGAGACTTTAGAAATCAAACAGTATAGACCAATAAGTCTAATAAACTGTGTATATAAGTGGATTACTAAAGTTCTCACTGATAGATTGGCACAAATAATGGATAGGCTTGTTGATCAAACTCAATCTGCATTTATACAAGGAAGATTTATACTAGATAATGTCACTTGTGTAAATGAGATTCTCCATTCTGCTAAAAAAGATAAAGAGAAGGGTTTAATTTTGAAAATTGATATGGAGAAAGCCTATGACAGAGTTAATTGGATATTCCTTGAGGAGATGATGATATCTAGGGGGTTTCATCCCAAATGGATTTCCTGGATAGTATCTCTTCTCAAAGGAGGTCAAGTTTGTATAAATCTGAATGGATCTCTTACTTCATACTTTGAAGTTAAAAGAGGTTTGAAACAAGGGGATCCCTTATCTCCCTTGTTGTTTAATTTAGTGGCAGATTGTCTCAATAGTATGTTAAAAAAAGCTAGAAATAGAGGTATTATTAGAGGGTTGGGCCCACCTATAGATAATGGGTGTGCATTAACCAATCTTCATTATGCTGATGATACCTTAGTATTTTGTCAAGCAGATATGAGGATGATTCAACATCTGAAATGGGCTTTCGTGGGTTTTGAAGCTCTGTCAGGAATGAAAATCAACTATCATAAAAGTGAGGTTTATCCAATAAATGTTACCATTGAGAGAGCAGAAGAGTTGGCAGCTATGTTTGGATGTAAGGTTGCCAATTTTCCCTTGACCTATTTGGGTATTCCCATCCACTGGAGAAGAATACAGATCAAACATTGGCAAGAGGTATTAGATAAATTTCAGAGAAAATTGCAAGGATGGCAAGGCAGCCTATTATCTTATGGGGGAAAAGTTACTCTTATTAAGAGTGTACTCTCTGCTCTTGCCATATATATGATATCTTTTCATTGGATGCCAGTTACAGTCCTTAAAAAAATCGATAGGATTAGGGCTAATTTTTTATGGCATGCAGGATCTAAAAGGAAATATCATTTAATTCATTGGAATCATGTTTGCAGAGATAAGACACATGGAGGATTAGGTATTTTAGATATCAGAACCATGAACATTGCTTTGTTGTGCAAATGGTTATGGAAACTGAAAAATGATGACTTTCAGGGATGGTGGAAGGATATATTGTTATATAAGTATGGATTAGGACCTACTAGAGATACATCCTATTTTTGGAGATCCATTAGCCAATTTGAACAGATTATGCAGATTAACTGTAAATTTACTGTTCAAAATGGTAAAAATGTTAAGTTCTGGTCAGACAAGTGGTGTTTAGATAATCCCTTAAGAGTGGAATATCCAAATTTATATCAGATTTGCAATCATCCAGATATAAATGTAGCAACAGCCTTGAGTGATATAGATAGACACCTCACTTTCTCTAGGCAACTGTCAAGAGTACAGAGACAAGATTGGTTTCAGTTAAGACAACTTGTGATGTCTTATGTTCCTCTGAGTCCCTTACCAGATAAAGTGATTTGGTTAGCCACTCCAGATGGAGTGTTTAAAACCAATTCGTTGTATTTGTGGCTTGAAGATAGTGGACATGTGAATCATGATGACGATATCATTTGGAAGTTGAAGATACCTTTGAAAATTCAAATTTTTTTGTGGATAGTTAGGAAAAAAAGGTTGCTGACTAAAGATAATTTAATCAGCAGAGGATGGGAGGGAGATCCCTATTGCTATTATTGTACGGATATTGAGACAATGGATCATCTTTTCTTCTGTTGTTCTCAAAATCGATTGATTTGGCATTGGTTTTTAGACCAATTTCACTGTGTTAATCCTAGAACTTTAGGAGATTTGCTGTGTATATCACTTAACATAGATAAGAAAATTGCCTTTATGCACTGGTGTGCTGCTATTTTATGGGTGATGTGGACTAATCGAAATAAAGTTTGTTTTCATAATGCTCAATCTACTTCTTTGATGGCAATTGGTGTAGAAATTTTACACTTGATGGAGCATTGGCAAGCGTTGTGGTCTGACAAGATGAAAGCTGGTATTTGGAGCCTGAAACCCCTACTGGAGGCTCTGCCACGACAACTGATAGCAGGTGAAGATATGATGAACCAGCTGGTGGTCAGAAGGGCAGAGAGACTTGAAAATTGCTGGGGTGATGACATGGTGGAATATGGTTGGTAATAAGTCTCTGTTACACTACATTGGATGGTGGTGTTTGCAAACTTTCAGGAGATGTCTAATAATGGTCTGGCGATGGTGTTGTAATCTTTTCAATTTCTGTGATTTTTTTCATCTTCTTGGTTTAGTTCAGAGGGGCTTGTTTCTTCTTATGAGAAGTTTATTAGACTGTTGCTAATAAGGGCGCACTGGTACATTAAGATTGAGGGGTACCAGTGCAGTTTTTTTTTTGTTGTCTTGTAATTTTGATGTAATACGTTGGGTATTCTTTTCTTAATAAAAGAAGAGAGGTGGGCTTCGGCCTACTTGTTTCAAAAAAAAAATATAAGAGAGAGAGGAGATGCTTCAACGGTAACTTGTAACGGCGCGAGAGAGAATCCTGTTAGGTTTCCGTCTTTCTTGCTGGTAACGGCGCCGGCGGGAATGGTAGATATCCTTTTAGGTCTTGGGCTCTTGGGTTGCGCCAATTTTTGGAAGGTTCGATAAATCGGCCCATTCCGATACGAATCGGCCGAATCGGCGGAGACCGAGCCGATTTTAGGCGGTTTGGAACGGAATCGGGTGAGATCATCAAAAACCGCCATTGACGGTGATGGTGATGTTCAAAAACCCTTTTCTATAGCACGATACAGGAAATAAAATTTGGAGAAGAAAGCTCCAACTGGACCAATCCAGTTCAGTACCTTTCTAAAATTTCAATGGTCTTGATCGTTCTCAAGTGCAAAATAATTAAAATTAAAATCTTGCTTGATTTAAAAAAGTGATCCAAAGATATGTTATGGTCTTTTACTGAAATATATTGTTTATCCAACATTACTTTTGTTTACCAAAATATCTTACTAATCATGGAATTTATTTTAGTTATTTTCACTATTTTATATTCTGAATATTTTTTTTTGAGATATCACAATGACTTCATAATTGGAAAATTTTTATATTTTAATTGATTTTATAGTTCCAATATCTGATCTTAATTTAGCTTGTTTTTGAAAAAAATATTTCCTAATTTTAAATGTTGAAACATGATTTTCGTAAAAAAATCGGATTTTCCGATCCGATTCACTCGATTTTTTCCAATTCGTCCGATTTGACTCATTCGACCAACGGTTCGATTCCGATTTCGATTTTCAGAACCATCTTAGGAGTGCAAGTTGCTTCTTGAAAATTTTCTTTTATAGAAATTTAATTATAAATAACTAAAAAAGCAAAGTGAAATTAACAAAATTGACATCTGTTTTTTTTATATAAAAAAAAACTTATAACAATGTATCTTTTGTTCAAAATAAGTTCGGATAATCTCAACCCCCCCCCCCTTCTCTCACCTTCTCTATTCCCCGGTCAATTAATTTTTATTTTTTTCATAAACTGATATTACTAGTTCGAATTCTTTTAAATTTCGTATTTCCACGAGTTTAATAATAAACGTATTGTATACAAATGGGACAATCAAAATTTCAAACACATGGCTGATGTTTGTAATTTTTCAAAATGTCAACTTCCAGTTTTTCATAGTTCAAATGAAAATTAATAATTTTAAAATTCATAACATAAGTACCATGATATTTTTCTTAATAACAAGTTGATTTGCATAATTGAAATTTTTTTCACATTCAACTTTCTCAAAGTAACTATTCACATTTCATAATTCATAGCTATTTTAATTTTCATTTTATATCATTTTAAATTAAGCTTATTCCATAATTCAAATTGTTTGTAGGGATTAATAATTTAGAAATTCTTTACTTATGGAATAAGAATGAAACACCTAACTGATTTTTCGGTTACATAAATCACCCTTTCTTTTTTCTTATATTAGTGCTTTATAATACATTTTACATAGGACCCGCAAACAGTACAATCGATTAAGTACTTGATTCTAATTTTATTAGTAACAAATTTCCTAAACTATTAATACGTACAAACAATTTGAATTTTAATATTTTCACAATTTGCACATATATATGTCATCCCAAGTGCTTCCATTCTCTCTCTCAGGCTCACGCGATGAATTGGTTCGGATCTTTCTTCTGTTCAATAGAGAGAAAGAGGCAAGGAGGCGATCATTCAAGGGAGATTTGGCACTTCTGTCTAAACGTATTGATATCCGTTCTCAACGGATTCTGCTGAAAGTTTCAATTATGACTTCCGTGCTTAACGGATTTGCATCCGTTCTCAAACAGATCGCACTTGTCATCGATTCCGTTCTAAACGGATTGAGGTACGTTCTCAACGGATCGTGCAAAAAGTTTCTGGAGTTCAATTCCGTTCTAAATGGATTGAGGTCCTTCTCAACGGATTTTAAAAACTTGAATTCTATGATTTCCGTGCTTAATGGATTTGAATTCGTTCTCAAACCGTTGGAATGAAACTGGGGTGGGGGAGAGGCAGAGATGTTTAGTTGAGATTTAAGTTAGGAGAATTGGCGGTGCATTTGCTCCCTCTTGATCTCCTTTTCACAATAAAGCTTGAATTTACATCTTAAATTCGAGAATAGATTACTAAATTGATCCAAACCCGTATAATCAATAAAATGCACCGGCATTCTACCATCACAATTCTGCTGAAAGTTATAATCATGACTTCCGTGCTTAACGGATCGCACTTGACTTCAGTTCTGTGCTTAATTAATTATTGTGAAGTGTAAATTGGTCATCCTGGTAGATAAATTAGGGCAAATTGATCACGGGTATTATTATAAATAGTATCTACTTTTAGAAAGATAAAAGCTGGTATCAAGTGGTACCGTTGCTATTCAACTTTATGGTATCAGTGTTGTGGAAAAAATAATTGGATTTCCTATAAAGGTTGAAACTTGCTCAATTCTAAAAATAAAAACTGTTTATTTTGGTTTAATATTTTTTTCTGGTATACACTGCATTTTATTTTGGTCTCATTACAATTCTTTTTCTTGTCAGTTTAGATCGGTGCATCAGCCAACATGCATGAAGTTCTTAATTTCATGTATTAGACATCCATGTATTCTTACAGTGGGGTCGAACCTTCCCTGTGTGCTTGTATGGGGTATTATATATTTTTAAACTTGTCAGTTGTACTACCTGAATTGCCATAGTGCAGTAACCAATATCCTGTTTTTGTTGTTACATGTTCATTTTTATAATTTTGTTTCATTTTTTACTCATGTTGAAACAATGATTATTACTGGGTAATTCATGAAGAAGTTGCCTCATACCAGTTGCCAGTACCATGTTGGGGTGATTTAATCGATGTTTTGTGGCTTTGCAATCAGGTACGGGGAAATTATGCGAAGAATTCGCAGACAGAAGCAAGAGGAAGGGAAGAAATAGTTAAATGATTCATATCATCTGATCAGGTATGCATACCTTTTACTAAACAGGCCTACAGGCCTTTGACCTGAACCCATTAGTTCTACCTACCGTACTGTTTAAAAATAATAGTAAATATCAATAATAATATCTAAATAATCCAAATTATTTAAATAATAACGCAATTAGGGAATCTCGGATTCCGACCGTAATTACGGAATCCTGGAAACCGTAACAAGCTAGTTACGGAATCCTGGATTCCGTAACTGGTTTAACAAAACTTTTGAATTACGGCTGATTTTTTTTTCTTTTTTCGGTTTTTACTTTTGTGTTTTTTAAAATTTTTACATTTTAATAAATTGTATAAAATATAGTGTTCTAAATACGTGCCCTGTCGTGTCGAGCCATGTCAAACACGTCGTGTCTGGATCATTTGTTGTGCCGTTAGTGTTCTCCAATCGTGCGTGTCGTGTCGTGTCAAACACGATCGTGTTAGAGTCTCGTGTCGTGTCGTGTTGACACGAACTACTTTTTTAATCGTGTCGTGTCGTGTTGTGTCGTGCTTAGTGGTGAGAAGAGGTAACACGACACACATTCTGACATGACATGACTGGCACGATCGTGTCGTGTTGACACGTCGTGTTAGTCGTGTCAAATCGTGTCATATTATTTTATTATTTTTTATTAATAATTTTTATTATTTGATTAGTATTTCAAGGTTAGCAACTATTAGTGGCGTAATTATGAATAACTATTAATTATTAACTATATAATTATAAAAATAAACCATTATTAATTATTATTATTATTATCATTATTATAATAACTATTATTGAATATCATTATTATTATAATTTTAATTAAGGATTATTTAAATTTATACAATCATTATTAATTACTAATTATTATTAATTATTATTATAATTATTAATATTATTTATTTTGAATTATTAATTACATTAATTATTATTATATTAATTGTTAACTATTATTAATTATTAATTATTAATTACTAGGTCAACTACAATTAATTATTAATTTTTGTCAATTATAAATTATTATTGATTATAAATTAATATTAAATAATATGAATTAAAATTAATGTGAAATATCTAAAATTAATTATTAATGTTAAGTATCAATTAAAATTAGCACTAAACTTACGCTAACCCACTAACTCAACGGAAGGATGAGTTAGTCGGGTTAGCGACTCGAAGGTTAGTGTTAATTTGGTATTAATAATGATAATTTGATATTAATTATAATAATTATATAATAATTAATAATGGGCATGTTTGGAACGCTCAGAATAAGGTCTATTCCAGAATTGCTTATTTTGAAGCGTGCCAAACAAATTTTGGAACAAGGTGAATAAGCTATCCAGTCCTCTTATTCTAGTTCTAAGAAAAAGTCGGAACTGAGTTGGAATTAGGCCACGGTGAGTAAAAAAATATTAAAAAAATATTTCTTCACTAACAGATCTGAGGAGAGAGAAATCATTTTGCTCTCTCTTTCGTTGCCACAGGCCCACACCCCTTCTTCTCCTCTCAAAACATTCTCCACCACATCTCTCACTTTCCTCCTCTTCCTCTTCTCCAACTAGTATGATCAGTTGCTGCCACGCTTCTCAGAGGCCCCCCAGTTCCGCAACGGCGACTCCTGCCCCTCGGTCCCGATAGCCGACGGCATCTGCCACCCAGGGCTGGTGCACATCGCCATGACCCTCGACTCCCACTACCTCCGCGGCTCCATGGCCGCCGTCCTCTCCCTCCTCAAGCATGCCTCCTGCCCCGACTCCCTCTTCTTCCACTTCCTCCTCCTCCACCACTCCTCTGCCCCCTCCTCTGCCTCACTCTCGCCGCCTCCTTCCCCTCCATCCGCTTCCGCCTTTACCTCCTCCGCCCCCACCTCAACCTCAACCTCAACCTCATCTCCTCCTCCGTCCACCCCGCCCTCGACTCACCTCGACTCACATCGGTACAAAAGAGGAGATCGGTACAGTGAGGGATGATGTTTGTAATTTTTTTTATAAGGCCTGATGATGTTTGCATGGACGAGGGTTGGGGCTCAACTATTTTTTTTTTCTGTTCTGCTGGTTTTATTTTTTTATATTTTCTGTTCTGCTGGTTTGTTTTTTGTATCAAAAAAATACTTGAGACCGGTACAGTGAGGAGACCGGTACATAGATATATTATGCATCAGAAATACTTCTTTGTTAGATGGCGCCAAACAAAAAATAGTAGGCAACATAATGCAAAAGTTAGTTGAAAAATATAAACAACAAATTATTATTTTATATTTTTCCCTTGTTCTTATTCTTAGCTAACCATCCCAAACAACATCGAGAATTACATGAATTAGCAATTCTTCATCATTTCTTATTCGCCACCCTTGTTCTTAAACAAGCTATTCTATTTTTATTCATCACACTTCCAAACACACCCAATAATAATTAACAGTTAATATAATTAACAGTTAATAATAATTACACCACTAATAGTTGCTATCCTTAAAATACTAACCTCAACATACTGCGCCAAACAACATTCACTAACCTTAAGTTAGCGCTAATCCCATCAAATCACTACCCTCACCATTCTACCTCTCTAACCCCAAAAAGTACTAATCTTACACCACTAACCGTACTAACCCATGTTTTGCCAAACGCACCCCTAACCTCAAAAAGTACTAACCTTACACCACTAACCGTACTAACCCTTGTTTTGCCAAACCGTACTAACCTTACACCACGATCGTGCTAGCACGACACGATGTACGTGTTGACACGACACGACACGAATACAAAATTGGCACGACACGATCGTGTTATCGTGTCGTGTCATAATCGTGTCGTGTGGGAACATTAGAAAGTTTGACACGATTCAACACGCAACACGACATGAACACGACACGAACACGAATTAACACGACACCTCAACACAAATTTAATTATTAATGTTGATTATTTAAGCAAAATTAATAATTTAATTTCAATTTATAATACTATATCATATTATTTACCATCATTTAAATCATAATAGTGTTCTAATCTAATTATTATTTTTTATAAAAAATATTAATAAAAAGTTTAAACTTAATCAAATAATAAAAAGTTTAAACTTAATCAACACGCAACACGATCGTGTTTGACACGACACGACACGCACGATTGGAGAACACTAACGGCACAACAAATGATCCGGACACGACGTGTTTGACACGGCTCGACACGACAGGGCACGTATTTAGAACACTATATATTATACAATTTATTCAAATGTAAAAATATTAAAAAACACAAAAGTAAAATAAAAGCAAAAAGAAAAAAAAAATCAGCCGTAATTCAAAAGTTTTGTTACGGAATTCCAAATTCCGTAACATGCCAGATTCCGTAACTAGCTTGTTACGGTTTCCAGGATTCCGTAATTACGGTCGGAATCTGAGATTCCATAATTGCGTTATTATTTAAATAATTTGAATTATTTTGATATTATTATTAATATTTACTATTATTTTATTATTATTTTTAAACAGTACGGTTCTACCTACTTCTACCAGATGGATAGCAGTACTTAATGATTGAAAAATTATTCCAAATTGTGAACAAATATGTCAAATGTGATTCTATGAACTAGTTTTGAGAAATGCATTAATTTTAGTCCATGGTGGGCATGTATAATTAAATTAGGTGATGAGCATGTAATACCCAAATTAAGAATAGTTTCAAGAATAAATCATGTGATTTGATCATGAAAGCTGGAAACATAAGAACTCATGTTGTGAATTAAAGTAAATAAACTAATTCTAAGTTTGATTTATTTAATTGTTTTACTTTATAGTGATGATCATATCTTCCATCGTTCAGGTTCTTAATTTTTATTTGTGCAATAATATGAACATTACTTCTTTCATAACAAAACCATAAAATATGCTTGTAAATGACCTGTCAAATCTGTCTTTGTGGTAATTAAAAATGTTAAATTACTGTTTATTGTTTCATAAAAACGTGAGGATGACATCCTTCCATCTGTGAATTGGATGCTCTGACTTGAAAAAGCTGTGATGAGACATGGCATGAGGGGCCCTGTCGTTGATCCTTAGTCCTTTCAATGATCTTGATCACCAAAGGGCTTTTAATTAGTAGATATACCTTTGCCTTTTCTTTCGGACTATAAAATGCAATGAAAAATCAGGCACTTTTATGCCATTTGAAAAAAAAATATCATCTTTATTTTAGTTCTTTGAAGAAAGAAATTTTGTTGATTGTACACACCTTTATGAGTGCCTAAATTGGCATAGAGCTAAGTACCAACAGCCTAATACCTATTATGCTTATAGCATACTTTGTACCAACACCTTCTGGAGCTTTAGAGTTTAAATTAAAAGTTGAAGCAATTATCAGAAGGTTGAGCATAGTTGGTGCTGGCTGACCTCTGATATTATATTTCACAACTTTTCTCATTTTCTTTTTTCAGAACGGAAACAGATGATGCCAACCAGATACTGCCACAGCTAATTGGTTTGCACAACACTATTCTTGCCATGTTTGGTTTGTAGTACTCCCAAGAGAGGTACAATACCAGTACCATACAGTTAGATTTTGGCTCCTTTAATGTCGTACTTTATATGGCATATATGCTGATTTGTTTTCTGGCTTGATATATTGTTAAAAAGTATGTAACATGCTATCCATCAAATTGGTCCTCTGAGTGTTACTGTGTTAGTCATTTGCTTCTTGATCTTCCAGTTTATACCCAAAAAGGGAATAGAATGGAAAACACATAAGTACCAGACTGACTGGTACATGTACAATAGTTGTGTAAAACTGTAGATTATATCTGATTTAAGCAATCAGTATTTTTCTGGAACTAGTGTACATTGTTTTGGTAGATGAAGTTGAACTTTCATGTAATTTGAGCCATTTATTTGCGTTGCAGCAAAACTGGAACGGAAGCACACCCAGTCTGTTTGAAATCAGTGGTCGTACTGCGCATTTCATAAACAAATGTGACAATACAGTTGTCGTCCACAGGAATCATGATCCCAAATTAGGTTCTATTGAGGTACATGTACATGCAATAGTTGTGCGGAACCGCACATTGTATCTGATTTAAGCAATCATTGTTTTTCTGTAACTACTGTGATTTAACGGTGCGCATCTGGGTGGCTAGCATGGCTATTCATCTCCGACTTTGTGCACCCAAGATTTCATTCTTCACAGGAGCAGTCGAGTCTCTGGAGTATCCTCCACTTTTGTCTTTGTGGATAAATACCAGTTAGAACTATTTCAGAGATAAGGTTACAACTTCTATGAGATTCAAATTTAAAATGTATGATGTGATTTAAATTGAATTAAAGTCCAACTTCAGTGTTTATGCAGAGATGAATTAAAACGAGGAACCAAAATATGAATTAGGATAAAAATTTGAATAACATCCATAAATTTAATTGAACCAGGGAGAATAAAGCATAACACATACATCATAGATGAGCTACATAAATGAAACTAATAAAATCAATAAGCCTAAACAATGAACCAGACACATCTGAGGGTGACACGGCTATTCATCTCCGATTTTGTGCACCCCAGTTTCATGCCATTACAGGCGCAGATCAGTATCCAGAGTATCCTCTACCATTTCCTTCTCGGGCTGAGCTGCAATTGCGGATGCCGGTGAAAGCACATTGATCCTTGCTTGCACAGCCCTGAGGCGCAGTTCAGTATTGACAGTATCCTCTACTATTTGCCTGTCGGGCTGAGCTGCAATTGCCGATGCCGGTGAGTTTTCAACTGTATTTGCTTCAGAATAAAGCACATCGATCTGAGCTGCAATTGCCGATGCCGGTGAAAGCACATCGATCCTTGCTTGCACAGCCCTGAGCCGCTTTTCTACCACCCGAAGAATATCCCTGGCCTCCTCTGACCCAATTTGACTTCTGGTTCGTGCACCGGTCATGTATTCAGGCATCAGTATTTCGGACTGGAGTTCACGATTCTCCATGTCCAGCTTTTTGAGCTGCTCCCGTGCCTTGATTACTTCCTGTCGCAACATCTCTTCAGGCCCAGGTTCAGGTTGAGGGGTTGTTGGTGTTGCCGATTTCGCTTTCTTTTTCTTTGGCATGTTGTTGAACATGTGCAAGAGTTCCCTGGCGTCCTCCTCTGATGGGAACACCTGGCAGCCCGGCATGTCAGGGCTTTCGATCACGACACACAACCTGATATCGCAAAGAGTCCCAAGCTCTCTTGCCTTTTTGAAAACGCTCTCCTTTCTCTGCTTGAATGTGGCAAGGCGCTTTGAACCCTTTGCTATGAATTCGAGATTGAGCTTGCTCCTTCCCATCACGAAAATGGATTGACAACAACGAATTGAGGATAGGCTGGAGTTGAATTAAACCCTAAATTTCTGAATTGGGAGATTGAGATTGTATTGGCTTTTTTGAAACCCTAGCTAGACCTCTGAGTAACGGTAACTTGTGAAGAGGGAGGAAAGGGGAGGAAATTAATTTTGTATCTAAGAGAGAGAGGAGATGCTTCAACGGTAACTTGTAACGGCGCGAGAGAGAATCCTGTTAGGTTTCCGTCTTTCTTGCTAGTAACGGCGCCGGCGGGAATGATATATTTTAGGACGTCTTGGGTTTGCGCCAATTTTTGGACCGAATCGGATCGGAATCGGCCGGCGGAGACCGACCCGATTTTAGGCCGTTTGGAACTGAAACTGGAACGGAAGCGGGTGAGATCATCACAAACCGCCATTGACGGTGATGGTGATGGTGATGTTCAAAAACCCTTTTCTACGATAAGTCGATAAGATAAAACGTTAAAAAGTTTGGAGAAGAAAGCTCCAACTGGACCAATCCAGTTCCCTATTCTAAAATTTCAACGCTCTAGATTGTCCTCAACTGCCAAAAATCTTGCTTGATTTAAAAAGTGACCCAAAGATATGTTATGCTCTTTTACTGAAATATTGTTTATCCAAAATTTTTTTTACGAAAATATCTTACTAATCATGGAATTTATTTTAATTCTTTTCACAATTTTTTATTCTGAATTTTTTTTGAGATATCACTATGGCTTCATAATTGTATAATTTTTATATTTTAATTGATTTTATAGTTCCAATCTCTGATCTCTTTTTCGCTTGTTTTTGACAAAAAAATTGTTCCTAATTTTTATTGTATTTTCTCTTAATTTTAAATGCATAAAACCTGATTTTCGTAAAAATCTGATTGACCCGATTTTTTTTCCAATTCGACTCCTTTAACCAACGGTCCGATTCCGATATTCATAACCATCTTAGATTGGCGGGGTTGCTTTTAGAAATTAACAAAATTGACATCTGTTTTTTAAAAAAAAAAATCTTATAACAATGTATCTTTTGTTCAAAATAATTTCGGATAATCTCAATCTTTTTTTTCCCTTCTCTCACCTTCTCTATTCCCCGGTCAATTAATTTTCATTTTTTTCATAAACTGATATTACTAGTTCGAATTGTTTTAAATTTCGTATTTCCACGAGTTTAATAATAAACGTATTGTATACAAATGGAAAAATCAAAATTTCAAAACATGGCTGACGTTTGTAATTTTTCAAAATGTCAACTTTCCAGTTTTTCATAGTTAAAAATTTTACAATTCATAACATAAGTACCATGATAACTTTTTTAATAACAAGTTGATTTGCATAATTGAATTTTTTTTTTTTACATTCAACTTTCGCAAAATAACTATTCACATTTCATAATTCATACCATTTTTGTTTGTTTTATGAGTTCTTGTAATTGGTTTTATTTGTTTTATGAGTTCTTGTTGGTTGTTATATCTGTTCATTCTTTATATCTATTCAATTTGTTGTTTATGTGTATTCACTTTTTTATTGTATATGTTTATCTTGAAAAAACGAGATGGATTCCACATGGAGTCTAATATCACGCGTTATGCGATCTCCTCTTCATTTATTTTATTTTCTAGCTGCGAAGTTTTATAAGTACAACTAAAAAATTAGGTTAAATTTCATGGGATGTCACCCTAAAACCTTTTCCTCATATATTAAATTGGTTATTTAACTCCATATCTCCTTTCAAAGAAAACTCGTATAAAAATATAACCAGTTTTCATTGATGAAAACAAAGGTTTACCCTTTACAATAAATTATGTTGGCTAATTGACAGGGACATTGCAGAGTGCAATTGTAGCAATTTTTTTTTTTACGGAAAGGTGGTACCTGATCAAGATAAGTCAAAATATTCTGTGACATACAACAAACTCTGGTACCTGTGAAAAAATTTTAACTGCAAATCATACTATTGAATTATTAGATTTCTTCCAAATAAGTGACATACTGTTGCAAAATTAGAGATAACTTGTGTTTTGACTTTTAAGCATATGCCATGTTTTCTTCGGCAAAATTATCATGGATCACGTTCTTCTCTCCTATCAATCACAGCAAACACATTTTTATGGTCCTCAGGGTCTCATTGCCCTTGTTCGACCCCAAAATATATATGGTGTCAAATTCATGAATTAATTAGATAATTTCATGATCAATAAATACAAGGAGTTTTGTAAATTCATAGAGAATACCAAACGGAGTCCAAAATTCATTATGAATGCTTCTCTTCTAGATTTCTATTGCTGATTAATTTCATTTTCATGAAATCATGATTGCATTTTGATTGGGGGGGGGGGGGGGGGGCGTCTTGTGCATTTAACAATAAGCTGAAGATTTAGGGACTTATAAGTAAAACTATAAAGAACCATCGTCAGACATCAGAAATGCATCACATTGGACATTTTTTGCATTATTTAGGTATTTGGAATGCTTTCCGGAAGGTTAGACAAATATTGCACTTTAGTATTGAGAGTAGGGCTGTCAACGGCAGCCGTTTAATCGTTATGCCGTCACGTCATCGGTAAGTGGAATGGTTAACGGTATTGAAATCTATTTCGTTTTCTTAATGGAATGGCAAGTGGCAGAGAAATTTGTTCCGTTAACGTATTTTTGTACATGTCGTTTAGCGAAATCGTTTCGTTAACGAAGTGGCACAGTTAATGGCACTAAAACGGATTTCGTTTTCCTTACCGGCACGGCAAACAGAACATGATGTTCCGTTGCCACTTATTGTTGGTGCAAAAATCAAATAATAAATTCAGATAGCATAAAAATAAATAAAATAAGTAATTAAAACAATTTTATCCGAATCGCGCTAGGCGCTATCCTTAAGCATATTCTGTCTCAACGTCCAAGAGGAACCGCAACCAAGATAATTCGGGTAAGTGTCACTCCTTAAGGCACGACCGGAGAAGTGACTGATGAGAGATCTCCACAATATTCAGCAGAATCAATAGGAATAATATTCAAATCAAATTAGAAATTATTATGAGGAATATCAAAATGGAGAATGGAATTTGATCAGGTTTCTTTTCTGTCTCAACTCTCAACTTCTGTATATTTTATTTCGGTTAATTCTTTATCACCTAATAGATAGGTATATATAGAACCGATATAGCAACGTAATTGCCAAAATAAATATCAGATTTAATTGGCCTCATAATTGGTCCAATGAGTAACGGACAAATAATGAATTATAATATCAAACTGATATGAGCACATAATGATATGATTAAATTCACTAATTAATGAGAAAACGGTAAGATAGTAGTGGGAATAATGAATTTAATTGGACCATTTCATTTTCCAACGAAAAGTTAATTCAATTGATCAGCAGGTTAATTTGTCCGGATTAAATTCTTAATTAATAATTTTATGCAAAATTTTGAGTTTATCCAACACTTACCACGTTTGACACCCCTAATTGAGAGTGCATGCGCTCATTAAAACATCCTTTTACTGTTTTCCTGTTGAACATCATTGACAAGTAACTCATGGTTTGAGCCATGTACCTATGGAACATCCTTTTTTTTCTTTCTCATGTGATGTACAAAAATCAGAAATAAAGATAAAAGCTAAATATGTCAAATTAGTAGCACATGTATAAATTCATTTTATAGTTGTAATACAGTCACCTTGATATAATTGTTGAAGGAAAAGAATGAACAATGATATGAAGAAGCTTATTAGATAAGAAGAGTGTAGCATGATCCGAATCACAGCACTAGTTCACTTGTAGCACCATTTACATGACCGAATATTGTATGGTAGCCAATTAGTTCCAATCGACAAATCAGCTCGTAACCATCTCAAAACCAAACCAGTGAAGGAGTGTAAAAAATTGAAGAGCGGATTGATAGTTGTCATATAGATATGTATTGGAATAGGTTTATATATAAGTTCACATAACTTAAAAAGCCAACTTCACCAATCCATCCCATTTGAAAACGCACTCGTGTTTAATCATATCTGAATATGAAGCACTCCATGACTCAAATTTAACCAATCTCACTTAACGGATTGCACACAAAAACAAAAACAGGCGTATCCGTTGTCAACTGAAATCATTCCGTTCTAAACGGATTTTGCAAAACTCAAAATCTCACCTTTCAGTTCTAAACGGAAATGATTCCGTTCTTAACGGATTGCACAGAAAAACAAAAATATGCGTTCCCGTGCTCAACGGAAATCGTTTCATTCTCAACGGATTTTGCAGAAACGCAAAAACTTACCTGTCCGTTCTCAACAGAAATAGTTCCGTTCTCCACGGATTGTACAGAAAAACAAATTAAAGCAGGCGTATCCGTTGTCAACGCAAATGGTTCCGATCTCAACTGATTTTGCAGAAATGCAAAAAATCTCCTGTCCGTTCTCAATGGAAATGGTTCCGTTCTAGTTGTCGTTTTTTTTTTCTGTGGACCTTAGTTACCTGACATCAAAACCAGCTAATAAATATACTTGTTCTTGCAATTCTTTCTCTCTTAAGAAGTAAGATGGTCCAAGTTGGATTCGATCGCATAGAAACAAGCTCTGGCGTGGTGGAAGACAGATTCAGGTGTTTATACTTTGATAGAGACCTTTTCTGTGGAGAACGGCATTTATTCAGATCACCCCTCCATTTTATTGTTTATATCATATCGACTCCTATCCTATGTAAACTTAGCTTGTTGAACTTGAAAATTAGCAAAAGCACAAGCTGACAAGCCAACGGGGGCCTATTAGCAATTGGTTTGATAGTTTTGACAACCGCTCATATATTTCACAAAATGTTTTAAAAAAAAAACATCAAACTATACACGGGTTTTTATAATTTATATATTTGTTCATTTGTTTGTTTGTGTATTGTTTGTATAATATAATATCAATATGGAAACTGACAGACAATTCATCAAGCCTATTATTAAAGAAATTAATAATTCGATTTTATTTAACACGAGTTGTAATTGGTTTCATTTACTTATAATTTCCTATTTGTATAAGGCTTAACCCATAATACATTTGTTGTCGACAAATTTTGTATAAATATTATGTTGTTCTGGTAATTAATTATTTTATTGATTGTTACTATTGTATATAAGTGGCTATCCATATCTCTTGAAATTACTATTGCACTCAATTTTGTGTTAACGCAAAACCATGATCTTCAAAAAAAAAAATTTTATGCCTGACGATTCTGTTCATAATTTATTAATAATTAAAAATTGAATTTCAAATAGAAATATAAATGGTAAATCCTATTTTATTTATAAAACAATCCATTGATTTCTAAAATTGAAAGATTTGAAGTTTGTGCGGTAATTAAATTGCATAGTTGATTTGTTTTTAACTTTTAACTTCATACAAATTCTTACGATTGCTAGTTGTCTCAATAAAGCATGACAAGCTAGATAAATGACCAGATGACAGAAACCATCTAGTAAGAGAAATGCTAGAGTCCAATATATTGGACGGATGGGGTCCGTCCAATATCATAGTTTTCACATTTTAAAATTACAAATAACCGATCCGAACCGTTCAATATGTTCTCCGTATTGAAAACTTATAAGAAATCATTTTTTACATTTTTTACTATTTTTTTGGCATTTTAGAAAATCGTTATTAATGGACGATCCATAATGTTTATATCATGAATTTTCAAAATTACCAAAAAAATAGTAAAAAATTTCGAAAAAATGTAAAAATTAGTTTCTTGTAAGTTTTCAATATGGAGAACATATTGAATGGTTTGGATCGGTCATTTGAAATTTAAAAACGTGAAAACGATCATATTGGACGGACCCATCTGTCCAATATATTGGACACTAGCATTTCTCATATATCAAAGGTAAAAAGAAACACTGACAAGAAATAATAGTAATTTAAAATGATAAAATGAAAATTAAAATTGATATGAATTATGAAATGTGAATAGTTACTTTGAGAAAGTTGAATATTAAAAAAAATTCAATTATGGAAATCAACTTGTTATTAAAAAAATATCATGGTACATATGTTATGAATTGTAAAATTATTGATTTTCATTTGAACTATGAAAAACTGGAATTTGACATTTTGAAAAATTACAAACGTCAGCCATGTTTTGAAATTTTGATTTTCCCATTTGTATACAATACGTTTATTATTAAACTCGTGGAAATACGAAATTTAAAACCGGGGCTGATAACCATCATCCTCAAGATTCATCATCCCCATCATCCCTGTTAGTTGATGGGATTAACTGCAACCGTGGAAATATGTTATTAATTGCATTCTAAAAAAGGAAAGAGGATGATGGGATGATGGGAATGAGCATTAATAACTGCTTTTCCTAACATCCTGGGACTCATCCCCTCTCTCCCTCTCTATTTCCATTAATAACTGTCATATGCACAACTAGAACAGTTAGTTTTTTTTCGAGAACAGTTAGTAACATTAACTAGAACAATTAGTATTTTTTTTTTCTAGAACAATTAGCTTTTTTTTTCCAACACAATTATTTTTTTCCAGAACAACTAGAACAATTAATTTACCAACTAGAACAATTAGCATTTTTTTTCCAACATAATTATTTTTTTTCCAAAACAACTAGAACAATTACCATTTTCTCCAACACAATTATTTTTTTTTCCAGAATAACTACAATAATTAGCTTACCAACTAGAACAATTATTTTACCAACTAGAACAATTAGTATTTTTTTTTCCAGCACAATTATTTTTTTTCTACAACAACTAGAATAATTTGCTAACTGTTCTAGTTAATATATATAATTGTTCTAGTAATTATTTTTACCAACTGGAATGCAATATATATAATTGCATTCCAAAAAAGGAAAGAGGGGATGAGGATGAAGGGGATGATCCCTGGACTTTTCTATTAATAAAGACATGTTAGATAATTAATGAAGACTTGGGGATGATGGAGATGATGGAATCTAGGGATGATGGAAAGCTAATCCCATTTAAAACAATTCGAACTAGTAATATCAGTTTATGAAAAAAATGAAAATTAATTGACCGGGGAATAGAGAAGGTGAGAGAAGGGAAAAAAAGATTGAGATTATCCGAAATTATTTTGAACAAAAGATACATTGTTATAAGATTTCTTTTTTTTTTTTTTAAAAACAGATGTCAATTTTGTTAATTTCTAAAAGCAACCCCGCCAATCTAAGATGGTTATGAATATCGGAATCGGACCGTTGGTTAAAGGAGTCGAATTGGAAAAAAAATCGGGTCAATCGGATTTTTACGAAAATCAGGTTTTATGCATTTAAAATTAAGAGAAAATACAATAAAAATTAGGAACAATTTTTTTGTCAAAAACAAGCGAAAAAGAGATCAGAGATTGGAACTATAAAATCAATTAAAATATAAAAATTATACAATTATGAAGCCATAGTGATATCTCAAAAAAAATTCAGAATAAAAAATTGTGAAAAGAATTAAAATAAATTCCATGATTAGTAAGATATTTTCGTAAAAAAATTTTTGGATAAACAATATTTCAGTAAAAGAGCATAACATATCTTTGGGTCACTTTTTAAATCAAGCAAGATTTTTGGCAGTTGAGGACAATCTAGAGCGTTGAAATTTTAGAATAGGGAACTGGATTGGTCCAGTTGGAGCTTTCTTCTCCAAACTTTTTAACTTTTTATCTTATCGACTTATCGTAGAAAAGGGTTTTTGAACATCACCATCACCATCACCGTCAATGGCGGTTTGTGATGATCTCACCCGCTTCCGTTCCAGTTTCAGTTCCAAACGGCCTAAAATCGGGTCGGTCTCCGCCGGCCGATTCCGATCCGATTCGGTCCAAAAATTGGCGCAAACCCAAGACGTCCTAAAATATATCATTCCCGCCGGCGCCGTTACTAGCAAGAAAGACGGAAACCTAACAGGATTCTCTCTCGCGCCGTTACAAGTTACCGTTGAAGCATCTCCTCTCTCTCTTAGATACAAAATTAATTTCCTCCCCTTTCTTCCCTCTTCACAAGTTACCGTTACTCAGAGGTCTAGCTAGGGTTTCAAAAAGCCAATACAATCTCAATCTCCCAATTCAGAAATTTAGGGTTTAATTCAACTCCAGCCTATCCTCAATTCGTTGTTGTCAATCCATTTTCGTGATGGGAAGGAGCAAGCTCAATCTCGAATTCATAGCAAAGGGTTCAAAGCGCCTTGCCACATTCAAGCAGAGAAAGGAGAGCGTTTTCAAAAAGGCAAGAGAGCTTGGGACTCTTTGCGATATCAGGTTGTGTGTCGTGATCGAAAGCCCTGACATGCCGGGCTACCAGGTGTTCCCATCAGAGGAGGACACCAGGGAACTCTTGCACATGTTCAACAACATGCCAAAGAAAAAGAAAGCGAAATCGGCAACACCAACAACCCCTCAACCTGAACCTGGGCCTGAAGAGATGTTGCGACAGGAAGTAATCAAGGCACGGGAGCAGCTCAAAAAGCTGGACATGGAGAATCGTGAACTCCAGTCCGAAATACTGATACATGAATACATGACCGGTGCACGAACCAGAAGTCAAATTGGGTCAGAGGAGGCCAGGGATATTCTTCGGGTGGTAGAAAAGCGGCTCAGGGCTGTGCAAGCAAGGATCGATGTGCTTTCACCGGCATCGGCAATTGCAGCTCAGATCGATGTGCTTTATTGTGAAGCAAATACAGTTGAAAACTCACCGGCATCGGCAATTGCAGCTCAGCCCGACAGGCAAATAGTAGAGGATACTGTCGATACTGAACTGCGCCTCAGGGCTGTGCAAGCAAGGATCGATGTGCTTTCACCGGCATCCGCAATTGCAGCTCAGCCCGAGAAGGAAATGGTAGAGGATACTCTGGATACTGATCTGCGCCTGTAATGGCATGAAACTGGGGTGCACAAAATCGGAGATGAATAGCCGTGTCACCCTCAGATGTGTCTGGTTCATTGTTTAGGCTTATTGATTTTATTAGTTTCATTTATGTAGCTCATTTATGATGTATGTGTTATGCTTTATTCTCCCTGGTTCAATTAAATTTATGGATGTTATTCAAATTTTTATCCTAATTCATATTTTGGTTCCTCGTTTTAATTCATCTCTGCATAAACACTGAAGTTGGACTTTAATTCAATTTAAATCACATCATACATTTTAAATTTGAATCTCATAGAAGTTGTAACCTTATCTCTGAAATAGTTCTAACTGGTATTTATCCACAAAGACAAATAAGCAGTAAGTACTTAATTAATACTGGTAATATGTGGGCACTCTGATTATTGTCCGAGAATGTCAAAAGAATTTGTGAAGAGGCCAGTGAATAGCACTAGTGCTCTCAGACCCACTACTGCGATTAAAGTGTAAGTCTTAATTAACATTCTCCATAATATTATAAGGAATAGATTTGTTAAGAAACAGCTAGCTCTGAGCCGTGCAAGCAAGGATCCATGTAGTTTATTCGGAAGCAATTAAAGTTGAATACTCACCGGTGCCGGCAGTCGCATCGCAGCCTGAGAAGGAAAAAGTGGAGGATACTCCAGAGACTCGACTGCTCCTGTGAAGAAATGAAATCTTGGGTGCACAAAGTCGGAGATGAATAGCCATGATACCCCCAGATGCGCACGCTTAAATCACACTAGTTACAGAAAAACAATGATTGCTTAAATCAGATACAATGTACGGTTCCGCACAACTATTTCATGTTTTCCATTTAATTCCCTTTCAAAGTATAAACTGGTAGGTCAAGAAGCAAATGACTAACACTCTGAGGATCACATTCAAAGGATGGCATATTATACTTTTGAACAATACATCAATATAAAAAAACAAATTAGCACATATGCCAAATATAGAAGACATGTATGTATCATGTTTGGTCTCGCTACCTAAATTGATTTTATGGATGTCACTTTTGTCCAAATTCATATTTTGGTTCCTCGTTAAATTCATCTCTACATAAACACTGAAGTTAAAAACTTTTTTTTCCCCAATTTGGGTTACGGCATACATAACAAATTTGAATCACAGTCGGTTTTTTTTTTTTCCTTTATTACTTTTTTCATAGAGACAGGAAAGAAGTTGTAAGCTTATTGCTGAAATAGTTCTAAGCTGGTAAGTATTTATAAAGACATGAGCAGTGGAGATTTAATATCGTAAGATTATCTTCCGAGGATGTTGAACATGCCAGCGAATAGCATTTGTAAGCATGGACCTGCAACTGCTTCAATTTAAAGTGTAGATATCACATTATCCATGAGATTTAAGGTAATTGATTTGTTAAGAAACTTTTGAAATTTTTAACCCATATAGTTAAACCCAATATACCTTTTTACAAACATTTATGGTTACGGAAACATTCTTTTTTATCACATTATGGTTGATGGTGTCAATAAGTCAACCAACCAGTTTCTATTTTGTGTGAGTTGGAACTTACAATGGCACGCTGTTACCCACCAATAATAGGGATCCATGTTAAATGAATACGAAGGGATAAATCAAAATTATGCTACTCAAATTTAGTTCATTACAAAGTTTAGCGACCTCCATAAATTGATCAAGTCTCAGTGTTATATTATATTTGTTTTCTATTTTTCAATCTTGCAGAAAAATAAAATCATTCCATTCCATTCCATGTCATATCAATATTGATTTTTATTTTTCTTTAGCATGAGAGAAGCATGCAGTGAGTTAGGACTTAGGTAACACTCCAAAAGCTGACAGAGGAAAAATCTATTATCAATGATGCAATTGCAGAGCACTGAAGTTTCCTTTTCCTTAATCGATTTGTAGTTTTCTAGTGTTGCACATTAGTTATATTTCTTCTTTTATACTTTTTAAATGTTCAGCAATGCCAAGACTGAAGACTGTCAACAAATTTGCCACCAATCAGTTAAACATCAAGAAATTATTAACCGGGAGACTAAATTACTAATGGCCAAACAGCAACAGCTAAGTTTTCCATGCCCAAATATTACATCAAAAATGAATGTTGAGTATATACATCTAGTTTGCTCACAAATCTAAATCCATTGCAAATTTTCTATGGATGCAGTTTTTATCAGACAAATCTGGTTGGATCAGTGAAAACTTTTGCAGCCACCAGACACAATTAATTTTACAAAATTAGCTTCCGCTGCCTGGGTCATGATCGGGTTTAGCAACCCTACTTATCTTCAATTTACTATACATAATCTGAGCATTCACCAGTTACCCTGCGCATTAAAGTTGCATTTACAACATCTGCAAAGGTGAAAATGGTCAAAACTTCAAGTCTTGCGGCTCAAAACTTCTAATAATATAATTCATATCCAGAGTTCTAAGTGTGACCAATAAATCAGAGAGTAACTTAAAAGTAAAGGTTACATACCAATTGTATGTCAATCAGCATCTCTGATTCGGCATCTCTTATTCTACACCTTCAGTATGTAAACCTAATACATACAGTGTCAACAAACTTTATGATGCCAATGGTAAACAGTAAAGCACACAGAGAGTTTTTTTTTTTTAAATAAAAAGAAAGAAAAGAAAGAAAGAATCTCAAAGAGAGACACCAACTGTGACACCATCAATGGGACCTAATTTGGGGTCATGATTCTGTGGATGACAATTGTAATGTCACATTGGTTTACACTAGCAGCACTACTACTAATGTCAAACAGGCTGGGTGTGCTTCCATTCCAGTTTTACAACAACACAAATAAATGACTCAAAATTACATAAAAGTTCAACTTCATCTAAAAAACAAATTACACTAGTTCCAGAAAAATGCTGATTGCTTAAATTAGATATAATCTACGGTTCTACACAACTGTTGTACATGTACCATTCAGTCTGGTACTTGTGTAGTTGTATGTTTTTTATTCTATTCCCTTTCAAGGTATAAACTGGAAGGTCAAGAAGCAAATGACTCATACTCAGAGGTCCACATTAGGATAACATATTATACTTTTAAACAATATATCAAGCCAAAAACAAATTAGCACATATGCCATGTAAGTACCACATTAAACGTGCCAACATCTAATTGTATGGTATTGTACCTCACTTGGGAGTACTAGAAACCAAACATGGCAGGAATGGTGTTGTGCACATCACTTTAGCTGTGGCGGTATCTGGCTGGCATCATCTGTGTTGGTTCTGAAGAAAAAAATATAAAAAATAAGAAAGGTTGTGAAATATAATATCAGAGGTCAGCCAGCACCAACTATGCTCGAACTTCTGGTAATTGTTTCAACTTTTAATTTTAACTCTAAAGCTCCAGAAGGTGTTGGTACGAAGTATGCTGTAAGCATAGTAGGTATTAGGCTCTTGATTCTTCAGCTGTATGCCACTTTAGGCACTCATAAAGGTGTGTATAATTAACATATTTTCTTTCTTCGAAGAACTAAATAAAAAGGATATTTTTTTTCAAATGGCATAAAAGTGCCAGATTTTTCTTTGCATTTTTTAGTCCAACAAAAAAGGGGAAAGGTATATCAACTAATTAAAGGACTTCGGTGATCAAGATCATTGCAAGGACTAAGGATCAATGACTTGGCCCCCCATGTCATGTCTAACGATAATTGTTCAAAAGTATGCTATAATCATAGTATGTATTAGGCTGTTGGTACTTCAGCTCTATGCCAATTTAAGCATTCATAAAGGTGTGCACAATCAACAAATTCTCTTTCTTCAAAGTACTTAGATAAAGAGGATTAGTTCGCAACTTGGCGTCGTTTTCACTCATTCTAAATCTCCAAGAACTGTTTTCTGTCAGGTAGAACATGTGTTCAGGTCAAAGGCTTGTTAAGCATAAAATATGCATACCTGATCAGATGACATGAATCATTCAACCATTTCTTCCCTTTCTCTAGCTCCTGTCTTCTAATTCTTTGCATGATCGCCCAAAACCTGAATGCAAAACCACAAAACTTTGATTAAGTCACTTGGAAACATGGTGTTGGCAACTGATGGTCATGCACCAGTATGAGGTGACTTCTTTATTAACAAGCCAGTAATAATCTTTGTTTTTCACATGAGTTAGCAATGAAAGAAAAAATGAACAAATGTAATAAAAAAAATATAAAAAACATGACAGTGGTTGCTGCTCTGTGGCAATTCAGGTATTATAACTGACAAGTTCAAGAATAAAGAATACTCCATATCAAAGAAAAGCTTCCCAAGGTGCTTTTACAGAAGCTCCCTTGCATGATCCCTAACCTGGAATAAATGCCTGATAAGTTATTAACAAAAGAGAACACCCCTTCTAGTGAACTTCAAAAAGTTTATCCTGAATATTCTATGTTTCCTGTCTTATTATATTGACATTTCGCATCTGATTGCAAATATGCGCAATATTAGCATCAACCATTTTACCAAATCATCTACTAATAATCCAAGACAAATAAAAAATAAGGAACTTGAACAATCCACCAAAAAATAGAAATAGAAAGCTAAAAAAAAAACAATAACTAAAATGTACTTGATTATAGTTATTTTGATGTATTGTACTTGCTTTCTTTCAATAGGAATAGGTGTCTAGTTAACTCTATGTTTAAAATAAATAAAGAAAGAAAGAGACAAATACGAGTGCCCAGTTCTTTTATATTAAACCACCTTCAACAGTAACTTTTGCCTTCACTAACAATTGTAATGTTGAGATTTCTGTTAGAGCTAAATTACTAATAAATCACACTGAAAAGCAGATTGCTTAGGCTACCATTACTTTACAGAAAAAACAAGTTGTTTATGCTTTATTTTGCTTGTACTTCCTGTACACATGACATGCTTGGTATAATAGCTAGTATTGCAGTTTCAGAAATACCAAAAGTTACCTGATAGAATTTGGGTGTTTGTCGGCTGATGACATGTAGTTCATAGTTTATAACAAAGTTGAATGGTAGGTACCCACTGTAAGAATGGCATGACTCTCTAACACTTGAAACTAGGAACTTCATGCATGTCGGCTGATGCGCCGATTTAACTGACAAGAAAAGAAATTGTAATTAGACCTAAATGCAATGAAGTCTATAACAGAAAAATTATTAAACCAAAATAAACAGTTTTTGTTTTTAGAATTGAGCAAGTTTCAACCTTTAATAGGAATCCAACTATTTTTGCCATAACTTATACCAGAAAGTTGCCTAACACCGGTACCACCTGGTACCAGCTTTTATATCTTTAAATAAACATACTATCTAATAATACCTATGATAAATTTGCCCTAATTTTATTTACCAAGATGACCAATTTTAACTTCACTAAAATAAATTAATTAGAATTCAATGTAAGTCTGAGGATAAATCTTTCCAACGAAATGACTACCAGAGAAAGTAAAGAATTGAAAAGAAGTTATTAGACGGAACTTCGTATAACAATTAACAAACAATGATCAATAGCAAGCAACCAGAAATTCAATGCAAATTGAGGTTTTGAATGTAATATATATTCCCAGAGAAGAAGACAAAAGAGAACAGAAGAGAAAATGAGATTGAGAATCAAAGAAAGAATACCTAGATTGAGATCGTTGATCAGAGTTTCAATAGCCGTCTTATGCGTTGCGCCTGCTCCAGTGCTCCTCGGATGATCTCTTTGACGCCTCATCAAGTCATCGTCAGCATCCCCAAAATTCGATCGAGAGAGAGAGAGGAAAGAATCAAAGAAGGGAAGGATCGGCAGTCCAGAGGATCTCTCTGGACTTCTTTAATTTCTGTCCGTCCGATTAATACCTAGACCGTCGAGATTCGTGCGGAAAATTTTAGATCAAAGGAAGTCCACAGGATACTGGATATTGTATTTGGATAAGAGGAAAATTTTAGAACAAGTGAACAACTGAACAAGGGATAAGGACCACGGGCCCATGGGCTTACACCACAGTAGTATGGTCCATAAATAAAGAAGAGGGACCGAAAAAATTAATAGTAACGTTACTGTTCACACGAATTACGATAATAACTGTAAAAAATTTAAAATTTTAAAAATAACGTTATTGGATCGGCATTCCGATTGCCGAAAATACAAACTGCTTGGATCGGCAATTGGAATGCCGATCCAGGTGAGACGCAGATAAAGTCATTTTCAAGGTAGTTGAGTGTTGATAAATATTATTAAATGAAGGTCAACTCCTCCAGCTCAAATATATTGATTTTAAAATGTAGAGAGTTTGCCACAGTTGCTCAGTCCTAACAAATTATAATAAAATGATTTTAAAAAAGACAGCTGAAAAGGTCATACAAGTCGAGTGACAAAAGCCCATTGCCTTAGCAAAATTTACAGGCTGAACTCAAAATATTTTTAAATACATCAAAGTTAAATATTGTCTTATAAACTGCGAAGCAAAGGTATATAAAATTTGGAAGCAACGACTGGGATATAAATTTACGGATGATCGAATTAAATGGGAAGGATTCAATAC
The DNA here is from genome assembly GCA_027562975.1 of Rhynchospora breviuscula. NCBI lineage: Eukaryota > Viridiplantae > Streptophyta > Magnoliopsida > Poales > Cyperaceae > Rhynchospora > Rhynchospora breviuscula. The sequence goes on along the minus strand of CM050398.1, from coordinate 73,657,502 downwards.
TCATAGGATCCTGATATAAGATCCTGACAGATATTATTAAATTTTATAAATTAAAGAGAAATTTTATTTAGAATTAAAACAAGGATTATCTATGTTTGGACGAAAAATATGGAAAGATGCTTCTGGACCCATGACATTTCAAGATCCATTTTATTTTTGGATGAAGCTAATTAGCTACAATAGAATTGATTTTAATGTATTAATTTAAGTCAACTTGATGTACTATAAACAAAAATAAAAATTATTAAATTTACGTTCATAAATCTTATATCAACTAACATGTTAGCTCCGTGCTATAAAATTATGATCTTATTTTCTTTATTTTGATCCCAAGAAATGTTCCATTTGGATCTCACGAGTACGTAACGCATATGTTTGATTTTAAAATATAAAACATTAATGTTACTTTTTGAAAAGGCACAACAGATAAATAAAAGATTTCTTGATGCGATATAATCTATTAGGGTAGAAAAGTTGAAAGCTAACCTTTCTTGAGATTAATTTTTCGCAAATAAAAATATAAGGACGCAGATATATATAGTGGCAAGCTTAGAAGTTTTTTTTTTTTTTTTGACAAGCTAGGTAGAGGCTATCTAGAGAAGTGGCAAGCTTAGAAGTTGACCGGTAAGAATACGAATTTAATTATATCAGATGACCAGTGCATACACTTGTTGATGTAATGGTTAATCGCATTAATTCGTATTTATTTCTGTAAAAATACGGATATAAATATATTTGAATACATGCATGAATGAATTGAATTTATCATATTAGATGAGCTGGGATAAATATTAAATATTGTTGAATATAAATATTGTTATAATTTAAGCATAAATTAGAATTTTAATTTAAAAATAAGTTGGGAGGCTTGACCCCTAATTTATCTTAAAAAAAAAGCATAAACTAGAATAATCGTGTCGTGTCATAATCGTGTCGTGTTGGGACATTAGAAAGTTTGACACGATTCAACACGACACGATTCGACACGCAACACGACACGAACACGAATTAACACGACACCTCAACACAAATTAAAGCAAAATTAATAATTTAATTTCAATTTATAATACTACATCATATTATTTACCATCATTTAAATCATAATATTATTCTAATCTAATTATTATTTTTTATAAAAAATATTAATAAAAAGTTTAAACTTAATCAAATAATAAATTATGACGTTTAGTAATTTTTCCCTTACTTTTAATTTTTTTAATAATTTTTTAATTTAAAAAATAATAAAATAATCTGACACGATTTGACACGACTAACACGACGTGTCAACACGACACGACACGATCGTGTCAATCGTGTCGTGTCAGAATGCGTGTCGTGTTGCCTCTTCTCACCACTAAGCACGACACGACATGACACGATTAAAAAAGTAGTTCATGTCAACACGACACGACACGACTCGAGACTCTAACACGATCGTGTTTGACACGACACGACACGACACGCATGATTGGAGAATACTAAGCGTACCCCGTCGCCTCATATTTTTGTCTACAAGTATAATAAAAATTTTATACATCAATACTTGTTACACTAAAACATTATAAAATTTAAATTTGGGAAATCATACAGTACTCCTTATATACTTGCACTGTAGTTGATGGACGAATTACGATCAAGGATTGGGGATTCGCCCAAACAAAAAATATATATATTGTTAGGACTGAGCTACTGTGGCAAACTCTCTACGTTTTAAAATCAATATATTTGAGCTGGAGGAGTTGACCTTCATTTAATAATATTTATCAACACTCAACTACCTTGAAAATGACTTTATCTTCGTCTCACCTGGATCGGCATTCCAATTGCCGATCCAAGCAGTTTGTATTTTCGGCAATCGGAATGCCAATCCAACAACGTTATTTTTAAAAGTTTGAATTTTTTACAGTTATCATCGTAATTCGTGTGAACAGTAACGTTACTATTAATTTTTTCGGGAAGAGGGATGTATATGAGCTTTTATGGCTGTAACATCCTGCTATGTTTAAGTAATTTCTTTTAAAAATATTTTAGAAGTATCATGCTTTGGTTATTTTATATTTTCATTTTTTTTTCCTTTTGGTTATCAGAAAATTTGATTGAATTGGCATTTATGCAAGCTTATTTATTTAGTGTTTGCTTTATAAGATCATATAGGTCAGACAAACTTATTTCATATACTTAAAATTATTTGCATATTACTTCTCCCAAATTTTAGTTTCCTCTTCGTTTATATATTGCCGATATATATACTTCCAACAGGAGCCAACAAACAAAGTCGGTTATTATACAAAAGTCGGTTATACATTTCCTCTTCGGTTATTAAAACCGAGCCACTTTCCACTATATCCAAATATATATTTGAGAAATTAACCTTACTTCTTTATTTTGATTGGTCTATAGCAATTAAGTTGTTAGTTGTCCAAAGAGGTGCTAATACACCCTTTCATGCATTCTGGGCGCCCATTTGGCCATTTTATCCTTAAATTTCTTGATTTACACCGTCCCTCTCCCTCTCTCTCCAAACCACTGACTTTTATTTCTCCAATTAAGATACATCACTTCATTGTTTACGTTGAAATTCTTCTATAAGGGAACTTTGAGTCTTCTGCTGAGATTGACCACAATTTATTTTGGGTAATCATTTTCTAATGCTATTTTCATTACAAATATATTTCTCTTTCTTCTCCTATTATTTGTTCTGTTCCCTTCATTTATTCTTTAGTAAATTTACAAAAGCAAATATCATTTTTGATTGACAATCTAGTTTCCAAATTAAATTATACAATGATATTAAGATTAATTCGTTCCTTTAAAATTTCTGTTTTGGTCGTGAACTTTCTAATTCTTTCAAATAGGTTATTAGAATTACTCTATTAGTAGTTTGTTTTGTTTCTGTATAACAATTTAAATTTTTGTTGTTTTGAGATTTAATTAAACTGAACATTCTCATATTTTTAGTAAGAATGGACGCTTAAAGTAAGTTTTTCATTAAATTCTGAAATATTTATATTGCAACGGCACATCTAATCAAAAGTCTGATTTTCATTTCCATTCCAACTCGATACGGTGTATTATTAATATTATCAATTTATATTTAATAACAAGTTTATATTACTATCTCTCCAAGTTTATTGTAATATTATTTTTATTAATCATCAAACTATTATCAGTTATATTTTTATTACTATTAATTTGGATTATAGTGACATAAGTTGGAGGATTAATTAATATTAAATTAAATATTTCTTAATTATTGACACTAGGAGTAAGGGATCAGGCGTTTAAGAATCGTAGCGGCTCGGAAGTTAGTTTGGACGATTGTCAATGAGAATGTCTTCTTGTCAGGTGCGGGTTCCTGGACTTATTTGTAAAGTTTATTACCAATCTTATTGTGCATGCTGCTATTATAAACTGTTGTTAGATGACATGTTGAATCGGACATCTTTTGGATAGTGATTAATATCCCTTTTTAATTGTTGAAAATCTGCTTGATGGGATAAACTTTAGGGAGCATGGAATTGCATCATTAAGATACATGGCATAGAGTGTATGAATGCATGTGCATCTCATAATTGTTAATTTAATGGTAAAGGAAGTGGACAGTGATTATATGAATGTTAAGTGGAGTGAATGGTGACCATTGTACCAAGAGTTTGGCTTGAGGGCCCTAGTACTAGCGCGCTCCCCAGAAGATATCCGTTCGCGACGGGTAAGTGTGCTTCCTGGGTTTGTGTTGTGGATGTGATGCCAAAGAAGTGGACTTGGTATAAGTGGGACGAGTTACCTAATGTAAAAAAAAAAGTGACAATAGACTTATTAGGGTAGCTAACGAAGGAACTACTTGCTACCCTAATGAAAGTGTCTTATATAAAATCACATTCGAGATTTAATTGCATGCTAGTATTTTACTGCATATTTATTGTTATACAATGAATGATCTTTGCAGCTTATTGGTATCTGTATTGTATTTAGTGAATTGCATAAGTGATGCACCATACGTTGTGATGTCTCTTGCATTGCATATAATTATCTCATAGAGGTATTTGTTCATGTCACTAGTCTTTTAGGTAGATTTTACAAACCTCCGGGCTGGAACTAAATACCGCACTGAGAGAGTGTCTGATCTCTCACCCGTTTTTCATTTTAATATGGGTTCCAGGTATTGAAGACGATGTGTTAGATTTTTTGTAAGAAAAGAGAGGAAAACAAGCGGGTCAAATAAAATGTCACCGATTGTATAATTTTATTTTGTTGAGATATTTTTGGTACATTGAGCTAGCATGGGAGTCTCGTGTTCAACTCACCATGTTAGTCATTGCCGTTTGTCAGACTCTTTCATTATTGAATAAATAAAATTTGTGACAATTTATGTGTACATTATTGATTTGTATGTGATGTATGTTTCGCCTTGCGTAGAAATACGCGGCGGGTTGTCGAGATGCACTCGCGAGTCGTCTAAAAGTGACTCGGGGTGTGACAATGGCTCCGCTTATATAAAAATTAAAATCAGAAATAGAGGAGATGGAGATCCTTATTCGCAAACAAAATATGTGTCGGCCTGCGTTACACTGATATTTCAAGGAATATTTTATTCTTCGACACAACCTAAACGGAAATTACGTGTCAGCGTATTTTTTTTTATATAGTGTTCTGAAAGAACAAATTGTCATCTCTCTTTAGGGTTTGCTCCAGAATCTAATAAAGATGATGAAGGGAAGCTAAGGGAAGAGAAGGAAGTAGAAGGTATTAATAAAGAAGTTAACTTGCTCCCAATTGTAAATCATAGTTAAAGTGTTTCACTCACAGTTCATAGATACATTGACTATAATACCCTCCTATTCATGGTGGGGTCCATCATCAGTGAAAAAAATATTTGAGGACAAAAACGGAAAAAGAGGGAACTCTCTTTTAGTGAATATTGTTCACCTCCGATTTTGGAGGAGACAGATATTCCCTATGGATTTAAAATTTTCACTGTGGTTCATCTCCATTCACTTTAAGATGTACTGCTGCTAGAGCAAGTGAAAATTAATCATCTCCCTTCCTTTGCTCTCGATTCACTGCTTCTAGAGTGAAGCCTTAGGGTCTGATCGGAATGAAATATTAGTAGCTCAAACGTGAAATGGATTTCGCGAGAAACTAATAATCCTGATCGGAACTGACGTAAGTCCACAAGTTCAATTCATTTGGCGCGATTGTGAAGGAAAATTTAGAGCTATCGAAATCGCGAGTAAAAGGTAGAAATTTGGCACGATTTGACTTGTGGCGAGAGGCGCGAAAGTTTCAAGACTTCTATACCCTTCCCACTAACTCTCTCTCTCTCGATAAAAACCGCACTAGGTTTTCTTTGTTATCTTCTAGAGCGGTCAAGACAAGCACCAGTCAGTCAAGCACCTTACCTTGAGGCACTTTTTAACTTTTTTTGTCGTTTGTTCCAATTTTAGGAGCAGGGGGCTGCAAATCTAACTATGATACAATTATTAAATAAGAAACATACTCGATAAATTTAATTAATGAAAAGGTGGAGGCTTTGACCTCCATTTTTTGCTCAAAAAAACATACTCGATAAATTGTTAATTTAATAATCTACTTAATTCCCCTAGCATCTGATTTTGAGATCTAATCATATACTTTTTTATTTTAAGTTTACAAATGTTGCTACAATCTAATTACATCCATACAATCCTATAAGTTAGATCCATCCACTTCTGTAATATTGGATAAGTTTTGTTTTCGAATATTTTTATGTGATGTTTTTTCAAGTTTTTCAATTTGCTCGTGTAAGGGATGTAATTCATTGGCAATGTTCAAATGATTTACCTGTATTAGTGCTCAGGTGCTTTACTGGTAAAAAAATACAGTATTCATTAGCAAGTTTCAAAAGGAAAACAGATATATATATACTTAAAAGAGAATAAGGGTAAAATAGTCAAATTTAAGGAGATGAAATCATTTCTGTCCTATTTTCATATGTTATTTGATCATAAAATTCATTTCCCTTCAATTCTTTTTCTATTTATTCCGATCGCCAGATTTCATTTAAAAATCATCTCTTTTGAACTCCATTCTATTGAAATGAATTCAACTCTTTCTAAAAGTCATTCCGATCAGACCCTTAGTCTTTCCATTGATAATTTCAAATTTTCAATAACGAGTGATGCATATATAATGTAATTTATGAGTTTGTTTCTCAACGAGATCACAACCCCACAAAACGAACATATAAAGGTAAATATTAAGCGATAAATTATAATATTGTTATGGTTTGACTTATGATTTTATTAATAAAGTAAGTTATAAAGAGAGAGGTTCTCGCAAGTTCTTATTTGTTTTCACGAAATATATATACACATAAATTTTATGATTAGAGCCTATTATCAACTGGTTAATATCAAACATATTTAATTAACTCTGATAGAGTAATTTAATGGATTCATTTTTTGTCATTTAATCTATCATATAATATTTCTAAGTAAAAATCACGAAGGTTTATGTGGGCACATCTCTTGTAAAAATGTATACAACTGTTTGAATCCCTCTATGAATGTTTAAAATTTTGAAATATAAATAAAATGTAAGATTGTGATATTTTGTGGCACTATTATAAAAATATTTCATCTATACATCATGTCACAAAAAAAAATGGTTATAAAAATATTTCATCTATACATCATGTCACAAAAAAAAATGGCTTCGAATTTACCACTTAGATATTAATCGACATAATAATGAAAACAATCGTGCAAATTCATGACGTTAAAATTATGAAAATGAAGCTGTTACAGATAAAACATACAACATTGCATATTATATATGCTGTTACCAACTCCTTATCAAACTCTCCTTTAGAAAAATAATGGAGCCAGAAATCTTCATCCAAATTTATTGTAATAATATAAATATAAAAGAGAAGGTTTCTAGCAATCGTAGTATCCAATGAAGAATCAGTTAATAACAGTTGCTTGAACTCCAGTTACGAGTTTCCGAGGCACCGACCAGCAATTTGTGATTTTTCATAACGCCTATAAGATTCCACATTCAATTTTTTATCAAGGCCACCGCCAACACGACCGCACGTTTATGATTTCTTAATTTTTTTTTATATTATATAGGGACGCTAATAACAATCGGCACCGTTTCTCCTCTCCGACTAACTCATTATTCTTTCTATCAGATTATGCAAAATTTTTTAATTTATTTGTATAATCTGAGGTTATATATACACCTAAGCATGTGCATATGTATGGATAATGTATAAAGAAAAATGTTACGATCAAAGCAATTTGACAGTTTGCTCCATCAAATTTTATTATATCTCAAATTAAAAAATTCAAATAACTAATTCAAACCGTTCAATAAGAGTTTTTCATACTGAAACTTTCTTGCAGATCAAATTTTTTATTTTTTTTAAAAAAAATTATAAATATTTTTTCGAATTTTAAAAAATTGTTGTTACAGTAGAGTTCAAAATTAATTAGATTGAAAATTTTCTAATATTCTAAAAAATAATAAAATTTGAGAAAATGTAAGGTTTGGTCGGCAAGAAGATTTTATTATGAAGACCACATTGAAAGTTTGAATCAGTTATTTGGACTTCTAAATTTGAAATAAAGTCGGGTTCCACTGAACCTCTGTCCATATTACTTTAACAATAGCATTTTTTCATTATATAATAAAAAACTTTCTTAACGAGTACGTTTAAACCAATATAAATTTCACTTTCATTAATGTTATTTACATTTTTTTTTGTTGCTTAATGAAATCTGTGTTATATTTTAAAACACTTTTGCTTAAAATAAAAATAAAAATAAATTTGACACTTATAAAAGATACATTATGACACATGTTTACTGAGAAACATGGCTCGAGTTTTAAAAGTGCAAACGTTTGTCCGACTTAAATGGCCCAAGTTTATGCTAGTTTCAGCTTGCGATAATAAAATGGTTTATGCTGCCACATCATTGCCTCTACCGTCTGATCTGACCAGGCTAATAATATATATATATATATATAGAGTTTTGCTATGGTGAGTCGCGACTCACCAGAGGGTCTGTGAGTCGGGCTCAAAACTCTTAGATCTGGTTCAAAATGACTGATCCAAACCGTTCAATACGATCTTCCTATTGAAATCTCCATGCAGAACAAATTTTACATTTTTTCGAAATTTTTAAGTATTTTTTTCGGATTTTTAAAAACTGCTGTTTTTGAATGGTTCAGAACTAATTAGATTAACGATTTTCTAAAATTTCAAAAAAATACTTAAAAATTTCGAAAAAATGTAAAATTTGGTCTGCATGGAGATTTCAATAGGGAGATCGTATTGGACGGTTTGGATCGGTCATTTTGGACAAGATCTATGAGTTTTGAGCGCAACTCACAGACCCTCTGATGAGTCGCGACTCACCATAGCAAAACTCATATATATATATATATATATATATATATATATATATATATATATATAATTGAATCTGGACTAATCGTCCAGTCTAGGAAAAGATAATTATAATTTTAATATTTTTAAATTGTTTGTCGTAATTGTCAAATAAAAATAGTTGTTAATATATCTTTTGGGCCGGTGAGTTTTTTTTTACAGCTAGCTTTTTGAGTTTTGAGTGGATGTCCGAAAGCAAAATTTCATTATTACGAGTCTATTAGCTTTTGAGTGTACCAATACCACCATGCCATCACGGAGGACCCGCATTGAGTGACGAACCATTGTTTATTTTATATCAAAGAACCATTGTTTTATTACATGCGATTGATAGTTATCTCATTTATCTGAGTTATGCACGTACTTCAATAGAGTGAATGTCTTTTTAATTATCTTTTGATCTTTCGTGTTTTCATTGTTTGTCTTTTGATCTTTTTAATTATGCATGTACTTCAATTGAAGTCTGAAAATGTCTGAAATTAGATTGGGGATCGGTCTTCACGCAGCAACACCGTATTTATTTTTAATAATATAAAGATAGAGGGGTAAATTATAATTTTTACTTTAAAAGGAATTAAGGAAAGGGTAAAGTTTTGATTCTTCAAAATTTTTTTTAAAAAAATATTTAATTTTCTCTATATTTTATTTTGCATGAAAATAATTCTTAAAATTTCGAAAAAAAATAAAATCACTCCCTGTATTTATTTTTATTTACTTCAAATTGGCCGGTAAAGTTAAAAAAAAAGAGAGAGAACTTGTCAGTCCCTCAACTTTTCTCACAATAATTAATCTCGGTCCTTATATTTTGATCATTCTGAAATGGACCAATTTAACTTTTCCCCTAAAAAGTTTAAAGAACAACATGAAAATAAAAATTTAAGGGTCAACTTTGTTCATTTTTTGTAAATTTTAAGACTTATTTGATGCAATTGAATTTTTTTAAGTCCTAAGTTGGTATGTTCTTAAAAAAATATATCAAATATGAAAGCATGATTTTTTTTTTTTAAAAAAAGGAAGTCTATGAAACCGAATTATTAGTGTATAATTTGATTTAATAAGACAGTTCATATAACGGATGCGAATTTACCCATGTTTTTAAGTGCATCAGTTTTGGAGTCTGAAACCCTCAATGCAAAGTTTGACATGGCCATAATTTAAGGAAAAAGTGGGACAACGCTCCTCTGGGGCAAAGAAAAAAATTAAATAACAGACAGTTTTCTTTTCAGAAAACCAAAAAAGGTAAAGGGTTGTTTTCAGTCCATCCCAACTTTGGGTGCAACATTTATAAGATAATAAATTAAATTAAATTAACTCCACACAGTGAACATTTTTATTTTTATCTAGAAACCAAGGTGGACCTCAAGTTTAACCTGATGTTGTTTTGGGGATCATAAATTGCGACTCTGGTATCTCATAAATTTAAATTCCACATTTCAAAAGGGTACAAGCGCAAAAACCAATGTGAATAAGTCTCAAAATAAAATAAAATCCCAAGAACAAAAAAAAGGCACAACAGAAGGAGGTCTTGAATTAGCCGTTACAAGACCCAAGAAAAGAAAAGGTGTCCAAGTCCAGTGAAGTCCAGCCTAGGATTCCCTTTTGTGTAACGGCAATCACGCAACGGCTCTTTAGGTGGTCTTCTCGCCTGTCCATTGGGCCCACTTATATAACCATTTCTCTCCAGTACAACAACTCCACCACCCACGTTCCCACTTTCCAGTCCAGTCTGTCCGATGTGATCCAAAGGTCAATTATTGACACGGAAATAAACACCACTTTTTCGTACTGGAGAGAATATTAAACTGTTTTCCGTCCCTTGGCCGACCTAACGGCTCTTAAAGTCTCCTGGTCGTCGCCAGGTCATCATTAATTGACCTTACCTTTTCTATTATTTCTCTCTCCAATTTTTTTTACTGGATACCTCCATTTCATATGTAAACCGTCCGATGCTGTGATAATTTTGTAAATTGGCGATGAGAGTGATTTATACTGGAGAGGAAGTAAACGCTTTTCCTTTAAAATAGGCTTCATCTATTCCCACACGAGACCTCACCTCATTACACCCGCCACCTTGTCTCTTCTTCTTCACTAGAAAATACAGAAGAGAAAAAGAGAGAGAGAGAGAGAGAGAGAGAGAGAGAGCAAAACCTTAGGTTTTAACAAATCGTTTTTCTCGACCTCTAACAATGGCAGTGGAGGTGGTGAACACCGAGGAATCGAACATCCCACAAGAAGAAATGGTTGAGAAAAAGATCGAGGCTGAGGCTGAGGCCGAGACAGATCCAGTACCAGTTCAGACGGAGAAGAAGATTGAAGCTGAGGCAGTGACTGTACCAGTGGTTGAGAAAGCTGCTTCTTTCAGGGAGGAGAGCAACTTCCTCTCTGACTTGAAGGAGAGTGAGAGAAAGGCTCTCTTCGATTTGCGTGCGCGTGTCGAGGAGGCTATTTCTACTAAGAGTTTGTTTGTGGAGAAGGAGAAGGAGAAGGAAGCTGAAGGAGAGGAGGTGAAATGCGTAGACGAAGGAGACAAATTGGAGGAAGAGGTAAGAAAAATGGAATAATTAATAGTTAGTTTTGTTGTAGTGGTGGTACTTGTAGGTTATATTTACCAGGTATTTATATTTTGGGGAGTAAAATCATTTTTATCTCTTAGTTTTACTATTTGATGTCTCAGCAATCTACTGATTTAAATAATTGTACCATAATTTAACTTACATTAGAACATTTTACTTGCTAACTTATTCCTAATTCTTTATTTTTAATAGGTAAATTCAACAATATATCTTGTAGAGTAGAAAATTATTAATACAGTAATTTCAGATGCATACTAAGTTGAATACATACTGTACTATTCATACATTTAATTTGTTGCATTTAATTGATAGGTATTTCTCTGGGGTGTCCCTTTATTACCAACCAAAGGCACTGATGCCACAGATGTTTTACTTCTCAAGTTCCTTCGTGCGCGTGAATTCAAACCCAAAGAAGCCTTCGATATGCTCCGAAAAACCCTAATCTGGCGCAAATCCCAAAATATTGATTCCATGCTCTGTGATGAAAAGGATAACTCCAACTCCGATCTCGATGAGGCTTGCTATATAGATGGCAGAGATCGTGAAGGCCACCCGGTGTGCTATAATGTTTTAGGGGGTTTATCAAACACAGGGTTGTTTGAAACCGAAGAGGGAAGAGAGAGCCTGGTGAGGTGGCGAGTGCGTATGATGGAGAAGGGAATTGGGATGTTGGAATTTGAACCGGGACAGGTTGTATCAATGACACAGGTTGTGGACCTGAGGGATGCTCCAAGACCTGGTAAGAAAGGTGTGCGCGCTGTGCTTAAACGGGTTGTGGATGTTCTGCAAGATAACTATCCAGAAATGGTTGCAAGAACTGTAAGTGCTTCTTTTAATCTTCAATAGGGAGATGTTGAATTATTATTATTGAATTCTTATCTTATGGCTAAAAACTCCTGGTATATCATACTTGTTAAAAAAAGAGAAGGATGTTAATCAAAGTGATTTCTTAGTGAAATAACTGTTTGAAACTAAATGCATTGTTTTAATGTAGATCTTCATCAATGTACCATTCTGGTATTATGCATTGAGCGCTATTGTTGCTCCATTCTTAACCCAAAGAACCAAGAGCAAGTTCGTCCTATCCCGTCCAGCCACAACAACCGAAACTCTTCTTAAGTAATCTCTCTCTCTCTCTCTCTCTCTCTCTCTCTCTCTGAAGTGATCTACTTTGAAGCAGGGTTATCTTGGTACCACCGAATGACTTATTGTACCATATCTGTATGACTGTATCTCTTGTATACAGTTTGTCTCAACTGTTGTAACAGTCAAAACAAATCATGAACAAGCATCATGATGAGGTTTTCTTAATGTGAAAGGCCTGGTTTATTGTACCATACCAGCACTGGCAATCAATCACCAAGGTTCAAGTGGCAACAACATCGATGACTAACTTGTTTAATTGATGCACCAATTTTTTGGTATCTAATGAGACATTATTATACTTTAATAAACAGGTACATTTCACCAGAGGCCTTACCAATTGCATATGGTGGACTCAAAAGAGAAGGTGACACCGAGTTCTCCTTGGAAGATGACGTTTCAGAAATGTTTGTGAAAGCCAATTCAACTGAAACTATTGAAATCCCTGCCCCGCAGGTAGACATTTTAAGTTTCATTTCAATCTTACGTTATAGATTTTCAATATTATAATTCATTGGTTTGGGGTGTTCTTTTTGACAAAATTTTTCAACAGAGCTGAAAGCACACTCATAAAGTATCATTATTTGTCATATGCTTATTATGCGAGCACAAAGCCTTAAGGAACATTCGTGCAGAGCTTGCTAAAAATTGTTTAGTACATTATATTTGGATAGTTGCTTCAATTGAGAATTTCTGCATAAGGCAAAGTATCGGAATTTTACTTATTATATAATTGAAACTTAAATGTAGGTTGGATCTACACTTGTCTGGGATCTGTCCGTGCTTGGTTGGGAGGTGAATTACAAAGAAGAATTCATACCAAGTGATGAAGGATCTTATGCTGTGATTATTCGGAAAGGTAAGAAGTTGAACTCACAAGAAGGGTTGGTTCATAATTCTTTCAAAAATAATGAAGCTGGAAAAGTAGTTCTCACGATCGAGAACAATTCTCAGAAGAAAAAGAAGGTTATATACCGGCACAAGGCTAAGTTTCTTCCTGCTAAGGGGTGTTGAAGTTCTATAGTTCAATGTATGTTATGGGAGGGGGAGGCTGGTGTAGTATTTAATTAATTTTTTTAGGGTGGAGTCCTATCAGATGTGTTTTCAGATTAGTTGTTTTCTTGTTGTGTTATGAATGAGTTATTTATGATATATATAATACTGTTTGCAATTCAAATTTTAATAGGTTCTGGTGAATTTGATGGCGTGTTTGTTTGTTTCTGTTTTTAGGCGCGCTTTACACACACAGTATATGAAAATAGTACTAAGCTCCTTGGCCTGCATTATTCAATTAGAATAGAATCTAAAATAAACTTCAAGAATAGAATCTATACAGTTGCCTCCTCTCCCATGTAGTAGGCTAGTTAATAAAGTTTTAGTGGTGGCACACTTTGTTCACTCCTGAAGAAATTCTTGGGATCAACCTCTAACTTCACCAGAGCTAATTTTCTAAAATTGTCCTTGAAGTATCTCTTGCCCCACCGTGTCCTCTCACAATAACTCAGGTCCCCATTCAAGCTAGTACCCAAATCCAGATCCCTATAATTCAAATAAGCAGCTCTAGGATTTTTTGAAACATAAGGGGTGTGTTTGGCACCATCCGTGAACTAGAAGTTCGCGAACTAGGCTAGTTCGCGAGAGCCAAACAACCCACGAACAGCCTGTTCCGCGAACAAAACCCCCTGTTCTTGGTTCCCGCTTTTTGGCGAACTAGAGACGAACTAAATCCTGTTCGCGAACCCCTTGTTCATCCCTTGTTCGTGTGTAAACCAAACACACCCAAGGTGTCATAAATTCATAGAAGTCTCTAATCCAATCCATGTATCTATCGACAACTCTCTGATCACCATCCACCCATGCCACTAAATACTGTATGTTGTACAAACTACCATTTCTATATGGAAAAGGGGTTTCAGACTCAGATATTTCATCCATTTTTCCTCCTAATGGGTCAATGATCATATACACTGTTGCATTACTTCTTAGTAAATTATACCAAATTTTTTTCCAACCAAACTCAGGTATTTGGCTCGTCAAAAAGTCTGATTTGGCTTTAAATGAGTATCCAAACTGGGATTTCCTCTCAAGCAAAGCCCTAAGCAGCTCCCCATTTGTATACCCCGCAAAATACTGTACTGTTTCAATCCAACTCATTTCCTGGCACTCCTGTACTTGCAAATCAAGCAGGGGAAAGTTTTCTCGCATTATAGAAAGCAATTTTTCTTTCTCTCCAAGAAAAAGGGATTCAAACTTGATTTGCAGTATTCTGTTCCCCTTGTTGTCACTTGAAACCTGAATAAATTGCCTGATAAATAGCCTCACATCTAATCTATAGGCCACATCCTGCCATTGACTTACTATCTTGACTAGTGAACCATTTTGACTAAGATTATATGATTTGGCAAAAATTGTTAATTTCTGTGGCACATGTACCAGTTTAATTTTGTAGGCTAATATGATCCCAAAACTAGCCCCTCCCCCTCCCCTGATTGCCCAAAATAAATCCTCACCCATTGATTCCCTGTCGAGTATCTTCCCTTCTGCATTCACTAAACGTGCATCAATGATATTATCGGAGGCCAAACCGTACTTTCTCATCATAGTCCCGATTCCACCGCCGCTTAAATGACCACCTATCCCTACCGTGGGGCATAACCCTGCTGGAAAACCAAGGGTCTTGCTCTTCTCGGCTATATGATAATACAACTCTCCAACTGTTGCGCCAGCTTGGACCCATGCTGTGTTGTCGGTGGTGTTAACATCAATTGAACTTATGTTTTGCATGTTTATAATAACAAAAGGAGTGCCAAAGGCCACATAAGAGAGGCCCTCATAATCGTGGCCCCCACTTAGCACCCTGGGTTCAATATTGTTCATTCTGCAACAGCCGATGATGGCTGAAACATGACATTCAAAGGCAGGGGTAATTATAGCGAGGGGTTTTGGTGTCCTTGTTGTGTTGAACCTCTGGTTTCGGATTGAGAAGTCGAGAAGGGTAGAATAAGAAGCAGTTCCTTGTGTGTATAAGAGGCTGTGAGGAATGGAGTTAGCCAGGAGGCATTGGATGAAAGGACCATAGGTAGCATTGGAGCATTTGTTGATTGTTTGATTTGCATTAGAGGGGCTGAAAAATAAGAGAACCGAGATCAGGAAAACAAAACCAGGTGGAAGTAATGTGTCCATGCGCCAAGGTTTCTTTCTCATTCTGTTTTTGTGTTTCTGTATGTTTACTGGTCATTGCTGCTTGCCTCTTAAATAATAATGCCAAAAGTAGTTGCATACTTTGAATTTTGAAGCATAGAAAGTCAGGTTACTTGTTTCATTTTGCTTTGATTAGAAGAGGCTTGACTTGAAATTTCAACAGTTTATATGGCTGAAGAACCTCTGATAGGGATTGGAGAGAACTTTTTTCCAAACTAGCATTTTCATGAACTTATCCTCTATAACAAAAACTATGCGTAATATTGGCAAAACATGAATGTCATTCTTTTAATTGGGCATGGACCTGTTAAGTGAGAAAGGTCTTGGGCCCAAATTAACATGACATGAGGCCTTAATTATAGATAACATGAGATCATAAATGAGCAGGAGGCATCACAATTCCCACATGCCGAGATTGCAGGACCTCTATCCAATGCTTTAGAGGACCACTAACTTATTTGTAGATCTCATTAATAACATGGAAGGGGATTACCAATTAGTACCATCTTTTTTTTTTTTTTTTTGAAATTTATTAGTACCATCTCTCAAGTAAAACATGTGCCATGACTTGATGCAATGCAATATAGCAGATAGCGCATATCAGTATCAGTTATTTATGAAATATAATTCATTTTAATTTAATAGGCATAATATTAATGTGTCTATTCTATTTATTTTTTACATGACATTATTTAATGAGCATGCTTGCTCTTCCTACAGGACAAATGAAGAATTCCAAATCCAATATGAAGAACTAATTACTTTTTTAAAAAAAAAATTGCAATGCTTGTCAAGAATTACAAATACATACAAGAACTGAAAGAAACATGCAATTCAGAATGTTCATAGAACTGAAGATTAAGATAATACGTACGTCATAATGTTTATAGAACTGAAGATTAAGATGCACGTACGTCATATAAATGCATCGTAAAATAAAATATATTATTACTCTGATAGTTGTTAATTAGCATACAAAAGTACAAAATATGAAGCCAACGCCTCAGTCACATGTCAGCGGTCAGCACTCGTACATTTCGGCCCCGATCAAAATCCTCTTTTTTTAATATGGGATTTCATTTCATTGAAAAATTCATGATCGAAATGAGCAAATTTGGTGTCATTTGATTGGAATTTCTATGTTATTAGCTCCAACGAAATTCTAAGAAATCGATTGAAATGAAATCCCATGTGAAAAGCATTTTGATCAAGGCCGTCTTTTTTTTTTGGCACACATATCTAAGTGATCACTGTGTATTCTGTTCAAATCAACCATGCACATAGCACTTGTACAAATCTTAAGAAAACTCACATATTGACATATATCTTAAAAAAAAAAAAAAAAAAAAAAAGTAAAACTCACAAATGTAGAGAGATTACATATTTACATTGTTACTCCCCATATATGATGTTAGGATCCATTAGAATTGAGAGGAGCGAGCGGCCACATTACCCTTTTTCCGGCCCCTGGGTCTGCTTTGAGATTCGTACTATCAACATTGACATCCCAAAATGGTTACGCAGACCTACATGGGCACTTCTGAGATTTTCTGTCAAAAATGCACATGACCCCTAGGCTAGAACTAGGATCATCCTGATCTGCAGAAATTAACAAGGCCACGAACGGCTCAGTCATGCAATTTAGCTGTAAATTATTCTTTTCCCCGTACAGAACTTAGTTTTGATGTTTTTTTAAATATGTTCCTCGTTTTTAAGAGCAAAATGAGTATAATATTAAATATGTTATGCTTAAATACTGATAAAATTTTACCTTATTTTTGTTTTGGACCTTTAAAATTTAAGAAAGTGCATATTTATGCTTGAAAAAGCGATCTAAAAGAAATTGTTTTCAAAGTAATTATTCTAGTTTCACAATTACAATAAGCATAATTGTAATAAAAGAAATCTAATTTAGAAATTGTACAATAAATTTGTTCGGTTATCAGAAAAAATATTTTCCTTGTGTCTAGATTTAATTAAATTAAATATTTTTTAATTAAAACCGGGGTACAAGAAAATTCAGCGAAAAATATATTTTCTACTCAGTTCGCTTTCCTTGCTAACCCTTTGGTAAAATAGATTATTTTTAAGTGATCAAGTTTATTTTTATCCTTTCCCTGGCAAATAATTTATTGTAAAGAAAATGCTCTTGCCGGAAATGGGATAATCCAAACCTAATAATTTGTAATATGTAAAATTTGTTTTTCTCACTTCCCCTCTATGTATGGTTGACAATAAATGACAAATAATATGTAAAGAAAACGTAGCCTTCAAATTAACAACCTCCCCCCCCCCTCCCAAAGTAACACATGTGATAAGAAAAGGGAAGTTAAAATGATAGAGAAGAGAAAGGAAAATGGTAAAAAAAAAATTTATTAATTGACTATTAAATTTTACACACCAAATCATATATAATAAAAGTTATAGATAATTCACACTTTCTTTCTAAAAAGATAAACAATTATCACTCTTATGTTTCCAATTTATTTTTACATATAATTATGGTGCTAAATTAGTAACAATTGATATTAAGTGATAGTACTAGAAGCATCATCTCAATAATTAATCTTATTATTTATATAAAAAAATTTCCATTGTTGAATTCTTTGTTTTTCATTTAATTTATCTTCAACATGGATGCACGAAATATTTCTATAATAATGATATGATTTTTAAATGTAAAAAAAGAAATCCTTACATATATTCCTAATAATTTGATATTTATTTATTATAATTTAATAATTTGGTTTCCTCTAATGTCCTAGTGATAGATATAGTAGCATAGGTTGCCCAAATAATGGAAAATGAATGTGCAATCCACATCAGTGTGTCAATGAACTTTTTTTTTTTTTTTTTTTTTGTGGAGAAACTAGAGTCAATGAAAAATTGTTATACATAAGTTCCTATAAAATAATAAAATTTTTCTCTTCTACCCTTTTTCAATAAATGTGCAATTTAATAAATATTTGTGGTTTCGTTTTTTTATGCATAACAACAATTATTACTAAGGAAAAAGAGAGGAAAATCTTTTTATTTATCCCTGCCAATGCTCAGAGTTAATTCTTATCATTCATGCGTTGTTTTCCTATTCATGTCAAAATCACTTCTGTTCGAACTAAACATGTAAAACTTATGACGACCACTGGTCCATTGTCATTTTGAAAACAGTAACTACACTACAAATAATTTCTTGAATATCGTCGTGCTAAATAACTCTTAATACTATTTCAGAACGAAATTGAACTAATAAGAGGTACGTTATGCAAAAGAACTTTTAGGAAGTCTTAAAAATCAGATCCAATATACGCAATCAGAATGAAACCCTAAAGTTTCCAACACTAAAAATAAATAAATAGCCTAATTATAACTTTTTTATCTAGAAAGGGGAAAAAATTGAAAAATACTAAGGTGTACGTCTATCATAGAAACACAATTACACAACTAAAAAAATTTAGCCTAATAACTAACCCAAAAAATCAATTACTTTCTTTGTCTTTCTTACAAAATCACTACTTCTACTCTAACACTCTGTTTGGTTCGGTGGAAGAGGATGGGAGGGAAAGTAAAATATAAAGATGGAAGGAAAGGGATGGGATGGAAATAGAAATAATTGTACTTTTTTTTGTTTGGATGAATAATAAAGGGAAAGTAAAATCAAAATGGATTATTTCAGTGAAGGAGAAATAATATTTTTTTACCAGTAATTATAACTGTCATCGCTAAAAAAACCATCGCTCACCTCAAATCCTCTCCCCTGCGCGATTCTCCTCTGAGCGATTCTCCCCTCCTATACCCTCTCCTCCCCTCACTCGTTTCTCCTCATGTCTCTCCCCTGCACCTCTCCTCCCAACTCTCTCTTAATTTCTCCTTCTCTGAGTCTCTCATCTTTTCTGATTTCTTTTCTTACATTAAACCAGGGTTTCCAATAATTGGTAAAATCAAGAAGAACATATAGAAAAACAAATTGAACACTTAAATCGACATATTGAAAGTATACAAAAAATTACTTGAATAAAGAACAAAAATGAACACTTATAACAATAAAGTAAACATATGTAGTAAACAAAGTGAACATTTAATAAGAACAAATTTAACAGATATAAATGATAAAGTTGAATAAGAAACAGTACAGACAACAAAGTGAATACTTATTAAAACAAAGTGAACACTTATATAATCTCTTATAACAACAAAGTAAGAGGAGCTCTGGTGTACACATAAAACAAACAAAATGAACATGTAAATGAACACTTATAATAACTAAAGTGAACATTTAAAGAAATAAAATGGACACATAAAACAAATAAGTTCAATAAAAAATACAAATCAACTCGTAATTAAATGGAGTGAACACATTAACAAACAAACTGAACATATAAAAAAATAAAGCGAACAAAAATAACAGTTGAGAAAAAAAAAGATAAATATAGAGAAAATTGGATGGAGCATAAAGGAGAGAAAAAAGAGAGAAAGAGGGAAGAAAAAACGCATCATAATCAGAGGAAAAAATCGAAGAAGAGAGAGAAGGGAGAGAGGAAAGGGTACTAATGACTTTGTCAAGAATAAGGGAGAGAGGAGATAGAGCTGGGCTGGTGAGCGGAGAGCCAAAGGCAGAAAGAGAGAGGGAAGAGAAATATCGCTGAATGAGGGGTCTACTATTAGAGTCGCTGGGTGAGGAGCGTCTCCGTGATGGCAGCGATGGTAGAATGAGAGATGGCACTAATCAATTTTTATTTTTTACTACTTTACCCCTGATACGATACTGAGCAAAACAATTTTTGACTAATTTCAACAAAAGTCAAAATTAATACTAAGCTGAACTATTCTATTTGAGACTGATGCAAACGTTCCTTCATTTTTTTTTTTTTTTGTGGTTATTTATATTTACAAAGTGAAAACACAAATGTACTAAATAATATATAAACGTGAATTCAAACCTTCTCACATCAAGGAAACGTAGCATAATTAAAGTTTTATACTATTATCTCTTGCATACAAACATAGCATAATCCATCAAGAAATCAATGCCACGCACAAGCACAAGACGAAACCCTGGACTTAAAAAATATAAATATCCGCACAAGTTATTGCCCTCAAGTTTACCAGTACTTGTGCCAGTACACGTTATTGCCCCCAAACTGTACCAGTACTTGCGCCAAATTGTATTACTCCGCCAAACAAATATAGTGGTGCCATGAAGTTAATCCCTTTAACACCAGACTCTACCAATTTTTGGAAATTGACAATTGCGGATTGGATCAATAGTAAACTTCATGTGATTCTTGTCCCAATCAACAAAGTCAAGCAGCACAAGTATTTGTATCTTAAAAGCCAAATAATTGAATAATTGAACAGCCGAAGGGTAGACGAGAATTAAGATGTTCCCTCTCCCTGTCTAGCCTTCTAATCGGTTATTATAAAATTCAAAGCACAGCCTTGTGAAAACATCGCAAACATACCATTATAGGCATTCCTCAAATGCAGCCAATGTCAAGGTTACTTTCGCATTTCTGATTTCTGCATTAAAGAGGGCAGCAGTTGCTGCTTTGCATATATCACAATTGAATCATGGAACAAAAAAAATAAAAATAAAAATAAATAAATCGCTAAGCTACAATTAATAAACTATCATTTGCAAATCAACAAACAAAATTACTCTACCAATCTAACTATTTCATTCACATTTTCTTAGGTGAACAAAATTGATCATCTAAAACAGCAAACACACTTGAGGAGAGAAGAATAGAGAACTTACATAAGCACCACAAATCCATACTAGTTCCATACAGACGAAACAACCAGCCAAATTGATTACAAGACATAGAGATCATGTCTCCTACTACTAGTACTAACTACCCAATAATCAAACAATCCATTAACAAACAAAAAGCAAAACTCCCTTTCTTTCCAAACACGCACCACAACCCACAACTGCAGAAACCAAACACTTACAGCAAACAATATTACCTCTCAAGCTTCCTCCTGTTCCTCTTCCTCTTCTTCATACTCTTCCTCCTCCAGGTCAGCAGTGGCATCTTGGTACTGCTGGTACTCAGCCACCAAATCATTCATGTTACTCTCAGCCTCAGTGAACTCCATCTCATCCATGCCCTCTCCAGTGTACCAGTGGAGAAAAGCCTTGCGCCTAAACATGGCAGTGAACTGCTCACTAACCCTCCTAAACATCTCCTGAATCGAAGTTGAGTTCCCGATGAAGGTGCTCGCCATCTTGAGTCCCTTGGGAGGGATATCACATACACTAGATTTGACATTGTTTGGTATCCATTCGACAAAGTAAGAAGAGTTCTTATTTTGTACATTGAGCATCTGTTCATCAACTTCTTTGGTGCTCATTTTGCCACGGAACATGGCTGAGGCAGTGAGATACCGGCCATGGCGAGGATCAGCAGCACACATCATGTTCTTGGAGTCCCACATTTGCTGGGTCAACTCAGGTACAGTCAGTGCACGGTACTGCTGGGACCCACGGGAGGTGAGGGGGGCAAAACCAACCATGAAGAAGTGGAGGCGAGGAAAGGGAATGAGATTGACAGCAAGTTTACGCAGATCAGAGTTGAGTTGACCAGGAAAGCGGAGGCAGCAGGTGACGCCACTCATGGTGGCAGATATCAAATGGTTCAAATCACCAACTGAAATTGAAAAAAGAGGATAAGAACGTTAATTATGGAGCAAATATTTGCCAGATTCAACAAAGTTAAATCTCTTCGACTACAATTGGTGTGACAGTTTTGTCTCATGTGCAAATAACTCTTGGTATTGAACCAAAATATATAATTTTGGGATAGTAAGCAAGCAGAATTTTCAAAAACAATAAATAAAAGGGCATCAGCATACAAGTAGGGGTGGCGAGCTTGAGAGTACGGAAGCAGATGTCATACAGAGCTTCATTGTCTAGCACCATGCACTCATCAGCATTTTCGACAAGCTGGTGCACTGAGAGTGTGGCATTGTAAGGCTCAACCACTGTGTCAGATACCTTCGGGGATGGGAAAACAGAGAAGGTTAGCATCATTCTGTCGGGGTACTCTTCACGTATCTTGGAGATGAGTAGTGTCCCCATGCCCGAGCCAGTCCCACCTCCAAGCGAGTGGCATACTTGGAAACCTGAAGATGAAAATAGAAGACGAGAGGCAGGGTTAAGGATATGTATTCATGTTAAGAGATATTATAATTACAGCCTGTTTTAAATAATTTTACTTTTCTTCAGCTCTTATGTGTTAGCTTTACACAGGTACAAACAATTAAACTGTCAATTTAAAAACTAGATGGTATATAACAATGGCACAAGTACTAAAATGAAGTACCAACATCTGAGAAATGAATAAACATACTATACACCATGATTGCCAATTAGAAGTATATAAAACATTGCAAGGACAAGATAAAATTGTAATAATAAAAAATTTTCAAGTATTTTGATAATTTCTTTGGATGCATAACAAAAACAGCAAATAATATAAGGAATGACTGAGTCACTAAAATAAGGACAGCATTTATAACCTAATCCAGTGCTCCAACTACTGAACTTTTACAATATTGCAAGGAAATCTGCTATTCAATGTGTTGTGTACAATATCTTTTCAATCTGATCTAGTAACCAAAAGAAACTTCTAAGAAAAAAAGAATAACAACCGTTTCACAAAGAATAGCCAAGGTCTAGCTAGCAATTATTAAGCTTCCAAACAAGTACCACATGCTTCTATGTTAAGCGTAATAGATCTACTGATTTAAAAGCACTTTTTTTTCTAAAAATTCGATAATTAACAACCTTATTTCATTAATCTCAACCATTTGGTCAGATATCATCAGATCTGCTCGTAGCTAAACCATGAAACCTCAAATTTTCCAAATATTCACACAATTTTTCACATAACAAAAAGGAAGGAGACGATCTCACCTTGCAAGCAATCACAATTCTCAGCCTCCTTCCTAACGACATCCAAAACCGAATCAATCAACTCAGCTCCCTCGGTGTAATGCCCTTTAGCCCAGTTGTTACCAGCTCCGGATTGTCCAAAGACGAAGTTGTCAGGCCTGAAGATCTGGCCAAAGGGACCCGACCGAACCGAATCCATGGTGCCGGGTTCAAGATCCATCAACACGGCTCTGGGCACATACCGACCACCACTCGCCTCGTTGTAGTACACATTGATGCGCTCGAGCTGGAGCTCGGAATCGCCGGAATACTTACCGGTGTGGTCGATGCCGTGCTCGTCACAGATCACCTCCCAAAACTTGGCGCCGATCTGGTTCCCGCATTGGCCACCTTGGATGTGGAGAATCTCACGCATTTTGGGGAATTAGGGTTTGGGTTTTGGCGTGGATCTGGTGTTTGTTTGTTTGAGAGGGAAGAAGGGAGAGATTAGAAGGAAATTTGGAAATTAGAAAGGGTGAGTGTGTCAGGGGTTTTATTAGTGAAGATGGTTGTGAATCTGGTCACTCTCTGGTGTGCTTACCGCTGGCATTTGTTGGAGACAGAGTTATTATTGCGGCGCCTCAACTTCCAAAAAAAGATTAATTAGATTTATGCCACTGTGAAAATTTGAAATCAGTAAAATGTCATTACTAAATGATAAATTAGTTTTATGCCATTATAAAATAGTAAAAATTAGTTTTATGCCATCGATAAATTGATTTG